>OY829914.1:141363162-141995746 GCA_963691935.1 Nephrotoma guestfalica
TATTCTTCAAAACCTGTTCAAAAATATGCGACACGTACATTTACGTGTCTATAATAAACGAATAATTTGTCAACACACCCAGACGTGGTATTAACGAAATTGTGGCGTTATCCCTCCCAAACTATAGGTAGTATACTATAAGAGTATATAGGGATAATAAAAAACTGCTGGATCGGTATATTACAATAGTTGGTATAATCACAATAGCACCGTATTCTCGAACTCTTGTGTACTTCAAAACGTCGAAAATAGTGAACCTAGGTAAAAATTCAGTTTTTTAACAGAAAATTTACTACCTTGATCCTTCGAACTAAAGTTAATAGGAGAGATCGAATAAATTTTAAAATAAATTTTATAAAATTGTTTCTTCAAAAAAAACGCTATACATCTTATTATCACACAGTAATTGAGGATACAGAGCAATTTATATCTTTTAAGAGTGGATTACTACTGTGCCGCAAAGGCAAATAAGACATTTTATTTCATACAAGTCTAATTTGAAAGTTGACAAGTTTAAGACACGTTGAATTGCTAGCAGTTTGAAAATATACTCGAACTGCAGAATCTAGCAAGAGGCTGTTCAAAGTCCGTCGCGCCCCAAGTAAAAGTAAAACATAAACAATAATATTATGGTTTTGAACTTATCTCAGTCCGGAACGCGAGGCATGCATAGAAAACAACCTTTTATGTATGTACTTACCACAATTTGTCTCATCATCGCCTCCATAACAATCTTGATGACCATCACAGTATTGGTCTCGTGTTATGCATTTATTTTCACTTTTGCATTGATATTCATCGGATTCACATGCTAGAAAAATACAAACACAATAATAATCAGAGAATGAAAATTCAATTATTTTGAAGAAAACTATGTTCTTGCTCGTCCGATTATCTCGAAAATTTAAAAATACTTTTCGGTACTTGTTGATTTTGTTTAGTTTATTGTTGTGAAATGATTGTGTTGATTTTATCTAACATAAATAGATTGATAGTTTTCTTTTATAATATTATATGGTAAACCATGATATGAAAATTGTGTAGATGTTAAACATACGAATATTTAATTTTGTGTATAGTAAAAGCTAAGTACCTTTACCTAAGATAAAGTTAAGGTGAGACATAAGGTAAATACTACATATATAGTATTACATTCAACGTAAAAAAAATTAAAATATAATTTTCTTTTTAAATAATAAAATATTATGTATATTAAAGACAAAACCACTCGAACCGTTATTACTGTTATATGAGCAGTTACTCTTTTAAGATAAATACACACAAGGAAAATATGGGAAAATACCAAAAATTTACAAGAATTTTTCTCAATATTATGTTATGGTTTTGTGTACTACGAGTATATGAACATGAATTGTGTCGAGATCAAGGCATATAAAATATCTTTTGAATAAGTGTAATAGTACGTACATACTACTCGAATCATTAAGTGCTGCTAAATTTACAATTTACACATGTTTACAAGAAAATGAAAACATCAATACATTATATATAATACTTTTATATAAGCAATTGCACTGACCGTGTTATAAAATATTTTATTTTACAACTTTTCATAAAAATTGTTTAAGGCGGAAATAAAATGAAAAATGATATAGACTAAAAAACGGAAATCAAAATAAATTATTGTGATTTATAAATTTGTCCTTACACTACACAATAATTATTTTTATTGAATGGGCTAGTGAAATTACTATCAAATAGAAAGTACATTATACATATGAGCTCTGCAGTACAGTATGTAATAAACAGAACATTCTGGCATCGAAGGCATTTGTATGTGCAAAATAAAATAATTTTTGCTGTGTAACCGACACCTTTATTAGAAGTGGTGTGCGGTTGGGCTCGTTTTAGCCTTTTTATTTTAGTTAACATTGTGTTAATCATATCATGTATCGAACAGTAATAGAATAAGTGATAATAACAATATTAGACATAATATGGATCGGAATTAAACATTAACGTCATTTTGTGCATGTTTACCTAAATTGTACATACGTATCTCACCTGGTGCATATAATACTGAAATGATGACATATACCTACATTGGATATGACGTT
Organism: Nephrotoma guestfalica; assembly: GCA_963691935.1. Taxonomy (NCBI): domain Eukaryota; kingdom Metazoa; phylum Arthropoda; class Insecta; order Diptera; family Tipulidae; genus Nephrotoma; species Nephrotoma guestfalica. Next base: position 141,365,241 of record OY829914.1, read on the forward strand.
TCTTATAAATATATGAAAATTTCATAATCTTTTCATTTGCTTGGCACGTATGTCAATAGAGCACGCTGTATCTCATATATACATATGAACAGCAATGAAATGAGATGACTAGTATTTGAATTTATTTATAATTTAATAATACCACCATGGCCTTTATGCACAGATCTCAGTACATATGCATAACAAAAACAATAATTGTTTTGTTTGTTTATATTGATTACAATAAAACCAAAGAAAGGTTCGTGAATCGTGGATTATGTGGTTGATTCAAATCTAACCTACACACATACACATACTAAATCCATGCAGACTGAATTTAAATGACTTTTCTAATTGCATGTCTATATTACGTTCAAACATAAATTGATTTAAAATAAAATTAAATAAATGTTACATGTAATCGGAAAGTTTCAAAATTAATGGAAAATAGAAAAACATTGTAAAAATCTAAAGACAAATTAGAAAATTTTTGTGTAACAAGAATTAGAATCTTTTTGACCGAGTCAGACGAGGTCAACCAGTAAATATTTTATTTTTATTTTTTCAATACACCTGTATATCTTATTTTCATTTTAGTGTACGTTCAGTTAGAATGATTGTAATTGTATTTAAAATAAATTATACATGTAAGACATCCGGGTATTCAGGATTCGATTGGCAATGGGTTGGAAGCCGAAAATGTCCGCTTATCAATTGTTTTTATTACTATAAAAAGTATAAAAATATACCAAAATTTCCAACGGAATATAAAAAAATTCTTCTCTCCTACCTTTTTGCACAATTTTAGGCATATATATGTGGTGATTTGAACTATAAATTGATCAGTCAGTTTGTCGATACAATTCTTAAGTACAAAAAACTACAAATTTCAATTGGAAGATTTTGAAGGAAAGTTCACTACGCAGCTTCCTACTAAGAGATACTCATTCTATGTTTCTATTTTCTAAATGTAAGTAACTTAAACTACGACAAATTTTCAAATAATGCTGTTCTGAAGTTTGACAAAGATAATAGTCGGTGCAGAGAAAATATCTGGTTAGAATTCCATTTGGTGGAGATAAGCATTGAATAAAATTATTAGGAATCCATATACTATACGAGTATTTTGATTATTGTTAAGTTTCAGTTTTTATATGAATTTAAGTGAATTTAAGAATTTAATGAATTTAAGTTTTGCGATTTATAGAATTTATTGGCATTAATTCAGAATGAAAGTTCGTTAAATCATAGGATTTTTCTTATGAAAGAAATATGAAACAAAATTATTCTTATTTGGCGTATTGTGTAAGGTAAAATAATGCTAAATATTTATATATTTATCATCTCTATTTGGAGGGCATTAGTTTAAAAAAATTTACTTTGTACAAGTTACGCGTTCGAGTACCCTTTACATAAACGTTAGATAATGTTATTTTTGATAGACTTCAAACGACTTTATGCAATTTTGGCACATAGCTTAGTGTAATAATGTTACAGTACTATTATATATAGGGACATAATTACGGTACGGTATCAAATTATGGTACACCTTTCGAATAAATTTGTCGCCACTTTCGTTGAAAATTCACATAGGAATTCCTTCCCGTTTTATCTAGGTTGCTTTAAGTATGAAACAAATATTTGTGGTGATAATTTTCATTACCATTCATATTTAAGCTTTTTTCTAAAACTGGAAGATCCCAGTGATGTTTGTCCGAAATCGGTTCACCGGTTTCGCGTTCTTACAGGAAAAAGTTATTAGGAAAAATAGGAAAAATATTTACATGACGTTTATGTCCAAAATATCATTTTCTGGCCTACTGAGAAATCATGTTTGATCTAAATTTTTATAATTTAGGAAATATTTTTTCTTTATCGAAATTGAATAGAAAAATTATTCCCAATTTAATTTTGTTTATGAAAAAATTTACACCAACTTTTTACCATAGTATGCCAGAAAAAAAAATTTTGTGACAAAAATACTATGAAAATATTTAAGGAATTAGGAAATCCTTTTTCCTGTAGGGCCAGAATCGATTTGACTACTGGATTCACTATTTGGAATCAAATTTCATACTTAACCTTTTTCCATTAATTGGGAGATACTTGCGATGTGGTAATCTGTATACCGGAAATGGCAGCTTACATGGTAGCTTTTTCAATTTTTTGGAATGATGTTGAAAACTTTAGTATTTACGAAAAAAAACAAAGAATTAAAAGTTACAAATAAATTTAAAGATTAAATTTTCAACCAACAAGAGCTGATCTTGTTGGTTTTCCGAAATTTAAGCAACAGTAAAAGTTTTGTTATTCGCTTCAGAAATCAAGTGTGGTGTATTCGAGATCTTTGTATACATTTGTGGTAAAAGAAAGTGGTTTTTTAAGAATAATGATAGTTGGTTTTTTCTCGCAAAATGAATAAAAAATCTAAAATTTATCAAAAATCGTAATTTCCGTTTACATTTTAGAAAACTGATGTAATTAATTTAACCAATTTTGTCGAAAATATAATTTAGAATATTTTTGGTCATAGTAGTTTTTCTGATAAATGTTACATTTTCCAACATATTTGCAAACCTGAGAAGTCTTCTACGAAAGCGAGAAAGAGGTTTTTGAAGGAATGATTTCAACCAAAAATCTTAAAGCTTAAATTTAAAGTTTCACTGAATTTCACTCATTTCACTCAACTTTCACATTCAATTTGAATTTCAGATGGAATTGTTACTAAAAGTGGTCGGTTACCTCTCGGTATGACATTAAATTAACTTTTCGCTCATTTCAATCAAAGTTCAACACAATTGGCCAATACTCATCCTGTATGGGGAGACAAGAAAACCTGGATTAGTTCTAGGTGAGACGAAATGATACGCAACTTGGTATTAGACATACATACAAATGAAAACATGTAGAACCAAATTTAAAGTAAGCATTCCTGAAAGAATAGTTCGACATTTTAAGATTACTTTCATTTCTATGTTTTAAGGGCGCTCTGCCTATTTTAGCCCACGTGTTCGAATTGGTTAAGGCGGCCGTTCTAAATAGACGTAACTGAAGTGGCAAAAATGAAAATTGTGACTTTTACCACGCATAAGGTATAATCAGAAAATTAATAGGTTAAATTTTTAATAATGATGGTGCCACTGGTTAATTGTAATTAATACTTATACGACTATTAAACATTTTTGAGTCATTTTTGTACTTTATCTTTATTTTTAACACAAAGATTAATTACAATTTGTCTATTAGATCATTTTTAAATGAATCTAAGAATAAATAACAACTTTAATAACTTAATTGATTAAATAGCATCTGCGTTATAAGGACGGTTATACAAATATTTTTTTATTATTAAAACGTCGGATCGCGTATCGCGCGATGCCTCTCTTTCAGCGAAACGGAATAGTATAAATTACCAGTACAAGACAATTTTACTCAGAAAATAATAAACTACATGTAACAAAAATTATGACGGCATGTACATGTGGTAGGGTATTTGTTTTATTTAAATATGCTGAATATCTTATGGCTACAAACATTTTCTATACTCATAATCTATATACATAATATATGGGGTTTAGTATTTTATATACGCATGTAATATTTGTATGCTCGAGTATCAAAATGTTATATCTGAGAGTAAGAATACAGTTTTGTATACATAATTATTTCGAATTATCAGTTAAGACTATAATACGTTAATTATAAATGCAATTCGATTCGAACAAAATTTCGCTTAGTGTTAATTTAAAATAAAAGGCAGACGTTAGGTGTTATGTTCCACGCTAAATGTCACCAAACTGAAATATTGTTAAATACATTCATTATGCAGATGAATTAAATTACAATTCATTTGCCTTTTGTATATTTTTAAGTATTATAATGAACATCATATTTAATTGTATCAAACATTATGATATAACTAGAATTGAAAAGAACTACAATCTAGACAGGGTGTGCCAAAAGCCATCGGGTTTTCATCCCGTCAAAACATATCAAAAAAATGTTTAGATTACTTTGCGTCACTTGAAACGAGAATCGACTCGTCTAGCGTAATCGGAGTGTTATTCGGCTCTTTTACAAGCACTTAAATAGTAAAAAATTTGTTTTAGGTTCAAACAATTAATACCCCTATTATGGTTCTCACATTTAAGTAACTCAGTGACTTCAAGTCGCCGAATTCAAATTTTAGTATTATGACTCACCGTGAGAGCGCGGTGAATGAGAGTAATGTCAAAATTGCTCACATAAAATTTGCAAGTGGTTTCATAGTAAATTTGTTTTATTTGTAGTCAAATACAAACCAAAATGGAAAATATACGCACATAAGTTTTTCAATTTTATTTTAGTGACACAAATAAATATATATTTATATTTCACATACAACTGCGAAATTGTTTTCCGAAAAACCAAATGTCAGTAATGTCAAAAATGTAAAAATAATGGTATTGCCAACAAGAAAATTAATGGAAATTGGCATAATAGATAAAACTACAGCACATAACTCTCGTCCATCGGGTTGAGATCCTGCACGTTTCACGGCCAAAAGATTTTGCCCGAGGGGGAAGAATTTTACAGCTATGTGGTTTGAAACGAAGGTGCCAATATCAAATTTTGCTGGTGCAATAATCCATCCACACCAAAGTGTTGCATTCCTCACCATCCAATACGTCGAATGCTAAAGCCGAAAACTGGCAATGGGTAGCAATTTTTGCAGCTGCGGGTTTCTTTGTCTGTTGAGATTGCTTTTTATAAAAACCAACACCGACCAATAGCATGATTCGGTTTGATTTCTCCAGACGTTTCGCCTTAAACATATCGTTGAGAAAGTGGCAGCAGTAACGTTTGTATACGAACTCACAAACCCCGCGGTCTCTTGCCGTCTTATAGAGGACCTTATAGAAAATTTCAGGCGTAGTCTAAAGTCGTTCGCTCCGAACTCCCAGACCGTCAAACCCCTAAAACCAGTTCTTCGATTAAAGTCGACTGCCATTATTCCCGCATTGTCCAATTTGATATGACATGAGGAAAAGTGCCCGGTCTAACAAAGAAAACACAATTTTTTTGTGAAAAATATATTATTTTATTTTCATGGTGCAGAGTCCGGATAACACATATCAAGCCACTGCTTTGCATGACCGGGTTTTTTCCCATCAAAAAAAGTGTTTAATCAACACACAAAATTATTTTTATTCTATTGTTTTGAAATTAACAAAAGTAGCGTCACTAAACAACAGTAACTTGTAAAGTAATAGTCGGAATGTAATGCAATTTTGACACATATCGTTTGAAGGTTGGTAGAATTTAAAAATCACATGGGTTTTAAATTTGTGGCACCATCTATGTGTCAGACCGGGAACTTTTCAGGCGATGTAATAAAACCGCGAAAACTAGATGAAATATTTCATAATTTTTCTAGGCAACATATTTGATTTAGTTAGCATGGCACTTTTAGGAAAAACCAGAGTCAAAAGTGAATTTTTCGGCTGCAAATATTGGTGGAGGGAATTTACATGACCTTCACTAAGGATTTATTCCAAAAGCTAAGTATGAAAAAATTAAATCAATTTTTGTTTACTATATTGTTGCTGAAATGGTTGATATACAACCAAAAATATTCTATTGTAAACATTTTAATTTATTAAAAAGGATTTATTCTACAATATATTTTGATTGATTTATTTTTTGTAACATTATTTGTTACATATTATTTTTAAAGTTTTTGTGTTAGTTATTAATCCGTAACGCGTTTTTTTCTATAAATTATGAATAATCAATTTTTTATGGTTGAAAGTATGAATGGGTTGTGCTGCTAAAAAGGGAAACATTTTTGTAGACATATTTCATTTATTTACAGATAGGCCTAAGAAACCACAGACAGAATAAATTAAAGTTAGCTTCTACGGTTAACGAGTTTTACAATAATTGTGACTTGTTTGAATTGTACATTAAATTAAAATTTGAGCGGTATACGCCAGGTAATTAATTACCCAAATATTGATTACAATTTCGGTTAAGTGGATAAAATAATTTCTATTACTATAACTGATATTATGATATTTTTCTGGCTAAATGCAACAGGAGAAGTGTCATAATATGGTCCAACATATGAATCTATGCCCGAATTCGGGAAACATCGGAAACACAGCGTTTAAACTATTGATACTCTGGTAAATTGTTTATAAACTTTTTAAGTTTGGTAAGATGTTTGCAATACAGCTCAAAACTTGTGATCGAATAGTAAATCAAAACTGTAATAAAAATTGTATAATGCTTATAACTAATTAACTGATGGTCGTATATTTTGTTAGTTATATTATTTCAATATATTTATTGAATCACAGACATGATAAAGGATTTTTAAATCATGCAATTTGAATTGATTTTTATTATTAAAAAAAAAACGTTATTAGGTTGACATGTTTTCTGATTTTTTTGTATTGTGTATTTCCAACTACTACCGTTTTTAAAACAAAAATATAAAATACCTTAAATTTATGTTAATGAAGAAGAGTTTAAATCGTTTAAATATGAAAAATTATATAGCGTTATTTGCATGAATTGGTATTTTTGTTGTTTTTTAATTAGAAAGCACGCATTAACAAATATAACTACGGTATTATATTATACACCAATAGGTGGAGGGGAACATCAGGCGTATCCATAGTAAATGTTAAATAACTATGGTATTCGATGACATAGTTTCGTTATTGTAGTATACATGATGCATATAAAATCCGAAATTGAAGGAGTATACGAATTATATTAGCTAAAATATGGACAATAGTTAAAAGGTGCTGCTTTGACAGGTACAACACAATCTCTTCAAATACGCTAATGATTTTATTTTACAGTATAGCATAGTATAGATGTGACAAATATGTTTTATTATAGGTATCTTAACCTCTAATCTTTAACATTTCATCTATAAAGAACACTGCTTTAAGAAGAGAAATTTTCAAAATTTTAATTGCGGTTACATTTATAAATTTACGTTGCAAGAATTTAACTTCAAGTTTTTAATTCAATTAAATCTATTAGTGTAATTACAGTGGCAAGTTATTTTACTAAACGCCAATCAATTGACCTATTGAATATTGAAACACAAGTAATTATTATTAAGAAAATATTTGTATATCTTCTGTTTTATCTCAATGTTTGGCCTCTATTACGACTGTCATTAAATGATGCAAGAACCACACTAAAATTTGGTCTGGTTAGTATTTATCAAGAGATTTTCTATTTAAAATGATACATTTAAATAATTTAAGTATAAAGAAGTTTTATAGTATTTAATTTAAAACGATTGTCCTCGATCATTAAGAGAACAATTTTTAAAAATTCTTATTTATAGAACTATATATTATTAAAGATTAGGTCATCTCAAAGTACTATAAAAATATAAAATAATAACAATACACACATTCGGAATAACTATTTTAATCATCAGTGCAGTACATTAAATGCCATCATCGTAACACATACATAGTCGTCATAAAAATGTGTGTGTATATCTATAATTAAAATATGTATATAATAAGTAATCATGATTAAGGCAATTTGAGTATCATGTATTTAGATTTATTACATAAATTGTATATCATCATTTTCTTATTGCTTTTTATAACATCCACGTCCAAGAAAAACAGAAATTGTTGAATAGCGTCAAATGTACTGGTATTATCAATTAATAATAATATAGAATTATTTATAATTAAATAACACTTAGCTGTATAAATAATGTTCGTTCTGATTGATCAGCATAAATGTCTTTGTATTTATAAGCTCGGATATAATTATTTTTTAGTGCTTACCTATTACCAATATTAAGAATAAAACAAAAATTCACTATACATTTTTTTAGGTAATGTTTGGCTACGTTACATCATGTACACAAGTTTTAAATTAACGCAAATGTTGTTGTTAAAGTTAAACAGTATTATAGATATTACTATACAATTGGAATTATGTACATCATACGCTAGATTAAAAATTAAAAGCTCTTAAGTACCCTATAAAATCCGCATAAGAAAGACTTTGTGTCGCTACAGCATTAATTTAAAATTTTTATGAACACCGATCTACATCTCAAATTAAACTATCGACTTCACTGTGGGAAATCGTTGTACACTTTTCAAAAGAAGAATGTTATTTTTTTAACATCCAGGATATTGTAGAAGACAGTTCAGTTTTCGTTTTATTTATTTAGGTTGATACTAACTTTACATTTCAAGTTACCGATCCACGGTATACTGACATATTCGGTATACTGACTTTTAGATATATGCAATTAAAAGATTTGCCAATATGTATATTGTTATATATTATTGTGAAGATCTAAGTGATGACGACAATCCAACCTTGTATGGGTGTAAATTTGCGTTCCGTGAAATAATCAAAAGAAAAAGGTTTTCTGATTAGCAATCTACTGGCTTCGATTTCTTGTGCGTAATTTTAAATTCCATAACATGTTTTACTACTCCTCCTACCAAAAAAGCGGCGCTTTATTTATTTAAAAATCTAAAGTTAAATTCATCATTATATCATAGAACTAACATACGTAAATAATTATGTATTTTACTCCTTAAGGACTGAGGTAGATGGGTTAGGTACTAGATATCTAATTATAATTCCTTCTATTTTATAGAAGAAAAATGTATTTACTACTACTATTAACTTCTTGATAAAAACATAATATTTTTACTAAAATTGAAGTCGTAGAAAAAATATCGTATGTAGCTCGGGAGTAAACGTCGATTATTGTTCTAATTCAGTTTCTTCATCCGAGCAATAATCTCCTATTTGATACATAATTTACTATAATTATATTACTTGGATTTAAATGGTTTTATGTAAGCATATAAATGTAGTTTTAGAAAAACAACATACAATAAAATGCAATATAATTTGTCTAATGTAATAAATATGCTACCGCTTTCTTTTGAAATCAAAGTACACCGAAATAACGGCTTTGAACAAGCCTTTGAATCAGGAGGTGGTTTGTTCCACTTTCATCAGCGGAAGGCAGCAAACAGGAATTTTCATCACATGATTACGATCGGCGATGTTAATGGTATGATGAGATGATGGGATAAGGGACTGGAGGCCTGTTACGAATTTTGTTCGCCCCAAGATCAGGCACGGTGGTCATCCCCTAGTTTATATTATGTTATCTATATTGAAATGTACTAGCGAAAAGTATTTGTTTTTTTCCGTTAAAAGAAACGATAATCAATGGATAAACGAGATCGCTTTCCGATCTTGACAACGAAAAATATCGCACGATGATGATTACGGGTTTTTGTTGACCTATAAAGAGGCAATTGAATCAACACGCGGGGGGTTGAATATTTAGTTCGGTAGCAGTAGCACCAAACAATTAAATTTTTTTTTGAGTGTCGAATTTAAGTTCTGATAGTTATTTGCCTAAATTAAGTAAAGTCTAACTTAAAAATTATTTTTTTTTTACAAAATGCTAACTACTTTGCTTATACTATTTAAAACTTACTAGATTCTAAGCTAAATGATATGTGAAATTTAATAACTATAGTAAATTATATTATGATAATAATTTAATAATTTCGTGTATCGACTTCTAATATATAATATACCTATTGTAATAATTCCATAATAATAATTCAGATAATATACCTAATAATTCATGTAACATAATAATAATAATAATCCTTTGTGAAAATATAACAAAATTTATCAACTAAAAAATCAAATAAAAACATGTGATATAAAATGCTAAAATTTGAATGGAATAATAAAATCATATAATCGACAGTGCATTCTAAACCTCAAACATTTCATAATTTTATATGTGTGTTTAGCATCTAACAAAAACTTTGTTTAAAAACAAAAAAACTTAATAACGAACTTTTAGTGTTTTAGTTTTTTTGAGCACCGGTTCAAAAAGAACGGTTCTAAAGTTTTGTACTAAGTGAAAATTCCGTTTCATTAGAAAAAAGTAGAATCATTGCATCGTTCAAAAATTAGACTGATTGCATCGTACTAATGTCTTGTTAAATGGAATGAATTAATAGTATTTTAATAATATTCGGAATTTTTTTTTTTATTCATCTGTGTAATAACAAGTGCTTATGTGTATAAGGACAGTGGATACTAAAGTTATTCGTACACATAAAAACGTGAGTGAACGACAAAATTAGTGATCACAAACTTTTAGTGGAAATTATTTGTGCACAAACATTATAAACCCACATGCGTGGGGGTTAAATTGATTAAAGTGATTAATTAATCGTATTCAACGCTAAATAAAATTCAATAAAAACGTAGAAAATTTAACTATACTTATTACAATTCTCTTCATCATGGTTTCCATATACCGTACGGCCTAACGTATGGTAAACCACAAATCAACCAATATGGAAGAAAAATTGGATGGAAAAGGCGTCAGCCATACAAATGGTTAAGTCAAGTAATCTTTGTCTTTAATAATAATTTTTAATATTAATTACTATTCATATTTAAAACAAATCTCTAAATAATTTCATGAATTATATAAATTTTAATAACTATTCATAAGTTATCATTATTAGCCTAACAAAGTACTTCCAACATTTTTTTTTGGGTTTTTTTTTGTTTTTTTAATTTTTTTTTATTTGCGAATATTATTGCTATTTTGATAATATTCCAGCGGTTTGAAATAATTTGTTATGGTGGTATTATTATTATTTCGTAGCGTTACCTAATTTACTAACATTGACTAATACTTTAAAAATCTAAATTTTCATTTCCTGTTTAAAAATTTCTTAAATAAAATTTATTCATAATGAGTTATTCAGAACTTAAAAGGACTAGTTTTTCGCTTTAATTCACCTTGTCTGTTGCTCGACATTTTGCGATGTGTTTTTCTTTGTCAAGTGATTAAGTGCTCCAGGATGAAGTGAAGGAAGTGAAAGTGAGGATGGGACCGTGACATGATGGGTGAGTTCGGTGGGGTAAGTATGACTGTCTGAGAAAGTGGTATAGCGATCCCAAAACTTGTGGATAGTAAATCTATAATTTCCTCTGGTGGCAGTTCCAAAATTAGGCAAGCTTCCTCCTCCAAAATCCCACGCCCAAACTGCTGAGCCATAGCCGCGCTTAAAGAGTCCACCAAGGAAGCCTCTGCCTGATTAAAGTTTTTTTTTCTGTTTTCGATCTGGGCTTCTAGTTCCACAATAGAAGTATCTATTGGTTGTGACCACATGCCTGTGCGTTAGATCGTTACAGGCCGACTGCCGATTCATTTTATAGGTTGCGATACTATTAAAATTTTTTTTAAGGAGTAATTATTTGGTTCCTATTCAAACTCCGGTTATATACCTTGCATTCCTAATCATGAGATACTGTGGATGTAGCACAGAAAGGGCCACAAACCATACAAATCCAACATAAAATAAAAATTGTAAATAAATATTTTCGAATGTGAAATATTGACTTTAATCGTAGATGTTTAACTCTTTAATCCTTTAATTCTTCTTGAATGGTTTGCACAAAATTTAGTGTTTATCGAGTCAGAGCCTACACGACGTAATTCATATTTTTTTTGTAGAAGCGCCGCGAGGCCACTTGTTAAGTGTTCTTAAAATAATTCTGTATGAATGGTGTTGCCTATTCGTTACTTTTTGGAATTTAATTAAATTTTTAAGTTGGAAATCTTACTTAATTTAAAAGACAAATATTTTCTAGAACTATGTAAATGACTTGGGTGCAGCTTATCAAACAATTTTCCCAGAACTTCATTTACTTCTCTAGTCCGTTAAACGTTTGTCTATAATGCTTCATGTACATTTTTCTTGAACATTTATCGCTGCAAAACGGAAACAATTGTGATTTTACTTCAATTCTCAAAGTTTCGTAGAGTTTTAATAAAATAATTAAAAATTGTCAACTAATCAGCATCACTAGCTAATTCAAATTGATGCAAAATTCGTTTGTAAAATTTAATAATTTCACTTGCATTGTATATTAATAAATTCTGTTAACTTTTGAGGCTCAAAATAAACTCAAACTAAATTTTGCAAAATTCAATTTAGTAATAGTTGTATACCTTAGATTTTTTAGTAATAGTTGTAGTTGCCTATATAAATAAGGTACGAAAGACTGATATTTTAGGATACAAATCAGTAAATTGTATGGCGGTGATGTATGAGTATACTTTATGAGAATAATAATAATTATTTATATAATAAATAAGTGTGATTATTTCATGACTATGTGATAATCCCGCTCGCTGCATTGCAAAGACATGAGTGAAGCATCTCTTTCCTCACGCATACGATATTTTTTATGCCGAAGAAAGAAATTATTTCGTTTAAACCCTATCTAAACAAATAAATAATGACGATTCAGAAGAAGAAACAAGAATAATTGTGAAGAGCAGTGTAAATAATTTTATTCCAGGTTATTACATTTAGCAGGAGTTGGCGCTTTGTGAACCCCAAATTTAAATTGGTCGGAGCTGATTTCTGAATTCAAATAACAGCGATGTTCCCTCCTACGAGAACATTTGCAAATCCTGTATGATAACTGTGATAAGAAAAGATTCAAAGCTTGATGACTGGGAAAAATGCAATCAAAAGTATGAAACAAAAAATGGTATCAAAACACCAGTGTTATAACACAATTACAATATACATTATTTTTCACGTGCGAACTGCCTATAATCATAATATCGCCGTAGGCTGATCCCCAAATACATAGTAATTTATTTCAAACTTATAAACGAGTTTGCCACCATTGTTATTAAGTATGCTTCACAACTTTGAAGAGTTTATTGTTAATAAGTTAATTTGTTTACCAAATAAAACCTTTTGGTTGGTTGGTTTACTCTTTTTCAATACTCTCAGTCAAATTTTTCCGGAAATTTGATATCTGTTAAGCAATTGAGAAAAAACATTGAAAAAATAATAAAGAGAAAACTGTTTCATCTGCTAAACAGTGGCACTGAAACCCGAGACACAAACCATATAATTAACATCTGCAGGCAATGACGACTTTCATCTTTATATAACAAAAGGATTTCGACCTGTTCGTAAAATATCGGATGTTTTGAGACTATCTGTATCTGTAGAGTGTCGCTGAATGTAAATTACGCATTAAGCGAGGTTAGAAAAAACAAAAAAAAAATGAAAGACTAAATTTAAAAATCTAGTAGGTCTTGAAGAACAATCTAATATTCCCAACATTTGCCTAATCATTTGTTTTTATTTAAATCTAAGTTTCACACAAAACGAGTAACAACAACAATAAATTAGCTATTAATTTTTTTAGTTTTATCGCTTGTATTAGAGTAAATTGGAACGATCTGCATATACAAATATTGCTGCACCTTCAAACCCCCACTCTGAAATTTTATTTGTTGTTGAATAGGTGAGTATTGCAACACTGGCTGAACCAGCACAATGGAACCATTTGGAATGACTAGACCGACTTATTCAAGAGGGCGTCAAATAAGTAAATAAGTTAGAAATAAATTGATGTTTAGAACACAAATAAGTCGGTGTTTCGAAGAGATCTGAGAATTAGAAATCAGAATATGAGTTCATACATTGCATTTGAACAAAATATTAGATTCTGCAAATACGAAGAGTTTTTAAAATTAGCCTTTCACAATTCAAGCGATTTTCGGTTTAACTATGTACGGCTAATTAAAATGACTTGACATTTTTTAGAAATGTTTTGACTTTTTTTATAAAAGCAGTGAGCAGAACAATTTATTTCACTGAGCTTATAATAATTGAGAGATTAACAATTTAAGCGTTTATCAAATCTATTCTTGATTCTTATTATGGTCTGAATCAACTAATTAGTGGTTTATATCCAACGCTCGAAAACCTTCAACCATTAACTTGTGTAATCCAAAGTGACCGTCCCAAGGTTAATTATAATTAAACATGTTAAAGTATCTAATTCTGCAGACAAGGGTAATTTGAACCGATAGTTGATATTTAAAAAATCCGCAGGCCGTTTTAGGCCATTAGGATAATCAGTATGTAGGAATTAAGCATATCAGTATATATGTAAACTCAAATTCGTGCGATGTATGGGTATTTTAAAATTAAAATTCAATGTTAAAATAAAATACAGCGTTTTATCTTAAATATGAGAGAGGGAATTCTCTTGTTTGATTCCGCTAGGAAAATGTCGGCAAATCGTGTGCTAAATTAGAGTCACTAAGTAGGCATAAACAATTAAGTAAGCGCTCTAATTAAACAACATGTGTTTTAATTTTTTGTATAATAATTACGTATATAATACAAATCGATTGTTAGTTATCACCGACAGATAGACCTTTTAACACATATAACATTGATCTGGTTTGATTATATTAAACATAAATTTGAATCATTAAAATAATTAAAAATAAATTAATACAGTTTCGATAACCCCAAATGATTAAATTTCGAATTTTTTTTTAAACACACTTACCATGTGTCCTTCTTCTGTCTGAATATTGTCCATTTGTAATTTTAATTGCATTTATGATTAAAATCAAATTTAGTAGAATATTTAGTTTATATTTCATATTTGTTTATAATTTTATTAAACCACATTTATTGATATTTATCTATTTATAAAAGATATATTAATATACTAATTAATTAAAATGTAAAATTCCGTAATTAAAACTTTGGTTAACAAGTTTGTGTAAATGGAAAAAAGTGTAAATAATAACCGATCGATCTTACAAAAAAATGCTTACATTTTTTTTGTAAATAGTTACGTAATAATATAATATTTGGCATATCAAAATTGATCAACATAAGAATAAATAAACGAGTGAATCCAGAACACATAACCATCCGTTAATTTATTAACAACCATAAAATCGGATGTTTATTTAAAAATATATGCAAAATTATATAAATTTTGGCAACAGTTTTTATCTGTATTGACATATGGCCGTATTATATTATATTGGACCAAGTAACGAATCTAATTTCATTGATTTTTTGCGCTCAAGAATTTTAAAAAAATTTAAATATTTTCGAAATAAATTAGAAATATAAATAATAATGCTGCAGGGAAATGTATATGGGATATTTAAAAAATATCAAGATCTAATGGATTTTCATTCAGTCGACCGGAAAAATTGAGGATGGAGTTTTCATTTAAAAGAAGCATAACTAGAGAAGTAAATTACCCTTACGATAATGATTATTATATTTTGTTTTGTTTGTGTTATAATTTATCATATTTTTAAGAGCAAACCCTCCTGCAGTTATATCCTCTTGTCGCGTACATAATGAACATATTTTAAGTACATATATTAAATAAAATCATTTTTCATCTTAAAATCTTCGTTTAGATTAAATTCAATTTTTCACTTTAAATAAAAAATGTATTGGTTTGAATAAAAACATTTTTATATTGAATTATTTTTAATGGTTTTATGAAATATTTTACCTCACATCTTTAGTACAAAATATGTGCAGCAGTATGTATTTTAAAAAGGTTTAGATAGGTGTGTTTTGCAAATTTGCAGTTAAACTTTTAAAACAGTTGTACTAAATTAAAAACGAAAATTTAAGACCCTTAATAGTTTAACCTTTTCCAAGCATTTTTTTTTGATTTGGATAAAAATCAATTTTTTGTCCTGTTGTTTGCTTCTTTAGGTCACCCATTGCGATATTACTGCATATCTATACAAAACACATAATACTAGTTTTATATGCTGTTGGTATTTCTTTAAAGTTTTTCCAAAATGATAAAGATATGTATACACAACAAAAAGAAGTGGAAGACATAATATTTTTATATATGTTTATATTGTATATTATATTTCCCTTCGAACCTTTTTTTATGTATCTTGTCGCGAATTGAAAAAGCAAAAATTATTATGTTTTATTATTCTGCCTTTTCTTTGTCGAATTAATAAATATGCATACTATCACTGTCTTGTGGTATTTTTGATGTCTTTAAGGATTTTTTTTTCGTTTGTTTCGCGTGTGGCGTGTACAAATAAAATTAATTATAAATAATAGATTTGATTTTTTTTGTAAGTTACGTCGATTTGTTGACAAAATTTTTCGCATTGTTATAATTTGTAACAAGTTGATTATAATTATATAAATATATATATATATATATATATATATATATACATATATACATATATTTTATATCTATATGACTATAATTTAGTATAATTTAATTGTACAACATTAATAAATTTATGTTTCCAAAGATATGCGTCAGTTTTAATGTTTCTGTATTATTAATAAAACCAGCGTACACTACCATACTAAACTTCTTATAAACATATTAAGGATCATTAAACGAGACGGTTCGGCCTATTATGGTTAATGAAATTTTTTAGCTCAATTTAAACTGAAATTTGGTGGTTCGCAAAAAGTTGGGGGCCCACCACTTTTAAAAATTTGTATATTCACATTTAAATAAGTTACTAATTCCGTTTAATAAATAATTTAAAATGTGGTTAACACTTTACAGCAAATTATTAAAAATCACACTTCTATAAATAATTATTGGTTTTTATAAGTCAAAATAAATATTTAAAAAAATAAATTTAAATTTAACAATTAACCATTATTTGGCCATATGCTGCTAAAAATTATTTTGGACTAGATTATAATTTTTATATTACACAACTAAAACACAATATGAAACACTTTGTGAAATAATAATCTAATGTTTAGCTGAATAATTTCACAAACACTTTTTCCCATTTACACCATTAAAATTTATTTATTATTAATTTAAAAATTTTATAACGAATATTTTTCAAATTCTTCAATACACCAAGAAATTGAATTGAATCACTTAAGTTTAAACACAAATTATTATTTTAAATGAAAATACGTTACAAAATATCGAGCACGTCGTGCAGTGACTTGTTATAAGAATGAAGTTACAAATACGAATGAATTTTATATGAATGAATTTTTAATGTTTTTTGTTCTGCCTTGATTAGCTTTGATTTTCAAGCGAAAAGACAAACAATATTCTCCTGTTTTCTCTCAACTTTTCATTTTCTTATGTT
The DNA here is from genome assembly GCA_963691935.1 of Nephrotoma guestfalica. Taxonomy (NCBI): domain Eukaryota; kingdom Metazoa; phylum Arthropoda; class Insecta; order Diptera; family Tipulidae; genus Nephrotoma; species Nephrotoma guestfalica. Next base: position 141,382,234 of record OY829914.1, read on the forward strand.
TTTTTTATGAAGTTAATTTTTTTTATACTTAGAATGATCGTGTAATCTTAGCAAAATACACAACGCAATGTTGCGGAAAAAACCGAAAAATAAGAAATAAAACAAAAACCGGTGTATTGGCGAATTACAATATTTTTTTTGTTTTATTATTACTTTTTCGTAGATCTACTCTATAACACTGTTGACCGAACGGTTTGATTTATGTTTGATGACTGATTTAATTTCAATTTCATATTTTAAGTAGGATGTGTATCTTATACGAGCGATATATGCTTCTACGTTCGTTTATTTAATGAAATCATTTTTATACGCGCAAGAATAAACGATTAGAAAACACAAAACAAAAGATGTTTGCTTCAATATTTATGATTCTTGATGGCCTGTCTAAGCACTGTTATTATCTTATGCAGTTCTTAACTTTAACCTCAGACGCAACGAAAGATTGATAAAAATTGTGCGTCCTTCAAAATTATCAATGCGTTATTATAATAAATTAACATAATTGGCGAATGCGCTGATAATTACCAATACGGATTATACATATGTAGATTGTATATTTTATTTATATATGGTACATACATACACGGTATGTATTTGTAATTAAAATTAAACATTTAATAATCAGAACTGATTTAATTGATCATAGTCGTGCATCTTCAGCATTTGATTTGCATTATGCTAATTGGGGACAAAACGACCTTTATAGCACACAGGTGTTTATATTGCTCTACAGATATACGAGTACATAAATTAAATATGCATGAATCAGTGTTTATTCATAGCTAAAATGTAAAAATTAAATGCCGAGAGTGTCGTAGAGAATTCGGTGGCAAAAGTTTAATCAATCAATGCACATACATATTGTATATTGTTTATACTAAAACTATTAATAAATTGTGCATTTTCACGTTTGTGATCTACTCTACTGTTGTTTTCGTTTCGAAAAACAACACTTTTTCCGATTTCTTCTTTAAAAATAGACATTGACATAATTTTTTATATAATATTAAAATTATATTTAAAAAAAAGATGTAAACATAGGAGGATTACTAAGAAAACTCATGTCTGATAATCATATGTAAACAGACTTGTTGTATAAAAAGAACTAACGTATGTATTTTTAAATTGAATATAAAATAAATTAGCCATAAAGTTTTCAAGCAGCAAGATCAACCAGATTTTTAATAATTTATTATTTTTATCCAAATTCTTAGCACTGCTTGTTTAGAAAAATATTATAAAAAACTGTCTCTTCAATATTCTCGCACGTATTATATCACTAACCGACAAACGACGAGGAGTGAATATGTACATACATACATACATACTTGATAACACAAAACTGGCATTTTTTAATTTAAGTACTTTCCTGTAATTAAATAGTAAATATGATTTTGTGTTGCGAGATTTAATTATATTGCTAAAAATTTAGCATCTCTACTCAAATTATCTACATAAATTTAGTGTACTTGAATTATAATGTTTGAAATAAATTCTTGCTGAATTTTCTAAATTTGTATCCCAATGGTCACCTTTGTTATTTATATGTTGAGGGTGGTGAACGATAATTCATATTAAAAAATAAAAATAAATAAACAAATAATTGACATTGACGTGGCCCGCTTACTATAAAATTTTCGATATAAAAATATAAATTTTGTTGATATTTTAATTTGATTTAGCACAGTTGCCAAATTTACTAAATAAAACTACCTAAATGTATACCAATTATTTTTATAATAAAAATTCGAAGTTCCCAGTGCCTTTTGCCGAAAATCTGTCCAACGGAAGGTTTATCGTTGTCTGCAAATGTTTTAAGGCGTAATAATAAATATTCTGCAAATATACCGGTTTATAGAATTCTAGCATCTTTCAGGTTAATGTTTAGGTAATAAATTATTGTTAAATCGCAAATTAAAGGGTGCACATGGTTGTCGAGTCCTATTTGCGAATGGGATTTTTCAAGTTGACTTCTGTAAAAAATCGGGCACAACTTCAGCGTATCTATAACTTTGACTGATAATACTAGCATGTTCAGTAATACAAGCGTTTTGTATCAATCTTTTCATTGACATAAACAAAGTTATCGCTTTTTTTAGTTATTTATTTCATCATTTTAACATTTTGCAAAGGAAATTAATATCTAAATTTTGATAATGTACCGGTTTAAGGTCAAGTAAATTCAGTGCGATCACAAGAAAATTCTTGTATAATTAATATTCATGAACATGTGTTAAATAATTTATTCATATATTAGACCGCAGATGTTTTAACTTAAAACTAATTCGGAATATTTTATCTATCTATTGACATCTTATATGATGGAACCCTGTTCATTTTATAGTCTGATCCATTCGACAATCTCGCTTAATGCTTGGTCGTACATTCATAATCATTCAATCAATTTATTTATTTATTAACTTTATAATTTAGATTTCAACCACACACCCAATGTTAAACTTTAAAGCTTATTTTTTATGAGATTAGGATGCCAATTAAGACTCTTCATCGTCAGCTTAGAATGAATGTGTTTTTATGTAGATGTACGAGTAATAGTTTCTCAGCAAAAACCTTTGCGCTTTGCGCTTTTTTCAATTTGTTAATGTTGGAAAGAAATTCACTAAAACTGCTTCACGTTTTAAATTTTGTGCCAGTTCTTTTAGTTTAACCGCATAACATTGCCGTCAAATTGCGATATGCAATTAAGGCTTGTTGGCATTAATTAAAAAACAGAATTATCCAAGTGAAAAATAAAACACATCTAGCTGACATAGAAGTCAAGGGTTGATTTAAGAGCTTACACTTAATAAACACATTATTCCACTCGTATTATTTCGTAAACAGTTTTTTTATTTTTTTAAAATTTGTTCAAAAGGTTTAAAAAATTACTCGATCAATTTCGACTTGTTAGGTCATCATCAGGAGTATCTACTGATGATGACCTAACAAGTCGAAATTTTTAAACTACAAATTAAAAAAAAAAAAATTTTTTTTGCGAATTAATTAAACGAGTGGATTAATGTGTTTGGCCAAGTACCTACGGCCCAAAGTGTTCAAAGTATTAAGAGCTTAAAGCGCCTATTCCATGGAAAAAATTTACTGACAGTATTTTTTTACTGAAAAAACGAAAACAAAAAAATCTTAAAATTTTATAAGAGTGACAAAGAAAATAAATATTTTTTATTTCATTTTTATACCAACATTTTATGGTTTAATTCTGACAATTATATTTTTTCATAACCTAAAATTTTCATAAAAGTTGTAATTGATTTATAATTTAATTTTATAAATTTTATTAATATAACCAATATGGATTTGGATTATTTAGATCCACTAAACATTATGGATCTGAATAATGTCCAAAAAAAGTTAAAAAAGAAACCAAAATGTTGCGTACGCCCTTATTATTTACATTGGGATCGAACCGGGGAATACAATTGTATTTTTAAAGAGTTGCGGTAAGATCCGAAATTATTTTATAATTATACTCGTATGAGTATGCACGAATTTGACGAGTTACTGGTGATGGTTGGACCCCTGATTTAAAAAAAAACTGTGGTGAGAATATCCTTGAACCCTATTTTAAGATTGGCAGTGACCAGTATTTAGATTTAGAGAACACGTTAACAAAACTAAACTCGAAATAAAAACTATAAAAATGGCGAACGATTTATTTTGTATGAGTGTGATAAAAATTTCTCATCTTTACATACATTTTTTGTAGATGTGTTAACAATGCTGCCATAAAAAATACTTCAGTGTACATTTTTTTATAGCACATTGTGGCAGCACACTAACACTAGGACAAAAGTTTTGTCAGTAAAATTTTACTGACATAATTTTTTGTTTCGCTCGCAACCAGTAAATCTATATTTTTTACTCTCTTTTATTTTTACTGACAGTAAATTTTTTCACTGAATTCACTGATACATACACATGGATACGACATGACAAAAAACAGATGGGAGAGCAAAAATAGTTCTACGTGTGTGACAAAGACAGACAAATTTTCTTTCTTTGCCTTGAATTCCGATTTTTCGAAAATCAAACTAATGAAAACAGAAAATTGGTTCTTATGTGTTTTTCACGTTTTTACACGAAATCTTTTTTTATTCGAAATATTTTAATCAATTGCAAGAACAAATTTGCATACAAAAGCGGTACTTGATTATAGTAATAAAAAATCATTTTCAGAAAATTTCAAAATTAAATCTATCCTCAGAACGGTCCTATCTTTCGGAAAATTTTTTAAAGCAAGAGGTGTATATAAACAATCGATATGACTATAAAAAAGAGCTCCCATTTTTGCTGTTGTTCTATGTGTTTTTTGTCGCTGAAGTCGTATCCACCTGTTTATAGATCAGTGAGTTGCAATCTGTTTGGACTGTTTAGTTGGCAGTAAAACCACAACAATTTTAAGGACCAGTTTTTAAGTTTTGACGAGAATCCTTTAAAATTTCGGTAGTCGCTGCAATTCGAGTAATTGGCCTAAACAGTGTACAACTTAAGCTCTTACGAGATCGGTAGTTGAGGGTTTAATCGTTCAAAGAGTTTTATAATAATTCAAAAAAGTGTTTTTCAGGGATCATTTTTATTATCAACTTTATTTCGAATCTATATTACCAAAATATTACAACTCAGGATAAATCTTATCATGACACTTTTTAAGGCTGCTATCAATAAGTGGAAACTATATAGATTAACTACATATGTGTAAATATATAAAATAAATGCAGGATGATTTAAATAATTCGGATAATGGTGTATAGTGAATTTGTTATAGTATTGAACGATTCCATGTGAAATCCACTAAAGCAAAGTGCACTCAAATTAACTGTACTCCGAGATTTGCAAAAATAAAAACTGCGCTAAACATTGGGATAGACATTTATAGCAAGCAAACAATTCATTAGTTTATGGATAAGTTTTAGCATAGAAATTTTGAATTTAAATTATTTTTCCATCTCTATATTTCAACACTTTAAAATTGTATGTATTTGTACGAGGGCGTAGTGAGAAGTCTGGTAAAATTGCTACAGAGGACGCCAGAATCGCAAATCCCATGTGTTATGTGATGTGTGTGTGTGATGTGATGTGTTAATACCATCTGTCACTAGACCAAATTAACATTTTCAGAGAGATCTGTCATTAGTTCAGTTCTGACAGTTAATTAAACATTATTTTTTGCGTGGAAAAACCATTACGCAAAGCAAAACAAAGCTTGATAAATATTATGGGAGCTCTTCACGATCGATTAAAATGATTCACAAGTGGTTTACTGATATTCGTTGTGGTCGTACAAGCACAACTGATGCCGAACGTTCAGGACGCCCAAATGAAGTCGCCACACCAACAATGGTTGACAAAACCAATGATACGCTATTGTAAGACCACAGAGTGAAAGTGCGTGAGATAGCTGAGATAGTATGCATCTCAGATGAACATGTGTTGAATATGAAAAAACTATCTGTGCGTTGATTGCCGCGTTTGCTTACAATCGTTCAAAAACGCACACGTGTGACGACTTCAGAGGCAGGTTTGGCGATGTTCAAGCGAAATAAAAAGCAGTTTTTGCGTCGTTTCACTTCACTATACACCGGAGACCAAAGACCAGTCTAAACAGTGGATTTCTACTGGCAAATCTGCGCTGAAGAAGGATATGGCGGTTTTATTGGCCAACAAGGTCATGGCCACATTTTTTTGGGATGCACGCGGCATAATCCACATCAATTACTTACAGGGGGAGAACAGTCAACGGCGAATATTACTGCAACTTATTGGACCGTTTCAGCGACGGTTTGAAATAAATACGACCGCATTTGGCGAAGAAAAAACTTCTCTTCCATCAAGACAATGCACGGCTGTACACGTGTGTAGTTGTCATGGCCAAAATCCATGAATTACGTTTCGAATTGCTTCCACATTCGCCATATTCTCCAGACTTAGCCCCCTGCAACTATTTCCTGTTTCCGAACTTGAAGAAATGGCTCGGCAGAAAGAGATTCGGCTCTTATGAGGAGATCGATGCAACAAACGATTTTTTTTTTTGAAGAGTTGGAGAAATCGTATTAATAGGAAGGGATCGAAAAATTGGAAAAACGTTGGACTAAGTGTATCGAGCTAAAAGGCGACTACGTTGAAAAATAAATTTTTTTCTGGCCGAAAATATAATTATTTGTTTCAATTTTACCAGACTTCTCACTCCGCCCTCGTATATATGCACGAAAACGGACTCTCGCAGGCGTTTTTGGTGGAAAGGCGATTACTATGAAATTGTTCGAATTAGCTCGTACTAATTTTTTAATACTTTTTCTATCTAATCGTAATATGTTACTAGAAAATTTTATCAACCAGAGTTTTTCCTAATTGTTTGAGAAATGGGTCTCAATCAAATTAGACAAGTCCATTCAAATGATTATTTTTCAGAGCAACGTTCATAAATTTCAATTGAATTGACATTTATGAGTTTCATTCCAATCTCTTTAGAAATCTTTTAGTTTTAATCAAATTAGTGATTTTCCATTCCCAATTCAACATCTGAAACTCATGTTGAAATCCCACTCTCATCACACCAACTATAATTTATCCCAATTTGTTAAGATATGGCTAAATTGGTTTTTTTAAAACTGTATGATGTTTTATCTCAACTGGTTGAAAATGGGTTTAATTAATGCAAATTATCAAGTTTCTAGTACCACATCAGTGGAACTTATATGCAATCCTATTTCTATAATACAAATTGAGATACAAATACAGACCTTATAGAACCGTACTATTTTTGTGCGCTTCGTTGTAGTCACTTTATTTTAGTGTTCTTTTATTAAAATACTTCGTTTTAGTGCATTTTATAGTCTACGATATTGAACACACAAAAGGCCAAATATGCGTATGTTAATAAGTAGCTGGATTATCCTGTGCATGTTAAGATAAATTAATAATGTACCGAATAATTATATCAAACAAGTAGAGTAGTGGTTAAAGTTGGGGAATTTTGGTCGGCAGGTACTGCGTTCGAATCGAACCAGGGGCAGGATGCAAAAGGGAATTATCATGATTGATCATAATTTTAACTTAGTCATTTTCTATTAGTTATTATTTAATAGCTATTTAGACGATAATAATTTAATGTAGAAACTCTTGTGTTGTTTTTACATAAATTAGGAAGTTCCAGTGATTGTCAACAATTTGCATTTTTCTAAGAAGATTTCGCAGAATCAGAACCAAATGAAACTATTTGTAAAATTTGATAGTTTTTGACAATGAATTTTTTCTCAATATTTTATCGTATATCAATGTTTTTTGTCTCAAGGTTTTGAGATTTAGTATGTGTAATCGAACTTTTCCAGAATTATATTTTGTTTAGGATTTATTTTCCAAATTTATAGTTTACTACAAACCAGCGTTATTCTATAGCTGTAATAAGGAACTGTTAATTTTAATGAATAAAAATAATCGGAACGCGGTGGCACATATTTAATTTTTTAAGATCAAAACCACCAAAACCACTAAACTAAAAATAGTTTACAACCATGAGAACTTTTCAACTACATAACCATTTATAATTTACGACTAGACTAAAAATTGTGTATATATTCAAATCACCTTAAAAACGTACATACATGCAATTTATTCTCAAAACAAAACTGGTGATCACCGAAATTAGACAATCAAATTTCTCTTTCAAAGCCATATTCTTCGTCTGATATGCGATCACACGAGTTTGTTTACTGGCTTGTTAGTCTGGCTTTGTTTATAAAATTCATAATTTTATAAAAATCATAAATTGTGTTTGTCTCTAAAAGAAAACATCAAACATTCATATATCAAACAAAAATGTCTAAAAATAAAATTTTTAGTTGGATGTCTATTACATACTCAAACAAAAATTATCTCATGAATGGAAAGACGATTTTTCAGCGAAAAGCAATTTTATTTTTGCACAGATAATATATGTTAGTAATGTTTAATGATTTAACCAGCAACAAACGAAAACATACATAAACTTTTGATTTAATGGATTTAATTTATGATTACTAACTATTACGAATGTGATTATTTTTGGATTAACAACATCTGTTATTGTTGTTCGAGTCATCACGCAGACAAATTTGAAAATTAAAAAAAATCTCAACTCGCACAGTGCGATGAAAATTACATACAAATTTAATGTTGTTTATTTTAGGTAATCGTCTTGACCTCAAAGTTTATAGTTAAAAATATTGTAAATTGTAATAGATATAGGTTTTACTATCATATGAATTATCTTTAATAAAACTAAAGTACAAGTATATTAATAACATAAAGATCGCAAAGAAGGATCGGCTGTACTGTAATTGTGAACAACCTCAGGCAATATGAAATGTTGATTAGGCAACGTAAGTTTAAATTATGAAATTGACGGTTCGAAATGCAACAGCATATTACTTATTAACCAAAATCGTTAAGTTAAGGAATACCAATAATAGAATTTTGTTTAGTGCAAAACAGACAGATGAAACGTGCTTAGCAAATGTGTCATGAAATCACAGTGTTGTTTATAAAATATTTTATTGTCATGTTTATCGTATTTGAACAGATATATATCAAATGTATTAAAAATACACGGTGGCTTTCTTTAAGATTTTTTGTTTATTTTTTTTTTTAATTTGTTTGTACTTATTTTATCCCAAAATGCTATAACTCATAACATTTTCAATTTTTGCAATAATGGCGCAATTTTCATGCTACTCCGACAGAGATGACAATTATAATTATTTTTAACTTTCTATAACAATTTTGTTGTTTTTGTAATGATTTGACACCAAATTTGCAAATTGATTCGTATACTTTTTAGATCACATAGTACTCCAGTTCAAGGACTTGTTCGATTTAAGAATTTTTAACCAAATTAAAATTATTCAAGATAACTAAATTTTCACCTCAAGTTCACATTTTTGGCTCCAAAATGAATTTTTTTGAAAGAACTTACTTTAAATTTAGATCAAGGCTTCGCATGTTTTCTTTGTTATCCAAGGTGATCGACCGCATGAAATCGGTCGACAGAAACTTCATGTTAATTTTTCATTAGAAAATCTTGAGAGTTATATTTTTTTACTCTTTCGAAACTTTATAAAAATACCAATTTTGATAATCTATTGCAATATTATCTACAAATTTTAACCACAACACTGGGTTGCTGTGACACTACCACTTAATCAATGGAAATGCAATTATCAAAAAAACTACTAACTGTAATTTTTGAAAGGTTTGAGAATGAACCACTCTTAAAGTGGCTTCTAATTGTTTTCAATTTTGAACTGAAATGTTAATCAAGTCACAACATTTGCTAAATATGTTTGTGAGGGATATTTAGAAACATTTAGAAATATTTACAATCCTAAATTTACTGTTTCTTCGTATTTTTTATATTAAAATCATCGCTACCTAACATTACACACTGGCGAATACTTGTCAAATATTACATTTTATGTAAAATTGAAATCGCATTTTAAAAAACCATACATTTTTAATAAAACTATCTACTAAAAAAGTTGATGTGGTGTCTAAACTTTGATTGTTAATGTCTCACTTTGAAACTTAGGCCCAGACTCCTTGTGAAAATATTGAACTAAAACTAATTACTAAGACTTCGGCTTCGGGAGTGTGTCGGTGATGGCGGTTATCGAATCTATTAGTGTATTGCAACAAAGGAAGTCTTGCCTATTGATCTTGGATAAAAACACAAGTTCATGGATTTTCGGAACGATTAGAGAAAGCTAATAATGTTAACATACATTTAAATGAAGTTAAAAAAAGGAAGGTGGATTGGCTTCTGTATAAGCTATTTTAGATGTTAGTCCATGTTTAGCACCACTATCGCTCCGAACCTAAGCTACTTATTTCTAATAGAGGATTTCTTCGTGAAATACAATTCAATGTTGTAGCACATGATAAACGTAGAAAATTTCAAAGTCCGTCTTTACTATTTTTTGTCCTGCGCAGTTAATCCCTATTTTGTATTAATAACAAAATTATAATTATTAATAATAATAATTAATTAATTTTATTACCAACTGTTGGCATCATGATAAGTGAAATAACCGCTAATTCCATAGAATGAAACATTTTCATGAAGTTGGTGATGAATTCAGCTAGATGCTAGAAAAATGAAAATTTTTCGGATATAAAAATACTTGGGATTAGAGTAACGTAGTAGTGAAAATGTTATTTACAGAGATCTCGTACCTTAACTTTTTCCGCAACAAACTGATAAGAACGCAACATTCATGCTCGTGCGAAGAACGCGCTAAGTACTAGAAATCGAAGTAGCCAGAATTGCCAGTATTGTGAATAACAAAATATAAATTTGGTTTTACATATCAGCCTACTTGAATTAAAACAATGTCAAAATATTACAGTTAAAACTGATGAAAAGAAATAGTATCAGTTTTTGTTTTTTCTACATCCACATAAAACTTTTGAATTCCCATAAATGATGCAGAAATTTCGCTTCATCTTGTATAATGTATAATATTTTGTTGTGAGCTATGTTTATTGTTTAACAGTGGATTTGGTATGTAATAAAACATTATTTAACCCATAGAGAAACAAAAGGATGCCCGCTGCCACCGGTTGGTGTGTCTAGTCCTAAGGTGATAAACTGCCGCCCGAACCAAATATTCCAACAAATCAAAATATTTTAGAATCAAATTTTGCAATATAAAATTAAGAACACTGAGTATTTTGCGGATAGTTATACAGACAACGATATTCCATTAGTCCACACATCTTTAAATATCAAGCAAAAAACAGAAATGATTTTATTAGTCATCATACATAACTCATATCATAATTTGATCATATTTAACGCCATGAATAGCAGAGCAGGCATATTTATTATTCATGTCATTGCACTCGCCCAATTAAAAATAAATATCAATAATTCAAATTAATTAAGAAAATTTAGAAATAACAACTTAAACTATTTTATTATTGTACAATTACCACTATGCTTGATTGTAACTACACAAGAATGATAGATATGTATATAACCATGTATATAGCACACAAGAACAAGTTAATTTATTAATTTCTTATTTGTTATGCCGTTAATCAATGAAAAGCTATTTAGAGAATATAAATCCATTTTTTAATTATTTTTTTAAAAATATTTTCTTAAAGTGCGCAAGCGCCGCTCGGTTATGTAAGTAAAAAGCCGATCATTGATAAGACATAGTTGCACTCGTTTAATAAAAACAATACAAGACAGACGTATGTGTATTAAATTCTTCAATTGAATATAATTTTAAGATTATTGAGAAATGCCTATTCAACATATTTATGTGTTCCTATTTATAAACATTTCACAGTTCAATTAGTTTGTTGAATGTATGCAAATAACTTTATCATTAAATTGATGAACGAGACAGTCTACGCATAACACAACAATCGTACTCTGTACATCAACTTCAGCCACTGTACGTATACATTCTATTACTTCACAACATTCAGCAAAATCTTGTCTATTCTACATATATACATATGTGCATTATACATATGACGTGATTTTAATTTTGATGACAAAGATTATTTTTATCCACATTTTTTTCTCTTTATCAAAAGCTAATGAATTTATTCCAAGTGTTTCAAGTATCACACATTTATCGATGAAAATTTCGTTGTGTTCATAATATAAATTTATTAGAAATGAAAGAAGTTAATTGAATCATTGTGGTAATCAATAAATAAAATATTTCAAAAGTTGATTTAACTAATTAGCATACAATTTTGGAATTGTCAAAAAAGCTGGTTCGGTTAATTTAAATTTGATTGGCTTTGTTAAATGACACTTCATTCAATTAATGTAAATATGTGTTTGTATCTAACATCCCAATTAAATATTCCAGTTAACTAAGTAGATCATTTTTAAATTAAAATGATACCTTGTCATTGTTTTTGTTGTTCTTAAGTTATGGTCTTAATATGTCGTTGCTTATAAAAACGCACATCATAATCATACCCTTAACCTTTTTTCATAAATTAATTTTTTTAAACAATTTTATTTGCAGTCCTACACACGCTGCCAGTATCATAGTCATGTAGATTGTAATCGTTCTTAATTTTTTCGAGTTGAATTAATCTATGTGCAGTTTAATCATATAGCACGGATCGAAGACGAAAAGAGAATTGTATGAGATTGATTTACAGAAATATTTAAACAGACTTCGTACATGAACACAATAATTCATTTCTATGTTAATCTAATGTAAACTTCAATTATATGTTTATATTGCCAATTCATTTAATTAAAAAAACAAAGATTTGCGATAAGCGTAAGAACTGATGGTGAATTAAAGCGGCGAAGGCTTCAGGTCAAATTATCTGTCTTTATTTATGTGAATGTTTTTGTTTAGTAGTTGATTTACTTGCAGATGTTTCGAACTCTTGTATTATTTTACTTCCTGCATACACCATTATGTATATGCTTTTGCACATGGGAAAAAATTGAACTTAACGGATATTATTCAACTCTAATTTGAGTTTGACTCTACTACATACGAGAAGATGTAAAATCTGGAAGAACTACAATCTTCAGTTTCATATATGTTTTTGATATTCTTCGTTGATTTAATTTTTAATTTTGGTATGCAATTTTTCTTTCTATTTATTTCGAAAAATCAATCATAACATCAGGCCATGGCGACTGAAGATACCTTGTACTTGTAGTACTAGCGGATTATTTTTGTAGTCTACGAGACATGTTCTTTCACATTTTTCATCTATTCCAAATTCAAATGAAAATATATCCTCGGTTCAGAAAATAGGGCCATGAAATGCTGTGGTTGGAGGTTGATAGAGTACAAGTAGAGTATTGATGATCAAATTTTTGTCACTAAGATTGTATGTAATATGGTAATATGCAAAACAATCACTGGTCGTATTGTAAAAGTAAAAAATAGAGATATTATTCAACTGTATCACTACTGCAAAAATAAGCAATTGTAGCAAGTAAACAAAGTGAAATAATTTCTTTCAATAATATAATTCGGAAAATTGTAACAGACCACGCTACAACGGTTTTGATGTACATATTTAATTATAAATGCAATTTTCTCCATCCGTGTTGTTCTCGCAAATTAGTTGATCACTTTGACCAAGCAAAGGTAATTATATGGTGGAAAACACCAGCAGGACTTATGTTTGTCTAATATCATAAAGAAAGAAATTTCCAATCAATTCCCTAATAGTTAATTTTGTGTTTCATAGTGAACCCAGCATTTATTTTGAGATGTTCTCTGATCCCTTTTGATATTCTTTTAAATATTATCTTTTTATTAAAGTTTTTTACTTTACAGACCGACTTACATCTTATCACCTCTGGTTATGAGTCCAAATTTTGAAAAAATCCGTTAAAGCTGCGTCACGTTGCATCATGTTACGCGATTTTGAACCTTGTTGTTTCGTATTGGGTCTTGTGTTTTGTATTAATTAGACATCTGGCATTACGTTCCATCATATTGCTCCTCATAAGAGGTTTTTCGTTTTTTGACGTAGAAGCAAATCGATTAAGAAAAAAATGATTTTAGATTAAGTTTGTAACAAACCGGAAGTGCGTTAAAAAATTCTACATTGTAACAATATTTTGACAATGACAGTTCTACAGCGTTCATAAATGGAACTAACTTGGAACTACTTTAAATGGAACTAAGTCATATCTCTACCGATTAGAAAATACTGATCAATCGTTTATGACATAAAAATAAGAAGGTAATATAAGCTCTGGACGTGCCCCTGGAAAATCGCCGATTTGGACAGACTAAGACATTTTTAACCGAGTAGCATGAATTTTTGTTCTTAGTTGAAAATGGGATCCAAATATGAGTTGCAGATGTTGGTATGAAGCCATTTCTCAAACTATTTGTAGGGGTACTGTGAAACTGTTTGGGTACCATGAAAATATTCAATTTCCATCGGGAACAAAAATTTCGATCTGGAAAACTATATCAGTTCGAAAAAAACATCAATTCTAGTGAATAAAGCATTGAAACAAAGGTTCTTGAAATTAAAAGAAATATGTACAACTGTTTGGCGATATGGCAATTTATCATTGTTCAGCGTGAGACAGATTAACTGACCCATCGAAAAAGTTAAATAAAAAATATTCTAAAAAAGTTTATCTTATTATTCAAAATGGTTAAATTTATTTCTTCAATTAAACTCTGTCTCCACTACACTTGATAACTTTTCGTAATCGTCCAGAAACGCTTTTACATGCACGACCAATATTTTAAACAATAGATTTATAAATTAGAATTTTATGTATCGCCAATTTTGCAAACCATATTTCACCATATGCAAAAATGCATAGGGTTTAGATCCGAAGATGCAGCAGGTCAATCTCCCGATGATATATAATCAGGTAAACTGGCATGGCAGCACTCTTGAGTTACCTTTACTTTATGTGAAAGGTCACTATCTTGTTGGAAGTAGTAATATTGATTTCCGATTTTAATTTTAATAACATTTTAAATACTGTGTTTGGTGTTGATTTTGACACACTTTGCTGAAATTGCTCCCCAAACCATTATAGCTGAAACATTTTGAAACTTTGCAGAGTAATTTATTTGGTAGACTGCTTCTAAATGACACTGAACGTACAGACCGAACATCTTTTCATCTGTACCTAAAATTGTAACACCATCGTGCCAAGCGAGTGACATCTACCATACTTCTGAGCCTCAGTTAATTCACAAATGTTCTGTTTTTTGTAGGCTTTTAAGTGCATATCCTATGTGAGTAAGCTATACATTGTTGAAGGTCTCACGATTAGGTTGGCAGCTAGCTTTTTCATTTGAAACGCAGGGTTTTTACGAATTTGTTTTCGTACAGCTTTCAAAATTTTTGGATGCGCACACTCCTTGAACAATCCGGTTTTTATTTTATTTTTACCGTACTTTTATCCCTTAATCTTTTTAATGTTCAGTATAAAAATTTGCGGCTTATACCAAAGGGGTGCAGCCTTTTAAAAATATCACTTTTTATAAAACCTTACTGATGCAATTTTAAAATGAGTTCACGTTTCGCTTCCATTTTGATTATAAACAAAGTACAATTTTTCATAGCCTACTGAGATTGAATAATTTAAAAGGAATAACCAAATATTGAAAAATCAGAATTTAATTAGTCAAACAATGATTTAAAATGATGGGACAGTTAATCTGAAAAATGTTGCGTTCAGAAATAAGAAAATTTTACAAAAAAAATTCAACCGATACTTGTAATGTATGTCTTGGCACCAATTAAAACGAAATCGTGTGAAATGTTCATATGTAGATAATAAGATAAAATAATTGCAATAAACTCAACCAACGTAGACCGAGTGACGGTACACCAAGCACCAGGTACTAATTAGGGGACATTTTTAATGATATCACATATTTAGTAGTTCCAGAACTAGTGCAAAAGTAGTGATAAAAGTATTTGTTTCCTTGTGAAAAAGGATGGGCGTCGGGAAAAATTCATCAGTTTTATAAACATTTTTTAGTAAACATACGAAATTTTTGCGAATTCTAAATTATTTAGGATATTTTAATGGATGGATATTTTAAGGGATATTTGAATGCAATCCGGTAGTTAATCTAGTTAATCTGTTTTTTTTTTTGCTATTTCGTCGCCCAATTCAACGGTTAAATGCTAATGAATTTTAGAGTTATTTTGAATATAGTTCAAATAACTTTGGTTTCAGGAAATTCTACTGTAAGTTGCGGAGTTGCAGAATGATTAAGTTAATAAATGTTTCAATTATTTAGGAAGCCGGAAAATATGAATTTAGAATTAAATTTCAGGAAATTTACAGATGCTTGTGAATTAATGCTGCATTGTAATTGCTGATTGTGTAGTTTAGAATTGTGTTGTCATTTTATTACTAACGACTTTACATAGGTGTCTGTAACGGGTCGAGTCAACCAATTTTGGTTAGGA
Organism: Nephrotoma guestfalica; assembly: GCA_963691935.1. Taxonomy (NCBI): domain Eukaryota; kingdom Metazoa; phylum Arthropoda; class Insecta; order Diptera; family Tipulidae; genus Nephrotoma; species Nephrotoma guestfalica. The sequence continues at coordinate 141,398,194 of OY829914.1, forward strand.
AGCCGAAAAGTATTAATAGAATTAAATTTCAGGAAAACTCCAGATGCATGTGAAATAATAATATTTTTTCTTAGGTTGCCGTTTTAAAGAAGCAATTGTTGAAGACCAATACCATCGTTATCCATTAACCTATTAAGCCTTTATCCTTCATCTAGTAGATTAGAATTGTGTTGTCTTTGTGTTACTAACTATCGGCTATACCTAGGTGTCTGTAACCGGGCCGATTCTGTCCCACTTAACTAACCTATCCAATCCTTCAGTTTTGTTATGTGTAAAAAAGGGTGTACGGTGGACCCGGCGTCATCCGGGAACTCAAGCCTAAGAACTTGGTCGTACATTCAAAATCAATCAATCAATCAATCAATCAATCAAATTTTAATGATATCACATATTTAGTAGTGGTAGGGGGTTCCGGAATTTGAGTCAATTTGAAACAGTTGAGTGAGAGGGGACGGCAAGAAAAATACGCCACAAAATAATATGAAATCAAACAAACGTTTAAGCCAAATCTAAAATTGCATTTTATTAGGAACATAGGTACTGCGAGATATTAATTTGACTGTACATTACATCACCTGAAAAGTTCTCGGTCTAACACCTTTTAAATTCTACCAACCTACAAACGATATGTGTCAAAATTGCATTACATTCCACCATTAATTTACAAGTTACAGTTGTTTTAGTGATGCTACTTTTGTCAATTTCAAAACTATGGAAAAAAAGAATTTCGTGTGTTGATTAAACACTGTTTTTGATGGGAAAAACCCCGTTCAAGCAAAGCAGTGGCTTGATAAGTGTTATCCGGACTCTGCACCAGGAAAATCAACCATCATTGACTGGTATGCTGAATTTAAACGTGGTCGTACAACCACCGATGATGCACTTCGCTCTGGACGCCCAACTGACTCCAGTAAGCATAAAAAAAAATCCACGAAATTGTTTTGAAAGACCGTGAAGTGAAGTTGTGCGAGATAGCTGTCATTGTAAAAATATCAATGGAACGTGTTGTCATATTTTGCACGAACACTTGTCCATGAAAGAAATTGCTCTTTCACCAAGACAATGCACCATGTCACAAGTCAATCGCAACAATAGCTAAATTGCACACGAATTACACATTGAATTGGTTCTGCATCCACCGTATTCACCAGATTTGGCCCCCAGCGATTATTACTTGTTTGCAGACCTCAAAAAAAGCTCCAAGGAAAGAGATTTGGCTCCAATGAAGAAGTGATTGCCGAAACTGAAGCTTATTTTGAAGACAAAGATAAATCGTCCTTCAAAAAGGCATCGAAATGTTAGAGAAGCGTTGGACTGATTGTATCGCTCTGGAAGGAATTTATGTTGATGAATAAAATGTATTTTGCCCGAAAAAATGTGTTTCTTTGTTAGACCGGGAACTTTTCAGGCAATGTGTTATAATATAAAATTTACAATGTATATTTTGATTTATGCGTCTTTTCAAGGGCTAACACAATGTTCAATGTAGGGACTTACTATTTTTTAAAATGTTACATGACATGGAGGAGGGGGTTTGTGGAAGGTGACACACTGCGATATACAGGAGGAGGGTGTAAAATATAGGTAAAAATTTGTGTGCCATCATTAAAAAACGACCCCTTATGTATAATGCAAACAATAATGAATATGCCAATCCAAGTGTCATTTACAATTGTCATTTACTTTAAAATATTTTATATGTTTAGTCTGGTAGTAAACATTCCAACTACTTGGAGATAGAATTAAATCTACTTCTTGCCGGGATGAAACTAATCATTCCTCATTGAAATATATCTAATTGTGGTTGTACAATTACCACAGTAAGATCACTAGTGTATTGTATTTAAATGTTTTGTTTAAGAAATTTAAAAAACAGACGTGCAAAGTTTTTTCTACAATATTGTGAACTAATAAACATTTGACAGATGGTGAACTTACCGCTGCAACATAAAAACCTCAACTTACAGTACTAAAATTTATAAAATTGCAGTACTAAAACTATAAAATTTATTTTAATTTATTTGGCAAATTTCATTAAACAAATTTAGAAAGATCCAATAATAATTATTTCTTCCGACCCCTGGAGGCTCCAGACAACATTCCAAAACCCATTTTGACTATTGTCGAAGTTTGAAAATGGTTAACAATTTGTAGACATACTTAACAATTGTGGAAGCAGTGAAACAAATTCTACTCTTTCGCTATCCACTTTTCATGCCTGCCTTACGATGTAGTTAAATCGAGGACTATAGTAATGACATGGCAGATGGCTCGACCCATGAGTTCTGCACCATAGCAGAGGGTCATAGTTGTGTTCATTTTACCATCACCGATCGTAATCAGATGATGCAAAATCCTGTTTGTATCCAGCCCGTCTCGGGTTGTGATTCGAACACTCCAAAGCTTTAACGAATATGACGTTTGTTTGGTATACAAACCTTGACTTTATGTTAAATAATTTAACGGTTCTGATAATATTTATAGTAAAGATCGTAATTTAAAATTTATATTAATAGTGTGATCTCTGTTGACAATACAATAAAACGTTTATTTATTAATTGAAAATATGCACATGTTTATCATATAAATATGTATGTACTTGTTCAATCAATTTTATGTTGTTGGACAGTTTGTAACACCATATATTATTAATTGTGGTTAGAACTTTGCCTATTCACATCATTTATCATATTTACAATTATTTATTAAACCTAATTGTAATTATGTGTATGCGGTATATTTAATACACCATCAATTGGATTTCTAGATCATTGCAACCTGCTGTACGAAATTGGTGGGCAAGCTATGCATAAGCAAGCAAAGATAGTTGAAAACTATTTTAAAACAGTTTTACTAATCATTTTAGTTTTCTTAGTTTGTTAAATCTTTGTAGCTGAAATTGTTATTTTTTGCTACTTTTAAACCAATCTTCGCTCATGATGTAGCGATGAGCTATTAGGTTGAGGTCCCAGGTTCGATAATCGTGGCTGCGAGCGACTACAACTATAAATTAATCACATAATTAAATTCAAATTTAAATAAAATAAGTAAAATTAAACGCCAATAAAATAAATTCTGAATGAGCAAAAGTAAACAAAAATGTATTGGTATGACTGCTGTATTAGATCATACATTTTTAACTCCGTTGGGTTCCACATATAGCTTGTGCATAATTTTTTTGCATCCGCCTTTATAATATATTCGGTTAAGGTTAAGCAAGAGACCGCACACTCGGCCTACAAATGTGACAAGATAGAAAAGTGGAGTAATACTCGTAATTGTATATATGGCGCAGATAATTTTAATCAGTGCAAGATTTATATCAAATATTAAAAAACTTATTTTATAACTATCATATACATAAATTAATATTAACAAGAAAAAAGATTTTTAGTGCAACGAGCAATTTCTTTTTCGTATTTTTTAATTTCGGCTTGAATTGTTCAAAGACACGCAATAACATAAAAATATAGTTTTAGGATATACAATGTGCCACCCAGGCAACAGTAAATAATATTCTTGTAGGTTAGTTTTAAATGGTTTGGGTGGCCAACGTGTTAATGTCAAAATAATAATTATATTATTATTTACGTAAGGTCAAATATTATTATTGGGCGAACTCTTTATTAGTGTGATGTATTTCTAATTGTATTTTCGGTCTTTTCAAAAACACGGGAGTATCTGTGTCGTTGGTTTTAAGGAAAACTTTTTATAAAATATCCATGCAATGTGTTGTAAATAACAAAACAGGATAAAGACAACAAAACTAAAATGTCGTTGAAACTACAATTAAATATGAAATAACTTAAAAGAAATTCTTGTATTTATTTTAAAACGTAAAAGAGACAACAGTGGATTGGTACCAACCGGCACTAATGTATATTTTTTGCTTTTTTACAAAAAGAATGAAAGGAAATTGTCCTTGTAAGGTTCATTAGTATAGAATAATGCTACCTCTGTAATTGAATTAATCTAAATGTCTGACATCTTAGTTTGATTATGTAACCATCATTCAACAAGCGACATCTATTTTGATTTTTTCTTTGTATTACATAAAGATAAATCAATCTACCAAGGAATAATAATAAACATATCAAATCAGCATGAGGTATGTACTTATATGTGTCGATGTTGAACTCCACGAATTTTGTTGTTGTTGCTTCTCATTAAATGGTAAAAACAATTTAAGAGAACGAATGGAAAAATGCAGAAAAATTAAATGAAAATAAATGACCACATTTTCACATAATATTGTTTCATTTTTTGTGGGTGGGCTTGTTGAGGGCGTGTTAACAACTTTAAATCATAAATATGTTTTGTGGTATTCTCTTGGTGTAGATTATTAAAATATTTTTGTTTTATGTGGTTCAGCTTAGAATATGCAATAATAAAAATCAATAAACATTTGTTAGTACTTACCATGAGCTTCGGGTGGTGGGCATGATTCCTCATCTGTACCATCATTGCAATCACGTTGGTTATTACATTTAAACTCAACTGGAATACATCTATTACCATCACATTCGAATTCATTTGATTGACAGCCTTTGAAATTTAATAAACAAAATAAAATCGAGAATGATTAATTTAGCTGCATTGACATAATTAAATAAAAATGAAGATTTTATAAGAAGATTAAAAATGGAAAGGAATTAGAAATTCAACACCAACCCTCAGGGATTTCTTGTTCTTCATTTTCACAATTTTCTTCATCTTCACCATGGGGACAATCTGGGTTACCATCACATTTTTGAACTTCGCAGATAAATACATCTGAATTACCACAAGGAACTTGATCGTCACCACGACATCTTTCGCTAGGAACCTAAATCGTGTCATAAAAAATGGTTTGTTTTGTGTTTCGTTAAAGATTCTTGTGTCCATAAATTACAACAAAAAAAAAGTGAAAATTTTAACAAACCTCTCTCGGCGGAGGATCTATTCGTTGCGGTGGTTGCTGCTCAGGTACTCCGTGAATTAGTTCAGGTTCTAAAAAAATATATATAAAATCCCTTATCACAAATTTGAACCGATTTTAATAGTTCCGAAAAGTTTGATTTTCAAGCAGGTTAGTGAGTTTTTAATGTGATTCTGAGTCAAAGATAATGCCGATCGTTTTCAACCAATAAACTGTTAATAATCCCAGTCAAAACAAACACATTTGATAGTAAAAATATGTTGGATGCTGTATTTAAAGCCCATTTAAATGATTCTCTATTTTTAATTTCACAAACACTTTTATTAATGTATTAATATATAATAAGGCTCTAATTATAAATTGCAAATATATCACGTCTCAGAAGCTTCTATGCACTTCTGTTTAATGTTAGTAAAAGCACTTGCCTATATAGCCATAAACTAATATCACATAATTTAGCCGGATGTTCAAATGTACCAAAACACACACACACACCCACTATAAGCAAATCCATTATAATATGTTTTTATTATTACATAGAGTGGCAATTCGGAAATAGGTATGAAAATATGCAAGCAAGACAAAATACATATAAAAAAACAAGACAAATAAATGGTAGAAGTGTCACCTGGACAATTAAGTTCATCAGAGCCGTCGCGACAATCCCTTGCGCCATTGCACTTTTGTGTTTTTGGTACACATTGGACTCCATCGTGGCAAGCGAATTCATCTTCGTGACATTCAATTTCTGTATCATCATCTTCACCATCCTCAATTCGATCACAATCCTTTTGTTCATCTTCGCCATTATCACACTGCGGTATACTATCACAGATGAAATCATTTGGTAAGCATACGTAATCGTTTCCTTGAATACATTTAAATTCGTCGTCACTGCAAATAAGTTCCGTTTCATTGGTTTGATCATCGGTATGTCTTGTGCAATCAGCCTCATCTGATACATCTTCACAGTCTGGAAAACCATCACATTCACTCGAAACAGCGTAACATTGAGTTCCACTTTTACATAACTTTTCACCTTCTGCACAATCGGTAGTAGATTGGTTATTAGAAACGTTAATAATTGGATGAATTCGCTCAATTTCAGTTTCATGATCGAAGTTTACCCGTGGTTGTACTTCAAGTTCTTCTTCTTCTCCTTCTCGATCAATTGGAGGGCGTTGTTGATGGATGTCATTTGTCTCTGGTTCTTGGTGGTGCTGATGATGATCATCCTCTGGATCCTCAAGGTTTCCTTCTTGTGGGTGTTCACCTTCATTATCTGTTGGTGCTTCTGGATCCACAAGGTTTCGTTCTTGTGGGTGTTCATCTTCATCATCGGTTGGTGCTTCTGGATCCCCTTCTTCATCAATTGGTTCTTCTTCATCAGTTGGTCCATATTCATCTTCGCTCCCAGTTACTGGATCTTCGTAGTCTTCGCCATTTTCAGTTTCATCATTTTCAAGATCACTTTCTTCGTCTATTCCGTTGCCGGCTTGTGGACTATGGTGATCATTTTCATGTGGTTCGGAATATTCTTGTTCTTCGATAGGGTCATTTTCTGAATTGACAATTTGATTGAATTTTTGGGGTAAACAATTTCATTTATAAGATGAGTGGGGGAGAATAATTTAATTTATAAATAAACAGTAAAATAATAAATAAGATGATATACTACTATTAGCCTCTCGCTAAAAATTCGTAATCATTGTTAACGATTTATTTTCACACAAAGCGTATTTTGCGAAGGCAAGTAACTTTATCCTTAAACATATTCACTACATCCGGTCTGTTAAACACATACCGTTGCTCAAAATTTCTTGTAATTGCTGTTTGTTCAATAGATGATTAACTTACATTTTTAAATGAATGAACAGTTTTACTTCAGAAGTATAATTAAGTTATGGTTAAAGTACAAAATCCATTTACACCATGTATTAAAAATCAGTTGTAAAGAGATGGTATACTTCTGATACGTTTGCTGGTTTTTTATTGTATCTCGTCGGACATTCCGTTTTAGATTCGCCCATTTACCGATTTCCTACTTTAACCAAGTATCGTTTAAAAGAAAACACAGCACAATTTTTACATGCAACTATATTTGTCCCTTTTTGTAGTTTGATATATGTACTCGGTGATACTCTGTGACAATTAAATTCGGAGATTTTTTTAAAATTATTATTTTTTATTTTTTCTCATCTAGACTCCTTTTACAAAATTCTTGTTTATAAAATAAAAACTTATCATTAAAAAATATCTGTTCTCAATTCTTTTCATTTTTGAGCTATTATATCTAAAAACGTTCTCTCGCTATTATCGAACAGTACGAAGACGGAAAAACAAAATTGAAAGCCTTTATCTTTCGCTTTTAAGTCTTCAAAGCGATTAAATAAAACCCTAAGTTAGGTAATTCTTCGGACCGTCAATACTTCACAGCTCTGTAACATCATCAAATGTCGGAATCATTATCAAGATAGGTAGTGTAATCGAGAGTACAAACGGACAAAAGATCTTGCGACTTGAGAGATGCAAAGTGTTACTGATGCGGTTTGGAGTGAAAAATCCAGAAAAATTATCATTACCTATGGGAAACAGTTTGCCCAATTGAAGAGCGTTTAATCACCAAAATAACCATATTAAGTCAAAAGCAGCTTCGGGGAAGATCGGGGTATTGCCAGAAGCCAACAACCTAAATCTGTTATGATTTGGGCTTCCTCAATTAAGTAATTCTTCCAGGACTTGAGATCTCCAAACATCTTCCAATAATGTTCTGTTCCGGTTCACAAAGCAACAATGGTCGTATCCAGCACACTGAGATTCTCACTGTTTTTAGTGAAGTTTTACTAAATTTTATATGAAATGGTTTTTTGTTTTTAGTGAGACCTCAGTGTGCTGGAAATGGCTATTCAACAATGATCGAGAATATTTTCGGGTTTTAACGACGTTTGGGATAGTCACCATGCTTTCTCATTTTGTTTGGGCATAATTGGAGACTAAAGTCTGGTATAACACATACATATTTGGAATCATTACGTGCTGTCCCATTCAAGATCTGGGATGAAATGCCTCTAGAAATGCTTCGAACTGCTTTTGATGATTTTAAAAAATATTTAATCTTATTTATTGATGTTCTATGTCAATAGAACACGAACACTATTTTGTAAATGTTTAATTTTAGTTTAAAAAATACAAATCTATAACATTTTGAAATGATTTGGTTCAAATATTTTAGAAATATTTAGAATTTAATCAGTTTCGAGCGGTTTTAGTTTTAAATCTTTATACAAGACTTCTTTTTAATTTTCAAAATGTTTAGATTTAGCTGGCACTAAATGACACCAGATTCAACTTATATTTCTGGATTGTGGCTGCCTAATTTGCAACACACTTGAACACGGGGCTATGGAAGTCCTGAATTCATTGGTTATAATGCTAACCAGATATTTTTGGTAAAACAGTTGTATGAGTTGAAATATTCACAACTTAAATGAACTACGATGTGATATAATTTCAAAACCAAAAATAATTAATGCTCTGTTTCACCTGTATCGATAAGACAAACAAACCTACTACAATCGCTCACCCTGCTGAGGGTTATATAAATTAGCTGTGAGCCTTCATTAACGCATGTTGCTATTCGGGGACTATACAAATGTGTATGCTACAGTCCTAAATTTACAGCTCTAAACTAAACATATTCATACCAAGTAGAACCTATTTTGAAGGGAGGTGAGATATGTATTTTGGTAAATGTATACGATTGTATATTCTGATTATTCAAACTGACCAGTAAAACTCGAAAAAAAACCTTCATCTAGACATTTAATTGATGCTGATTCTGCTACGTTATTCGTTCTGCAATTAGCAGAACCTAGCCATGAACAAAATTTTACATATGGTCATTCGAGTTTTGAATGAGGGTTTATGTATATGTAAAAATGTATGAGCCTTTGGACAAATCAAATGTTTAAATATCTTAAAAGTTTGTTAGCAATGCCTTATTACCGGAACATGTTGACCTGTTTGCACTAAACTTGAATAACTTCTCTTATTTAACGTACTCGTAAAATGTTACTAAGTAAGTAACTTAAGTACAGTTATAATTCCATAACCGGTTTAGTAAACGTTTTTACGATTAAACTTTTAAACTAGTAATTCATTTTATTTACATGCATATTTCATTTTAGATTTTAAATCACCGCATTCTAGACAGGTTTTGCACGAAGCTAGAATTTTATATTTTTAATTGTTTTAGATCTCGAACACACTTGCTTTATGCCAACTTAACGTGGTTATGTTTTCAACGAATAAAGTTACTCACGCACAAATTACGTTTGATAATGTCGGTAAATACTAAACAAGTACTAATTTTTGGTGAGATTTATTTAGTACACAAAAATAAAATAGTAAAGAAACAAACCTCCAACTTCTGTTACCGCTAAATTTGTTGAATTTACAGCATAGCCTCCAATACGAGCTGAACCATCAATTACTTGTTTAAAACGATTTACGAATTCATAAGTATTTATCGAATCACTGAATTCTAAATCGACTGAAACGTAAATTATGAAAGTATCACGCTGTCTGGTGACGAAAAATAAAATAAAATAATGTTTAAATGTATTATAGATTAGTTATTGTGTTACTATATAGATGGCTACACATCGGTAAAAATATTTACTCAAGACACATAACTTACTTTATATCTACGACATTAGCGCGAACTATTGTTATAAAATGTAATGTTTCAAAAATAAATTGGGTTAATGTGTCGGAAAATTCAGCGGCGAATATTTTAAACTCATCTGAATCACGGTTTTGGAAATTATTGTCCCATACTTCTGATACCGTAATTTTAAGGCGATCTAAAAATAAATTTTACATATAATTAATTATTTTGATAATTTTATACATAGACAGCGAAAAAATTTGTGTACACCTAAAAATAAATTAATTTCACTTTAATATGCCCAATTAATGAACGGTTTCGTTATTATATAAAATTACAAATATTATGGTCTTCATAGTCACATTAAATTTTGAATTTTTCAAATTTTTCAATTTTTCTGTTATCAATTCTGTAAAAATTACGTAGTATAGAAATTCGTACTTATTGACCTGTTTTTTGCTTTTGAGCATTTTAACAATATGTCCAAAGCACTAAAATAAGCTACAGTAAAGATAATATGTAATAGATAACATTTCTTGTTGTTATACAAAAAATTCATTGTACTCGTATATACTTAATTTTATAGCCAAAAGCAGCACTTTATTTCTTTCACAAATCGAAAGTTAAATTCATCATTATAACTATAGAAAAAACATAAGTAAATAATAACGTATTTAAGTTCCTAGGGACGAAAGTAGTTGGGTTACTCGATATCTAATTATAAGGATCGAACAATTTTCATAAAAAATTGTTTTCTAAAAAACGAATTTTCAAAGAAAACTCGATAGCAATATAAAAATTATTTATCGGTATATTTTATGTAAAAAAATGTGCTGCAAATTGATGATAAAAACATAACATTTTCACTAAAAAACGTAGAAAATATATCGTAAAAGTCGTAGAAAAAATATTGAATGTAACTCAGGAGTAAACGTCGATTATAGCTCTTGGCCTTCGACCTCGGGTGGATATTTCTTCAGTCGATCTATAATCTCCTATCTTACTCCTTTGATCCATGTGTATTAAAAAAACAAACATAGTATAAAGCTTGGTTTCTATTAAATCAATTTTTAACTATTATAATTCACCTTAGAGTTTTATCTTGTTCTTATCTTGTCAATATTTTTCTGCTTGAAATTTAATTTTACAACATTTGGAAAATACGAATAGGTATAGATAGCTCTGGTGGACCAATTGAACATCGTGATTTAAAATCCCAGCTATTTTAATCGGTTTTATAAAGGTAAGTTTAACATAAAAAGGAATTTAAAAAGGTACATAAGGATATTCTTATTTTAGTTTTCTTCACTATTGTAATTTAAACAAAACCAATAAATTTAAAAAATTAAATTGGTTTTGATGTATTAAACATTGACTTCAGTAAAGTTTTAATATAGGGAAACTGTACGTTGTTATGGAGCGCTTTCTATACAGAACTTATTATTTGTTACTTACCGAGTACTTTTACGAGTACACACATTTTTCTAACGACCAACAATTATTATTTACAATGCAATTAAAACATTTTCCTTGATTTTCTTCAAATTTATAAATTTTTGACGGGTGTACACAAACTTTATGAACTAAATTTCTTTATACTTACAGAAGTGAGGAACATCAGATGGGTCGCCGGAACCTGAACCACCTAAATCATCCTCATCATCGCTTTCAATATTATTATAATGTTGTCGACGACGCCTCGGACTTTCTAAACTTTTGAGTTGTAACGATTTTTTCTCTGATTTCTCCTTTTTTGCTCGTTTTTTCTTGAGTTTTGGACCTCCTTGATCTTGGACGTTCTTGTTATGAGGATTTTTCTTATGTCGTTTTGATTTTGTTGAATTTTTTGGTGCTACTAATTTTTCATTGGCTTTTTTAAGTCTCCGCTTTGGTTTTTTCGATGGTTGCTGTTGGTTAGCTTCTTCACCCCCTATCATACTGTTTAATGATCGTTTAATACGGTTGATACCTTTTGTCAACCAGTGGTCATCTTCAGTTTCGACAGGTGTCACATCATCAGCATTTTCAATTTCCAGCAGTTGATCTAACTCATTTAGATCATCATCATCATTTTCGTCGTCTAATTCATCAATAATACTACGTTTACTTCTTAAATTTGTACTCAACAATGAATCATCTGATTTTACAGGTTGTAAATCTTCAAATGTGATGTCACTACTGTCTTTAGCAGCCTGTAATGAGAAGAAAAATAAAGTTGTGGATTAATTAACATAATTTTTGTAAACAACAAAATAACAATGAAAAAAATTGTTCTACTTTATCACATTCCCAAGTGGCATTTTCAAAATGAAAACACTTTGTACTGTATGAATATTATGACATACGTAATTTCAATAAGAAATCTCTCTCATTCATATTTTACCGTCAAAATAAAAAGATTTAATGAAAGAACCATGAATGTTAAAGGATACTCGACTGGTATTAGCTGAAGTATAGTTCCCATTTTTTATATTTGATTGCGTTTAACAATCGAAACGTTTAAATGCTGGGGTAGATTAAAAGCCATGCCTTATAATACAACTTGTGCTATTTAAATCAAAGATTGTGAAACGCCTATGACATGACGAAGGAATTGTAAAATCGGATGATTATATGAAGATATTTATAGATCTTTTTTCATCATGCTGTGATAAAATATGCTTTTATAAAATTATGTTTTATTACATATCGCAATGTGTGACATACATAATTGTAAACAACAAAGGTCAAACCAACAACATGTTAACATTTCGATTATAATTTATTCCATTCAAATTGCAAAATACTTAAAAATTTTCATATTTTCTTAGTCTGAAGAATATCGTTAATCGTTTGTATTAGATTATAAAGGAGTTTCCGATATTTACCGATGCGTACCGTGAGGCCATCATCAGCAAATAAAATTTTTATCAATAAAACGAGTATACGAGTATAGCGAGTAAATGAAAGGATCATTCCCCTCTGTTTACTCCTATAATACAATGGTAAACAGTGCAGCACGAAGAAACGGTACGTCACATCAAACATAAGTAACTGTTGCAAGCTTGTTTTTACTAATAAATTTCTCCTCAATTCGAAATGAGGGAACAGTTAGGATAATTTTGGGACGTTCAGTCTTCAAGTGTTTTATTATTCTAAAATTGTTTTTGTTAACTTTTAGGCTTTCTACCAAACTGCTCTCCATTTTATAATTGATTTTGTGTTTTACCTAATTAGTACGTCTACAACTTGTCGGCTCGCTTTACCTTTATTAGACACCTCGCGGTTACCACTATAATTCCCACCAAGCTGCAAACTTCCCAAGTTAGTTCAACAAGTCTACTCAAAGATTATTCACAAAATCAATCATGGATTGTAACAAATTTTGTGTTGTGCATTAAACTGAAACGTTTAGTAAAAAGTATTTTGCTCATAAATTAAAAGTTTTGATTGCTTTTCCGGTACACAGAACATAAAACTGAATTTTATTAAATTTTTACAACCTGAAGCCGCCGGTTATCATTATCAAACTGGAACCGAAAATTGGGTTGTAAATGTTCGTTAACTATAGATACCCAGAGACAATGTGCCAATTTTCGAAGTTACATTACCTTCAAGTCGTTTTTTAAAAATTAATAATTACGATTTAGCAGCCACCATGGATTTTATTTCGGACAAACGAATTATGCGTGTGCCAATAATTTGTTTTTAAATAGTTTTAATGAAGTACCAGCCATTCAAAATGAAGAGGCTGACATTACTTTCCACGTCGCACTGCTCGGCGCTGTGAAATTAGTGTTACATTATCTGAAGAATACTAGCGAATTCCTATCTGTATTCTGTTTGGATATATTATCTATTTATATTGAAGAAAGACATAAAATATCAACAGATTTAGTCTTTCAAATATATTTTAGCAAAATCTGTTTTTTTAAATGAGAAAGACAGGAGGTTTTTGTGTAGTTTTGATCAAGGCGTACGTGTTATTGAATATGATTTCCCATGAACGACTCAATAAATAAAAATTACTAAAGATTCTTAGAAAATTGGAGTTACCAAAAACGACATAATTAATGAATTACCGTAAGTGTCGTGAACTAAATATGGGACTAATGATATTCCGTTGCGTTTCAAAATTAAATCGCTTTGTTAATTGCTTACATTGCTTACGTACTCTAACAAAATAATGGTTTCGGTGAATTAAAATGGCTTGCAATTCACTGAACTCTACTAGATAATGAGCCAACTATGATGAACAATTTGGTGTTGCTATGATAAATGTAAAAAAAATACCGCCAATTTCAAAACTTGCCTCTAATATTTTATTTCTCAACAAAAACAGTTAATATAAAATTAGAACTCGAGTGACATGTATAGCCACGGAGAGCGGTGTGGAGCGGTATTTAAGAAAAATTAAAAATTATTGAACTCTATTAGTTCTCATCTCACCACACACTCGCCGGAGACAACAAAATCAGTGATTGCTGATTATTACTTTTATTTCGGCGTTTGTGACACCGTAAGTGGATTTACTATAAATTTGCTGTCATGACAGCAGTTGTGTGTCAAAATTTCTGAATTTTTGAAAATATTGTAATTATTTTTGATTAACTGAATATTTTGATAAACTTTATTAGTAATGTGTTTTATTGAGTTGACCGTAATTCAACCGTTCTTTGCGTTAACCCATTCTTTGCAGATGCGCGTTCGAGATGAAAATGATATAGAAATGAAAATTAGAATTGGAAACTATGTTTAACATGATTATTTTAAAAGTAATCAGCGTATTTTGATTGTTGGTTATGTTTTCTTCATAAAATTGTTCGTGTCACGAAAACATTTGATAGTCTATTATGGTTTTCAAGTATCAAGTCATCCATCATCTATTTTATTATTATGAGGCTCCCTTTTGGCTGGGCGAGTCGTGGTTCACGTCACTGTACATGGATTCGTGTATTTTCATAGAATATTAGCCTCGTTATGCCGAATATGCGATTGAGATTTTTTACTTTTAAAAAGCATGACGCATATCGGTCTTCAAATCTGAATACTCTGAAATTGAAAACTAGAAACAAAAACCATATTCAAGCTCATTCAAATTTCTTTCAGAAAATGTGATCACTGCCTTCTCTAACTGGACGTGTTCTTCCATGTTTTTTATCCAGATATTGTTATTCTCCTAACTTCATTCCAATGAAATGTCTGGGAATTGTTGTAAAAATCATATTCAAATATTATTATTATGTGTGAACAATTAAATTAATAATTTTTGTTTCTTTTTATGATTTTACATTACTTCATAAACGTGGAAAGTATACATATATGTATTCGTGGTATTTGACAAATAAAGTACCATATCAAGAAAAAATTTTTTATAGTCAAATGTGTTGCCAATAATATCCGGATAAAATCCAAGAAATATATCGGGTAAAAAACATTCCAATCAGTTGGTTGCGTTTGGTTGGTTTTGCTCGTGTCCATGAGACGACACTAGGAATACGTGGCTGAGATTTCTGATTCTTACAAAATAGCGTATAACAATTTTATTTAAAAATCGATGTAAAAATATCAAAAAGCAAAGAACTAACTCTTCAGTCAATAGCGCGTAGTTTATTCAAATTTGATACAAACATAACATAAATGAACAAAATAGAAGTAATTTGCTGAGTTGAAATAGTATAAAAAATTAGACCTACAATATTTTGAATTTTACAAAACTGACGAAGAACCAATGCTGTTGTTTTACTTATTCTTTAATATCGTGCAGGCATCGAGCTAAAATTACTTTGGCTATTCTTCGCGGTATGTGGAAATTAAATCTTAAATGGTAATTTGAAGAATTAGGTCTCACTCATCTGTTAGCATTCATCGAAGATCGTTTATTGTCGTAATAAATTTTTTATGCGTGTTTTGAGGATTTGCTATAAATGCTATAAAACATATTCGGATACATAATTAGCAGTGTGTGAGGAGCATTGTTATGCATAAAAATCAACCATCCGATAAATGGGTCGAATGGTATAACATGTAAAACCATGATCGAACCTCTTCCAAACGATCGTGGTTGGTGACATGCGGATTGTGCAAATCGTTTTCCACTTCTTCTAAATACTCTCTCGCTCCCATCGGGTGAATTCCAATAAATTCGGGATTCATCGCAGAACAAAACTTTTTTCGAATCCTGAACCGTCTACTCAGCACGATTGTGTGGGAAATCGTACGTTTATTCACTTAAATTGTGTCAGTGTGAAATGATTTCGTAAAATTAATAACTGTAAAAGTTAATCGTCACGAACTGTAGTGACTGTAGTGCTGATCTTAAAAGGTATCCAATTATTATGACATTATATCGGACGATACAGCCATTATATACTAGTGGCATTTTCTACAATGATGATGAGTTTTTCGAACCCATGATTATTGTATAATCATTTCGAATCACGCGCTGAATCACATAAAAGTAGTAAGTATCAAATAAAATCTGATTTTCCACTATCATCCTTTCCACTGCCAGGAGAAAATCCAACTGAATTAATGTAAATTTACAAGCAAATTTGTTTTGTTAAATTGTATTGTTCTTGAATTTAGTTTATGCTAGAAGATTCTAGTTACCAAGGTTTTAGAGATATTCATATTAAAAAATAAAAAAATAAGTTTTGTCATTTTTTGCCGGCAAGTGTTGTTTGTGTTATATTTTAGATGTTACATTAATATTATGTTACCTCCATCGAAAGCATAGTGTGCAATTTGAATATTTGTTTGGTTCATAATTACATATATAAACACAAATTGATTAATAAATGTAAAATAATTTAAGTTAACTAATTTTTCGGATGTTACTATAGGTTCTCACCTCAACGACTGCAAATATTCGCAAAGGGAAATTTTCCTGTCATGTAACGGGTCTCTCAATAGGGACGCTCGAAAATTGATAGATTACAGCAGCCATGTTGTTAAAGTAACATTTGTCAAATTTGTTGTGAATTGTACAGTAGAGTAAGGCAAATTAGCATGGAAGGTTAAATCGTTGAACATCGTGTGCAACTTATCAAATTTTATTTTCAAAATCAGTACCCGTTGGAGAAACGTTTCGCGCGTTACCTGATTTTTATTCTCGCTGCTATGCGTGAGAATGTACGGGAAAACCTGAAGCACTCAATTTCTCGTCGTTCCCAAGCACTTGGCCTTTCTGCGACTTCAACTTGGCGAATTTTGCGTCGGGACTTGTGTCTGAACCGGTATACAATCTAACTTATCCAGGAACTCATCGTTCCGTACTTCATCCATCCAAAACAAAACTGGCATTGCCATAACAATCAACGGCGAGCGCTAGAGATCGATGATAAGCAATTGTTTGTGGCCTAAGCTGGATGAAATGGATACCGACGATATGACGGATTTATTTCACCAAGCGCCGCAGCGTATATTTGAACGACGTTATATTCCATTCTCAATGCCATAAAATATTCCTTTAAATACAAAAATTTGAGAGGATATCTCACACACAATTTGTTTTATTTACATTTAAGAATCGAGCGTTATTATTGAAAGACCCATTAGTTGGATTTTGTTTTATTTTCATTTGTAAACAATCGCTTATGGACAATGTTCGTCGCTTATAGACCATGTTAAAATAGCAATTTTTATTTTATTCATGTCCAGTTGCACAGAAAAATGACTAACGGCCGGTTAGTTGTGCGCGAGCAAATGTTTCATATGAAAGCTGTTTTCGCAATTAGGACAACGCAAACTTTATTAAATATATTTTATTTTATGAAAATATTTAACGATTAAATATTTATACGCTAGCTAAATATTTCCACGGATTAAAATATATTTAATCAAGTTTTCGTTGATTTTTTTCTGGGGCTCTATTATGAAATTTATCCGTCTCGGATTTTTCCGTTAACGGATAAATCCGTGCTATTATGAAACTAAAAAGTAAAATCTAATCGAATTTTTCCGACCACACTTCAAAAAATCCGACATTTAGTTGTATTCTAAATTAATGTGTGGCATTAAAGATATTTAAATAATTAAACATTATTTAAAAAAAATTATGTTGCTAACTTCAGATTTGTTTATTACCAATTCGATAATACAAGTCATAATAGGGTAAATCCGTGTCGAATGGAATATTTCCGTTACCGGAAAAAGCCGGGACGGATAAATTTCATAATAGCCCCGTTAGTCATTTTTCTGTGCCACCGGACATCAGAAATTCTCATTAGTTGCTTTCCAATCGAGCACCGCAAGTACTTGTAAGTGTGAAAATGTGTATTGGGTAAAGTGTCGATTGGAAAGCACAAAATGACAAAAGCAAAACATAACCTACAAATGTATAGTTTATTTGTATTAACTTTTTAATAAAAAAATATCTATACCGGAATTTTATTAGCGCTTCACATATGACATCCAATTATATTTTTGACAGAAAAATACTACACACAATCACCTAGCGAACTAATCTATCGTAACTGCTTCCAACTATTCATAATAAAAAGTAGAACAGATGTGAGTAGTTAATTTAGCAAAGACAAAAACCTTAATTGCTTATAAGTACTTGCGGTGGTCGATTGGAAAGCGACTATAACCATGTTTCCATGACAAAATTAACCGATCTTATCTCGGATTATCTCTTCATGGAAACGAGTCGAACTTAGAGTTTTCGTTAAATTTCTTAATCCTCCTTAACTCAACGAAAGTAGTTGCCAAAAGAAACAATATAATATAGCGTCTTACTTTGGTAAATTTACAACAACAATCCCATATGTTTTATTCCAAATTGGAATAGTTTTCAACCAAATTTTTTCCTGGTATAGAATAATGGGGCATTTACATGTAGAAAATTGTTTTCTTCTGCAAATTTTTGCATCCTCTATATAAAAATATTAAATATGCGAGAAAGAAATAAACATATATATATATTAATGCCATAATTTCTTTATAGGAAAATTATTAATTTATTTTTAATTAATTCAAATGAGAAATTTACATTTTTATGTATGGCGTCTGTTTTTATTATGAATTCTTAACATTTATAAATATATAATAATTTTATTTTTTAAACACTGACAAAAAACATAACACCGCCTGAACTATCAAACAAATTTAGCATTTTATAATTTCCCCATGGAAACGATGGGGTTTAGCGTCACCGTCACCGCCAACTCGACGAAACTCCACGAAAATCTTAATTCGGCTTATCCATGTCCATGTAAACGTAGCATATTATGTCATTAAAATTTAACGGGATAAATTTTTGAGGTTATGTTTTAATCATTAAAGATTAACAGTTGTGACACAAACATTCAAAATTACAAATAAGTTTTAGTTTTTTTTGGTTTGCCTTACCGCGCAATTGTCAAAATTTGTGGACGAATAAGTAACACAAATAAAATTAATTGATAAGAGGTTTTAAACTACGGACACAAGAAAATTTCCAAATAATAGCAGCAAAAATTAACAACTGCAAAGAAAACCGAACTATGCTAAGCTTCACTATTAAAAATATTTATAAAATTCTGGGAGCAAAAATGTTTTAAATGGTTTAAATCCATCCAACCATAATTATAAAATAGGAATGTTTGTTATTCCAAATCATTCTTCAGCCATTTAATTTATTTTTATTGCAGGGTTGAAAATTTCCCTATACAATTTTTGGTTTTATTTTATAAATTTGCAAAACGAAGAGTTGCAAATTTTTTAGGTAGGCGCTAATAAATTTGTATACCGATATGTATAAATATTGAAATACATGTGAAAATATTTAAAATAGGAACCTACAGTTAATGTCAATTTCCCTTTTATTATTAAAATCAATAAAATTCTAAACTGTTAATTATTATTAATTATAATTAATTATTAATTATCATTTAAAGTAGCCACTAATAAATATTAAATGAGCACTATTAAACTCGCTCACTTCGAGGTCACCAAGTGACTTATACGTAACTATAAGTCGCTCACACTCTAGAATTTTAATACGAAATAATAATATGTATCAGTGAGTTCAAGACGCTTTGCTGCTCAAAAGTGGGAACTATAATAATGTGCTAATGATGCTTACTACAAACATCAAAGCAAATAGTACAGCATATTTATAGTGTTATTTAAGTGGCTCTCAAACGAGAATCATAATAGGAGCAAAATAAAATATCAACTGTTATATTATTGACTGGTACCTGGTGTGCTTTTATTTGAATAAAGTCGGATAATGTGGGCAAAATAACTGCTGTTTGGTTGTACCGTGTAAAAGTATTTATTTATTTTGAATTATTATACATATTTGAATTTATTTAGAGATTATTTAGGATCAATGTCATACACGAGTAATAATTCATTCCAGTTTCAATTCTGCCTGTTACATTACCAAAATGTTTGATTTAAAATTGATGAGAAACCAGTGATTATTATCATTCCGTATATTAACATATTGTCATAAAATACTGGTCTTTCAGACTTGATCAGTTCTTGTTTTAAGAATTAACTGAAGTAAATTTTTAAATTGGCTCATGCCCAATAAAATCTTGTAAGTCAATGTAGCGTTAAATTGGATGTGACGGCTAATTGAAAATAAATTTATTCGATAATTTATAATTCAGTTGGTATGCTTTGTATCATTTTTAAATAAATATATCCAAGTTTCTGTATGTTTTCCAGATTAAATTAATAATAATTTAAATCTTTAAGACACAGACATTTGTCCATGCATGTTCACGTCATTAAGTTTGACAAGGTTTAGTTATTCCCAAATATTTAAGTTTCACTTAAAATTATTTTATTGGAATTTCTAAGTTTTTTTTTTACTTTTATACGATTATATGACATGATTTATTGTCTACATTTCTACAATCTACACATTCATAAAATAAGATTATTTTTAGATAATTAAGAAAAACCCAAAAATCGTATGTCTTAGGGAAAATGTTATAGATAGACACAGTAACGTGGTTTGAAATAATATCACTCCTGCCTTGTAATTTTTACTGTTAATTGAAGTGGTTACGTTCGATAGTTTTAAAATTTAAACGAAATAAATCTTATGATTTTTACTCAGCAGCAGCAGTAGCAATTTAAAACAAATATTTTTTATAACATTCCCATTATAATTTCTAATTAATTTCACTTAATACCATTACTAACGCTGTATGAAAGAAAAATATTCGAAACGTTTTAAGAATCATAATACGAAATTTAATATTTTTTGTGTCTGTTTTCCGTTTTGATTTTCCTTCCACCACATAAAACTCGGCGAAAAATGATGATGGGAAAATCTCATCATAAATAAATTAAAATTTATAAGTTTCAATCATCGATCATAATAATATATTTAATGTATAGATAGAATAGATAGATATATGTACATACAAAAAGACACAATAATGGTCATAGCAGTTGTCATAACATAATTTTTAAGTTATTGCATGTTGCTCTATTATATACACCCGCAAAACCAACCACCAAACACGAGTCAGTCTCCCCTTTTTATTGTCATCGCCTTCACTTTAGGATGTTTGTGTATTCTTTGGTTTGGCATTGACTCGATAAGTACGAAAATGACTTGATACTGGCTGGTGAGTAAAATAAAATGTTTACATAGACATGTATACGCGGGTGGAAATCGTAAAGATATAAACAAATTGGCATTATTATTCCAATCAAATATTCTAGACACAGAATTACAATTTTACAAACATACATCTGAGGATTTTTTTCTCATCATTTACACCATGTACTCGTATATGTGGGGACTAAAACATAAAAAAAACTTTTTTAGGGTAAAATATTTAAGTTCAGACATAATCATTACCATTAGAAAATAAAATGATACAGTTAAGGTAAGAGATTTAAGGGGTGTTTTATGCGCGTGGAAGGACCCTAGTTATAACTTTCAAAGGGTATAACACTTTAACTTTTAAGTAAGCGTATATAGTCCATAATTAATTATTATATAAATGACCTGTCATCTGTTTACTGGCTAAATTAAACTATTTCGCCAATTGTTCGATCTGCAAATGCCACATCCTTCTAACACATAAAAAACCACCCGCAAATGTTTTCAAATTGAAGGAAAATATAGTTAAAAACAAAAATATGATACATACATATACTCGTAAACACATAATAATCGAAGATTTATAACAAAAACGAACCTTTTCTGAATATTTAATTTTCCACAGTAAAACAACAAAAATACTTTAATCTACTATATCGTTCAAAATTTATTGGAAAATTATGTTGTAAAAAGTATCATTAATTGTGGTAAAAAGTAGAGTAAAAGAACCATGAAAAGTTATTAATATTCATCATCATCATCGACGTTATGAAGTTTTCCGATTTTCTTTTGTTTCAGTTGATTAAAAGTTTGACAACATGCTGTGTGCATGCTGTTTAGGGCCCTATTATGTTTTCATTATAAAGTCTACACGAGCATTATTAGAGTAGCTCGACCCGTAAAACGTTACACCGAATCAAACTACATGTAGTTTAACCACCCTTTCTCAAAATCAGTTGAAATAAATAAAAATTTTTGAGAACCGTAGACTTGATTGCAACAAAAGTTTTATTATATTTGTATTTAGTCGATGATTCATTCACAATCGAATAAATAAAATTTAGTCCCGAAAATTTTATTATAAAAACATTTGAGAATTTGTAATTATTTGGTAATTTGTTCTGTATTTTCATAGAGACCCAAACATTCGAATACGAGGGAAGGCCCAGAATTACCCGCATTGACGTATAGACGGCAGTTTAGAAAAAATAATTACAATGGAACAAAAACCATGTCGTGAGGATGTTTCAATTGAGTATTCGGTTGAGTATGAGATATGAGTTCATTACTCCACACTTGATGCGAAGGAAGTATAAAACAATGGATGGAACGGAAAACATCGACCAAAACGAGGGCGAATATATAGTTCCTTCCATCTGCTGGCATGTTCATGGCGTCAATTTTTAGGAAGCGAAAGTAACCAACGGCATGTATTAAGGAGACTATGTTGAGAAATAATAATATTTGTTCTCAAATTTTTTGCGTTTTCCTTGTGAGGTCGTACTCTTTACGACACTCGTAAACAAAATTTCCCCGAAACTGAATTATTATTATGTCAGAGACGAAGATGCCCAGTTGTTAAATTACAACATCCCGTGACAAAGGGTTCCTTTATACATCAATTCGAGTAGAAAGTGCGCGATGGGGTCTCTGACTCATGTTAATTTTTCTTAAACTGAGTATGTACAGGTTCAGATCAATTTGGCGCGCCACAGGTTCCTCAATTTTTTTGGTATAAAATAAATGTCTGTATATAAAATCTAGTTGTGCTAGATTGCAAAACAACCTAAAATTGATTAATTAGTATAATTGTTATTTTCCTGTTCCATTATTTATTTAATCGATAAATATTTCTTTTTACTAAATAAGTTTGGGCCTCATTTGTTTTTCTAATCCCCTGTCGCGTTCAGTAAATATATCCCATTTGACCTATTCGATACGACTAGAACCCGTACGTCAGTTTGAATTGATTGTCCATTGTTTACCGACACACATAAAAATGTCGCCCAGACAGGTCATATATGATTCACCTCAGATATATCAGCGATTGATGGAATTATTAATTCAACATACTTATCGGATTTGATTTATTATGATTGGTGTTTTAAGTCTCCCAAATATAATCTGGAATTTCAACTCGAAACTGAATTGTATTCTGCCATGCCATATAACATCAGATACAGAATTATTCTTTTTTGATGGTAGGTTATAATTTCAACGAAATAATTAGTGTGGCTACTCGTATTAGTGTGGCTACTCGAATAAACAGGATAGATGTTTGAATCTTGTTTTCAGTTTGCAGGTATTGAAACTTTTAAGTTTTTGAACCACTGTCATCATTTATCATAAATGATATGAATCATAAATCTTCGGAAATTGTATTTGACGTAATTAGTTTTTGTTGTCGAACACCTTCAACAAGTCAAACACAATACCTAGAAAACAAACTGATGGGCCTACAAGTTTACCTAGAATCAACCAACTGGGAAGAAACTCCCAATTCTAACGATTAACTGAAAATAACGATAAATTTAATGACATCATGCTGCAAGGCTTCAAACTTTATGCACCCTTATGCAGCAAATCATAAAGTGATCACCGTCAAAGGATCGATGGAAGATTTGTTATCTTAAAAATCGAAAGTCAAAAACATATATAAATTCAAGAATAAACTCGATCAATCCGATCCAAAATAATTTTGCAATTAATACAATCAAACTTGAATACCAATATCAGCGTAATAATCACTCAAACCATTCTCGAAGAAAATATGTTACCCGATAACGTGGGCAAACATTAAATAACAAATTCAAGCACGAGCGTAAACAATTGGAAAATTTAAAAAACGAGTATACTTAGTATTATAAGCACTAATTTTTAGTGCTATAGCACTAATTTTTATCTAGGGTGAAAGAGATTTTAGCATGTCATATATCAATGAACTATAGCATGGATAATGCCTGGCACCGACTACAATTCGTTATACTGTGAAATGAGAAATCTAACATTATTAAGGCGACTTCTGGTGTTCCTCGGTGACCACTCATTGCGCTTTAGATTTTTATTGTGTTTATAGATCGAATAAAATAGTGCTCGTATTTACCGATGACATAAAAATATATCGGAGGATAAATTGATGGATTGATGCGGCGAAGTGAGTGGTGTGGTCGAAACTCCCTATTGCTATTTTTATGATATGTTTCAGTCATTTACAAGCTGTCGTTCCGAGTGCATTTCGTTAAGAGAGGGATGTCGATAAGCAACATTCACGTCATTGCATTCTATTCTGCTTTCAAAAGAAACAAAATGCGGCTCAAGCTATGAAATTGATTAATTCGACTTTGAGTGAACATTCTGTGAGTCATTCAATAGTAAAAAAGTGGTGTGTAAGATTTCGTGATGGCAATATTAGTCTTCAGGGCAAACTACGACCAGGTGCAGTAAAATAATTTGAAGACGAAAAACTTAAAGTTTTACTGGTTGAAAATCCGTGTCAAACTCAAAAAGAGCTTACATAACAGTTAGGAGTTACTCACCAAGCAATATCACGTCGATTGCATGCAATGCGGAAAATACAGAAGGAAGGAAAATGGGTTCCTCATAAACTGAGCGAAGAAAACAAAAATCGAAGAGTTGACGACATCTACATGAATTTGCTTTGTCGGTACAAAAGAAAGAATTTTTTGTACAAAAACGTTACGAGTGATGAAAAGTGGAATTTGTACGATATTTTCTGTTTCTCACGAATCGTTTCGAATCTCACGATTGTTTGGGCATGAAATGCGTTGCCGCTCGACTAGATCCGAAAGACCTGAATTTTCTTCAAAAACTTAATCGCGTAAAGGTCGCTGAAGACATGCTAGAACGAGTCAACTCCGACCCCACATTGATAGAACGTTTATTGTAAAAACCACGTTGTTATAAAAACCACGTCAAAATCGATCATTAGTCAAAGTAATGTTGACTGTTTTCTTCGATTATCGCGGTGTTGTGCACTCGGAATTTTTGGCCTTGACCTTCGGCGATAAATAAAGAATATTATCTGGGCGGTATGCGTGTTTGAGAGAGCAAATTCGTCGAAAAAGGCGAGGTTTGTGGAAAGAAAACTGATGGATTTTGCACCACAATAACACACCATCTCACAATGCTATCATTGTAACGAATTTCTGGCTCAACAAATATGATTGAACAAACACCGTATTCACCTGATATGGCTCCGGCTGACATTTTTTTTCTTCAAAACTCAAATTACCACTTCGAGGCACCCGTTTCCAGTCGATAGAAGACATAAAAGAGAATTCGCGGCGAAAACTGAAGTCGGTTTCGGAAAATGCTTTTGAAAAATGTTTTGATGATTGGATTATTCATTGGTATTAGTGTATTATTTCGGAAGGCGCCTACTTTGAAGGCGATACAATAAATTTGACCAATATTTCCTTTACTTTTTTGACAGAATGTATGTTTGTTTAATTTTAGCAAAAGATGGCCGACAATGCCGCAAACATTTTTCCATAGATACCTGGGGCTAAGTAAATTTTGATCAAATGACATTTTATGTGATTCTTTATAAGCACACATATTTTGCTATTCCAAAGTCGTTGTAGATTTCGTGAACATTTGTAAACGGCCTTTAACCAAAATCTCGGAACTAAATTGTAATTTTATATCAGCCAAATATTTTTATAAGATGTTAAAAAATGTATTGCTTGAGCAGACTTTTGCTGATTAATGTAATGTGAGATTCTGCCTTTTTCTTAATTTCCAGTAATAATATGTCCGCCTCATGCTTTATCGACGATTTTTTCTCAATTTTTTAACGTCCTGTGACTCAAGATTTCAAAAATCAATACCATCTAACCAAACCATTAGAATCCCAAACCATTTATGTACATCCAACTACGTTTATTAGCAGTAAATCTGAAGTCAATCTTTGTGTGAAATTTTCTTTATTAACAAATTTGGTTTGCATATTGCATATTCATAAATATTTGATAAACCGTTCTTCAGAAAAATTTAAGCCATTCCGAAAAGAAATCGAACATTTCGTTTCCAGTTATTACATATTCCGCAGCCATTCTAAATCAGCGAAACAAATCCGATGTCTTTGAAAAAGAAAAGGATTACAGTTGTTTACAACATTGTATGTTTTACAATACAATATTCCAGTCTTTTTTGATATTACATGACTTTCAGGTCTCAGATATAATTATGACTATCATCAATAACAAATTTACAAACAAATTGTTGACTAAAACCAGCGTTATTAATGAATTCGAAATATTTTTATTTTTCGCCTCAAATAATCGTTGGTTCAAGAACTCGGTTAATCACAAACCAACCACAATGAAAATAATGTTACATTTTAATAAAAAAAGGTCAATTTCCTTAGAAACGTTATGAGAAGAAACCGCATATGTACCATATGCATTTTCTTTATGCGAAATGACTATGTGGATGAGTCATTTAACTGCTTTTGTTCTTGAAATGCATCACCATGTATTGCAAGACACGAAATTTATTTTACCCAATCCGTTTATAGAAATTCTGTTCAAGTTCAGTAAAGTAATGCTAAATCAATGATGTGAGGTTTTTTCAATTTTATTTAAATACCTTTATAAAAGTGTAAATCAATTTTTAGTTCAGAGTTAATGTGAATATTTTAAATTTGGAAAAGTAAAATTTCTTTTAATTACAAAAAAATACTAATGTTTTATGTACGGGTGCGACCAATTAATTTACTTGCGTTATTTAATATTTTTGTATTTTAAATTAGAATATTGATTCAATGTAATTAATATCTGTTTAGATTAACAATTTTTTAATTTGTTGCTGTTTTAAGAAAATGGGTTGCTTATGGGCGGGAATAATTTTTTCACTATTAACAAATTATATAGACTTTTATAATAGATCGTTCGTAAACTTGTATAAATATTTTACATGAGTGAATTGCATATTGCATAATAATATAATTATATTTGTCTGCATTATCGACGGGAATTTAATTTGTCTGTGGATTTTTTATGATGACAAAATAAATTATAACATACAATAAAAGTTCATTTCAAATATTGGTTATACATATATGTGTTATTAAAAATAACCACATGATGACATCATATTGAATGAATTTTTTTTGTGCTATAAAAGATTATCTCACACATCAAAATAAATAAAAAAAGAAATTATACTTTGCATTTATAAACCAAAAAGAGAAGACGAAAGAAACAAAAATATAAAAGTGGTGCAGTTTTCTTAAAAAAACGTCTGGAAAAAAATAGCAACCAGTATGCTTTTCAAAGTACTTGCAACAATGTCACCGCTAATATAACACAGCATCTTGTACTCATAATAGGCCATTACTTGAAACTAAGATAAAATTGGCCTGACTTAATATTTTTAAACGAGTTTGTGTGGTTTGCACACAAACTATACCCGAACACAAAAGAAAACCATTGGGTTATATTTATTTTTATCATTCGCGTATTTTATCGTTGATATTACAACTAATAAATTAAACCCTAGAAATGATTGTCGTACTGAGGACGATGATTTTAAAAGCAAAATAAGAGAAAGGTATTTTTGTCTTGACTTAACTGACACTTATACCATTGTATATTTAAAACATAAAGAACATAAGCATAAACCACTGTAAAATTAATCGCGTTGAGTCATATTTAAAAATTAAAACTTAATTTATTATTATTTTTTAAAATTTTTAGTTTTCGCGTTATTAGACAGATATCATCTGTTCGTATGAACCAATTTCAATTGGGTGTTTTGCCTTCATTATTTATGTTTTGATCGTAAACGATTTTATTCGGTGTCTTAATGATCTTTCTTTAAATAATACCATTTTTAATTAAATAAATCTATGCCAAAATATTATCTGATTCTGAAGAGAAACAATAATCAATATGAATCATATTCGTCTTATATTATTTTGAAAATCATCACTTTGTTTATTTTATATTGGCCACATGCGTACGTTTCTCATAAAATTTTGTATACAAACAAAAATATTCATAAATTCTAAATTTAATTAACACAATTTAAATTTTGACTACATAAACTATACATAATAAATTAAAAAATTAAAGAAATTTATATAAATTGCTTTTATTCAAACTAATAAAACTAAAAATAATTAATAGCGTTAGAACGTGATTATTGATATACTATACATAATCTTTTTCTTTAATAAACATAATATCAGAGAATATTCATTATTCAATAAAATGCCCTTCAGCTCAATATACGGCTTTGTGACATTCGACCTCTCGTTTCCTAAACAACGCGCGAACGCTTTTAATTTAACTCAATAGCATAAATCATAAACAAATATACAAATATTATTTGGATATTTATAAATCAGTGATATCATAAATTTTGATAAACGTGTATATGTATAAGAAATAATATCATTTTTGACTTATGAAGTGTGGCGAAATTTTGACGCCACCACGCACTACATATTAATTGATTTCGACTGTAATAATAATAAAAAATACATCTGCTAACACTGACTTTATTTTATAACTTTTAAGAAGAGTTGATCAACTATTGTTTTATAATTAATAGCTTAAAGATGTCAATTGAAATTTTAATTTGCAATCATCTATTTTTTACATTATTTTGAAAAATCCGTTCTTAGGACTTTGAGAAGTTTAGTATTCCATACAATATTCAGCTTTGAATGATATATCGCTCATTTGCTGCAACAGTAACACAACTCCAAATTCACTCATTCTCAATAGTTCATATTTCTATTTTGTATCAAAACATACTCTCTTATGTAGTTATTTCTAGCAAATTAGGTAAGATTAACATTTTAAGATATTGGAAACTATTCTAAGATCCGTTGAGGATGTAGGAATAGAAAAAAATTTATTTTACTAATCAGAATGTATTTTTTCTACCCAACGTCTTACAAGCCTCTTGTTTTAATACTGTTTTTGGGTACTAAAGTTGGTCTTTTTCTTACTATTTTAAAACATGTGTGTGTTGCTAAGCTACACTTTTAATCCTTGGTGTAAAAGTAGGTACTTTTAATACTAGGAGAAAAATATTATAGGAAGACCTAATGATATGTTCTGAATACAATCCAGATTGTACATTTTTTTCAGCACACCACTGCAAAAACCGCTTTATGCGCACTCATAAATCTTACGTGATTTTGATGGTAATAGGTTTACACAATTTCATTTGCTGTTTGAACCACATCCGGTGGTAAATTTGATAAATCCTCTGATTCAAACATTTTGTTCGCAAGAAAGAAAATAATGTAATTATAGCTTTGCAGTTTGACGCGTACAATTATAGTCAAACCAAACAAAAGTCATGATCTCCTTAGTTTCACAAAATATTTCAACAAAATTAGTTTCAATTTTGAAGTTTTAATTACATAATTTGTACTTACTCGTATAATTAGTTTACAATCAGCTTTTCTTCGTTGGAGAAAAAATAGTATGTGTTATTCGGATTAAACGTGACTTTGTTTGACTTGCAATCTTTGCTGTTGCTCAGCTACGCTGCGCTTCGCCTCGCGTGCAAATATAATTGCTCGTCAAACAAGGTATCACTTTTAATCCTAATGACACAATGTACTATTATTTACTTTTTTAAAACGCCGTTATTGTTTGTAAAAATTTTGAGCGATATTTTCAAATCGCTCTAATGAAAAATTAAAAATTGTGGATTGTGGCACTCTTGCAGCAAATGAGCGATATGGTGTGTTGTTATTACATCGGAACAAGCAGAGTGGTAATCAGAAAAGTCTTTTCAATTTTTCATTTTTTCAGAACAATCAGTTAAAATAGTTTTAGTTTTATTATTATGTCGGATATTATGTCGAAGGCAATACCTTAAATGTAGGTAGTGGAATCGAGTCGATGCAAACCTTCTGTTTGTCTTTTATTCTATTCTCATATTTTTACTAGCGAAACTCGATGAATTTACGAGTAAACGTTTCAAATTTCAATAAAAATTTTGAAATTATTATCGAGTTATCTTAGAAATGATGGAAGTACAAGGAATCGGCCCTATTTCACGTATTTTTTTATTTCATAGGTGCGAGCAGAGAGATCAGATAAGTTCCGAAAAAAAATGTTTTCGGAAAAAAACAAAAATCTTAAAAGGACATAATTAAAATCCAACTTGCAAAATTTTTTTTTATTTTTTGACATTTATTTCAGAGAAACAATTGAATTTTTTTTACAAAAAACAAGCACAGTGTAACGAATAAATATACTCAGGTTGGATATAAAAACACAGAATTAAAAATTGGGCCGGTGGCTTAATTAAAATATAAATGTTGGTTCGGTACCTAAACGCAAATAAAGGAATTAAATCACACCATCTAATATGGATTTTAAATTTTTGATCCACAAATGAGCCTGAGCCTCATGTGTTGTTATTAGTGTCAAATGCTTTTTCATTTTATTAGAATATATGGTTTTTTCGGTTTGATTTATGAAATATTTTTAGAGTTTTGAATAGACGGCACAGTTGTGTAGAGTCTAATGAAATCTTTAAATAATACCTGGATGAAACCTTATTTTATAAAAGTAAATTATTAGGCCAAAACCAACCTAATACACATCTTCAAATTTGCTAAGTCAGATATCTGTTTGAAATAATTCTAATGGAAGCATCCTCTAAAATATAGCACTTTGATCATAAATCTTAATAGAGCAATGCTTGTTATGAAGACGAAAATGCACCAAGTTAATAGTCACCAACGACATCCATGTCCGTGATTTAATAAAAACACAACAACAACACGGTTAAGCATACATACGTACATCAATAAAAGTAAAATGGGGTTCCACAGACCATATTATGAGCATAGTATACAATAATATAGCCAGTAAGCCTACCCCACATGTCATTATTTTTAAATTTTTTAAACAGATGAAAAATTTGTGGACTGATTTGAATAAAACTTTATATTTAAACTTTTCCCGTAAATTGAGAGAACCCTGCTAAATTTGGCGAAAATCATTGTACTGGATGGGACAGCTTCCATAGGAGCCTTTTGGTGTTTTGAAAATATTTTTAAAAGTAAATAAGTCTATACGAAAAACCCCATTTGAACAAAAAAAAATATATTAAATTTGCAATAAAATGTTTCACCTTTGCCAAATTTAAGCCGAACCTTTTTTTTTTAGAATTTATTTTCGAAACAACAAGGAAACGATAACCCGAAGATAATTTTGGTTTCTATCCCCATACAGAATTCACAGAAAAAAAACGCGTTAACAAAAATATGGTTGGTATGCATTTTTTTATTGAAGTTTAACTTACGAGCTGAGTAATCAAGTGCAGAGAACAACAAACAAAACAAACGGGGTGCCACATTTTCAAAATGGCCACGAGTATATTTTAATTTAAAATCTGTTTTACATAGTACGGCTGCCAATCGATTTAAGGGCAAAAGTGAATTTTAATTCCTATTTTTTGGTAAAATTCACATATTTTTTAAACTAAATTGACTTTTACCGTAGTAATTTTTTTATTCATTTATTTATTTATTGATCTATCTACATAACACTTTTAGTAGAGGAAAAACGCATAAGGAAGCATGATAAATGAACAACAACAAAACAATTTCACTAATACCATTCATATTGATACTTACCTGCCGCGCTAAATAACACGATTTGTAAAGGTTTAAGCTACACTGATCTGTTAATATCTAAGGGAATGAACTTCGCGAAAAGAAAAATACCTCTAACAGAAAAGGATGTATTTAAAGGTCTGCACAGGTTTATATGGGGAAGTAAACATAAGTTTGAAGAATGGGGTTTGAAGAACAATAACTTATTAAATAAATAGGGAAGTTGCTTAGTTCTGAAAAGCTTAAAAATAAAAAGACATACACGAAGTTCATAAAAGTTAACTAAACTACAGCCAAAAATCAAATTCAAAAAGGGAGAAATGTGATCATATTTCCTAATACTAAAAATTAAACGACTATAAGCATTGAAACATCTCTGGAGAACATTCATATTCTCCTGAAGCATTCCAAACAAAACAACTTCACCATATAGAAAATATGGAAGAAGGTGCGAGAGGAACATATTCTTTTTAAAATTACTATCAGTGAACCAACTTGAAATCTATAGAAGCAGCCCCTCTGCAACTACTAAGACCTAAGTTGTGTGCGTTACGCCAAAATATCTTAAAAGGAAGTGAGGGATCTAACTTATCATTGAAAAAATTATGTTTAGCGATACGAATGTAACCTACCACTCTAAGACCAACAATTAGGCCTCATTTGCCAAAGACGATATTTGGAAAAACGAACAGAAATAGCATTCAACATGTCTTGCGACATCCAAGGGGTGAGGGGACCTAGAGGTAGAGAAGTAGTAGAAGTACTAAGAGAAAAAATATTGTCCCCACAAATTGATGAAAGGTGAGGTTCATCAATTTTCGAAAAATCGAAATTTTTTAGGTATAGGTCGAGAGTAACAATTAATCGAAAAAACAAGGAGATCATGATGAGAGCCAATACCAAGAGACAATTGATTGCAAAAAGAAATGGATATATCAGCAGAAGCGACAACGTGATCAATGAGAGAATAGGAACCACCACTTGTCGTTGAGTAAGAGTAAGTGGGCGCTTTAGTATTATATGTAGGCCGAAAGATTAATGCTATTTAAGATATTTAAATAGCTACGAGAAAATCAAGTCTCTTTAGAAATCTCAAAATTGAAATCACCCGAAATGAAACCTCATCATACCGATAGGAAAATAACTAAAAATACACTCAATGTGCAAAGTGATTTTTTTCAAGTGATTTCGATAGAACCCGGTAGTAACCACCGTAACCAACTTATATCTAATTATTATCTCGCTGCCTTTCAATTACATCTTTATGTATGTTTTTACAATTTTAAGTATTTTTGTCTACGAATTTTTTGAAAGGCTAATGCCTCAACCAGTGAACATAAAAGATCTTATGTTGCACGCTGTTTGTACTACGAGTATTTCGGTTAGTGCAACAAATACCAAAATTTTATAGGCTTCTCGTCAAATAAATAACAGACCTCTAAATTTTTGGTGGTCGTACCGCTCCCCTAAGTGATCCAAACGGAGCACAACTTAAGCTCTTAAGTTTTCGCTGGTGGAGGCTGATGAACGCCAACCTTTGGCGTCATGATTAGTAAAATCATCGCCAATTTGATTTGAAATTTTCATATTCAGCATAACATTAAATATATCCAGCCCATGGTAGGTGTATATTTGAGAAGTCGCAATTGTAGATTTAGCTCTGTCGTAGAATTATATTTGGACTGGATGTAATATCTTCATGTTATTTGGGGTTTACGCATATAATGGATTTTAATAATTAGGTAAACATCTCATTCTTTAAGTTATTAAACTTCATACCTTGAAGATAAAAAAATAAAAACAAATGAAAATAAACACGCTAAATTATCAAGTAAAGCACAGGCTCAAACCACTAAACATTGAGATATCTACATTTGTTTAGTAAGATATTTTGCATACAGCCCATACGATGTGTGAGGTTTACTATTTTTTAGTGAGGCCTACATGGGATGGTTACACCCGTTGACTGTGATTTTACTCAATAAGCTGTCAACTGTTGGATGTACTAAAAACGCCTAATAGTTATTCGGATCTTTAATTTCCCGTAAAACTATAGTAGGCCGTTGATATCACTGAATAATCGAAAAAATATTCTTATGGCCGGTTGCACAGAAAAATGACTAACGGCCGGTTAGTTGTGCGCCATAAACACGTTTTTATGAAATCAGGTCTGGGATGTTGTTTCATCACTTTTTTCGACATTCGACTAGTTTATGTCTCAATTTTCAGGAATCAATTGACATTCTATATCTATTTCGCGTAAACAATTATAGGTTTTATATCGCGATTTCAACCACTTTATATAATTGTGAGCTTTCTCTCTTTTCTACATTTCGATAAACGTATCACGAATCACGTGCTATTCCTTTTCTACGTTGAAAAGTTGTTCTCTACTTTGTTTAGATGAGAGTAAAATACAAATTTTCTACTCATTTTGTCGCAGTGTCATGACAAAAACATCAGCAATTTTAATAATTTGTCTCTTCGTCATGGTGTAATGCGCATGATAAGATTCAATACAAATATATTTTGTCATGACATTCTAGCGTCATGACAAAACAAGGCGCGTGAAGGCCGAGCATGGGAACACATTAGAAAATGCGTAATTTTGAAAGTGAAATAGACTGCCATTTTACTCGTAAAAAATGAGACATAAACTAAATCGATAGTCGAAAATAGTGATGATACAACATCCTAGCCCTGTTTTCGCAATCAGAAAAAAACTCAACGCAAACTTGATTAAATATATTTTATTCCATGAAAATATTTAACAATTAGGTAAAAAGTAATTCAATCAAAATTAGCCATTTAAATATTTATACGCAAGTTAAATATTTCCATGCAATAAAATATATTTAATCGAAGTTTGCGTTGGATTGCGAAAACAGATTTCATATAAAACATTTATCCGGCCGTCAGTTATTTTTCTGTGCAACCGGCCATTAGACAAAAAAAAATTTTTTATTAGGCCGTATTCATACCTCAATTTCTTCGTTCATTCATTCATTCAAACAATTTTTTCGACCAATCATATTGCTCATATTGAAAGAAATTGTCATTTTGGAGCAATATGATTGGTCGATAAAATTATTTGAATGATTGAATGAACGAAGAAATTGAAGTATGAATACGGGCCTAAGTGCTTTATTCTATAAACAAATTAAACTAGTTGGCTGGTTTTTCAAAACGTATAATTTCTTTATAACGAATTGACAAATGTAACAGTATAGGATAAGTACCACTCGCGGAGGGAACTAATATGAAGTGGCCATATGAAAACAACACAAAATAGAAATGTTTGAATAAAATTGAAATAATGCACGAAAACTTGTAAACAAATTTATTTTTAGAACAGAGGAGGGCGCGAGGATAAATCTGTCTGACGAGGACATACATGACGAAACGAGGACGGATGACAACCCTAATCATCTCTTCATTTTCAAAATATTTTTTTATGTCCCAACAAACATTTTGAAACAATTAATTTTATAGACGGATTTCTTGGTCTTGCCTCGGGCTTCAATCATCGAAAAAATACAATTAAGCGTTATCTCACTTTTATTTTATATTGTTTTATCATTGTTTATAATATAAATTCGTTGATTACGCTTCATTTGATATATTGCATAGTTGTGCAATAGCGATACAATTTAAATACAGACAATCGCATAATACATAAATGCAAATATTTAATAGTACCTAAACAACATCATTATCAGCATTTATTTAGACTGTGTTCAACGATGAAAAATGCGTTTTCAGTGAAAAACAGGGAAAGAGATATAACATAGTTAGGCCATATACCAAAATGATGCAAAAAAAAAATAAAATAGAACAGATGTCAAAACAGATGTGTCAAAATGAAAGATTTGTTGCAAATATGAGCTCATCAGCTCATTTCCCCGATTATTTTCATTCTGTCTGTCAACGACTTTGAATGTTTAATTTAAAATTCATCGAGATCTATATACGCCGATGACATGAGGAATTACAAACGGGTTTCAAATACCACCGTAAAGAGCTTATTACAATCCGACCTCAATAACTTCTCCGTATGGTGTGCAAAGAATAACCTTAAGTTGAATGTGGTCAAATGCCAAATAATCACATACTCTCGAAAACATGCATAGTCCCTTTATCGTGCCTAGTATATTAACAACGATGCAGTTACCAGAGCAAGTTCTGTTCATGAATCGGGTGTCATTTGTGACAGCGAATTGATCGGTATCGATTCTCCTGTTCTATTTGAAAAGATTAATCTAAATGTAAGTTCGCCAGATTTAAGAACGATCCCTCTCTTTCGAATCGACCATCATAGAACTGATTACGGTAAGAATGGAGTTTGTCTCCAGGATGCTGCGCGAGGCTAATCAACACTGCCACTTCATTGCATTAATTAACTTCGTCTTTTTAATTTTTCATTATTTTTGCAGAATAAACAATTTCATCGTAATTTAATATCATGACGAAGTCTTCGTATGTTTACAATAAATATTCACTTGTCGCATAGCAGTGTTTGGCAAGCCGTATAGTCTTTAGCCTTACAGTGGTCATTGCAAAATATTCTTAGGATTTGCATTTGTTGATTCATTCATTCTCTTGGGCTACTGTGGTCTACTACACATGTACAGTATATCATTTATACGTCACAAACTCTTTGGCCTAGATTTGGAGAAGTGATAAGTTTTCGTGATATTTTTTATTAGAACGAAAAATTGTTCGAACAAATTTACAATTCTGATAAAATTAGCTGTGACATTTGCACTCAACATTACGATCATTTTTGTACGACATAATTTAAAAAAAATACTAAAACGAATATGGGGGCGCGTAGCAGAGAAAGATAATCCGAGAACAACTACACCTTTAACGCCAATCAACCGTTGCTTGGGTTAGCATAAGTTTGGATGACCACAAGGGAACGGCATCAAAGTAATTGCAAAATGGAAGGAAAAAACGAGATCGTCGCCCCCGGGCATGCCAGAAGGTCTCATCCAGCAGAAGTATGTCTGTTTACTAAAAAGCATTTAGTAAACAGACATAGTGTGTTAGTGTTTATAAACAAATTAGATGCGGATTAATTATGTATTGAGTTAGCACAATAATATGTTTCGAGGAACATATGTCTCTAAGTTTAAGTTAAATTTAACATAATTTATGCAAATTAGACATGGTTATAATCCAACATGCACATCGAATTGCTTTTCTTGATTCTTAAAGTCATAGTTTAAAATAATTCATAAGAACTTCACTTGTCCTAAATTTTATTTTCTTAAGAATATAAAATGCATTTTAACATATTTCCACTTCTTATCAGTTAATAAATAAAGCAAAATAAATATGTAATTTTTTATTAAAACGATTACGTTCTTTGTCATTACAAATAAGTACTTTTATATTATGGGAGGTTTGTCCGTTTTTTGTTATATCACGTACATTCGATATCCAAATTTGGTGTGAATGAATCAATAAGCAAACTATCATTAATTGATAAGTTATTTGTTAAGCAATTAGCGGCAAATTGTTTATTTTTAAATTTTGGCATGTTGTTATTCATGTGGCGCTTTCAAAGTGTACGGTAATGCCGACTATTAAAAAATGGAAATGGTATAATAAAATTAATACATCAATATATCAAACCTATGTATTTGCTACGTTATGTACAGTGATGACCTTATATTTAATAAATTAAATACCCTATCATATTAAACAAAATCCTTCAAATCAACACCACATAGTTTTGTTAACAGCATATTTATATACAGACACACGCCAGAAGATTCCATCTAATAAATGTTTGCCCATGATATCTTTTTCGTTTTAAACGAGGAAAATGTGAAATAAGGAAATATAAAATTTGAACACGTACTTTCGTTTTACACAATAACAATAATAACGTTATAAACCATTTCAGTAACATAAAAAAATTCTTGAACAACAGAAGATTTTTTTTTTGTAAAAGATATCACACATATTTTTCCCGCAATGTTTTAGACCATTTTATGTTGTTATAAATATACGAAGAGTATATATGTACATACATATATATTTATGGAACGATTTGTTGACTGTATGATTATCATAAATTATAAAGCAAACCACAGTGAGTGTAATAATTAAGATTAAACATTTCTAAATTATGATTAATTTGTGTTGTCTTAATGGTGTGCGATATAATGCGTGCGCTAAGAATTTTTGATGAACTTTATATGTTTATGTGATGTCATATTGGCTTTATTTTTATTTAAAAATGAAATTTGTCTTGAACAAATTGGCCTAGTTATGATTTAATAGAATTCGGAAGCGAATAACGACATTTGTTGGTATACAGACAAATTTTAAAAGAATGCTAATTAGATTTCTTAGGCATATAAACCGGCCGCACGGTTTATAATCGGAATCACTCTGTGTTAAAATAAAGTTCATAATTCCAAATTTTTAAATTTACGTAACCATACAACTCGAAATAAATTTGGCGCAAAAGTGGTATCGGCAAAAGAATGCTTAGTAAAGAAGCTTTACCACTTAATCGTAACCAAATAAGTATTTTAAAAGGTTAATAAACTATAAAAAAATATTATTTAATCATCAATCATAAGAAAATCAACGAAACTTAATTAGGTCATACGATTGATAAGAATCAATAACTTTTATTCAATATTTTTATTGTTAGCGAGACGGTACTGTACACATAAATCTATTAAATCATTTTCTATATATAAATAATTATTGCTAATATAACTAATGAGAATGTTTATAGGTAATTTAAATAGAAAATAGCATTTCTTGCGAATTTAAAAAAAAGAAACATATAAACAATTTGTTTCGTCCGTCTGTACATTGCTTAGATCTACACCAGTGATGTAGCCAACGGTTTTTTTTTGTAGCCAACTAATGAGGCAACCGTGAAAGCTGATATTTTGGATAACTACAAAATGGTCCAAAATTTTGTTCACGTTAAATATTTTATTTTTATCTATGGATTGGGTCCTTTTCTTATGTTAATGCCAATTATTTTTATATTTCTGAAGAAAGTGTGGATTCATTTGCTAAATCACATAAATTCAAAGCATTTAAATTCACACTATGTTAAACAATTGGAGATGTTTCCTGCAAAATTTGATGCCAAGACTGCTTCCCTGTATACGAACACTATTCACCGTTACTATACATAATAGCGTAAACTAAATTATGTGTAAGAGCACATTTTTATATACTATGAACAATGAAAATTAGTATAGGATAAATTTTCTTTCGTATACTAAAAATAATTTCATTTAACGATCATTTTTATTTCACATCATCATAAACAAAATGAAAATGTTCGCAGAATGAATAAATACATGATTGACTAACGCATATTATAAATAAAAATAATGATAACTGGATTATAATGTAGTTTTTAATTTTACTTTATTTTATTATTTTAAGTGATCATAATGTTAACCATATACAAAATGCTTCTACCCTCTATAGAAGAAAATGAGGTCATGCAATATATCACATTCTCATATGAGTCGCTCTATTTGGTTTTTGGCATATAGATAAAACAATTATGTACTGAAAATAATTTTACTCTTAACAAATAGATCGCGTATTGTTTACGATGTGTTTTGTACTCTAGTTTTTATTAATGGTTCACTAAA
Source organism: Nephrotoma guestfalica (assembly GCA_963691935.1). Classification (NCBI taxonomy): domain Eukaryota; kingdom Metazoa; phylum Arthropoda; class Insecta; order Diptera; family Tipulidae; genus Nephrotoma; species Nephrotoma guestfalica. The sequence goes on from OY829914.1 coordinate 141,437,578, forward strand.
GCACTACTACACATAAAAGGATACAACTCAAAAATTTCATATAGAATTCTAATAATTACCGATTAAGTTGTAAAGCCTTAAACCAATTTTAACTGATACGAATAATCTAAGAGTTTTACGACGGCATTAACATTATATACTTTTAACACTATGCGCCGTTGGTACTTGGCGAAACACATTAACACTTAATAAACACATTAAAACACTTGTTTATTATTTCGCACAAAACTTTTTTTTTTTATTTTTTTTCAAAAATGTTTAAAAAATTACTGGATTATTTTCGACTTGTTAGGTCATCATCAGGAGTATCTCCTGTGTACCTCTGTTTTAAAACTGTCACATATGGTTACTGAGATATATGAATGTAAAGCCATTTACCGGGAAAAAGGCCACGAACTTTTTCCCCTACCTATTATTTTAAATTTTCAGTTTAAATTCACAGCTATATAACAGACGGTTATGGTTGTCAGGACTCTGCGTCCTGACACTAGCGAGATTCGAACCCTAAATAGATATGGAATAACAAACTTCAAAGTTGCTTTAACTGGATTTATTTTTTTCCAAAACCAAAATAAGCTTTGGAGAAAAGAGAATAAAACCGTCTGTTTCAAAGAACAGAAAAAATAAACATAAAATAAATTTTTTGAGACTCGTGCTTATTGTCGGAAGTTAAATAATCGTTTTACATGAGTCATGTAGGACACGATTATTGAGTACGCTTCTGACGTTTTGTTTTAATCCGCATACTTGTTTATCTTATACAATTATTTTGATAACAAAGTATGCTCGATCTAAATTTGATAATAGTCTTTGCTTTTCGATTTAGTCATCAAATTAAATGGATACCGACAATTCGAATTCATTTTCTAGATATTACATCACCTTTCAGAATTTAACTTCGAAATTGTCTTGAACCCTTCAAACCAGATGGTATAACATTAAGGTGGTAGAATTTCATTTCGCTTATAAATCAAAATTTACCAGTTTATGTAAAACGAACTTGGTGTACGATAAAAATATGCTTAGCCAACTGCTTTTGTTAAAGAAAAGACTAGCAGAACAAACAAGATACTATGGATGATGGGTTCTGCTAGCTTTAGAAAAAGTTAGCAGAACTCAAATTTAAAAATGATTTAAAAACAAATAGAAAATTAAAGGCTAATTAAATGTTCCATCAAATTTTTTTGGTCCCTTCGTTCTAGAAAAAGCATTAGGCTTGTCCACTAGCAGAACCTAAATCGAAAATCGGGCCAAACCGCAAAACAAGATCAATTCACATACAAATAATTGTAGGCTCATTGTAGCCCAATTAAATGCCCCATTAAAAATTGTGGGGCTCCGCTCTTTTTGCACAAGCTTTAGATCATTTAATTTAAAGTTAGCAAACCAAATCGAAAATCGCACCAAAATTAGAACACGAAACAAGACCAATTAACATAAAAATAATTAAAGGCTCATTATAACCTAATGAAATGCCCCATTAAAAAATTTTGGGATCCACTCGTTCTTGACCAAGCTTTAGGCCATTTTATTTAAAGCTATAGCAGTATCTAAATCGAAAATCGGACCAAAAGCGATATTAGAACGCAAAGCAAGATCAATTAACAGAAATTAGGCTCATTACGGTCTAATCATATTTCCGCTTAAAACATTTTGGACTCCACTCGTTTTTGAGCAAGCTTTGATGGGTGGGGCATTTGATAAGGCCATAATGAGCCTACAATTATTTGTATGCCTATTATTATTGCCTATTATTAGCCTATAATTATCCCTAGTATCTTGTAAGTTCTGACGAATTCGTTCTGCTAACTTTAGGGATGTACATTTCTCTCATATTCGGTACATGGGTCAACAAACGAAAATTAAAACATTTCAACTTTATTATTTGTAATAACGCAGCTGGTATGTGAAATAAATCAAAATGGAAGTGATTTATCTGAAGCGAGAAAGAACGCTATTGACATGGCACTGCACTTTTGAAATGGAAAGAACGCTATTTTTAGGTTTTCTGAAAAATGCAAAATTCTATAAACCTATTTCTCAAAAACTACTTAACCGATATTTATAAATAACAGCTCAAATTAAAGGGATTCAACGGTACTTTTAGAAATGTTTCTTACAATTGTTAATTGTTTGTGTGAGGAAAATTAGAATTTTTAGAAAAGTGTGCTTCAGAAACAACTAAATATTAAAAGTGAGTGAAATTTACGGTCCCTTGACTATTTTGAAACAAAAAACAACTATGCAAGCATAAAAGAAGTCCTATTACGAAAGAAAGCATGAATAATTAAAAATTTCTAACCTCTGAAAACATGGGTTATTCGCGGTTACTAAACAAATTAAATTTACTACTTTTAACTATCGATTTTTTTATCTACATATGTTTGTTACTCTTAGGTGTTACAATCAAAAAAGATCTACGTAAAAAGTTTTCCACTAGGTACCAAAACAAGTTCAAAATCACATTTCAACTACCGTCGTACTGCGAATAAAAGAACCGGATCGTGTATTCGATTTTATAAAGAAAATTGGCTTTCAAACTTGTCCGGTTTCTTCGAATACAAGATCTTTCAAATAAAATAACTATGTAACAAACGAAGGTAGTCCTTATAATTGAAACTATTGAACATAATTTTGAAAGAGTAATAGCTAGAAATTGGTTCACTAATTATGGTTAAAAAAATATGATTTCTGAAAGCCAAATATCACAATGATTTGCATATTTCACACGAATCTAAGACGGCACATAAATATTGTTCAAATAAATGAACTACTTATCTTCTAATTGAATAGAAGGGCGGGCTATTCTTTTATTCGTATGCAAGAATTGGATAATTTATTCGTAAGTAAAATTAAAATATTACCAAATTAAAAAAAGACTCATTATTTTGACTTATCGATCTTCGGTAAACGTTCAAAATCGATAAATGTCCGAATATAAATTGGGAAAGACCGTTTTATTGTTTCGAAATCTATGAAATGAGAGTCCTATATTCTTGAAGTGCTCAACCCTTCAGCTCACGGAGTATTTTAGGTGATATTAGTGCAAATTGGAATTTGGACTAGTAGGAACTAACGGCTTTACTAACTCTCACAACAATTAAAATTTCGGACATTTACCGATTTCGGATTTTAACCGTAACATATATACATTTTTATTTCCGTTCTCAACAATTATATTCAGGTATTGGTGCCCCAGGTGCCATTATAGTAACCTTGTTGATACCACGTGATATCTAGCATCTCTTGAACATAAGTGACATCATAAGCGATATCTTGCTTATTTTATTACATGATCATAAAATATTGATGTACGTATACTACTGGGCAAACCATGATCTTATGGTATGTTAAATATTTGAAATTAAACAGATTGATAAAACCACAAACAAATAGAAACTCAATTGACAGATTGTAAAATTTCAAATAAATTTGAATTAATTGTGTGTCGAAATATTATGTACTACTAGAATACTCGTATACATAAATAAAAAATTTAAATTTAAGTTTTATTAGAACTTAATTTATGTATAGAGAGTGGCTGTTTTTATGTGTATTAGATTTGATTTCATAGCCCAAATATAGATTTTGTAATTCTAACAAATTAAGTTTTATAGTTGTACATATGTACGACCATTAGATTATACAACATTTTGAATTTCTTTGATTGCGAAATCAATAAAACAAAGAAGATTGTCCGTCTTCCTCTTAACCAATTATAAATTGTTTAAATTAATCACGGTTCTTATTATTAATGAGTAATTAATTTAAACCGTTACTTTATACGCCATAGTTTTAGGTATACGCTTGTAAGCTGAAACTGTTCCGTTCGGCTACTTAGTGTTTTGTAAGTAGAATTATTGGATTACAAAAATCGCCACACCTAAAGAAGCAGAGATGTTGTGAGCTGAATGATAAGCAGGCATATATACAAAAATAAAGCAGAAATTAAAATTTATGTACGTGACGTACAAAGTTTATGTTAACGTACAAGCAAAATACGGATTAACATACATTAGCTAAAGTTTATTAAACAAGATTTCTCACCTACCTCACCAAGATGTAATACTGTTTCTTTTAAACCAACTAAAATGTATTGACTTTTATATGTAAGAAATTATATTTGTGAAAAAATAATAGTGTAATAATAATTAACGATTTTAACACACATATACGACCAATATCGGCTGGTGGCAAAGAAAAAAGAAGGAACAAAGGTAAATATTCAAAAAAATTTCTCAATACAATATGTCTAACATATCGTTTATAATGTCTTGTGTATTAGATATCGTTATGTGTACATTCATTTATTTTACTCAAACATCATTAGAAACTACATATATTGAATTTTATCGAGTTTTGGTATATGAAGTTTAAGATTTAACGAATTAACGTTCATCTGAAATTATATTCCTGTAGTAATTCTAACCGCGAAAATATCAGTTCATTAACATTGCCATTTTAATGAACGTTCTTATCCAACTATTTTATATAACAAAAAATAATAATAAATTTTATCTACCTACTCGATATTATACTCGTTGTTAAGTTTGTTATCTTTAAAAATAAATCGTCTATTATTCTTGTTTAACTTTCTTATTATGATGGCATTTAACCAAAGGGGAACTATCTACAATCTGCTGTAGTTAAAGTTTGTATTTTATATTTATAAATTTAGTTATAGAGTTTACTTACAAGTTACACCAATATTCAGATAATCCCGTATAATAAAAAAGTCATCAAGACTTCTGTCGCTAGTTTTCCTTACCTATAAATAAATAAAAATATATTATTAATAATTAAAATAGAAGATGCGTAAAGATTAATTGGCTTAAGTCTATATTTGGATAAAACATTTAAAAGAAACTAAAGTTGAGTAATTTGAATGTGAGCAAACCCACTTTTTATATTTTAATTTGAGATTGTATTCAAACGATAAACACATCGACTCTACGTTCTTTACGTAGCTAGTTGAGCCAAAAACTAGTACATATAACATTTTGCCCTCGATCTCAACCAAAAAACTTGCATATCATCACGTCATAGAAACGGAATTATGTTTTTCTACTATCTTATGTACATGATTACAATATTCCTTAACTATATGCGTAAAATGTTTATGTTCACATTGCCGCGATTGCAACATTATTTAGATTTGTTTCGTGTTAATTGTTATAATACTAAGATTTGAGTACTTTCTGTATGTAAGAAACAAAAAAAAATATTGAATATTTATAGGCTTGAAGAAACAAATTTTTGTTTTGTTTATTTGTGTTGGTTGCAGATTTTTTCTGCAATCCCGTTAAAAGTAGGCCTTTTATCGTTTGTTTTCCGAGTTAAAATGTTATTTTATGCCATTAGATTAAAAGTAATCAAATAATATTTTTTTATTTGAACAAAATGAGTACAGCAACGTTTACAAAGGACGAGCATGAGATATCTTATTTAGATTGTCTCTGATATTACATGTATTTAACACTCAGTGTAAAAGTTAATAAGCCTCGGATACCTCCGTAGTACAACATTTATTTAATTCAAATAATTTTTATCATTTTTCGTTTGGTTTATTTTATTTTAGCTGCGTTTTTGTAAAAAAATGCCACGAATTCGCGATAGCTTTTTTCAAATTTATCCAATTTAAAATTAAATAACTTAGATCAAGTTTAACAAAACAAAATCCATCATAAAAGTTTTATAGTTTTCTGGTAATATTGATGTTCTATATAGTTCTGAACAGTTCTGTATAATAACGGAACTGTTCAGAATTATACAGAACAAACAAACATTAGAAAACTATACTAATTTTATGATGGATTTTTTTTGATATACGCTGAAGATTATATGATCTAAGTTATTTAATTTAAAAAACCTAATTTTTCAATTTCAAATTGGAAATTTGAAAAAAAAATCGCGAACTCGAGCCGATTGTTCTTTTTACAAAACTCAGCTACTATTATTAGATAGTGCTTGTTTTTGTTTATATAAAAAACCTTGTATGATAAAGCGTGTTTCCTTAAGATTTTTTATAAGAACCAGCACTAGCTAGTGTTGTACAATTACGCGAACAAAATTTGTTTACATATTTTTACGTAAATAACGTAATAAATTAATTACGGTAAAATTGTAATTAATAAGTGACGTCTACACGAAAATAATAAAATTAGTAAAAAAATTTAAAATACATTATTTTCTAGTCTTAATCATTACATGCAACTATATCTATTGAAATTTTTGTAAATTAATATATTATAGATTATTTTGTTCCAAAATAAAATTGCTTTTGACTTTTGAATTTTATTTTTATTGATCGCTCTTTATTGTGCCAATACTTGTAATTTCGATATCGGCTTGTTAGGCCATTATCGGGAATTTATCTACTCGATGTAGTTGCATGTAATGACTGTATTATCGACTAGAAAATAATGTATTTTAAATTATTTTACTAATTCAATTATTTTCAGGTAGATGCCGCTAATTAATTACATTTATACGTGGTATACATGGCGTTAACATAAAAAATTTTGCGTAATTAATTACAATTACTATTATTTACGTGTAAATAATGTAACGCAATTAATCTGCACATCACTGAGCGCTAAATAATAATAGTAGCTGCGTTTTTTGTAAAAAACAATCGACACGAGTTTTTATCGATTTTATTTTATTCAAAGCAACACTTCTAGTGCATGTTTTAACACTCGGTATGCCTAACGTATAACGTAAAACTAGCGAACATAATAAATCCAATTTTTAAAATGCTTTGTATTTGTTCCGTATAAAAAATAAGTTAAATTGGAATTGACCAAATAATTTTAGCCATACTTGATTTGAATAACTATTTTAATAAATACAAATTTACCTATAAAATGGCAGTATGAACCAATTGCGATAATTTTGTGAGTAAAAATGACGGCCTGCTTCGTCGCTTATAAAATTTAAATCGGTAATTAGTTACAATTCTAATTATTTCTTCTCTATGTAAGTGCTGTGGTATAACAAGCCTCCTCTTAATGGACCAATTGACCTCAAAAATATTGTAGTGAAATTGATTAATGACCTACTAATGGACTCTGACTTCTCTCAGAAACTAGAGAGAGTTGTTTAGATTACTTAAGGGAACAAATCTAACTTACAATGATATTGGAAAACGAAAATTATTTATTGTTTAGTTTTTTTATCGGAACAGTTATTTATGATGATAGCTTTATATAAGAAAAGCTCACAAAACTATAAAATATCCAACAAGTTAACAACAAGTTAGTTATTAATCCAGAATTTGAATCCTACTTTTACTCGTATTATCGCGCAAGGGTTGTGAATTATGATCCAGATTAGTCTGATGATCGTTCTTGAGCTGTTGTTCTAAACAATCAGAATAAAATGATGAATGAAAATCAAATATGAATAGACGTGCTTAACAAAATGTGAATTCAATAATACGAATTCAGTATCACAATATTGGGTTGAATGTATTTGTAAAATTGATAAATGAAATGTTCAAAGATAGAATCGAATGTAAGGTGAACCAAAATACTTTACTACCATCTACTACTTTCGTGTCCCGGCGGTCTGTTAGGCGATCATTTTTATAATTTATTTTTCAACAATAATTTGTTTATTTATTAAAAAGAAACATTCGCAATATGTAAATTTATAATTTCCTGCCATTGAAATGGGAGGAGGGGAGAGGAGGGGGGGGGGGGGGTAATATTGGTCAAAAAACCAAAATGTGTATATACAAAATGATTGTACCGTCTTAAAAATCATCACAATAAGCCAAAATTTGTTAACACAAAATGATATGTCACCGTTTTGTGACAAAATTGATTTTTTTTTTGTCGAATCTTAAAAATTAAATAATCATCGAAAACCTTTAAACAGAGAATGTTTTCCAGTATGGGCAACTAACAAGAAAGCCTTACAGGTTTTCCGTTTGTAACAAAACATGTCAATGATAGTATGGAATGTATATAATTTGTTTGATTTTTAGAATGTTTTTTTTAGGAATCAGTTCCAATTTATATCTTAATGCTGAAATGAACTATTTGGTTTGAGTTGCTTAAACATATTTCATAATGTACATTTAAAATTAGTTTTTAAATGTGAACACGTTAACTAGTAGAAATAGAAGAAATACGATTTAAAAGAATTAAAAATTTGTTAATTAAATATTCTCTAAAGTAGTTAATATAAATTTTAGAGTATTTACAAATTTAATTTTTATACTAATTAGTCTGTTTTGTAGAGAGAAGTTTTAGGTAAAGAATAATACGAGTAGGACCATAGACATTTGTTTGTTTTAAAAACAGAAATTTTTGTATACGAACAAAAAAATACAAAAAGATTTTTATTATAGGGGCGAATGTATTTTTGGATATTTGGATATGGGAAGTGCCTCCTTCTATTCTAAACAGTTTCATTTGTAATAAATTGGCCGGAACCCGCAAATATTCCGCACTAAATGTTTCAGAGAGTAAACTTTGCACATGAGCAGTAATCTATGAATATGAAATGGACCGGGTTATAACTTTCATAACTTTTCTTCTTTCTTCTAGGGTTATATTTCATCAACAAACAATCGAGACACCCTGTATTTTAATGTTTAATGGTTAATGTTTTTGAATAACACATTATAATATTATTGCGATAAAACTTTTTATTAAAATTATTATTAACTGACGTCGATTTATGATTAAATTCATCACCATATCAAGATGGTATTGTTCCATTTTATTATGCTAATTTATCTTACAAAGATCAAAAACTCCAGACGGCGTGGAATTTCTTGCCATTATACACACATATACGTATATATATATATATATATATATATATATATATATATATATATATATATATATATATATATATATATATATATATATATATATATATATATATATATATATATATATATATATATATACTTAATATTATATTCTTTCTGTTTAATAACAAGGATCGGATGATTAATATTTAATGGTTAATATTTGAAACTCGTCATTCAATAATTAGATTTAATTAAATGTATATAGTTAGTTATTAAATTATGAATCTGCGTTACATCATTCAAACCTAAAGTGAGTAAGTTAGTAGTACAGTAGTGTCTGTCGTGGTGTCATTGATCTGAATTTAATTATTTTCAATTAATTTTTATTATTTGTAAATTAATTTCTGGAATTATATTTATGAAAATTTTGGTTTTCAAGCCTTAATTAAAATGAATTGAGTATACATATTTTTATGTATGTTACTTTGTGTAGCCGAGGTTGTGTCGATTATTTTATTTATGGTACAAAGAACTACAATAATAACAAAATACATTGAGTCAGCAATGTCTTATTTTAGTTTTCTTGTTGTTTAATCGAATACAAATTTAATTTGCCTTTCTTTCTCAACATCTCGTCGCAAGGGATCACATTATAAAAAACATATATACGAATTTTTGTATTTCGGCGGTTCTTAACATATAAAATATGTAATATGAAGTCAGTATTTTATTTTTACTAAAAATAACCAAAATATATTAACTTTATATTATATATACTCTTATATAGAGGTATGCTGGATAAGAATAGAACTCCATATTATATCCGTTTAAACAAGAAAATAAAATGCTTTATATGTTATATTTATAAACGCAACATTCATTTATACCAATAAAATTTAAATACATCATATAGTTCTCGATGTATATATTACTGTTAAAAATTTAATTAAAGTTTAATTAATGTAAAACGGCATGTAACATTAGTTGTATTTTGTATCAAGTCTAAAATACTTGTTAAGAAATTTTTATTATTTTGTTGGCACAATAAAATAAGTGAGTTAAATATTTTGTACGTCATATACATATATACTTGGCTGCGATATGCTGAAATTTATGTTGGAAATTGTTGATACGTACAGGGTGCATTTATAGTGGTACAATACTAAACTCATTTTAGAAGTAAGAAAACGGGGTCAACTTTTCAATATAGTCCTCCTTTAAAGACATTTTTAACTCTTAAATGAAACACACTGTGATCAACATTTCGATCAACAAGTTTATATACGCAGCACTACACTACACACTATTTTTGGTTAAGATGCGTTTGGTTTAGAATCGTTTAAATTCAATTAAATTTTGGTGGGAAATGAATATTTTATTAATTAAAACTGGCAAATGCTCATTTTATATTTTCTATAAATAGACTCATAACTTGTCAAATTTATTGCATGCGTTTTATTTGCGACTTAAGCAATGCACATTTTGTTTATACGTAAAGTTCCTGTCATCTGGTAGAATACTGTAAAGTATTGTACTATCGAAGCAGGTAGAGAGTATTTATGACTATGTTCGGTAGTGATGGATAATTCGCACGTGCTTTTGTTATTGCACTAAACTAAAGCTTATCTCAGACTTAGATAAAACACATAACAAACATGTTGAAATGCTGGACCTGAAACTGTTATAAATAACCAATTAATTTCCATTTTCGGGCTTAGTATAACATAATTTCAGCCGATATAACAGTGTCTAGTTTATTTAATGTGCAAAGTGTAAAACAAATTATTATATAGCAATTGCTACCTGTTTTTAAATAACATTAAATAGTTATGTTTATAATGCATTCGACTGCAAACCGACCTCGTCTTGTGTTTTTATTTGTTCACCTGAACATTACACACCGGATTACTATCGTTCTGAGAATACAGTTTTCACATATGATTAAAATAGGTTTGTTTGCCACAAAAAATACCACCGTGTTTAATCGTGCGTATGTGTAGTGGTACAATAATATTCAAAATAAATTAAATTAAATTGCATTGTATATTTCTCCACCTATTGTATTTACTGTTAGGAAATTGAATTTAAAATGTAATTATGTGTCAGAATCTGTATAATCTTAGAGACCCTCGCAAGATTCCAACTTGGATTTTTGACACTACATATGACAGCGCCGTATTAATTGTACAGTATACCCACGGTTAGAATATCTAGGAGCGCGAACATCATAGCCTCATCATAGCTCTGATCAACACTACCAAGAAAGTGTATATTAAGTCGCAGGTCACTCACTATTCCTCAAAATTCTAACTCATATACCGGCCTGTCACCGTTATGTTATCTATAATTCTACCATCGGTTAAGTAGGTCACGTTATATAACCATTCTATTTTTATAGGTTGCCAAACGGATGTTTTTTTTTTCATAAAACCACGACACACGAATGTTAGTTTCATCGCTGTTACTTTGATTTACGTAAGTATTACCCAGCGCAACATAACCTTAGATAACTGGTCTGAAATAGAATTTTTCATTGCGACATGCGGGTGGTAAAATAATCCCTGAGATGTGATCAGCATGATATATCAGTGGGACATTGAAGAAAACAAGTGTTTAACGAAAAAATCTAATACTGAGTGAAAGCCTTCAAATTAGAGAGGATTTATAAGATAAAATAAAGGTGATATAATCTTCAGATATAATCAGATATAATCTGATATAATTAGATTTTTAAAATCTGAATATAAGATGTTTCCAAAGCTACTGCGGTGTCATGTAGAAAACTCCGGCTATTTAGAAGACACTTTATAAGAAATCAATAAAGTAATCAATAAAATGCTATGGTGTTGTTTATGGACCAACAATTAATCATTGATGTTGGGCTTTAATTTATATTAGATGAGTACGTGGCTTATATTAGGAAACAATTTTAGCAATAATGAAATTCCAGTAGAAATGATTGCGGTTAGAGATGTTTCTAAAACATCTTAATGATGTTATTGGTATAACTCAGGTAACTATTTTGGATCTCAATGATAAGTTTCAAGTAATTGGAATAACAATCGTTCAAGAATAAAGATATTTTATAACAAATATTTAACATTTTTGTGTTTTAAACCATTCATAATATTTTTAAATAATATGCTCAAATCCTTCGTACCACCACAGCATATTGAATTTAAGGTCTCTGGAATACTCCATAGGAAGTGGAAGAGTGGAGATAGTGGAATTTCGGTTTTTTCTAAATTTCATCTTTCGATTATTACTTTTCTGTTACCCGATAATTACTAAGATATATTGGCGTCACGGTACCAAGCGTTTAGATCTTTCAAAAATATCGAATTTTCGCACGATTACACTTCTCAGTAAATTGTATGAAGTAAAAAACAATCGTCACCAGTCCTTAAGCTGCTACAATAACTTTTGTTCTTAAAATTATTATTATTATTATCATTAAATGGCAAATATTTATTGTGTCATAACAAATTGCTAGACTGTCTCATAACATCCATAATTATTAGGCACGAATTTTAAACAAATTAGTCCGCACCTCGAGTGCTGAACTGGGCAAATCTACTCCTATGATTTTAATGCCAAAAATTGTCACCTTGTAAATTTTAGTTTGGGCATCTTTCACAAAATGTAATATTTTGGAAACTATTCAGGTTTTTTAGTGTTAAACAAAACACCCTGTATAGTACATAATAAATTTGCATGTAAGAATAACACGAGTATACAGAAGTTGAAATTACAATACTATTTTTGATATAATTGTTGAGAAACTTGAATGGTTACTCAATTCTTTTTGTTTTAATCGCAGTCAGATTGCGAAGATTTCTGAACAGTTCCGAAATATGTAATTGTGGATCCTCTATCAGAAAGACTTTTAGGAACTATTCTTGCTACTACTAAAATCATAAATTTTTCAGCATACTAATTCGCATATTAAATCCTTTTAAGTATAGGTTTATAGGCGTGTAAACAAATTTTGGTTCTAACTTTAAAATTTGAGAAAAAATATTATTCCGATTTTTCCCACAGGAATACGGAACTAATTCTAATCTATAAATTGAAGAGATACATTTTCCTAGTTTAGCTGTTGCTTCATTACATTAGATTCAAATTTTTAAAAACTGATAAACAATTCACGACTTGAAATTCTTATTTTTTATCTAGTCATTCAATATAAATCTAGTTTCCTTTTATTCGCACGTACAGCACTGGTTATACTTGGAGACTTTCGATTAATTTTTATATAAACCAGCTTGAGAATGTATCAAATAGCAAGACGATATCGATTATAAGTGCGTTAAGGCTTTTATTATTAACAAAACCTCGCATCTTATCCTCAGACCGAAATAAAAATCATTTAGTGGTATTTTCGATGTAATTTTATGTCGAGAATTGTCTCATGGATTTTCTGTAAGTCCTTATAGTTAGTCTTGTTCTCAATATTTTTGATTTATTTATACAATTCGAAATGTAAAGTGCTACGTTTTGAACCCTTACGGGGTCATTGGAACTTCGGTCCTGAAAATTGACATATCTGAAAAATTCAGTTTTGAAAGTTTTTCATGATACATAATGACTCGCAAAATTAAAACAGTTCTCATTTGCTTAAAATTTGGGGAAGAAATATATGTATATAAAGAAAATGTTTTCTAAATTCATTAGAAATTTTCACAAAACGACTCAGAAAAGTTTTCTGATTCTTCATTGGTTTTGTAAAAATTTGGTTTTCAAAATATCATGTTTAATTATAGTATTATTATATATTCTATACCAAAGGATTAATTTGTCACCACTGCCAAAGTGACGAATTTGTGAACTAAAGTGCTAATTATAAAATTGTTCCTTCTCTAAAACTTTTCAACCTGAATGATTTATATGTGACATGATTTTGTTGGAATGAGTTAAATGTAAATGTTTCTAGCGCCGCAATTTCAATGATTTTCAATGATATGAGATACGTATATAAACTAAACCGAAGGAATAGTTTTCCAAAACCTTAAAAACGATATACCACATGATCATATAAGGATGAGAAAAAATCTATCTGTAATCTGCGCCACAATGGTAATTTGGAGTACAAATATGCTTCAACTAAATTTGTGACATTCTTCAAGAACTTTTCATTGGCATGTCAGTCTTATTCTACAATAAATCAATAAATAGCGCTACAGATGTAGTTATGAATACTATGGTCTCCAGAAAAATTTACAGCATTCTTCAAGATTTTTCAATGATATACGATACCTATATCTTATATGATAATTTAATAGCTGCCAGCGCTTAAACGGTGAATTTGTAAACTAAAGCACTGGCTACAAAATTGTTGCTTCTCGAAGACTTTTAAAATGATATGCCATATGATTATATGGGAATTATAACAATTGTAGCTTCTTCCAGCGCCACAACGGTAATTTTGAGTACGACGGTATTCAGAAAAATTTACGGCATATATTCTATCATAAACGAAAAATTAACTACCAGCACCAACATGGTGGATTTATATACTAAAGTTCTATGGAAATTGTTGTCTGATCCAACGCCTTTGAAACGAAATACTACATGAGTACACGAGAAAAATGTTGTGGTATTTTGGGTTTTTCCCTATGGTACCCGACTCCCTTGAGGTACAGCTCCCAAAAGCTTTTCAAGTTTCCGTATTAAAAATAAAGGAATCGCATAAGCCGTTCTTGAGATAGCATCGGTACAGACATCCATCGATCCAGACATCCAAACGGACGAACAAACTTTATTATTATTTTTGAATCAAGGACCTTCAAAACGTGAATAAAGTGTTTTTTTATCACTTTTATCAGAATTTCAATAATTTGGTCTTATTGATTAAACTAGTAGGTTTCCTTTATTCATTTTTAGGGGAATTGGCCGCACAATTTTAATTACGAGTAAAATTTCATCACATTTCTTTTACAATAATCTTTAATAGTACGGTGCTCTTCATTTTGCAACATTTAGCCATCGATTTAAAGAGTATTATTTATCTAATGTAGGGATAAAAAATGAAATATTTAACCGTCTAATTGCATTACGAGTAAATTTAAAATAGTGGTTGCATTTGTTGTTTTAGAATTTGCACCCTTATTTGTTTTAACATTTTACAATTGGTTAGGTTTTCCTTTTTTTACAAAGGTTAAAATAATTGTAAAAACAAATGTAATTATCATATTCATGTGATATATGTATAGGGAAAATACCTTTTATATTAATTTCATCTTTAATGATTGTCCTAATATACTCGTGTCTCCCCACGTCTGTATGAATATTCCCGATACACATAATACACATAATACGTACGTACGATGAAGGAAAAAATGTTAATGAAAATCATAAGATTTAGTTTGATTCAATTTTACTGTTTTTTATGTATGTTATCGGTAAACTTGAAATTAAATCTGTGATGTTTTACTTTACGTACGAGTATAATATGCTCATGATGGTGAGGTATGAATATATGGGAGGAAAATATGGAATAATAATTATTTCCTTTACAGTGGGCAAATATTTTTGATAATTTCGCTTGAAATCGATTTGTATAATGCGTACATCATTTTTTGGATGTTCATGTGAAGAAAAGTTGGAAAATGCAATAGCTACTGGAAATAAAGGAACAACACTCATTAGAATTTGCGTTTAGCCAACTGTATATTCCCTATTTGTTTGTTGGAAATTTATTATTTTTTTCAACTAAAAACAACGGTTATCGGGATTCCGAAAAAATTTCCGAGTTTTCATATTTTATGTGGAAATTATGTTTTTATGTTCAGATTTATTATTGAGATCATTTTTTTGGTAATCTAAAAAAACAATTATAATACATACATATAGTGTAAAAACAATACGTGGATAATAAAAGCTAAGAAGCCTTCATATAGTAATAATTAAAATCATTGTAAATAGTAGGGTCATCGTAATATTAAACAAATATGTTAAAGAACAAACCAAATGTAATAATTTACTTTAAAAATGTTACAAAGTCGGATACATAATTTAGACGTAAACCTTTAGAACATACGAGTATAAGCATTAATCTTGAATTGAAAATAAATAAATACAACCTGAAGTATAGTTAAAATAAAATGTTATATAAATAAATAGTTAAATAAAATTTCCGCAATAGCTGATGAGTTACCACCCGCAAATTTCGCAATATGTATGTAAATCTAAGTGTAAACATTTAATTACGATGCTAAAATGTGCGTACATAAAATACTCATTTCAATGATTGAATTGAGGCGGTTAATACATTTCAACAGGAAGATATCTGTGAATTATAACAAATTATTTTTGGTCTATCTTTATGATATGTATCTTTTCTAACATAGATGAAACAGATTTTGTTTGAGTTTAGTTATTGCCAAAAATTAAAAAAAATCTGAATAATTATTTTATAATTTTGTAAAGTTAACTAAAAAAATGCGTTGTTTACAATTTAAATAAATGATAATAAACAGTTATTTTCACTTTAAGACTTTCCGTTTAAAGAAAAATTTCTTGAGCACAAAATAAACATTTACATAAGATTACACAGCCATGTATGTATGTATGTGTATATAGATATAGAGTTAAGATAAATGAACTAATTTTGTTTAATTTTTATCAACTGAATCACGATAAGAACAATTAATTTATTACTTACAATGTAGGTATACGGAAATTCATTTTTTTTTACCACAGGAAAGTGAAATTACACTGTTATGACATTACGCAAATGGCAGAAAAAAAAAATGTTACAACAATTTTTAAATGCGATCTTTATTGATGAATATGGTATGAATGTAATGAGCGCAATACCAACCATATGTTTTACTAAAATAAGAATTTACTCTGCTGCTGTCTACGTACGCTGACGCGATGTGATTGTGTGAACGTTAATATTTAATTTGTCACAGTGTAAATATAATTTAATGCATTCATTTCATCTTACATAATTTTGGTTTGGTATAAATTAAATATTTGCTCACTGATTAGTAAGAGATTTAATCACACGTCCAACACATTTATAAATTATAAAATACATTAAAAGTTTTCAACAAAAACTATTCAAAATAATTTCAATTATTTTTTAATACGCTAAAATTAATACGCTTTTTAAAATAAACATTTATTTGAACATTTTGTGTTTGTTTTAATGACCTATTAGAACCGGAATTAATGTATTAAAGCAGCAACATCATCGTATCATGTCATTCAATAATAATTGTGGAGCGTCCAGTGCGGGCGCCAATTTCAACACTACATTACAAGTAAGTATGTAAACTATTTCTAAAATGTTTTTCAATTGGTTGTTAGATCTCTTAATATAACGTACGAGTACATCTACATATATTTGTTTTATCGTTTGATGATAAGCAAACAAAATGCTTGTGCATGATTATTTTTTTCGCTTAGCAGAGCGATCTTTTAATTCTCATATACGTTTGCGCTGAATCAGAGATTTTTCGAAATATCAAGTATACGTACATATTTATGCACTTAAAATTTTGCATAACCGTGAAACATATGTGTGCAATATGCATGCACACACCACAATATTGCAAAAGTGGAAATAAAATGGAAAATTTATCAAATGTTTAATTTAAATATTTAAATTGTGTTTGTCTGTTTCGAATATTTGTTAAAAGGTAAGGATCAACAACAACCCGACTCTCGTGCTAATCTATTTAGAAGTACGGGTTTAATTTGTGGCTAGAGTTTATCTATTTCAACTATTATTTTTGTTCTCTTAACTATTGTTTTGTTATAAACCAACCAACGCCAAGGCTAAGTTCATCGATCGATATAAATATAAATTCATTGTTTGGTTTATGGATATGATGATCTCAAACTATATATTGAATTATCAATAAATCCGTATATGACATTGAAAAAGTATTAACGCGAATAGTTTATTGGTTTTTATTTAATATCTATTTAATTTAAAAATATAATATTTGCATCAACACTTTTGTTCGAAGCAGTAATATTGATTTAAACGTTAAGACCTGTTCAATTAATGTTTAAGAAATGGTCACCAGGTGCTACCAAAACAGTATAGGTGTGCACATACACGTCAATTATAACTCATTAGATTTATAAATGCTATACGCATGTGTTTCGATTTTATTTCATCTTGAATGACTCAGTACTATAATTTGTTCAGTTGTCACATAAGAGCTGTAGTGCATATACATACATAATAAAACATATACATAGATTGTCGTAATATATTTACATATTAAACATTTTTATTAGTAGACTCAACACAATTTCCATTGTGATATCATGAAATTTTAGAAAATAGGAAAAAAACTATTTTTTTAAAAATAATGTTATAAAAAATATCGCGCATAACCTAGTTTAAAAGAAGGTTCGTGAGTTAAACAAAACAAAAAGACTTTTAAAATAGTAAAATGATCATAAAAAAAATTACAGAATGATTTAACTGAACATAAAATAATTTTCTTTGAACATTATAATAAATGAACTATTGCGACGTGTTTTCCGCTGTGTAAATTATTTAAAATGGTTAATTTTTTTAAAATAATACTTGTAGTTATTACTGGCAGATTATTCGCATTAAATTTACACTTCCAAAATGGCCTTGACCAGATGGATTGGGTAATATTTTCAAATCATATTAACCTTAGGCCAAAAATACCCAGTTGATAATTAAATAAAATATTTTATAGTAGGAGGATTCTTCAAAAATAAACCTTTACTTAATAAATTAAATACAAATTAAATATTTGTAACGCGATTATCATTAATATTTGTTATGCAAATACGTTGTACATATTTACATAGCATTTTAATTAAAAGCAATCAAAGCTGTTTCCTTTTTAAGGTTTAAATAATATATCAATGTCATATATGTGTCCAGCACGTTACATACGTACATATTCTCAAATTGGTTAACAGTTCTAATATTAGTTAGATGTGGCCAACTTTTCGATGAAAATATTTAATTGTGTCTTTCGTAATTTTTTTGGTTTTGCTTTATAATCATGGGGGATATGACCATTGATTTTGTCATCTTTTTTAAATTGCCATTAGTCTTATAAATTTGTAATAGTTTGTTTTACGCCCGACTTTATTAAAATTCTGATGTTGTTCTAATCCCTCATTTCGACGATAATTATCGAAACGAGCTTCTCTACAAATGTTGATTAATTTCGTTATGTAACAAATTCACTTGGAATAAAGAAATTAACGCCATCATTTTTTTTCCAATCCCAATTGCTTAGCCAAACAAATTAAGCCTGCATACAAGAAATAAAACTGAAACGAAATGATTTGACACTGATAAAAATCTTTACATCTAAATCAACATTAAATAATTACATGTTTTGAATTTATCGTGGAATTATTTTCAGAAAGGCTTTCCCGAACAAGTACATGTAACCTCGTCCTGGAAGAACTCGGAGAAGCCAAGTACTATATTTTCGAAACAAATGATTTTCAAGGTATCGCGTCCTAACAATTTTGATAAATATAGTAATTTTCCTCTTAACATTGTACCGTTTTCGTGACAAAACGAGAATATCACACGATATTAATTGACACGACAACATTTGTGTCTAAATTATGCAACTAACACTATGATTGTATTCTGTTAAATTTTAACTTTTTAAATTTTAATTTTTTTTTTAAACATTTTAACCGATGCTCACTAATGTTAGTTTCTAAACACACTAATTTAATTAAAATTACGGCGATAAGATATCCGTAATCCTTGTAAGTTGATAAGGCAGCAATGAAAGGTCGAAGGTCGCAAAATAGCAGATTATGCGTTAAGCAACGGAGTAAAATAGGAGCTCAAAAAAAGGAAACACCACCTGCGTCCGAAGGCCTCGGAAGAACAATAATTGTCGTTTAGTCAAGAGCTACGCACGACATTTTTACGCCTACGTTTGTAATAGAAATATAATTTTAGTTTATCTTTATAGTAAAAGCACTAATAGTAGTAACTAGTAATAAGTACTTTGTGGTATAAGTACACATAAAATTTTACACATGTAATATACCGACGGGAAGTTTTTATGTTGTTATCAAGTTTTCATTGAAGATTCGTTTTGACATACGTATAAACAATTTTGCCTCACTAGGTTGAATTATTTCCATTTGTTTTTCTCTTAGGTTTCATTAAAGTGCGAAAATTGCAAGACAGGATGGTAAAATCTATTAATCGATCTACGTTAGTTTCTAGGGAGCACAATACATCATTATTGGCTGATAGTTTGTACTATGCTAAGCTATAATGGTGCCTTTTACTTTCGATGTTTGAATAAAGAACTACTTCTGGCCGAAGGTGTAGAAAACTATATTTTCATTAAAACTGAATTTTGGAAAAGTGTGATTTTGATTTCTTAAGGGGAAATGATTTTAACATATTTCATGAAGCTTCCTGTATAACATATTTGAAATATGCCAGTCTGAGTTATATCGACCAGGTAACGCAGGAGCAAGAAATTTGGTTCTTATAACCAAAAATTAAAAGGAGTTCTTTATAGGAGTTCTATAAATTAATATTCTAACGGTTTTCATACACCAGCCATGATGAAAAATGGATCTATTTTCAGAATCCAAAGTGCAACATGTCTTGGCGGAAGACAATGCTCTGTATTTGGTGGGATCAGAAGAGTGTGATTTATTTTGAGCTGCTAAAACCTGGAGAAACCGTAAATACTGAACGCTGATAATGCAACATCACACAATGCAAAACCGGTCATGGAAACGTTGGAAGCACTTAATTGGGAAATACGATTATCACTTATTTACATTGATGGGGCACGGGCTTGCTGAGGAGCACTTCACTCCCTTACGAAAATGTGTGAAAATGGCTCGATAACTGGTTTGCCGCAAAAGAAAAACAGTTTTTTTGGTGTGGCATCCACGCATTGGCAGAAAGATGAGAAAAATGTATAACTAATAATGGGCATACTTTGAATAAAATACTCTTAATCATTATCATACGATGAACGTGTACTTTTTTGCTAAAAAATTCCGGTTCCATATTTACACATCTGCTAAATGCCATATTATTTGCGCTTCATTGCCTTAGCGAGCAAAAGACAACTATAGAATTATATGAACCAGAATATCATTTAGTTCTCACATGCCTCTCAATTTAATACAACGTTTTCATATCGCCTTGCTTGCCTATGTTTGAACCTATATTTTAGGTTTAGTTGGAAGCAGCGTCATAACATATATTTTGTTTTTCTGCCAGTTTTCCGTTCATCTTAAAGTTTCATAATATGACTAAAAATCCAAAATCCCATCGATTGCACCAAATTTCACTGGGACCAAATTTATTTACGGAACTTGGTTCACCCAAATTCTTCTATTCGTCTGTACTGTAAAAAAGACACAAACAGATTGACACCTCTTCGAACCCATTTTTTTGAACTTGGACGATATAGCCTGTGGTAAATCCTCAAAAATCTATTTATTTTATTTTGTTAAGACAAGACTTCCTACACAAAAACTAACTTGTGAAATAAAATTTATTCTCCCAATTTGCAAATTAATCGGAAATGAAAACTAGGTTTACAATATCAATTTAAGTGCGTTAAAAATAAATTTTCCCAAGTGATCTTATAGTGTAATAGATTGATTATTTATTGGGAATGGTTTGTCGTATAGCTGTTGAATTAAATGAAATTCGTCATTTTCGCCAACCCAAGAACACACACGAATTCTAATAAGAAACGAAAGCTAAGAAGCAATGATTCAGGACACATACAAGTAGCTAAGGTAAACCTTAACAACTAAGTAATAATTTGTATTTTAATTTATTTGTCACGTAGAGAAAGAAGGAAAACAATATTACTTTAAAAATTTAACACGAAAAAAGTAAACCGCAGTAACTGCGAACATTAATTATATTACGCACATGTGGGATTTTGTTTGACGCGACTTAATTGAAATTCTAACAATAATAACAATTTCGGAATATAACTTCGTCTACCGCATTATGCATAACTTTATTATTTTATTTTATATAAAACAATCATTTGTCTTATGTTTTAAAGATCATTAAACTATGGATATATCTATATCCATAAGTCATCTAATACTATAAATGAGTTAAAAAGAAAATTAAAGAAAAAATTATGTGTGGGTTTTGAGTTATAAATTAAGCGTAAAGCGGTAGTATCATATCTTTCGACTGTGATTTTAGATATGTATACTCTTGTTGTCTTATGTCGGTTAATAAATAATAATGAAAAAATAACAATACATATTTGTAATGATTATGCTTATTACGTTAAATTATTGTGTAAATGAAATTATATTGAACGGACAAACAGATGATGAACACAATAGGCACAGTGAGGGTGTGGCACATAATTATAATTTCATTCCTATGTACATACATTCTGAAAATAAAAAAACAAACAAAACCTTAACATGTGCCAAAGTCAATATCAAACGAATTTAAAATTCATGAAAATATGAGTGCTGTTTTCGCCGGTTTCCGATAGGTGAGTGTCAATAAACCTTGCTAAATATTTTTGTTTATATCAGAAAAAACCGAAAGTTCGAAATAAAAAAACATAACAAAAATTGATTAAGAGTGTGTTACAATTGGTTTAAATACCGCATAAAAAGTTAAAAATTGAGGTGAATAAAAATATCAAACTTTTTATCTGCTTCAAGATCTGGGGTGGGATGTTGTAACATCACTTTTTTCGATACTATCGAAATTTACATCTCTTTTATCTCGAATTTTTCCATTTATCAATTACGTTGTTTCTATTGCGATCTCTACATTTTCGAAGAAAACATTATGTCGTTCTACCCTTATCCTATCACCTACGTATTTTATGAGTGATACTTTATCGAAAAACAAAAAAAGAGATAAATAAACAATTTATTCTAGTAGCGTGCGATCGCAATATAGAAAGCAAAATTAAAAAGCGAAATGACAAGCAATTTTATTTTAGGAACAAGAGATATAAAATTCGAAAAAAATGATGTTACAACATCCCACCCCTGATAAAATTTTATATGGAACACATTTGGCTGACAAAAATTTTTGTTTGTAAACAGAAATTTGCCATGTACAAATTTTGCGAAAAATCGCACTGATATACGAGTAGATGTAAACTGACCATAATTGAGTAATATATATTTAAGTAGTATTTATTTTACATACATATTTTTATATTTAATACATTCACAATTACACATACAATAAGCGACCATCGTTATTGTCAAAATTTTACCCAATTGAAACAGATAAAAAGTTAAAAAATATTTACCACGAATAAATTTTTAATTTTTTCACTTTTTATGCGATATTTAAACCAGTTTATACGTGCACTAAGGATAATTTTAAATATAAAATCTAATTTTGATTTTCTACAATTTTTGGAAAATAATATTTCGATTTAAATAAAATTAGTCATATTTTTATATATTTTAGATAACAGGTTTCTTAGAGTTCGAACGAAATTTCTTGAAATACGAAAATATTAAATTAAGAAAAAATTTGTTTAACATTTCCTTTGAGTGGCACAAATATGGTTTCTACCGTAAAAGGGGTTAGATGTTTGTTTGTTTATGTGTACATGCACATGTACTAAATTTTTCATGGCTTACTAAGAATATAAGTTAGGTGATAGTTTTACGATATAAAATAATTTTTGTTTGAAAAAGACGGGCTGTGCTCTGATTCTCTATGTAGCATATAATTTGTAAACGTGTAAACGAAAATATACATATCTAGCTGTTTTTCAATATTTGCATTCTCTAATTGCACATACATCAAGATACAATTTAAATCTTTTTCCGTTCACAAATGTGAAAATTTAACACATTCATAATTTATGTAGATTAATTTTTAGACTTTGTGGTTCCATAATTGCCGCTCCCCTTTACCATTCAAAATATTTTTTGTGAATATAAGTTATTCTGAATAGTATCTACTAACTGCAGAATAACCTGGCTGACCCATCTTCCATGCCAGTACTACAGAACTATAGACAGGCATGGAGCTATGCAATGTGCAGATGGTTCTACGAAAATCGAACCTATAGCCGTACGTTCTCGAATTTGTTGGCAACGGCGTAAGGTAGGACGTGAAAATCGAACCGCGAACGAGTTGGGAGTGTTTCTGCCCCAGAACAGAATGCAAAGATAATAAAATAAAGCGTTTTTAAATCGTATGGGAACGTTAGGAACGCAATTTCTTGTATATACGTAACCGCTAGTAAAAGTAGGCGAGGTCGGGAATTTTTGAATATTAAAATCTAGATACGGTAGAGCATAAAACAAATCAAATGTTCGAATAAAAAAACATTATAACAGTTAAATATTTTTTGATTCGAATTGTAAGTAAGGAGATATTAAACAATATGCATAATTATGTGTTATTTAAAACTCGTTTGTTGAACTTTAATTAACATTATATGTATATACTAGCCGTTAGAGATTATTCTTAATTCTATTATTCGTAATTCACTTTTAACTTTTGAACGCAGATGCTCATTTCGGCGCATTTTAATAACATTTTTCTGCATGTACGAGTTGATGCTAATAACTATATTCATTATGCGAAATCCGAATCCGAAATACTTTATGTAATACCGGGATTATTTAACTTAAATTCTAGTATTTCGACAACACGAAGCATTAGCTATTAAATGCTAATTTCTTAAACTCAATGAGTTCCCTCTAATAATTTTCTTTTTGAGATTGCGACTAAGTGAAAAATCTATTTAGTTGAAAGAAGTGGTTCAAGATATTTAGGGGGATAGGGGGAAATTTTTTATTTGAATATTATTTTATTTCTTGTGGTGACAGTCATTTTTATAAATTCCTAGGCCTAACTTTATACGAGAGACAAAAAATAAGTAAAAATCCGTTTAAATTTTTTATTAGTGCCTACGAATATATCGTTTATAACTGGCTCTTTTATCAAACCTCTTTTATCGTCACTCAAATTCCCCAAAAACATAATTCTACTTTATATGTGAAAATTGTTGTCGTAACTAACGTTAATTATCATTTATAGGAAGATAACTTAAATGTATTTAAATTTATAAGTGGTTATTCCAAAGTAAAAATTAGAGACTGTTCAGAGGGTGATCATGAATTTGAACCATTATCAAATTTCAAAGCTTGTGTCGCCACACAATTATTTACAACCGACAATAAGTGAAACATAGAAAATTACAAATTCTAAATTGATTAATGAAATAGGTATGCTATGAAACGATTCGCATTTCGCGAGAATATCGCAACGTAAATCGCATAACTTGATTTAGTGTTTGGATTAATTATGCAGCAACTACCCGAGCTCGCAAACCTACAAACCCCACACAATATTCTCTCTCATTTCTCCAAAAAACGATTGGTGATTTTCGCATCGGTCCAGTCGTAAGTACAGAAATTCAGTTTGAACACAAAACAAGTACTGTGTGTTCAGAAATTCAGCTTGAACACAAATTTTATTGTTTATTGCACCTGACAAAGCATCGATTTATTGGTATAATGAACCTATGCTGAAGGTTCAAACCGGCGTGTCTTGTGGAATAAATGGCTAACCTCATAATTATTTATCTAGTTCAAATTATTTTGAATTTTATGAAAAAGACAAACGATCTTAAATCGAATTCTTTTCATGAAAGTTTATGCGTATTTATTCCATTGGCAGTGAATTTTTTGTCCTGAGAGGAAAGTTTTGTTTGAAAAAAGTTCGCCATTAATCAGAAGGCTATTAACATACGAGTATGTAGGAATTTAATGTTTTGGTTTCATGTGTTCCGCACACATCTGTTCCGTGCTCCTACGGACGTGCCGTGACTTCTTAAGAATTATTCTGACCTAATTATATATATATATATATATATATATATATATATATATATATATATATATATATATATATATATATATATATATATACTCCCATATATATGGAATACATACTTCCATATATATGGAATATATATATATATATATATATATATATATATATACTCGTATATATACAACAGTGCTGGGAATCTATTACGAAATTTTCGACGTACGTTTTCTAGTTGACAAAGTCGAAAATGAGCTATAATGAAATTTTTCGACGTGTATTTTTTCGACAATGTCTTAATAATCTTAAATTAATTTCCATTCATAATTTTTTATGTTCCTTAAATTACTGCAGTAAAACTCTACCAGTTTGTCCTAATAAATAGATTTTATTAAACACTTGTTTTATTATTTCGCAAAAAAAGTAATTTTTTTTGCAAAACAATAAAACAAGTGTTGAATAAAATGTGTTTATTAAGAGTTAGTGTGTTTCGCCAAGTGCCTACGTCAAATAGTGTAAAAAATATCTGCCAGTTTGAATAAAACCTATATTCGACGTTATCAAATTATTTATAATAATCTCCACCCTGTCGAGTTGGTCGACATTATTGAAAAAACTGATGTTGAAAAATGTATACACTTGAATTTATTACAACAATTTTTGCTCACTAATCAAATTTTCCAATTTCTTACCATCGAACGGTAGCAGCTGCGTAAATAGAGATGGAGAAGCCTAAAAGTTAGTATCTGGTGCTTAAGGTCAGTTAGACCAGGTCGAAAATAACGAAATGGTGTACCTTAAGTTTACAAGATATAATATAAAAACAATATTTCGCTAAAACTTCAGTAACTCAACAGCGATTTATCGTACATCAATTTAAATAGTCTCATTCTCAAGGTTTCTAAATTCGTGAATAAAACATCAGGAAAGTTCGTTGGCAGTCTTAAAGTTTGAGATTTTTTTCTCGTTAAAAACATTTTTGCTTGACTCAAAAAAGGTCATAAAAAACAAAAATAATAAAAAACGGACCCCAGCATCGGAAATTTCCTTCATTTTAAAATTAAAAACAAAAATTTTAAACCGACATGTCACTAAGGTTACAAGCGATTGAAAATAAGGTATTTTTTCTAAAAAATTTATTGTTGCGTTTTTGTTTTGCACAGTGTATAAATCTTACAAATTATATAAACAACTAATAGAATTTTTAAAGTTCTCTTTAAACTTTTCTAATGAAAACTATTAAAACTAAGATTTATAAATCGTGCAGTTAAAATTTACTGTTTGTACAATTGGAAATTTTCTTAAGTATTAGTGGTAAATGTCCCTAATATGCACCGCCCTTTAATACACGATCCCTGCGAATAATATAATTATGTTTAAAACAAGTAATTCGGATTCATAACGCAAGGCGCAGATAAAAAATATTATACATTTCGATAGCCCAGATTAACACCAAACTGCATTCTACGGTGTTTAAATACTAATAATATAAGTTTTCAATTATTTGCCAGGCAAAATAGTTCCTTAAGAACGGTTGCCTCTTGCCGCAGAAAGTATAACCTGTACAAATAGTCCGCTGTCTCAAATACTGAAGAACCTGACCTGTTTTACGTTTTATGACATTAAACTGGCTCATCTCATGAACCTGACAAGGCGTCCAGCTATAAATATGAACTTATGCTCAAACTGCTAATGCGAGGATTATATCGTAAAACGTAAAAGATAAACTTTGTTGTTTAACTCCTATTGTCAGAAGTGCGCTTATGCGGCATATTGCATAAGTAAGCTTCCGAAAGATACACTCTTTTATTGACTTGATTAATAATTCTTTTAAATTTTAAGATTATGTTCATCGAACCTTTAAATTTTTATGAATAGGTTTCGGTTTGAACCTGATATAAAATGCAAATATTTTGAATAGTTTTGGTTCTCCTGCGCTTCATAGTGTGCGACTCGTCGTTATATTCTCTTAATAAAGTCACCCAATGTACAAAATAATACCAAGATGTTATCTCTCTATCTCTTCCGATACTTGTAAAACATTTTTTACATGTCCTTCTTATTAAGGATAAATGTATTGGTGTTAATATATAACCACAGCTCTACATTTATCTGTACTGGTCTAATTTTTAAAATAATTAAGCGTGTGCCATTCAACTAACTACTCAAATTTTAAACCGAGTTAGATGTCCGTGTTTGTGATAAGAGTTAATTATTCCTTTCCATTTTGTTTAATAAAATATGTCATTTTTGTTTTAAAAGAAAGTTTATATCAATGTGATAAAACTGAATGTCAATATCACACACTCTACCGACCTAATATTTTTTGGTTGTTTAAATGATAAACAAAATTTATTTACTAATAAACTGATATATGGCTGATGATTCTAGCATTCTTGATTTTGCATAAAACCTTATTTTTTCCAAAAATAATTGTTAATAATTATTGTGTATGAAAAGTATCAAGGACAGAAAAGTTTTATTTCCAACCATAATTCTAAACAAATAAAAATAATTGAGAGATAAAGTAAGTTTTGAACAATATGCGAATATTTTTTAAGATAATTTTTGATTTAAACAAATAGGAATGTTCACTTTATCAATAAAAAGTGGTAAACGAAGAGAATTTTTCCGTACATTTTTCTCGACTAAAGTCTTACTACTCTTCAATTATTTTGGTAGGCAATAAGGTGTATCTAGCTTTCATTAGAAAATGTTTAGGAAATCTTTTATTTTTCTAATATTTGTTACAAAAACGACAACTCTCACACTTTTTAATTCTAAATTATTGTAAAAAGTGGTCTATACTGAAAAAATTAATGTTACGTTATACTTTAATTTTCCAAGGTTCGAACGAAGCATTTAATAAGAACCAGTTAATCTTTTCGTAAAATGAATACACAACAACTTCATAAAAATGCAATTATACATGATCTTTAACTTTTAACAGACGCTGATGTAGTTGAGTGAGACCGTAATTGTACCGAACACACATAAAATGCTTGCGCAAAATTGTTAATTAAAAATTTATAGACGTACAAAGTCTGTACATTAAGCTAAAAATTGAGTATTGTGCAAATTTTTATTATTAATTTAAATATTCTTTCTTCTGGCTTCTTTGGTAAGAACGGTTTAAAACAATATATAAATGCTGATCACAAACACGAGTTATAGTTATTCCATGTGTACTGTTTTGGTTTAAGAACCGAACAATCAATGAATACTAATTGATCCTGCGACTTTTTGTGGTTTGGTTTTTCGATTACTCAATAATATAAAATCAGAATTTATTGATCAATTGAAGCAATAAATAGTGACAATTATATTGTGTCGCTCAATAATCACATATGGGTAAATTAAACGGGGGAAATTAGAAAAACTTAATATGATATGGATGTACTTTATAACTTAATAAAACTAAACGACGTACTGGAAGCTGAAAAAAATTAAAATTAGTCAAAATTCAATAGTAAAAGAGAAAACTGGAGTCAATTATTTATATTTTATATTTTTTTTAACCATGATGATGTTGTTGACTGTGACAATGTGGATGGTATTGAATTTTTTGTTTCATTTTAAATAACATCAATTTTCCATTAATTATCCCTAATTTAAAAAATAAATAAATGTAGACACAAAAAAATGTCAAATAATAAATAATTGGAAAGTAATGATTGCAATAATAATCCTGTCATAATAATAAAATCCAACTACTTATCGTTTGAAATCGTACCAAACCCGTAATTTTAAAGGTGTTAAGTAAACGTTTATCACGATAATGGAAATGTCGTCAAACTTTTTTCCAAACTCAATTATCACAATAATTTTTATTTAAATAACAAACACATGTAAAACTAAATAAATTATTTGTTACAAAACCAAAATAGTTAAATTATACAATTCTTTATCCAGTGGAGTGATGCTGAATTTGATAAACGAGTTTCATTAGTAATAATATTATTCGCCCGACTATACAGAAATAAATCAAAATCAATTTATGCATCATGTTTATCAACTAACATTAAATGACCCTAAATATTTATTGGAATTTGTTAAATAGACAAATTTTTTTATCAGTTATTTATTACCAACATTATTATGAAAATTTGTACTTGTATATTTTATACAGCGATAAAATATAAAGTTTTATACGATACAAGTACACCAATAATGTGACCTCTAAAATTGTATTGTTTATTTAAGAAAAATGTCTTCGCGTCTATGGTATATTATTTGATTTTTCATAAATTTTTTACTAAAACTCTCTTCAATACTTCAATTGTCATTTTAATGTCAATAGATTGAACATAAATTTATACAATTTTCAATATACACAAAAAATAGTAGCGGCCCTTGATCGTTACATAAAAATTAAATTAATTTCGATTTTGTTGTTTTTTTGTTTTTGGTATATGTTGGGTGACACCATATTTTATCTTTAATAATATTATGTAATTCCTGCTGAATCCATAGTCAATGTCAACAGATAGATTAAAATCATTGAAGATAAACGTTATGTGAATGTCGAAACACAAAAGGCTATTTATCAATTGTCACTAGTGAAATTAAAATAAAAATTAACAGTGTACTAAACATAATCTACAATCCTGTTAAATAATAATATGTTATTTATTCTTATAAACGAGTATTTTACAATTAATTAACCTAAATTTACTGTACCTCGTAAGTTATACCGTCCCATGTGATGATATGAGTCGCGAATATTTTCTTGTCAATTTTATTTTATTTTATATTCACGCTATATTATACATATTTGCTTAAATATCGCCCATTCATGTGTAGTTAAACAATAAAAAAAAATTTGACATTTAAACCAAATAAATAAACTGAATTATGTAATATTATACGAGTATTTTATGTGAATGAAGGAGCACGTGTTTTTCGTTTAATAATTATTATTTTCAGTCTTCCAAAATATCTACATATATAATACTTGATGAAATAATTTACAAACACATTAAAATTGTCATTAGAGATGCACAGCAAAAAATCATATCGTAATTATTATTTTGTTGGCAAAACATGCTTCTGCTATTTAAAAATTAAAATGCATTTAACGTGAATACAGCGTGGTCACAAATTTCGAATATTCTTCAATGTTTACTGAATGTTTATCTAAGTAGCCTGTTCACAAGCAATTGTTATTTTTTGAATTACTGTAAATAGTTTTGTATGCATGTAGTAGTGTGCGTGTAGTTTTAGTTATTTATAGTTTTGCATAAATATAGTTTCCGATTTCAATAAAAATTTCGTAATATATTTTTAATTGTTTAAAACCACTTATAGAAAATTGGCCAAAAATTTTAATTTAAAAAGCCACTTAAAGAATTCAAAAATATAAATTTGAAATAAAATTATTATCGGCCATTTCCTAAGTATATTATCATGTTATAAATGAAAACTTAAGAATTATACGTAAAGTGTCAATTTAACACATATGGCTATATTTTATTCGTGTTTAAAGTATTTGATTACATTCACTTAAATTTAGGGTTAATAAAAGTCGATTTGTTGTTCTTTAAATATCTGTTTGTTGTTATGAGTAGTTTTAGATTATTTGTACAAACCTTCAATTAACTCCACTTCCTGAATAGTTTTGGATTATACGGTTTGGTAGAGTGTTGGTTGTTTTCTGAAGTTAGTCATAACCTAGCTTTTCTGTTCAGGTTTCCGTGCTATGATAGTGCTTGGGCAGACAGTAAAATTTGCTAATCGGACCACCCTTTAATCGGGAAAATTCTTAATCGGACCGTTTCTATTATTATAAGAATGGTTTGTCATAACAAAATACCTCTGTATTTGAACCTATTCCTATTTTTTGCCTCCTATTTGGATCAAGCTGGCTTTGTTGTCACTAGCACTAGTCAATTAGAATTAAGAGACAATTGGGAGCCAACTTTTACGGTTCATTAAACGAAGAATCAAGTTTATCACTATAAGGAAGCATGTGATGGAATTGGTCTTATTACCGCCCTTTGGTACGCATATGTACCTATATGCATAGTTTCGAAATACAAACTACATATAATAATTATTTTCATTTCTATTCGTTTTTTAATTTCACTCCAAAATCGGACTTATTTCACATAGCCGGCACGTCGTCCATTTGAAGAGGTTTTACTGTACATATTGCCAATCGCCAGCAAAACCCACAACGGTTTTCATTCCCTTATACAGAATTTATATTTCTAAAGCACTGTATTCATTTATTTATGTATTGTATTTTTAGCACTAGAACACAATTCCACAAACTATGGACAAAATAACCCCATTACTAGGTTGTCTAAATCTTTCAACATCATCCTCGACCTATTTGACTTTAATTTATCAAAGGACAACTTCAAAAATATCCTTTTTTTTTATCCCTAAGAAGTATTTTTAAACATTCTAATTGTTAAATCAAAATTTGATTAATATTTTTGTGTTTTAAAGTTCTTTATGTGAATTTGTAATATTTTTGTTTTAAATTAATAATTTTCTGAAATTATATTTACATGTAAACCACAGATAGATTTCTTTAAATAAATAAATAAATGAAGTAACGATAGCACAAACATTTATATACCAATTATTTATAAAAAAACATTCCAAGTTTTGGATTTTCAATAGAAAAAATGTAATTTTAAAAAATTATATCGAATGAAGCTGCATCCGCCGCCGCGAAATTATGTCCCACTCTATGACCAAAAAATTAATTCGTCCATCGCCGCCGAACATAACCTAAAAGTAATGATATTTCAATTGTGGTCCATACATTTCTCATTCGTTATTGACGTATGCACTGGTATTATTTACCGATATTAAAGATTAATAAATCAAAAGCTCAAAATTATGAAAATTAATCAAAACAAAAAAATCGTCTCGCCGCTTTTGGTGTGAACGGATTTGTGGATCGAGTGGTATGGCTTTAATTTTTCTGTAGTCGCTCGAACATGTAATTTTCGCTCTACGAAAAATTTATTTAATTTTAACATTTTTTTAAAATCAATTCATAAGACTAATTAACAAACGTAACAAATTAATAAATTCAACATTATTATAAGTAAAACTAACATAAATTTTAATATTTATCGAAAAAATAAAGAAACTTTAGCTGTCCTATTTTAATCAAAATAATCATTAATCTTAAAACTATAAAATATTTCAAAATGGTTGTATAACAATAACTAACAATTTTTTTTGAACTAGGTTCAAACGTTACAGACATTAAATTTTCTGTTTTGCAATGCATATTTAAAGACTTACATTTAAACATTTTTCACCAAAACGATTACTATTTTTGGTTTTATAGCAGTCTCTACTGAGAATATTCTCTTCGCATTCGAATTAGAATGTGGCAAAGTAAATTTGACAGCTTAAAATAAATTAGGAAACATGAATTGTTGCATTCATTATTGCTTTCTTTAATAAAATTTCTCTACACAACTCTTTACCCGCAACTCTTCTTACACAATCTCTTTTTAAATTCAACAAAAATTCGAATATCACAACACTCCATTGACGAATCCAGGAGAATCTTAGCACATGTATGTTCCAAATGTTCTTGTAAACCGACAAGCGTTATTCGAGCATTTACGGAAAATTAAATTTCGAGTTCGCAAAAATCCCTCAATCTGGTAACAATGTTTATTTCTGTAATATTAAGATTGATGAGGGTGAGTCTCCTTTATGTTGTATACGAATACCTTGATACCTTTCTAATTTTTAAAGAAATTGTTTTAGTAAAAGGTGACCTTATGTCTTTCATTCAGTAAGCTTCTACTTTATACTAACCCTGATTACATCTGATTTAACAAAAATTAATAAGTAATAAGGATGGAACTCGGATTGTGGTGACAAAAATAATTGTTTATTATAAAAAATCGCCATTTCTGCTAAATTTTGAACAAATAAAGATCGAGGTATTTATTTTTCATTTCGTTAGGATCCGTTTCGTTACAGGTAAATTGTTTTAATCTCTGCGGCAAATAGTTTCTGTTTCGTGTTGACAAATTTTCTTTAATTACAGTCAAAATTCATCAAAAATAGTTTAACATTAATTTAAAAATAATAATTTATAATCTCTTTGTTCAATTTACTTTAATTTGTTGGCACGCACAAAAATTGCAACGTGCAAAAACGTCAAAGCGAATAATTTGAGGCTATTGTTTAAATTTTTATTGAAATATGACCAACCTTTTCGTTATGGTAGCGCCCATAATAAATGTGCTCGCTTAGCTCGTTTAATAAGCTGAAAGATTCTCATGAAAAAACAAACATTTTACTACGTTAAAACTACATTTTAACTGTTTTTCTGTCAAAAAATATTTTCTGAATGAAAATCACTGCTATAGTTGTGATTGGCTTAATCTTAGCAATAATATATAATAACATTCTATCAAAATACAAACAAACCCCTACTCAATTAATAAAATTGCTTCCTTTTGTGATTTAAAAACTTGTTTTATGAATATCATCATACTCGTATTGTACACAGGCACACACAAAATTTTGTGTCAAAAATGTTCAGAATTTCAAACTTATAAACGAATTTGGTTCGAAAACCATAACATGAGAGTTGACAGTTGTGCTTTTGTTTCATTCTCGAACTAGATATAAATATTAAATTTTATTATTATTTACATCATACAATAATAAAATTTAATATGTGCATTACAAGTTTGTAGTCGATATTTTTTAAAATGGGTAAAACAAAGGAATTGTGTTTGGAGATCGGAGCCGCGATTGTAGGGGGCTGTTCTGCCGGGATGCCTATAGCACGGATGTACAACTGACATCGAAATTCGATTGCTTATCAAATAAACAAATACAAAATTAAGAGCAGCTTGAAAAATATGCAAGGAAGAGGGCGAAAACGAGCTACAACCCCAAAAGAAGATAAAGCAATACTGAATCTCCTAAAACGCAACTCTCAGGAAAAAATCAAACAAGTTCCGAATGAAATAAACATCACTCGAAAATTAAAAATCCCTCAGATGACTGTACGTAGTCGACTACACGAGGCAAATGTCAAAGCTTATACTATTCAAAAGAAGCCGTTCATATGCCAAACAAATAAGAGGAAGCGACTTAAATTTGCACACACCTGCCAGTGAAAGACTGTAGAGTTCTGGCATAATATTTTGGACAGACGAGTCATGTTTTAGTTTGGATGGAACCTACGGTAAAAAATCGCACCATTATTATGCCAACTCGCTATACTGGTGGCGGTAAAATAAGGGTATGGGGGCGTTTCTGCTACAGTGGTGTTGGTAATCTTATAATGCTACCTCAAAAAGTAACTTCAAGTACGTACTTGGAACAGTTGAACGAGCATGCATTCGTTTCCGGATGTGAATTGATCGGCCAGCATTTTATATTGCAGCAAGACAACGCTCCAATTCATAAAAGTAAAATCATCACGGGGTTTGTAAGAGATTTGGATCAACAAACATTTGATTGGCTACTTGATTGGTTTTGGCAAAGTTCGGGTTTAGACCCAATTGAGAATATGTGGAATTATTTAAAGCAAAAAATGGCGGTATCTGGGATCAAATTCCAATACAAATTCTAGAAAAGCTTGTGAATTCCATTCCACATTATGAAGTGATTGCAAACAATGATGGCAATACTTTATATTGACTTAATTTGAAATTAATAATTATTCCTCGATATTTAGGAAATTTAATTGATTATTTGTACTATGCACAAATTATTTTGGGATTTTGTTTTGCTTTTATTTTTAATGAAATAATGAATAATATTTAATTTTTTTTTAATCAAATACAGAATAAATGTCATTTCGAATAACAAAGAAATTATTTTTTTGTTTAAGTTAATTTTTGAGTGATTTGTAAAATTTTTGCGATGCACAAATAATTTTGTTAATGACTGTATATTCTGTAAATTTTATAAATTTTTAAAAACTGCAGGGAGACATCATCAAACTTTATTGCACTGTTTCATAGTATTTTCTCATCATGAATTTTGTCATAAAAATTTAAATGAATACTTGATCGAAAATCAAACAAAAAAAAGTAAATACCCAGTGAAAATTGACCTACTCCGTAAAGAAAAGAAAACAAATGAATAATTGGAAAGAAATTCGTATGAAAAGAAATGATTTCCTAAACTGTATTCAAGACAATTGATTTATTTTATTTAAACATTTGAAAAATAAAACTGCACAAAATTCCTAGTGGGATTATGTTTGTTAACACATAAAATTTATATATTTTTATGTAATTAATCATCTATTAAGTCCACAAAAATATTATTATACTTGGAATAAAATAAGTTACATATATGGTAGATCTGTGGACGAAAAACATTAAGTGTCATATTTCTAATACCGAAAAAGGAAGTAAAAGTTTTGCGGATTATAACCACTTTTCATTGATGTTCGAACTACTCCATCCATATTTAGACAAATAATACCTACTTTTTGAAATATGTATTGTTCCTTTAAACTTTGTTAACAGAACAAATTATTGAATGGTGAGCTAGAGAACATAACAATTACATAATAGGTACATAATATACGTAAACGTAAAATTAAGGACGTGACTTGAATGCTGATTTGCGTGTAAAAAAGTTGTCTCAGTTGTATCACATCATCATCATAAAAATTGTAATTTGCTTGCGCTATTGTATAATAGCCGTACAACATTGGTTAAATTATATCGATGCCATTATTAATATTATGTACATGTATAAAAAATAGTATGAACAACGAAAAGGAACAAAATAATTCTTATCATATCATATATATGATTAACCAAAAAATCAAGATCATAAAGTTTTCTAGGGATCATCGAACATTTTTGTTCAAACGACGATTAAACCTAATTATATGTCTTGGCATCCATCTTATCATTAAAATTCGTTTTTTACACACACTAACTGTTGGGTTTCATCTATCTTTAAAGTTCGCCATAAAGGTTGAAACACAATAATGTAGATAACAGAACCGAAAATATTTAATTGTTGCTAAATTAAATTGTATATAATTTGTTTAACAGGGTACATGCTAACCGTCACAATCACAACTTCCGGAGGATTACTAAACAAGAAATTCTTGGATAACCAATGTATGTGCGCATGCACTAAACTTTAATGTATTGTGCAGATATTTTTATAAATCTTTGAATCTCTTTCGAAAAATTCTTAAAAACAGGTTTAGTCAAATCATTATTTCATTAAAAATAGTCTGCGTAAAAAGAATGCATAAAAAAGAAACGCGAGCACAAGAACCTATCACCTTTTTTACATAACGCGTTTAACTTTTTTTTTTGTTGGCAAAATTAAAGTTTCTTGGAATATAATTTTGATTTATTATTGAACACCATTAATAGTTTTTCTGCACAATGTTTTCTTAACCAATAATGACATATGCACACTATTTCTTAATGTCGTGTTTTACGTCTGCGCTTAAGATTTAACCAAATAAAATTATTTTGAGGTGTTCTAAGAAAAAATAAACGGCATCATCCCGTGTGTATTGAAAAATATTTATTTCATTTGTTTTCATTTAATTTTTTTTAAATAAATAAATGTAGCTTATGTCTATAAAAAAATTTATACGTGCAGTTGGATCTTTTATATTTATTTAGTTTTATTTATAGAAAATATTAGGGAAAATTAACGCCGAAGTTTTTCTTTTTCTGTGCGTCTCTAAATCCAGTGAGAGTTGATTGCATTTATAAATAAAATGTTTTATCAGTAATATTTAGTTTTACTACTAAACGGTTTTTTAAGATTCCCTAGATATTGGCAAAGATTGCTTACATGCTCTTATACTAGGTTATATAATGACGATTAGAAAATAACTATTATATGGCTATATCAATCTACTTGGTTAATCTAAGGCATCTTCAATTTTTACAGAACTTGACCTATGTTCAAATATTATGTGTAAGCATTTGATGTTTTGATTGATTTTAATTGCAACCAAAAATAATTAGCAATTAATCACGTCATTATTTCGGCTTATTATTAAATATTACAATTATCAATGAGAAAGGGTTGAACAGGTTCATTATATAAATTATTTAGCATGTTGATCGAAAACTGCTAGCAACATGCTGGTAGGAAGGGAACTGCACTTTAATTTTAATAAACCAACAATTTTGTCCAAGATCTACTGATTTTTATAATATTAACATTCGAAACACAGTTCATCACTTCATAACCATGCATAATTTTAATGTACAAGGTCAACTATAGTGTCTGGGTAAAAATAAATTTGCAAATATTGCATCAATTCGTTACACAGAATGTATTAAGTTCATTGACTGTTTTAGTAATATTGGCTAAAATTTATTTGTGTATCCACCAAAAAACAGGAAGGCTAATTCGATTACAGTTCATCTTATCCGGTATGTTATTATAACAAAAAGGAAGCATATTTTTTAATCTTTTAACCTAATTATAGTCTAAAAACAGATTTCATGTTTTTTTTTTCAAAATAAAAAATTGCAATTTTCTTATACATTCTTATCAACAATTAAAAAAATTTAAATAAAAATGTTAGAAATTTTTTTCGATGATAACAATTTCAAAGATTTCTAAAAAAAACTTGACACTATGGCCAATTATCATAAAAAAAAACTCATAAAACATACACAAATTTTTAGGGATCAATTAAATCAGTTTTTTGATAACAAATTCATCACTTAATTTAATTTTTGAAAGTTTTAATTAGCTATCTCGGGCTGGTGTATGACCTGAATCCCTTGCAATTTTTTCTTATTTTTTACTTAAATATGACTAACTTGCGTTACATATTTCTTGTGTTATCAATTTTAGCAGCAACATTATAATATTTGTTTTATCGAAATGGGAAGTGAACTAAATTTGTCTTTTGATTTAAAAAAAAATCCCAATCAAATTTTTTAAATCCGTGCGGCCAACTCTTTGATAATGCGTATATTGGATGGATATAAAAAAAATGCAAAATGTTATTTACCTTAGAGTAGACACTTTGAATTCCAAAAACTGCTAAAATTATACAAGCGGCAACAATACCACATCCAAGATGACGGGGCTTAAACCCCATCTTGGAATTTAACAAAAAATTATCTATTTAATTTGTTACAGTTATAATATCACTTAAATTTTTCACAAACAAAACAAATCACTTGAATAAAATAAAAATAATAAAAATTAAATTTTTTTAATTAATTATTATTTTTTGGTTTAGTTTAGAAAATGACGACTGGTGTAGGCACCATAACCGTACTCGACCACGATCAAATCAAAACTGAATAGTGTTGAATTTTTATAACAGTTTTCTGGTTAATATTTTGCTTTTCCTTTTTCGTTTTACAATTTGATGTTCTTTTATTTGAGTTTTTTTTTGCTTTATTTATACGATGTTGAGAAATGAGACGTAGAAGAACAAGAAAAAATTAAAAGTAGCAATAAATATCGCGATTTTTTTTCTCTTTGTATCTTGTTCGCTTTACAAGAATATTCTCATTCGGAAAAAGATTAGTGTTTGTTCTTAGACACATGATCAAGTTAATGATACATATTATATAAAAAGAAATTATAACGTGTATGTTGAGGTCGTGCAAATAAAAGTGAAATCTTACTTACATATTCGGCTAAATTCTCAGTCGGGTTCTGGTGTGTAATTTTAATAAAACTCGATCTATACTTCTATTTTTTATACTTACGTATTTATTTGGTATACATATTAAGTTTATTTTTAGAATTAAATGATGTTAAGACGGTTGTTTGTTTTAAACGGAGATACACATTATAAAAAATATGCAAAAGAAAAGATAGCTAATAAACAAACCATTTAAATTGTTTCTTTTCCTGTATAGATACAGTGCGACTTACAACCCTCGTACAATATTATTATGGACCAGAAAACGTTTTCGGAAATTAGTCAAATCAACGTTATTCTTTAGCCACCTGACAAGCTAAACAAAACAAAAATAGTTTTGAGATGTGAAAGGGAAAATAGGACATTCAAGGGATTTGTTGCATAGGTCACATTGGTGAAATTCGATTAACGTTCAAGTTATTTGGTGAAAGAAAAAAAGTCATGTTGTAGTAACCACTATCCAATTAATAAATCTCACTAGAAGATTTTCTAAAAGCTGACATAGGATTTGTGGTATTGTTGTTCTATGGAATAGAATACTGGATGAAAATTCGCTGAAATTTCACAACGGTATTTAAGGCGATTTGGATGGTCGTAATTCGGTGTTTAATTGATTCTTGATTAATATTAAAATAAAAATGAACTTCTGCAAAACAAATTGGGAAATGAGTAGAGATATAGTGGAAGTTTATTTTAACTTCACATATCGAAATATCTCGATAATACCTACCTACGAAGAAAGTTACTAAGGCCAATGTTAACGTACAGAGGGAAAAACATGGTGTTATATTTATTCGAAATAATAAAAGTAGAGCCGGTTAAAAAGAGTTAACTTATTTTGTCAAAAAGGAACTATCTGTTAGTATGGTAGATTATGGTTCTACATTTATAAATAGAGAAACTATTACGTATCAAAATTTTCCATAAGGCTCTTCCAGAAATGCACAATTCAAAAGTATGTTTAGCCAGTAGAGCGTTTTTCTTGATCAGTACTTTTTAGGTCCCATTAGAAACGGAAATCGGGCGAAGTAAGGACTGGCGATCGAACAGGCAGGTTTATCGTACCTCTTTGACCGATCCAGTATTAACTGCATTCCCAATTTAATACCTGTAGGTAGTTAAGCAACATTGGCAGTTCGTCTTTAAGAATATTTCCGTTTTTTGGTCATTAAATTGCAGGCGCAATAAAATACAAGGATACTGATAGTTTACTCCAGTTCATCCAGTGTGGGGTATCTAATCCCAATAATATACCTTATTACGGTTAACTACAGCATGGTTCATAAATGATGGCTCATCGAAGAGTAGTACATGATCAAAAACAATTGATTTCTTCGTATTAGGTGAACAGCCCATCGACAAAAATCACTTTGCTTTATTTTGATAGTTATTGTGAAGTTTGTTTAACGTTGGCGTTTTCCAAACATTTGTGTAGACAATCCCTGATTGGCGGGTTATTTCTCGGGCGCCCGCATTTGGATTATAAGTCACTACAGCTACTAATTCCTATGTATTATTCTATTTTCAAGCATGAAAATAAAATTTATTTTCTTATTTATCTAGTATCTTCAATCCGAAATGGTTTCTATTGCAATTATTTTAAGCAGTGATGATACTACCGAGAGTAAACTATAAATTGCTTTTGAGAGAAAATACTCGAGATAAATCGAATATTTTAAAACGCTCAATTACAATGTTGGTATTTTTATGGATAGTATCGTGAAAGTGGCCACCGGGAACGTTTACTTTTCTTTGTTTGGTTGCCATTTTGGAAAATGTTGAAAATTTTAATTTAACGCTTATGACCATTTAGAAAAAAATATTTAATAAACAACAAATAAACAACGTGTTTTAATTGTAAAATCATTTTACAAAATGATAACTTAAAACCCTTCCACCTGCAATAAAATTATCGGTATGCTCATCAGCTTAGTATATGCAATGATGTTTTAACGGAGTTTCTCAACAGTGTATCGGTTCTATTAAATGTTTGTCCCACAGTATCAACGCTATGGTGGTAATGTTTTTCAGAAAAGAGATGTGGTTTTGCACTTTCTGATTGATTGATTAGAATGTACGGCCCAGACTAAGTAGGGATCCTGCATACGCCGGGTCTATCGTACACCCTTTTACACATAACAAGCAGAAAGTTTGTTAAATATGATACACTTGACCCGGTTTCAGACACCTAAGTAGCCAATAATTAATGAAGTGTTACTTCGATAAATATTTGACATTTGTTAATATAACAACCCATAGTTACAGTTTGAATGAAAATGTAGAAACTACTTCCTAGAAATTCAGGCTCTCTCTAAATTAAAATTTTATAAAAATAAGCAGCTTCCGATATATAATGTCTATTAATCCAATGAATAATTGATAATAATTGCTAGAATAATTTATAAGAAAGTAATAATGAGTCTAACTAAATCTAAAAACTGAAAACTAAATCTTAAAACTTAAACAGTTTAAAATAACAGGATATATTTTCTCATATTATTTTAAACTATTCGTTATGTTAAATTGAATTTTATTGCGACTTAGTATTGAATTTTAAAATTCATTACCAAATTTGAAATAATTGAAAATATGCCCTGCTACAGCAACATTCTTAAGTATTTTCAGCGTAGTTACTCTAAGAACTTCAATTAAAATATTATTATGACTATTCAAAAATATTCTAAAATAAATAACACCGTACATGGAAAAAACAGAATTTGTCATTAGGACACCATTAAAATTAAAACATTAAAATATAATAAAATCCGTCTCCATGTTTGTTACCTTTATAATTTTAAACTAAATAAAATTTGCAAAAACAAACAAATACAAATTATTTATGTTAATCAAGGAATTTCTTGAACACAATTCTAAACTTACTTGATCGCGTACACCGAGCTGAACACTGATATTAGTTACAAAAATAATTCTGTAACAGACTTTTAATTTTTTTCTATTTAATACACACGACCGAGTTATTGATATACATAAAATATCTTGTCACAGCATTGAATATTACTTGAACGCGTGTACCAGTTCACTCAGATCTAGTTTTGCACTT
Organism: Nephrotoma guestfalica; assembly: GCA_963691935.1. NCBI lineage: Eukaryota > Metazoa > Arthropoda > Insecta > Diptera > Tipulidae > Nephrotoma > Nephrotoma guestfalica. The sequence continues at coordinate 141,479,843 of OY829914.1, forward strand.
CTTAATAATTTATAAATGGGTTTTCAGATACAAGTGCAATTGTACTTGTAAACAGAGATTAGTCTCGAGAATTATTTTTCTCGATTTCTCGAGAATTCTAACCGAGTTAAATTTTCTCGACTCCCGAGAAAATTTTATCTATTTCTCGAGAATTTCGAGAATCCAATAGTTATGGAATTTTCAGCACAAATATTCCAAAACATTCAAGTAAGGCAACATGTTTCCTTTATTCTACTATGCACAAGCCAATTTGTTTGCAAATGTGACTCATTTCCCGCTATATTTTAAATGAATCAATTTTATTATCAACAATAATTAATGCGGCGTGCCGAACCGACTAAATTAAATTTACTAGAATTTTAGTTGATGCTTCTGCTATATTAGACACATGTTTTTATATATCACAGATTTTAAAGACCTGTGCTCTTATATTTCGCGAACTTCTTCTCTTCATTTAATATAGTCAAGTGAGACATACATCAATAATACTGAAATTCAAAGTGAACTGATAAACTGACTATGCCGCCTTTTCAAACAAAGGTATGGGCTCTAACTGCTATTCTTTAGCTATCCGTACTACAGTAAATATTGAAAATGATTTCAGTAACGTATTGTCAAATTTAGTAACGAAATCACTTTAATTTTTCTCGAGAAATCCCGAGAATTCCCGAGAGGACCAAAAATAATTCTCTGCTTCTCGAGAATGAAATAAAATCGAGAAATGCGATATGTCTATAGCAGTAATTCTCAAATGTTTCGTTTTAATGAAGCATAAACGTACCAATTCCCACAGAGGAAAGCTAGCAACTCACTTGATGTTTCATATATGCATCATTTTTAAGAAATCATTACGAACTGTCAGAAAAGTTTACAAATAGAAGCTCCATTAACGAATTATATTTATTTAAAATAATTTAAATCATAATCAAAAACAAGAGAAAATGCAGAGAAATACATTTTCATAACAAAACACAAATAATTGAACCAATTCGTTTTGCAACCAAATTTTTTAATAAAAAAGATTGTTTAAGCTTTTCGATTAGGTTTAACTATTTTTAATATACAATCTGAAGCAATTATGTAGAAAGTCTGCTTCTTTAATTTTGCGAATATTTTGTAAATACATTTTAATAATATTTATTGTTACATTAGTTTGATATGTTTACTGTGGGGTTACCACTTACAAATTATTACATATTTGTCATTAGGAAAATCATTCAACTTAACATCAAACGAAATATGAATTTTCTCTTTAGTTTGCCTGTGTGTGGCCCAAATTAGTTTTCCAAAATTTTCGGAAATAACGATTTTTGACAAAAACTGAACACAAAATTCGGTCTCTGTACAGCCTAGACGGATTGATTGTTTGGGATAAAACGTCATACTTAAGCTTTTTCCACAAATTTGGAGATCCCAGTTATTTTGGGCACCGGAAGTGGCAGCTTTCACAGGACCTTTTCCTGTTTTTGCAAAAATATTTAGCATTTACGAAAAAGCGATTAAAAATCAAACCATTCTAAAGTAAATGTCAAATAAAATAAGTTCAGATCATTTTTAAATTTAAGCGAAAATGACCAGGATAGACAAAAAAAACTTTATTTACGAAAAATTCAGCATCTCTACTGTATATGCGGATTGACCAATAATTGGGAGATCCTTGCGAAATTAAGTGCAAATTTGTGTTTCGCAAGTGGCAGGTTTATACGAAATAACCGTAATTCTTGCAGAAGATGAAATTTGAGGTGTTGTAGAAACATCAGTGGCGCTGATCATTCCCGAGGAAATGGGCATATTTGTTTACCGCTGTAATTGTTTCTGCATTTCTCAAAAATTTGTTCTGGTTCGATTAGGAACACATTTCCAAGGAAAACACATGATGTATTTAAATCGTTTGCAACAAAATTGTAATAACTTGATTCATCTGTCAGCACAAGCTTACTTCTTCAGAAATACTGCGATTAACAATTAATTTTATATTTACCTCGAATTATATTTACTGCGAGTTACTATCAAAATGTATTTCTTTTAACGACAGAGAAAGGCGAAATAACCTAGGACTAAATCAGTGAACATCCACGGCCAAAGAAAATTTGGTAGATTTATGGCTTAACATAGCTCTAGTAATCAGCGATCACACTTTTAAAATAGTTTTTCTTGTTTGATTTTTTTTTAAATATAAATATAATTGATTTTGCTAATAAACGTCTTTCTCAAAATTTCTAGTACAATAAGGAAAATGATAAAAATGTTTTAATCTCTTTCAAATGGGAATAAAAACATTGTCAAAATTAAACTGTAAATTACAATTTATTGGATCTTTTTATGTGTATTTTAACGGCTCTACTCTCTCTCACAGGCTTGTAGGAGATAATTGTGCCCCTCATAATGCCTATCCCGCTGATGGAAAATAAATGTAACTTCGGGGATGTAGGGGGAAGGTCAACAAACATTTCGTAACCATCGGACCTCTGGACAACCGGTTTTTAATTATGTAAACGAATTTAAAAAATTTAAATTTCGGACTTTAACCGTAACACCTATACCTATATCATTTGAGTCAGTTCTGCCAGGTTGGTAGACATTATCTGCCTGTTTTAAATCCTAAACATTTTTAAATAAATATTAAATATATTGCGGAGTTATTTAAATGACTGTGAACTTTATCGGTTTTAAAGTACATATATGAGATATCTAACAGAAATTAGTTTTAGTTTCACAAACAACCAAAAATGGAATTTTAATTCTTAAATTTATATGCATCAGCCTAACCGTGTTTTCTTATATAATTATAAGGTTAAATGCTTAATGTAAGTCATTAGGCTGAGCAAACTTGTCAACTTTCTCTTTTAACTCATTTATAATAGTCATTAATACTGTTATGGTACAAATGTCCCAAATGTGTTACGTTTTAGAATTTTCTGAATCTATGAATTTTCAATAGTCAGTTCTTTTTTTGTTTTTGAATTAAATTAGTGTAATTCTAAAACAAAAATAACACACATTTTTACTTTGGTATGTGATAGTTGATTAATCAGGATTTATTCTGAACTATAAATTAAACAAAGTTTGCTGTGACCGTGAGAATTTACAGATGAATTTAATATTTATCTCGCACATTTCTGGTAAAAAATACAATTAATTACGAAAACCTTTTATAGAAGTTTTAAGTACAATGCATACTTTATTGAACACAAAAAACCATTTTAAAATCAAATATATTTTTAATATATAAATCGACCTTCAAACATTACCAACTTAACGCTTTTCAGAAAATTTTCAAATATTTCGAGTCATTCTACTCGTACATGCCATATACACTTTGTATTGAAAATTCAAAACTACAGTTTTTCCTCATTTTGCATTTACTATACATACCGATACCAATTACAAATTAAATTAAAAATCACAAAGTTCAAATTTTTAGAATTTTTGCTGTTTGAAAATGAAAATACTTATATATATACAGAGTGGGCCATCTAACTTTTTTTTTGAACTAGCGGTTATTTTGAGTATGATAAGGGTTATGTCACTTCTGATTTGACAGAAAGTTAGTTTTATCCTTCCGCTGAACGAAAATGGTTGTGTATTCGCTTGAACAACGCTGGGAAATATTGAAACATTACTTCGAAAATCATGGTAATGTTCCAGAATGTGTGCGAAAATTGCGTGCGGTTTTCGGAAGAAACGAAGCGCCGAGAGCTCCATATATGCGTTATTTTGTGAATAAAGTTAAAGAAAGAGGCTTGCTATTTAATAAATCAACACGAACCAAGCAGCCAACCAAGCGTATACCCGAAAATGTTGATGCTGTAGCCGAGAATGTGCGTGAGTCGCTGGGAACGTCAACTAGTCATCGTGCTCAAGAATTGAACATTTCACGCACAACATTGCGACGAATTCTGCATAAAGACCTTGGTATAACACCGTATAAAGTTCAATTGGATCAGGAATTGAAGCAAAGAGACCACCCATTGCGTCTTTCACCCAATTTCGGTTCGCTGAATGGATTTGCGATCGACGTGAAGATGCCGATTTTGGCAAAAAAATCATCTTTTCGGATGAGGCGCATTTCCATCTTGGCGGCTATTTAAGCAAGCAGAATTGTCGCATTTGGGGCACGGAGAACATATATATATATATATATATATATATATATATATATATATATATATATATATATATATATATATATATATATATATATATATATATATATATATATATATATATATATAATTTTGTAATTTATTAAATAAATCCTATCAGATGTAGTTAAGTTGGTCTGTTTGCGTATTTAACTTAATCTCTTACTGGCGGAATAGTATGGGCTGAGTGTAACAATTTAAAATATGGCACATTGAACAATTGCCAAATAGTTAAACAAGAAACAAGAAACATACCATATTCTATTTTGCATTTGTGTATTTAGTGTCTACGATAAGGCATGTTGGACCTTTCAATCAAAATTTACTTTTTTATACAAAATTTTACCACAAAGGAAATAAAAATTGCGCTCAAATTGTGATAACAACTAAAGTTGACGTCAATGTTATGATCATTGATGAACTTGCAACACAAATATCTTTATCAAAATGCCTAAATTTTCATACTTATCACGATTTGAAAATTTTATTCGTTTATACGTTTATAGTCATGATAAAATCGTTGAACTACCGATTACGAATTTTGAGTGAATAATTTGTCAAACAGTACATTGGGGAATTTACAATTAAAATTAAAGCACGTTATATTTTTTCATTTGCGGTTCGATTTCCTTGCTAAATTGTTGTCATACGTACGTAAAAAATTACGGCCACCACTGAATACCGCAAATATAAAGAAGTTCTAAGAATATTAGCATTTTTCATACAGAGATGAGTGTAAAATAAAAATATGCCCTCATTAATAAAAAAAATATGCTAACGCCCCATTTTTCTTTAATTTATGTCATTTCTTACTATCATACACATAAAATATAAAAATACTTAAGATAATACATATTTTCCGCTTTTCTTTTTTATTATTAAAATTAAGGAACCCACATGCTCCGCCTCGAATTAATTTGTACGCATGTACAGAAATTTAGCAGCACGCATTAATATAGAAATGTATAGTAAATAAAACAAAACACGTGACAAGTGGTTGATAAGAAAACTAATAAAATAATAACAAAATATTTCATTCAAAAATTCAGTTGCACACCAAAATTAAACACACGTGGTATGAAGTTAATAATGCGCATGGCAGTGGTTTACAATGAAGAATTTTTAGTATGCTATTAGAAAAGATGTAGTGAATGTGATGAATTGTAGATGCCGCTAATGTCGTATTAAATAATTTTATTTATAATTTTACTGTGTTTACCCATTAGGTGGCACTATTTACCATATAGAGATTTGTTTTATTTTAAACTATTTCATATAAGGTGTCGTATACATCGTTATATTGACGTGTGTTTAAGAGACACCTACCGGAAAATAAAATAATTAACTAAAAGCTATAAATTTATTTTCATATACGTATGTAGTTCAAAATAGAAAATTTTAATAAAATTAATTAAATTACTTACTTACTACATACTGTTTAATTTTATTTAAAATTCCTTAATAAATTTATGTTTTCCGTTAATTATATCCTGTAATTTAACATTTTAGGGAAAATATAATTTTTTAAACTTTTGAGTCTAATGAGACATATTATTATTCATTCATTTTTATTTTGGTTTTAATTTGTGGTCAAAATAATATAATTGCATGATATTGACGATATGTCTGATCTAAATTTCGATTGGAATCGAGCCAAGATTATACGTTTCGAGATGAGTTTGAATTCCATCACAGATTTTTTCTTGAGGTGTCATCAAGATTCCCTCAATATTTAGGCGATGGATATTCTTGCTGCAATACTAAGACTAAGTCGCCTTAGCCCTACTCCTTATTTCGCTGAGGCCGCGTATTTCGAGGTGCTCTCAAGTTTCAACATATTATACGAAAGGCAAAGGTCGATAACGATAAATCCGGCTCAGTAGTTCGGTTTTCCGTCCTTGAATATATGTATATTTTTTCTAGGCGCCTGATATCGCGCCTAACTCAGCGTAAACCAGCGCGAGATGTACTTTAGATTTATTCTCCAAGCATCGAATTCTAAATGTCTACATGTTTAAATAGCGAGCCTCTTGTGATTAGAAAGTCATCCGCTTCAGTCGCCTCGATAAGTAACTCGTCTCGATAAATAATGTCGTTGAATTTATATGAGTCAATTTTTACTGCAATCGTAAGCTCACTCTCTGCTTAACTTATTAATTTTTTCTTTTCATACTTAAAATTATATTTTTATTTAAATTTTTCACACCGTATCATGTCTACGAGTACATGAAAGTTTATTTTCCTGTTTTTACCGATTTTTTTTGTTTTTTTATTAACTCGTAGTTTTCCTTACGGTATTCACTTTTCTGAAACTTTTAACTGTTCCACGAAAGAATTTTTAATAATATACTTATTGTATAAAAGATTCGTTAGTACTACATAAATTTATATTAATTTTTCTGTTTTGCATTTTATATCTTTATTTTGGTTATGCCTTTTAGTTTTTATGTGATACCCATCCGTTTAATTTACAGGCTTTTTTCTTTAAATTCTCACCAAAGCCAACTTGACTTCGATTCGATAGCAAATGGGGCCAAATAAATAATCACGACTTTTACCGTAATAGAACAGACAGCACTTGTATAATAAGGTGCGCAACTAAAATTCCTAGTTTCATACATAGATGGTGTTAGCGACACATCATGTGTCATTTATGTCAATAGTGGTGTTTTGTTCATAGCGTGGAGAGCTCTTAACGATAACCAGTTGTAATACCAGCACATATCGCAACGCAAAAATATTTTTTCTAAGAACGAAAATGTCGAGTTTTGAGCCAACCAAACAGCATTTGCGGAAAGCTTTGCTTTTCTACTTCAACTTGAAAAGGATGCAGCTGAAGCACGTCATTTGCTTGAGTAGGCCTACGGCGAATATGCACCATCGAAAACTACCTGTGAAAATTGATTTAAACGCTTCAGAAGTGGTGATTTCAACATTGAGGCCAAGAAGCGCTCCGGAAGACCAAACACATTTGAAGAGAAGTGGCTTTGAGATGAGAAGTGGCTTTTTTTTTAAGTATCCCAAGTGCAAAAAGTCATGGCTTTCACCTGACGAAGCATCAACATCGACAGCACGGCCAAATCGTTTCGGAAAGAAAATAATGCTCTGCGTTTGGTGGGATCAGAAAGGAATCGTGTACTATGAGCTGCTGAAACAGGGCGAAACTGTCAATAGGCAATGCTACTGACAACAACTCATCAATCTGAACCACGCGTTGCTCAAAAACGGCCAGAATGGGACACGAGACACGAGTGAGTGATCATCAGTACACCATCAAAATGCTGAGATGGGAGCTGCTACCGCACCAGCCTTATTCTCCAGACCTGACCTCATCGGATTATCACTTGTTCTGGTCGATGGCATATGACTTGGCAGGGCTACACTTGGCCAGTTTCGAAAAAGCGCAACATAAATACTTTTTCATTATTCAATGCAAGGGGATATTTATCACAATTTCTACTATTCACAATTTAGGATCAATTAGTAAAAAAAGTATTAGTCGATCAGTAAAGAATGGAAAAACAATTTACCGAGCGAATTTATCTATTATTTATTGCGCAAACTCAGTGTACTGGGTCGACACTGAGTTCTGCACGTTTATTAACACATTATTTTTAGTCTAATTTTGTAAGAGGCTGCACATACTCGTACTGTTCGTGAAAAGTTTGGTTTTTCACAAGTACATGATGTCAGCCTAGTAGTTCAACCGTTGAATCGGCTCCTATGATAAATCTCGGAAATGTAGTGTATTCTAAGGGTAAGATACTCGAAAAATTTGTTTCTGTTGAGCTGACCGCTAGACATTGTTAAATAGCAAATAAAATCAGCGCAGATGTATGAGTTCTCTAAATTCATCAATCAAAGACTAGGCATGGAATTAGAATAAATTAAGTGGAGTGACTAGGTAAATTAAACAATTGTAAATAATTTGGTTAAGTTTTTTTTGGCTTTTTTACACAACATATTATTTCCAATGACATTCACAATGTTTACGACTTGTTGGTCAGTGAAAACAAAGAGGCCATCTACTCACAATATATCTGCCATAAAAAGTAGAAAATTGACCCCCGCCCATTTTTAACCCCGGGGTACTTGTGTAAAGAAGAAGAATGTCATTGGAAATAATATTTTGTCTATTAAAAGTCGAAAAAACTTAAAATAAAAATTAATACAGATGATTTTCAAACTACTTAATTAAATTAGTGTGGGCTTAATACACACACATAATGAGAATTTTGAGAAGTTTTGATTTGGTTTTGAAGAGTAAACTTTTTATCCGTACAAAACCAAACTGCCAAGAAATGAACTTCAAAAGGTTGAATTTTTTGTACGGGTTGTCTTGTGTATCATTGTGCATCTTTACACAAGTAGCCTGGGGTTAAAAATGGAAAAGGGGGGGGGGGGGAGGGAATGAATTTTCTACTTTTTGTGGTAGATATATTGTGACTTACTTGTGAGTAGATGGTTTTGTTTTCACTGACAACCAGTTGAAAACATTGTGAATGTCATTGGAAATAATATTTTGAAATAAATAATATTTTAGAAACCAAAAATGCGAAATAAAATATATTCACATTCACTTGCTTTAACCGCTCGTTAACTTTACGCTAGCTCGCGAAATTTGCGAAGACAATTATTGTCACCAACACATGTACTAGTTTTCGTAAAATAGTTTCACTTCTCTTGTGACGAAGTATTTGTTAAGCAACTTTTTCTTTTCGTTTATGCGTAATGTTTGCGAAGACTTCAGTATAAACAAGTCTTCGCATACTGTACCTAAAAGTTACGCAATGCTTAGAGGGAGTTTTAAGTTTTGTATGTCATTGTTTTATTAAATATAAATTATACGTATGGGAGATACTTTCAAATGAAAATAATAAATAAATAAGATGGATTTGTTTATTTCGTTCGATTATTTCTTTTTACTTACAGTAAACACCACCATACACTGCTTTCATAGTATAATAAAAATAAAAACGCAATTTTGAACAATAATTTTTACAGTGCACTTTACAGAGCATTTTCTTTATATATATTTTCGAAAACTAAAAAAAAAAATAAAACCACATGATTCTGTTCTGCCCCAAAAAAAATATTATATTTTTAGTAATTTTTGGGATATAAAATTCTTTGTAAAACATGCAAAATAAAGATTTTTCATAGTTTTTAAATAATTTATAGGTTAGGTGCATTATTTTATATAGGTGCAGGAAGAAACCCCCTTTTTATTTGTTTATTTAACTACACAAAAAATTGCTTTTCGACAAATAAAAAAAGGTTTTTTCCACCTGATATGAACATAGGTTAGTTTCTACATCGTAGTCAGTACTTTGGTTTATTTGGCCGTATATCCCGCTGTATGACATTATATGGAGATATTTTTTCATAATTTATGCATAATTTAATTTTAAATACTATGTATCTTTTCCCTTTGTGGTTTTAATATTATTTAAAATCCATGTTTTTGTTTTCTACTGCTTTCGAAAACATCCTTTTAAACTTTAATATTTTGTTTTGAAAATTGCTTTAATTTTTCATTTCTCAATTTTTTTCGGGATGAGGCCACATTTTTTTACTATTTACACTTTTTCGGGATGACTACACTTATCTAAGACAACAACCAAAAAAAATCGGGTTCGGGCTAACTTCAGCGACTTGGTGAAAAATATCTGAATGATTGGGTGTGTCTTGGAATTGCAACTATGGCATGGGGTACACTATCGAACAGCTCAAGTGGTTGAGAATTGATTCTTATACATATCACATTTGTTGCAGTTAATCCTTGTGCTTCGTGGATCTTCATGACTTTACTAGATTCTGGTATCTTAAGCTGGGAGATTAATTGTTTATCAGCTTTGGTAAAGGTTAGATTGAATGTGTTATATCCACAAAGGTATCGACATCAAAGTTGACGGCAGGTTTGTAATTTTTTTTTATTTTTTTTTTTGTAACTATTGCCAAAGGCTTTATTCTTGAATCTTTCTTTATACGAAACTAACAAGAAGTGTGAAATTCTTAAAAACTATATATTTTTTTTTACTTAAGCCTTAACCTATGTTAGTACTTAATATTAGTATGCATTATTATTTTTAAATTATTATTAATTACTTAATTTAAGTGTGTTAGGTCAACATGCGTGTAATTATTAAATATTTCAGTTGATTAAATCTAGAGGATCTGCTCTGCGAAGCCGTTTGTATTTCGGTTGCCTTAGTAGTTCTCTAGCTAATTCGTTAGGGTGTGATTCCAGTTTCAGATGGTATTTTAGACTGCATGATTTTATTGTCTCTTTAACCGTTTTGATTCCTAGGTCTCTATGGATGTTGCTGTTTCGAATATACCAGGGCGCATTTGTAATGCTACGAAGTATCTTTGCTTGCGTTCTTTGTACAATTTCTATATTTGAGGCACTAGTTGAGCCCCATAGTTGGATACTATATGTCCATATGGGGATTAGAATCGCTTTGTATAGTAGAACCTTGCAGTCTAGAGAGAGTTTCGATTTTCTTCCGATCAACCAGTACATTTTAGAAAATTTTATTTTTAGTTGATTACGTTTTGTTTCAATGTGCTTTTTCCATGTCAATCTTCTATCGAGATGAAGACCGAGATATTTGACGTTTGTTTGTTGAGGAATTGTGATATTGTTTAATTTTACTGCCGGACGTGTGCGTTTATTCAGGGTGAATGTTACATGTGTTGATTTACATTCATTCGTCCTTATCCGCCAAGTTTTTAGCCAATCTTCTATTTTGTGCAGATGTTCTCGTAATTCTCTCGATGCTGTTTGAGGATTTTTGTGTGCAAACAATATAGCTGTGTCATCAGCAAAAGTTGAAGTGATTATGTTTTCAGTTATTGGTAAGTCAGCTGTGAACAACAAGGATAGCACAGGTCCCAATACACTACCTTGCGGTACTCCTGCCTTTATCTCGGTTAAATCAGTAGTGGCCGTACCTTGTTTCACCTGGAACATCCTTTGGGCTAAGTAGTTTTCAAGAATTGCATGAAATTGTCTAGGAAGAAGAGTTTTAATTTTGTAATTTAATCCTTCATGCCATACTTTGTCGAAAGCTTGCGCAATATCCAAGAAAACTGCCGAGCAATATTTCTTTTCTTCTAAGGAGAGCTTAATTGTGTTTACAATTCTGTGCACCTGTTCTATTGTGCCGTGCTGCTCTCTAAACCCAAATTGGTGATCTGGTATAATCCGACCTACAGTTAATATAGGTATTAGTTCTTCTAGTAGCATCTTTTCAAAGAGCTTTGAAATTATCGGAAGTAGACCTATTGGCCTGTACGACGAGACTTGGATTTCGTCTTTACCTGGCTTAGGAATCATGATAATTTGAGATATTTTCCATTTTTGGGGAAAGTATCCACATCTCATAATCGCATTAAAAATATATGTTATATATTTTATGCATCTATCGGGTAATTCTTTGATCATTTTTCCAGTTATTAGATCATGGCCTGGAGCTTTCTTAGGATTTATCCTGTTTTGATAACCGTTTTGACGCATTTCCATTTAAATTTTACTGGATTTGGGTTCAACTCGTCCCTCGTAAACTGTGGTAGTACGCAGTCATTATTTTTTTCGTTTGGAGTGAACACTTTTTGTAGATGGTTAGAGAAAGCGATAGCCTTTTCTAAATCACTTCTGGCCCAATGACCATCTGGTTTTCTTACCGGTGGGTTCGATAGCTCTGGCCTTTTTAAATTTCTTGCTGCCTTCCACAGTGAGTAATCTGTTTTCTCTGTTGCTGTGAGCTCACTTAGGTAATTCTGCATTCCAAGATTGTGTTCTTCCCGTATTGCTTCTCTTAGAGCTTTAATAGCTCTATTTAATTTCCATTTATGAAAAGGAGATTGGTGCAGCTGCCATAGTCGCCGAGTCGCCCGCTTATCTGCCAATAACTTTTGAATGTTACTTGAAAGCTTACTACTTTTTTCCGAATTTTTGTACTCCGGAGTAGCTTTTTTTGCAGCCATTTCCATTATTTGTCTTAAGTTTTCTATCGCGGCATCGATATCTTCTGGTGTTTGCAGTGGGACATCCAGATGACAATTTACGTCTACTATGTTTCTATACAGAACCCATTTCGTTAGTTTGTTTGTTAAACGTTGGGGTGGTTCAGTTTTTAATGCTTGCATACTTAGTGTTACGATTATTGGTGAGTGGTCTGATGATAAATCATAACAGTCAACGACTTGAGCATTGGTGCGTGCTATTCCTCGTATTACACAGAAATCTAATAAATCAGGAATTTTCTTTCTTTCGGTAGGCCAATAAGTAGGATGTCCAGATGATAAATAATCTAGGTTTTTCTCGTTTATTGCTTCGTAGAGTTGCTTGCCCTTGGGTGACGTCAACCTCGAACCCCATTGTACATGTTTAGCGTTGTAATCACCTCCTGCTAGAAATTTGATTCCCAACTGATTAAAGTAGTCGATAAATTGCTGTTTTTTAATTGCATGTTTCGGTGGACAGTAAACAGCCGATATTACAAATTTCCCAGACCATTCGTCTAAAAAATAGTTGTAGCTTGGATGTGATCTTTAGCATATTTCTGGAGCTCGTAGTGCTTTAACCCTCTTTTTATCAAGACTGCGGTGCCTCCGTGTGCTTTTCCATCCGGATGTTTGGTGTCATAAACGGAATAGCCGGTAATATTAAAAAAATTGTGTTTGGTGAAGTGTGTTTCAGATATTAACATGATGTCTATATTTTGTTCGATAAGAAAGGTCTGTACCTCAGCTTTATGTTGCGGAAGCCCGTTCGCATTCCAAATAGCTATTTTTAGAACTGTCATTTTTGATTTTTAACTATTATTTGCATAAGCGTATTCATATTTTGCATCATCATGCTCATTTGCCTTTCCATCATCGTCATGAAACTTTGGATGGTCCTCTTCATTAAAACGAACTTTGGGTTTTGGTTTGTTACCTTTTAGGATGTTTGCATAAGAAACACCTGGCTGAGCAAAACTGCTGTCAAACGTCTCCAAGTTATCATTTTGTGTGTTTGCACTCGCAGGTTTGGTGACTATTGTATTTTTTGGTAACATCGCCCTCTGATTAAATTGCATATTGAGCATTCGTTGCTCAGCTCTCATTTTAGGGTTTATTTTCCGTTTTAAGTCCAGATACACTGCACATCCCCTGTAATTTGCAGTATGATTTTCACCGCAGTTACAGGTTTGTAATTTGGCTGAAACTTGCACGGTGTTCTTACTACAGATATTAGGGTAGTATTCCGTTAGAGCAAATGAAACATCAGCTGGGCAACTATACGTTAAACGTCACATTCAAGTATTCCGTCTTTGTTACGAATGCGCTTGCATCGGAAAATTCCATGTTGATATGATGTAATCTGTCATTATATGGTAATTGGTTTTTATCACCCATAAGATATATTTTAGAACATTTACTAAGGATAACCACGAAACCTATATAACCTGCATGCACCATCACGTACTCATTAATAAAAACTGAATCGTAGGTTCGATTTCCATTTATTAGATACGAGGCAATCGTTTTGTAGTTTAATACCACGTTTACACCAGTAGTATAAAAGTATGTATCAAAAAAGTATGATGATGTAAACTCAAAGTAAAATACTTTATTATTTTATCACATACTTTTTTGCTATTATAGTATTGTACGTATCTAAAAAGTATTGGTATAATGTTATGCGGTGTGAACTGTATTTATACTTTTTAGATACGAAATGTCATACTCAATCCAGATTTTTTTTTGTATTGTAACAAGTTGTTATTTTTGTTTTTGTAACTTTTCGTGAAATAATGGTGAAAACAATAAAATATTTAATTTAATTACATATTTCAAGTGGAACATTTAAAATCACGTAAAAGTTAGTGATATAAATACAAATAAATACAAATAATATACATACTAACGAATTTCTTATCTTTAAGAAAATTAAAATGGCGATGAACAAAACCGACCGGAAAAAAACAAGAGGGTTAAAATGGAATGATTTCGAAATAAAAGAAATGCTGCAAGTGGCTGTGGATTTAAACGTAAGTGTAAAAGTTTAATTTATATGTGAATATATTTAGCACAGACAATCAATAAAATTAGTACAATCGACTGAGTATTTCTTACAAATATTAAATTATAGGTGAACCAACTTTTTTAATCTCATAGGATGAGTTCATGCGCAATTTATAAAAAAATAAATGAAAAATTTCCATCGAAGGCGGTTGACCAAATAAAATTAAAATTTGAATCGTTGCGGCGAAATTATACTTCCGATAAGGCCGAACGTCAAAAAAGCGGTGCGGCCGGCAAATTTGAGACCATTTATGATGAACAGATGGCAATGTTATGGGGTAAAAGAAAAAAGTTTACCGTGCCACAAAACCACGGGCTAGATGTGGCAATGATGCACGTAAATCCAGACATCATTATTCCAGACTCGTTAAGTGATGAGAGTAAAAATTTTAATTTTAATTAAAAACCGGTTAATTAATAATTTTGTATTGCAGATTCGACAAATGGTACAAGCACATTGCAGTCTGCATCATTTGTAGCTGAGCCAACGACAACTCAGTCACATCGACCATCGACAGCTCAATCCACACCATCAAAAGAAAAAAAAAACGCAAACTGAGTTGCTTAAAGAATTTAAAGAAGAACAGGAAAAAATATTGAATGAATTCAAAAAAATGAATCAGGAGGCAGAAGAAAGATCGGACAGACGATGCAACATGTTTTTGAGCGAATTAAGGGCAATAAGAGCTGCTATAAATACCGCTAGTCCTCAACCATACAGCCAATACTACCAACCATTTCTTGTTCCTGCACCCACTCCATCGCCATCTGTTGATAAAGCCTCAAGTTCATATAAGTATGAAATACTGTGCCAAGAAATTGCTGATGATGGCAAACTGTAAATCAAACAATTATCTAGAACTTTATAAATTAATTTATTGAATGAATTATGTATATATATGTGATAAATAAAAATAAAGAATCGTTTGGAATATGCTTATAAGAAATATGTTTTAATATTTATTTTCTATTAATTTCAATTTGTTTTCGAAGCGGAAGCCTGTCCATCATGGCTCGAAGCGTATTTCTGATAGCTTCTCCTTGGGTTGTCGTATTGCAAAACTGTTTGGTTATATCCTGAACGCTTGGTTGTTCTAATGGAATGTCGTCATTTTCGTCAATGAACTTGTCTGCCAGTGGATTTTTCTTGCTTTGTATAAGGTTGTGAAGCATGCAACATACGATTACGACCTGTGAAATTCAAAATTTAATTAGTTATTAACTTTAATTTTGATAGTTTCATTACTATAATATAATTTACCTTCGGAATAAATCTATAATCCATTTCATTTATTTTTCTTAGCATGCGCCACCTGCTCTTTAGTTTCCCTATCGTCTGCTCAATAAAAATCCTGGCAGAATTCATATATGCGTTGAACGACTCCTCAAGTGGATTTAAGTCTCCCGTATATCCCTTAATGAGCCAGTCTAGCAAAGGGTATGCTGGAACACCCAAAACTAAATAGCTCATGTCAATCCCATCTATCAATCTGGTTTTCTGGAAAATAAATGTTATTGTATGTTTATGTCTTCAATGCATTAAGTAGAACAGCTGTCATATCGTCTATTAAATATACGTACTTTAGGAAGTAAATTGGAGATATGTTGAAAAAATCCAGAATTTTTAAAAACAAGAGCATCATGTGCGCCAGGATATTTGCAGCTAACGTCTCTAATTCTGTGAGCAAAAACGATAATACAATGAGATGTCAAGTTAAATATGTAGTTACAATTTTATATTTACATGTAGTCAGCATCCGCCACTATTTGCACATTATAAGATGTCCACCCTTTCCTGTTGACAAAATCACCGTGTCCATCCTCTGGTGCCAAAACCGGTATGTGGGTACCATCTATTATTAACAATATTTGGGGAATATGACATATTCTTTCAAATTTTCTGGAAATTATTTCAGCCTCCTCCTCCGTTGGCATTTTTATTAAATCTCGTACATGTTTCAGCATCGCATTGGTGAATAAGTGAACACTTTTGTGAACTGAAGATTTGCTTACCTAGAAATAAAAAACAATTCTATAATATCGAAATTATGAACAATTAGTAACCATATACAAACCTCCATGTTATTTCCGATGACACGGTACTCAGCACATGATGAAAATTTATAGAGAGCTATTGCTACCCTTTTTTCTACGCTAATGGGCTCCCTCGGCTTTAGTTTCGTAGGCTTCGGCTTTAAATCCTCTCGAACCATATCGCAAATCTGGTTAAAAGTATCTCGATCAATGCGAAAATTATTTATCCAGTCACGATCGTTAAATGTTTTTAGTACGATATCGGTCCACCAACATGAAGTGCGATATTGTGACCACACACTACGAGCTTTTCGAGTACGCACTGTTTTTATTAAATTTTTGTAGAATAAGGTGTTCGCATTAACCACCATTCTTTGAGCCAGAGCCCATCTTTTACGACGTTCGTTATCATCTGCCATCAAAAATTTAACAAACTCGCCAGATACCAAAGC
This sequence comes from Nephrotoma guestfalica, assembly GCA_963691935.1. Classification (NCBI taxonomy): domain Eukaryota; kingdom Metazoa; phylum Arthropoda; class Insecta; order Diptera; family Tipulidae; genus Nephrotoma; species Nephrotoma guestfalica. The sequence goes on from OY829914.1 coordinate 141,496,551, forward strand.
CAAACGACTAAATTGTTCCACATTCATTTTTGAACACTTTAATAATTGAAGTAGCACAAGCAAATTAATTTACACAAATATATTGTTTAAACACAAAATAATTAGAATGCACATACATATATAGTTATATACGCACAAAATGGGTTTTCCTCTTGAAGTACAATAATCAAAATAACAATTTCTTGAAAAGAGTCGTTCACGCAGTTATAAAATTGCAGTTATAAAAGAAAACGAGCAGAATTTGTAAAGAAATCACTAGGTAGGCGCAGAATAAAAAAAAAATTATGAAACAAAACTTCCAAAATTTTAACCTCAACATCTGTCAAAACAATAAAGTAATAAACTATTATAATATGTGTTCACACCACTACGGTGTAAACTGAAGGAGAAAAATACTTTATTAGTAAAATACTTTTATAGTATTAAAGTAGCTATGGTGTAAACGTGGTATAATTTGATTTTATTAAAATCAAGTCGTGCTCACAACGAGGTCTTACCTTTAATTTAATATCAGCAAGTCCTTCTTTTGTAGCACATAAAACAAGATCACTACCAAGTTTATGCTTGTTTATAATCCAGGTTGATTTACCGCACCCAGGTACACCTGGATGTTTGATAACCTCAAAGCCAAAGTGATGTTTTATGGTCCATTCTTCAAGATATTGTTTGGCGACGTTATCAAATATAAATATGTTCAATTGTCGTAACGAAGAATCAGAGAAAGGCAGTAGATGGATGTTCTTGATGTAATGGTCCTTTAAGTGGCTTTTAATTAGGCTGTCTGAGTGTTTAATGTAAAACATTATTTCCATGATAGAATTTTTATAGATGGACTCTGCGGACAACACTTTGTAAAATGCCGGAGATGTAGTTGGGAAATCCATACAGTTACTTTGTGAAAATTTTGAGGGATCACCAGTAATCCAACGGGGAAGATAGCGTTCTTTCATACTGAGTTGACATATTGAATGGAATGTTTAAAACCCATTTGATGTTGTTAGATGGATAGTTTGTAATAACATATAATATAATCCAACACCGACATAAGTTTGTTGACATGGTGGTTAACATCTGAAGTAATAGTGAAAGGCTCATAATCGTAATCTCTTAAAGTTTCTACAGCGTAGACTAGAACACTACAATCAGTTTTAGATTGATGATTAACCACAATAACGTATTTACTCTCAATTTTATAAACTTTTGTAACTGCTGTAACGATTGGGCGTAACGCAACTTTTGATCGTTCCAAGTTTAAAATGTTTACTATTCCTGACCGAAATTGTGTTTTGTACTTTTTGTTTGTTTATCTGGTTATTGTGAACTTGCACACTCAAGTAAGTTGAATATGCATAGAATTCAAACTTGATTATCCCGTTGATTAAATAAAAATTGGCGGGGATAAGCATTTGCAAAAACAATCTAGTGGACTAATACAAATAAAATATAATGTTGTATGGAAACAAGAATTCTCCAAAAAAGAAATTAAAATTTAAAACTGTATGTGTTAAATATTATTCATAATCAAGTGATTTATGTAGGGATAACTAGAATAATACATTAATTAAGTTAGAGTATTTCCAATTAATTATTAAAATAAATTGTATGATTAAAAGTTTGGTTTAAATCATAAATTATGATGGAAATTCATCGTTGTTAAAAACACGTGAAATTGGGAGGGGTAGAATAACAAAATGTGTTACGAACAATACGGTTACCTTAAACGACAACTGGGATCATACAATTTTGTGCATGTGGTTGCTGATAAAAAAATAAAAATTGGTGTAAATAAAATTTGTGAAAATTAAATCATTGATCAATGAAATTACGAACAAAAATAAAATAATTTTTTTTTAAATAAACCAATCACAAGAAAAGTAAATTAAACTTTTAAGAGGAACACTGGTTAGAAGTGTGGTGTGTTAAATGGTAACGGTAGTGTAAAACTGGACTGTTAGATAATAATGGTGTTTCAACTACATGGTTCATGTGTATAAGACAATTATAAGTGAAAAGTGACTTCTGGACTGGGATTTTGCATAAAAGGCGAGAAGCGAATTTACGTTCGATTTCTCGCCTTTTAGTTTTGTCCGACAGTCTTTTTTAGCGATTATGCACAAATCGACAAAAGTAAAAGGCGAGAAAATTGAGCAACTACGGATTTAGCAGTCAAAATTTCATTTTGTGTTTAAAATTATTTGTCATTTTGCTGGTTAGTGTTATGTTCAAGCTTTTTTTTAGATTTTAGTAAAATTTTAATAAACTAAGATAAATTAGGAGCCTTATAAACTTTATGTATATATTTAATTTACGTAATATTTAATCTAAACATTCCAGGAACTATATCGACTTCCGAAAGGTTTAATAATTAATTTAATTAATAGTATGAGGGATATTTTATTTTATTAAATGTATCAACGTGGTTTTTTGTCTCTTTGTTATGGGCCTATTCCACTACAACAGCGTTTTATTTTGCAGAAAACTAGAACGAGATAAAAATATAGATTCTCTCTGTGTATGACCCGTACATCAGAATTTTTTTTTTAAATGTTTTGTTTCAACTCAACAAGTTGGTTGCCATAAAATAATCAATCATAATAAAAATATCAAACAAAGTATTTTTTATGGCAACCAAAATGAAAAAAATTCCCCCACTCTCAGCAAACTTTTATTATTTTGATTTGTTTATGGTAGAAACATAAATTTTTTGTGCTTGGTGTGTCGACACAATAAAAATTTTGGAAAAAATTGAAAAAAATATTGGAGGAATTCACACTACATTTTAAATAATATTTTTTCGCCTTCTTGAAATTTCACTTTGCATTTAATTTTTTTATGTTATATTTCTATTAAAAAATTGTTAATTCAAAATTTAAAACTAATACCGACTGCTGAACTAGGTAACTAGGCCAAAATAGTTCCTTCGACTATAAAAAAAAACCCTACCTAGGTATCATATTGCGTACATAAAATATTAAAAACAGGATTTTTAGATGAGAAATATTTTATTAAAATTTATCATTAAAATTAAAATTTATTTGAATTTCTTTATTTAATATAAAGTAACTGGATATATTCAATGCGATTGGATGAGTTGACCATTATATTAGAACCATTTTGTCGCAGCTCTTCAACTCGCGTTATTCCTAAACCACCACAGACACACAGTCAGACAACAGTAAAATATAAACCTAATTCTGATACATCGTCCTCATATGATTTGAGATAGTAAATGTCTATGCAATACGGGATCCAGTGATGCCAGTTGATGTCTATCGAAATCCGAATGCTTAGCGGCCAATTTCGATAAGATGAACCCGGCAAATATTCGTCCAAATATCGTAATCGATCGAATTTGTTTGATCGATAATGGGGGCCCAACCTCAATATCTTCGCGGGTAAAATCTTGAATAGGTTGAAATCGTCGTGGGCCTCGTTGCATACCACCACATCTGCCTTGTGAACTGCTACCACCACAGTTAAATGAATGAGTCTCTGGAAATGCTAGTTAGGCAAAACCCAAACAAATCTATTTCGACGTTGTACTCAACGAAATTAGCAGCATCGAGATTGGAGACGAAAATTAATTTTGGCCAAAACGAGTGAGATTAAACCACAATGTTTTGATGAAAGATGGCTTTAACGCCAACATATATAGTAATCTAAAGTAAAACGAAATTGTTGTTAGTTAAAAACTTTACCATTTCTTTATTGAAAGACTTACTTGTATTCATAAACCGCCATTCGAAACATATCTTAAATAACTATCCGACCATTTAACAATGGTTTCATAATAAATTTCACCATGTTTGGCGATAGGTTGGGCATGCATTTTGAAAATTTCCGAACGTGCCTGTTCATTAGGAAGCAGAATTTCGATTTTACGATCTAAACGTCCGGGACGTAATAATGCTGGATCTAGCGTATCCGGACGGTTTGTAGCCATAATCATTTTAACCTAATCCAACGAATCGAAACCATCCATTTGATTAAGCAATTCCATTAGAATATGTTGAATTTTACGATCGGCTGATGTACCTTCCGAAAAACGACGACTTCCAATTCCATCAATTTCATTTCATCCATTAATATAATGCACGGCTGAAGATCACGAGCATAGTTAAGCATTTTACTTATTAACCGAGCACTTCATATCTAGAGCTACTCTAGTTCTAGCCTTCAATTTTGTCTTGTCTGACCTCAACATCCAACAACATATCGTGGCCCGTTTGTTGCCTTCACAATCACTATAAAAATATAAATAACATAAAATATGGTTTCACTGACATATTGGAGGTATGTACTTACATTTATTTTACGATCTAACCGTCCGGGACGTAATAATGCCGGATCTAGCGTATCCGGACGGTTTGTAGCCATAATCATTACAACCTAATCCAACGAATCGAAACCATTCATTTGATTAAGCAAATCCATTAGAGACGTTGAATTTTACGATCGACTGATGTAGCTTCGGAAAAACGACGACTTCCAATTGCATCAATTGCATTTCATCCAGTAATATAATGCACGGTTGATGATCACGAGCGTAATTAAACACTCACTTATTAAACGAGCACTTTATATCTAGAGCTACCCTAGTTCCAGCCTTCAATTTTGTCTTGTCTGACGTCGACATCCAACAACATATCGTGGCCCGTTTGTTGCCTTCACAATCACTATAAAAATATAGATAACATAAAACATCATTTCACTGAATCACTGACATCAATATGTCATACCTCCAATGAGGTATGTACTTACATTTATCCTCATTCAGTTGTTTGAGTACCTCCCCGACAATTTGTCCAACACTTTGCACCGCATTTAAATCATTTTCTAATTTATCGAACTGTTTCGTTAAATCTTTTAATTGTTCTCGCACTGAAAGTAAACATATAAAATACCAATTTGGTACATTTGCTTACAGTCGGAATGATTCTGTTATTTTCCGTTCTACATGTATTCAGAAACAGTCAAATAGAAATTGATCGGTTAGCTGATACAAATTGTATAAGATCGGCATAATTCAACATTATCAAAATTTCATTGTCCGTTCGATAGCACTCAAATGATTAATGTAATCGTATTATCCTTTTCTTCAGAATCCAAAACATCCACTTCCACATTCACTGCTGTTATTATCCGGTTTCAATAATCGATACACAAATATGAACTTATCAAAAATTTCCCCTCGCATAATTTATAGCAAAATAATTTTTAGATAGTTTCGTAAACTATCCGAAATAATTAAAAGGCATATTTTATTTCGTCGAAAAAATAATAATAATTTTTTTTAGTAATTTTTGGGATATAGAATTATTGTCAAACATTAAAAATAAAGATTTTTCATATTTTGTAAATAATTTATAGGTTAGTTTTTGTTGATGTCAAAATTTCTCCAACTTTTTATACCATAAAATAAAAATGTTTTATCTCAGGTGCACTAATGCAAATTTTAGTTCATGTCTTTGTCATGTTTTCGGCAAAATTTTTGTAAAATTTGTCTGTTTCCTAGTGGAATAGCACCATTATTCGTTCCATGATGAAAATATGTATGTAAATACTGAAAAATATAAAAATGACAAAATAAAAAATAAATAAAAATATCTATCTACCTATCTAGTATGTATTATCTTACCGACATCCAATTCAAACAAACGTTATACTTTACTTTTCGACGTTTAGTACGATACGAGTATAAAAATGTATCTTAAAAATCATGTCGCCTTTCTTCTCACTATGTAATATACATGGTCGGAAATAAAAGCGAGAGCGAGTGTCTACTCGCACAGTGCATAATCGTTTTTACTCGCTTTTAGCTACAACTCGCTCAAAAAAGGCGACAAAAAATAAAGGTAACAATTTTGCATCATTCGGACTATTTGTCTGACAAGTACTACGGTAATATATTACAAAATCTAAACTAATAAAAGTAAAAGCAATTAAAAGTGTAGTGGTTCGAACTTAATATTAATTTTACGAAAAAAATAAATAAAATAAAAGTACAAATGTAGTTGAACGCAACAAAATATAGCGGGAACTTCAGCCACGGCATTAAGGTTAATTTTTTTTATATGTTTGTTTATATTATATAATTTTTTTTTATTATTTAGAATAGAACCTTTCTTTAAATTTACTGAATTGTATATATTTAGATTATATTTGGTGGTGGATTTTAGAATATCTTTTCTAATTTTTCGTAATTGTTAATACTATTTGGACATGCAATATTCACGTTATTTTTGCTTTTTAAATAAACCTTGGTTTCTTGTTTCTTTCTCCGCCTAAGTAATCTCTTCTCGAACATTTCCGCCTGTCGTTTGTATTTCAGAATGAGAGGCTAATAGATTTTTATAAGGATCAGATTTCGGTAGGTATTTGGTGAGTATCCCTGTTTGCATTACTTTCTTCCTCTTATTAGTTTTCTCTCTTTTTATTGCGATCTAGCACGCTATATATAGTATATGCTTTGGGAAACCCCATCCCGATACCCTGAGCCTTAGCCGGCCAAAGATGACCGCCCAAAGATGCTATATATGGATTATTTTCTGCTAACAGACGATAGCGTTCGATTCTGTTACACTGCATTGACGGATTTAATGTTGAAGTTTTGTAGTTTAAGTCCGTTCCGCGACAAGTGTTTCTTAAGATTACAATTTCTCAATTTGCAACACAAATTAAAATAGAAGACGTAACTAAGGGTTTGCGATTTATCCAGGTTGAAATCTGAGGTTCAGCAAGCAAGAATTTTATAGAAGGAATATTTTTAACAAACTCATATCCGTTAATATAATCTTCATGGTGGTTGTTTTTTGCGCCTCTTGTTAACATTAGTTTAGATTTAAATGATGAGATGATTGATTTGTTTTGTGCTGGTTTAATATCAATGTCAGTTTGAGTTTCGCAATGTTTAGATGCGTAGATCTTGGTCAGCCTTGGAGTCTTGGAGTAGTTTTCGGAAGATGAAAAATACAATAAACCACCGTTTGAATTGCACATTGCATCTCTGATTTTAATGGTTTTTACTCTCGCTGACTTGATGATGTTTTCGAAACGCGAAATGAAGCGAGCATTGAAATCATCAACCTCACCCGTAGTACGTTTTTTGAGACCATCATTGAAGTTATATGTTGAGTCGCTCGGTTTACACGTGATTTACGTATACTTTAATGTATGTAATGTAATGTAAAGTAATGAATGTAAGTAATATATACTTATACAAATATAATCGAATATTATAAGCTAGGGGTGAGTTTGTGAAATGATATGATTGCGATATGTGGGATTAGAACGTTTTGGTTGCAATATTATGCTCCTTAATCCATCTAAGACCAGCTTGCTGCTATTTACTAGACGAAGATATATCTGCGAACAGTCCATCCCCTATCTGTTTGATCTGTTAGATCAGCCAAAAAATTTTCGAATCGATTATTCCTTCTCAGATCCATAGACACCCACAGTTCTCACAAAATGTTAATAAACTTGAGCCACTTCCAAGCTGGTTAAGTACTCAAACACTTTTTGTTACCCATGTTTTGATTCAACAGCCAAGGTCATCTGGTTGCCAACTCATTGTCATATTGCAGTCAATGTAATAGCTGATTGTCTATAGTTACGTAAGAGTGCTCTATCTCTGCCAAATGACCGACTAAGAATTCTGATCGCTTTTCTTACGAGTAACGGCCGTTTTAAACTTCAGCTTTACTGAATAGGGAGGCTCGAGAACACTGTGTAACAATATTCTTGAAAAAGATGATTCCAGTGGTCGAGCCTTCGAGTAATCAGGCAAGAGTTATCTGAAATTATGGAAGGATAAATGCTATTTCATTTTGTGAAACATATCTGTGAACAGTGAAACATAATAAAAATGGTGCTAACAAATTTTTCAGCTTTAAATCGTGGTACAAATTTATTTAAATATAGGAATAGTTCATTCAATGAGCATTATCTGGTTTCAGGTCAGCGGGGTTATTAAGTATTCCGAAAGAACGTTGTTTTATTGGAATTCGGAAATTAGACATAATTTCAAATTTAAATGTACGATTACTGCGATGTTAATTATGTATGGTTTTAATAAAAAATAACGGGAAAACTTCTTTCGAAATGTCTATACAGTAATAATACGGAATACATTGTACCCCTCAGGTAACTTGTATATTCAAAGTTTCAATAAACCAGCTCGAGATACGCTGGAATCGGTTATTATAGGTCTCTGATAGAGGGACTGTATATTTGTAAAATAACAGAAAGTGACCATAATTGATAATAGCACCACGGTTAGTGTTGATATCTAAATTGTACACCGCATTTCATTCTGACCAATAATTAGTCACAGTAAAATCCCTTATTTTTCCCACACTGAGAGGAGGATTTGTGATAAAACCGTATACCATAATGTAATCAAGATTTTAATTTTATTAGGACATGGTAAAATAATTGCTAGCATGTGTTATCCATCTCGATAAAGTATAAACATTTCTTGTGTTTTTTTGCAATTTACCCCAACGACATGCTCGTCTTTTATGCAACAAAATCGATTAAAAAAATATTTTGCTTTGAGAGAAATTACCTTGCTTCACTAACCGATAAAGTTATCTGTAATCCCTAAATAATTAATAATATGAATCTTGTTAGAATGTAACAGAAACTTATCAAACATGTATTTCTTAGAAAGTTATATAATATTTCTGGATCTAGAGTTTCTTGATCACAATTTGTTTGTGATTTATTAATATTGTATTTGGATTAGAAACTGTACACACATTATCCTGTAATGTGAAAATTACATGACTGCGTTAGTTAAAGAAATTCAACTTTCTGTTTCATACGAAGTTATATTTAATATTTTATTATCATTGACAATGAAACTGAAATATTTATTATTGAAATGGGTTCGAGGGATATCAATTGTGTACTCAAGTCTCAAGTTAAATTGTACTTTTATGACGATATTATTTTTGTTGTATGGCAATATTCAATTTTATTAAAGGTTTCACATTAAATCATTTGTGTTAATGTTTACTGTACCCAAAATTTTATTATCCATCGTAAATTAAAATAAATTATAAAAGCTTAATCCAATTTTTATTGGTTGAACATAAAAAGTATTCAAAGTACTAAAGTATTTTATTCCAATAATTGCATTATTCGTTTTATTAATCTGTTTGGGAGCACTTTCAACTCTCTTGTGAAGTTGTGATAAAGACAAAATACTTAACTGCTGTGCCCTATGGTCGGTTAATAGTTAATCCTCCATCTAGTGCTACTAAGCCACCTATCAACATCGAAGCTAGGAATTCAAGATAAAATTTCAGGAGTTAGTGATACAAACGATTACCCTATAGAAGGTTAACCTGTTGCTCGAAATTTTGGTTGCATCTTTCGAGGTACATACGAGTATGCGAAGACTGCTAAATGTGATATAATGGTTAATACTTGTTTGGAGACTGATAGTTGTAAAGTTGTTAAATTGGTTCCAACTGTAAAAATAAATTAGATTATATATGCTTTAAACAGGTGTCAGAGACGAATTACGTGAGAAGCCGATTAATATGCATAACTGGCCGTTTGGTCCATTTGCTCCCAGGCTAATTCGTGAAATTTTCGAACGTAGGTTCCTGAATCCTGCACGATTTCGAACAGCACGATTAAATCCTACGTTCGTCAAAAAATCCGGACACTATATTTTTCAGTAAATATTATTGTTTTTCAGTAAGTATTCGCATTATTCGAGTTATGGTTGTACGAAATAATAAATAATATTCACCAAAAGGCACTAACGGATCAAGTTTTTGTTTAATAAAAGGAACCACAGGATCAAATGAAATTACAAAATTACCGAATAGCGAATATTGAATCAATCTAAGCGATCGGTACTTTAATATCAAGTATTTCCTTTTTGGCATACTGTGCACCAGGTTTGCAATATACTCCTGAGGTATCATTCCCCTTCTTCCTGAAGAGCTGATTGAAGATGATCTAAGATTTCTAGAACGACTTCCCTTTGCTCTAAACGACGCCCTAGCATATCACACTCGTGCTTAATGAAATTAAGGGTGGGCTATAAACAATTCGATGAATTCCCACCTCATCCAAATAATTATTGACAACGTATGCAACGTGCGGACTGGCATTGTCATGCATTAATAATTCAAGTGTCCGGAATTTTTTGACGAGTAGTGTATGAAGAGCGCAACAATAATTTAAAGGCCATATTTTTATGTAAAAACTTCTTCCAGGTGGTAATTTACAGGTGGTTTTTCAATCGCACTACTTAACATGGAGGGTCTACTGAATACTAGCTAGGCCTCAGGGCTGTTGTATGAGGCATAATAGAATATCCGGGGCTGGCAGGTTGTTCTCGGTTCCTTCGATTATAGAGTTTATTTTGCACTGTTCCATTCCAATGGGTAGTCCAAATTTCTGTTATGGTTAGTTGATGTTAATGTTGAAGTTATTGTTGTATTATGTATCTCTACAATGTCCTCGTCCCTGCAACTAAATGTGTCGGTAGATACAAAATGTTCTTTGAAATTTGGTCATTTAAATGTGTGAAGTTTAGTAAAACATTTTAATGCACTTAGTATCACAATAGAATTGAGAATACGTCGCTTCATATAATAAATTATAAGTTGTGAGGGGTGAGGGAACTCAAGATGATAGTTGGAGTGGTGTGATCTTGTATTTCCAAGCTTCTTTAAAAGTTCAAAAATAAGCATCTGGTTGTTTTGGTAAGGTAGAGTTCCTGGCTTCAGAAGTCTTTAGTATTTTGGTTACTCCTTCTGCTCGTTATTTAGAACCCTTAGCCTACATTAAATGAAGATGCTGATGATTTGTACACTTTTTAATTAGCATTTGATATGGCTTAATAAAGTAATTTGTGTTATTAGATGTTATTTGAACACCCCGTAAATTCAGTATTAATACGTGCCTGATAGATTCTTAGTTAAATGCAAATATCTGCAAAGTTTTATTATGGCAACTTTAATTTATCATAAGAGCCATTGTTTCGTTAGCTGTGTGGCAAGTGGCACCGTCCTGTTGTAACCACATATCGTCCACATCCATATCTTCCAATTCGGGCTATAAAAAGTTCGTTATCATCTCACGATAGCGAACACCATTCACAGTAACTGCCTGACTGGCCTCATTTTGGAAAAAATACGGCCCGATGATGCCGGCCCATAAACCGTACCAAACAGTCACTCTTTGTGGATGCATTGGTTTCTCGACAATCACTCTTTGATTATGATTCGCCCAAATGCGGCAATTCTGCTTATTGACGAATCCACTGAGGTGAAAATGTGCCTCATCACTGAAGATGATTTTCTTCGAAAATTGATCATCCACTGTTGCCATTTCTTGCCACCATTCTGATCATTGACACGTTTGGAATGGTCAAGAGGCTTTAGTTCTTGAATCAATTGCACCTTATAAGCGTGTAAATGCAAGTCTTTATGCATAATGTTCATCAACGACGAGCGTGAGAGGTGCAATTGTTGGGCACGACGACGAGTTGAGGTGGACGGCTCTTCAGCCACACTATCGCGAACAGCAGCAATATTTTCTGCTGTACGAGCTGTACGAGCATGTACTGGTGTTTTAAAATCTCCTACAGACCCGGTTTGCTCAATTTTTTGCATGATTTTTCCAATTGTACGCACATTTGGACGATTAAATTGACCGAAAAAATCACGAAGTGCACGATATGCATTTTGATTTGAACGTCCATTTTCATAATATGCCTGAATAACTTTAACGCGTTGCTCGATTGTGTATCTTTCCATGGTTCAAATTGAGTTAGTCTGAAATTGAGAAATGTCAAATTAAATGCAGAAAAAAACTTGACGTTTAGGTGTGGTTCACATGCAACGTCGGCCCTTAAAATTTAACCACCCTTTATAATCGTCCATCAACATTTTTGCTAAATTTAACAACCATTTCAGCGACAATTACTGGTTGTGACAACTCTGTAACTTCCAACAATTGGTTGTCAACAACTAATTAGATGTACGATGCTTATTTGGAGGTTTCTACCCCTACGCCTATTTATTAAGATTATTTAAGATGAGAGCCATGTGACAGAGATGTGACAGAGTGGTAAGAATGAAACGACTCAATTTAACAGAGTTGGTTGTTCAACGGGGTTTGGCAATTTCTTCTTATGCCTTAAGATGTATGCCATATACTAGCCGCCACGGCTAGGATAATTATGGTTACAATATTTTCATAAGATACAATCAATGAACATCATGTTGAGTGGCTTGAGTAGACGGCAATATATCCTTTGTCCTTAGTTGGTTGATTGTTGTCTCTATGTCATCCCGCTTCTGGATATCATCTTTTTCATCCAAGATCCTGAGATATTCTAAAAATATTGGAAAATTGAACTCTAATAGAAGCTCTGAATTGTTTAGTGCTGATAAGTCAAAATGTTTAATTATTTAAGGTACTAACTGATGTGTGGAATCCTTCCCGAATGATTCGTTAATGTTTTGTAAGACACTGTGATTATAGTTTTAAAATGCCAGTCCTAGTAGTATCTAGTAGTATCATCTGGCGGAATTTGCTTAACTCTGAACTGAATTATTACGGGATGGGTAGATATCCTGTTGATGGTTTGATGTAAACATCATCTCCATTTCTTAATGGTAATGGAAACTCTTATACACTTGATACCTTAGCTTATTGGCAAGTGGAATCCTTAATTTGGTCAGTAAATTTGCTGTTGTTATCCGTGACTTCACGATTATAAACTTAAACATCTTGCGAATTTATTGTCCACCTTTCTTCCAGGAATAGCTAATGTTCTTGAATTGTTTTCAAGTATCAGAGTCAACTGTTGGTCAAGGTTTTCAATAGTTAGAATGAGCCGATTTATTTGTCTTGAATTACTAAATATTGTTGTTGCTACAACAATATTTAGTAATTCTCTTTGAATGTTTTCATAATTAATTAGGTTGAGTAAAAAGGGGCAATGTAGTATAATGGTGAATAATTTAGGCTAAATAAAAATGTTACAGCCAAAGCATCCAATTAATCTGCCAAAAAATCATAATTTTAGTAGATTACCTATCGAACAAGTACAAACTAAAACATTGCACTATTAATTGCCAATTAGGTTTAATCCAATATTGGAATATAAATATGTAACAAAAATAATACAAAAAATAATTGACTAGCGTGCTCATTGTTACCGGTATAAGATAAATGAAGCATCACAGCTACTCGGATATAGTTGCCAACATCGCGTTTTGCACACATGGGAAATGCTTATGCTGGTTCAATAAAATCTTCAGTGGGTCACAGCATAAAATATACAAAGCTTATAGCGCGGTATCCATCTGTACAACAACAACTTAACATTTGAAGACTGCAATAATGGAGTTCAACAAAACCTTCATCTCAGAAATAATTAATTCAGCAAGTCCTCTTTCGTTGGATGGCGGGAGGCAGTCGTAGAATCAACTAAATGCCAGAAATGTCCAGTGTCAGTCTACGACACGCATGTTTTAAGACATCGAAGACACAGTCAATTTAACCCCCGGACATTTTAATATCGGGAAATCATATACATGGTTGCACCTGACGAAATCATTAGTGAGGGAGTTTATAACTTAAGCAATCGTTGGAAGTTGACTCTGGTACAAAATTTCTGGAGAATATGGTTGTATTAATATTTAACATCATTACAACGCAACATACAATAGCTTGAAGAAAGGCCATATATTGAAATTGGAAACATAGATATACTCATATGGTCAGCCAAATCTACTGTCATCTCAATGGGTTCTAGACAAAATTAATACTAGTTAGCTGATTTTTTACAAACACGGTATTACTAATACAAACAGCATGAGACCGATGGTATTTTGGTGGAACTGCCTTTAGTATTCTTCATTGTATCGACGATGAAACTTAATAAACAAATAATCGCTATTTTCAGTTATTTAGGCCGTAGGAGTAGTAAACCCCAAAGGATTGTGTTGAAACTTTTTACAATCGCAGTATTACTAATGAGCTAACATAAAGATAAGTGAGGCTGATGGTAACTTAACCGAATTGTCTGTTCTTTTAACACAACTATGTTTGTTAATAATTAAATTGAGGTGAAATAATTCTTAAATCTAAACTTAAACTTAAATAATTTATTTTGAATAATTAAATTCGTTGCAATAATTAATTATTTATTTAATCAATTTTTACATCATGTTTACAAAATATATTAAAATATATTTGATATTATAAAAGATTTAAAATATTTGCCTCTGAATATATGCAAATGAATAGCAAGAGACATTTAGTCGCGTATATAGGGCGATTAATCGCGTATATAGGGCGATGAAGTTTTTACTAAAATAAAACTAAATGATTTTAGTAAAATTTAGTATAAACTTCAATACCATCTTAATATAAATATTGCTTATTATAATTATTTATATTTTTATTCAATAATTTGATCGTCGAATAAATTGAATGTTTAGAAAAATATTATTATTTGGAATTATCGAAGCGCTTCCAATAAACAAAATGCTCGTGCAATAAAAATTATATTGTAGCAGGTTAAAACTCAGTAGTAGTAAGGGACTGAGAAATTTGATGATAATGAGAATTGATTAGTCGACAAAAAATCATATAATTTAATTTTGCCATTGCCATTTGTCAGCAAACCGGAATTCACTTGCAGATCTCACCGTTCAGGACTTCTTTCTCTGGAGTTATATGAAAGAAACAGTTTACGTAAATAAACAACAAACTTTAGCACACTTTAAAGAAAATATTCGTGCTGAAATTTTGGGAATAAGCAGTGAAATTGGAAGAGAAGTGATACAGAACGCACTCAAAAGAGCTCAAATTGGTGAGCTTAGTGTACATTTTGTTATTATCAACATTTTTTTAATTTTTATTCTCAATATTTTTTGCAAAAACAACATATGAACAAACTTATGGACTACCCAGTATAAAAACATATGCCTAAGATTCTTTCTGTGCCACTTCGCGAATATAATAATTCTCCCACGTACTTCAAGAAAACCAATATCATTGACAAGGCCACGGCAGAAAATATTCTGAATTTTTGCATAACAAGAGATTCCGGTTTTAGTTGATTTGCTAATAATTATTTGTTTTGATATCGTTGCTATATTTATCATTGCTTATTTAGCAATGTGTGCGAAGCCGCCCCGTTCCATTTTAGTATTGGCCTCTTATAATTAATTAGAACTTACGAGTAAGTTTAGCAAATAATATAATAATAAATATATTTTCAAAACTACAACTTCCGCTAGGTTACTTATTATCGAAATGTGTAGAATTTCATTGCTTGGCCTGAGTAACACAGTTGTCGATTCGCAACTTAACATTTAGTTATTATTGTGTACCTTATATGTAATTAGAGTTATTTTGATATTGCAAAATATAAATTAAATAACGTTATGCAGATTGTCCCCTGTACCGATATTGTATTACATACTACAAAAATGATATTAATACGTACGTAACTTGTACGTAAATATATTATTCAAGTTATGTATAGTTCGTCTTAATAATATTGTGATGTAATACATTTTCTTTTACATAGAATTGGCATTTAAAAAACTTTTTATAATACATTCTAATCTATTCTAAGGTTATATAAGTTGTTTATAGAAAGAATATTAATTATTACGACATGCACATAGATGAGTTTTCTAATATGTGATACCACAAACACATACTAATACAATTTAGAAATGTTGGATTAAAAATCTCGAAAATTGTCTTTGCAAAACTCGCAGTTTAACTTATGTGGTTAAGAAATGCAATATTGCTTCAGTGAAACTATGCTGAAAATCATAAAATTTTATTGATATAACATCCTGAATGATTTGTCGTAATATGCATATTTTTGTATACTCGTATTACAGTAACAAATTCATGGTACATTGAGCGCGATATTATCTGTAAGGGTGGAGGATACATTTCTGAAAATGAGCAGTTTTCGTTTTGAAAAGCTGATCACATTTAAATTTATTACTGTATGGGGTTTTTGCTAAACACACTCAATATGCACTAGCCTTTTTACTTAGCTTAATTACATTTTTTCGTTAATTTTAGGTTTAAAGGTTTTAAACACGTTTTGTGTAGAATTCATAGATAATAATTACGTAACGGTTATCATTTCTTATCTGTAAACGACAATCGTTTTATACGTAAATATTTTTTGTCTGTAGTACAGTAGCATGAGAATATATGCTTTGTTTGTATAAACTTGTTTAACCTCAATTGTGGTATTGACATTACGTCGATACGGCAAGAGAAATAAATTCATGTGGCGCATTATACAATTATGCAGAAGCGCTTTAATAACAATTGTGGATAAGCAGGGTGTCCCGTAACTGTATTATACAAGTATTATACTTGTGTTGAAGAAACTGCTACATATATCTCTTAAACCAGTGGTTTTAATTTTCTGTTTATGTGCCCAACAAGTAAATATTTCTAAATATCAGATCCAAATAATTTAAAATACTTTTTTGGTGGACAATTTTATAAGGTTTCAAACGAATGAAATCATATTATAAAATTATAATCGCTGGTTTAAGAGAAATAGCGGTTTCCTCAACGCAGGGTGCTTCGATGGAACGTTTTTTAAACGGTTATAAATTGGCGGAGGGATATTCACGTGCTAAGTGATACAAGTGAAAGACACTTCGCTTTCATGGTTGGAGGAGGTGGGACTCCTTAACCGTAAAATTCGTGTTAGCTACGTGCGGGACACCCTGTATAAAGATAAACTAAAATTTCGTCTTTAAAGATTGATTTACACCTACCGTTATTTTATTCTGCAAAAAGAGAAGAATATTAGGATTTTCGTTTGTCGATAAGGGGTTAAAAATATGCGTCAGTTCTCGTAATTTGAAACTTCACACGACACCATATCAATAACTGGCATTCTGCCATAACAAAAGTAAATCGTTTTTATAAGTTACTTATCTTTTAAGGTTTACACCTTTTGTATAAAGGTTAAAGCCATAACAAAAGGAACGTTTAGAGTTCCACACACCATAATGAAACAAATGGAACCCTGATAGATGGGATCAATTTTATTTCTACAATAGGTCGTAATTATCTGTTTGTCCGTAGTTCGTAAACTTACGATTCGGCATTTAAACAACTTTTACACTTAAAATTGGGAGAAAAATTTATTTATTTATATTTTCTTTTGTTTGCGATAGGTTACAGCAGCAGGGCTCCAAGATGTATACTGCAACTGGATGAAGCATACTAAGAGAGGGGGGGGGGATAAGGAAAAGTTTGGCACTCGCTAAATTTTGCTAAATATTATTTCAAATATTTTTGTTAAATGGTTTATAAAATAAATAAAATTGTTTGTAAAAAACACACATCACCCCGCTCGGCGTGATCAAGAGTAATTAGAGAAAATAGGGACTTAACGGGAAAACTGTGAGGTATTTGCAGAATTTAAAGTTTTCAAAAAGTTTATTATTAAAGATTTTATGAAAATTATTTATTTATATTTACTCATATGCTCCCATCTATAGGAAGCCACGCATCAATTCATTCTTCCCCCGGAATTTCCATGCAAAAAAATCCAGATGAAATATAATTTTTTGCACAAAACCTAAGGACCGATTTAGATACGCAGTGTTTATTTTTTGACAAATGTGTGTGTGGCAAATTTTTGCAGGAAAACCAGCGAAATTCATTGCAACAAAAAAATATTGCCATAAAAAATACTCGAAATTCATTGCAACAAAATGTGGCGAAACACATTAACACTTAATAAACACATTATATCACTTGTTTAATTATTTCTTCTATTCAGTTTCTTGAAAACGTTCAACAAATTTGTGAATACCATCACGTAATTTACTAAATGTTCTTTTTACAAAACTACCATTTTTCCCTCCTTGATCCAGCGGGGTTCGGCTGTCTCTGTGTACACCTAGATAACCACGTCCATGTCGCGGGGGGCGAATACTCTCCGTAAGCAGCAAAGTACTTCGGGAACCAAATGCCTTGTTATAATTTGTTAAAGACATGCAATGAGTACAGCAGCGGATATGCTACCAAATCCACACTCTTCGGAAGATGGCCCAATAGATTCTGAGATGGGCCTATCTTTGTTTAACCCTGTAAGCGATGATGACCTTAATCTATTCCATACGGCGGAAGAAGAATTGGAAAGTGAAACAAATTGGATGTTGAACCGGAATAGCATAACAAGTAAGAAAAGTAAAGCTTCATTCACCAAAAATGGCAGAAATTTCACCATCACCTTTAAAGAAGTTTCTAGAAGCCAATTAATCATCAAGATACAACCAGCTCTAGAACAACAACCAGCTAAACCAAAAGAGAAATCATCTCCGACAATAAATGTCGTTGGATTATAAAATTATTCCACTGTTCAATCGATTATGAAATCGATGGCCTTATTCCGTGGGGTAGCAACGGTTTACCTACGAGAATAAGAATAATCGTCCAATCAAAGTAATGGCAAAAGAGTTATTAAACAGAAAATGCTGTAAACATCATTAATGTTTATAATATGGTTAAAGGGTTCGAATCACTAATAGAGGCAGGATCTTGCTGAGGAAAAAAAAAGAAAGAGGAGGTGAAAAAAGAGGTTTTTATCATTTGATTGCGATCGGTGATGGAAATGAACACGACTATGACCCCCTGTCGGAGTGCAGAATTCATGGACCGGCCCATTTTCCATGTCAGTACTATAGGCTGGCTATTGCTATGCAATTTGTAGATGGTACTACTCAATCGGGCCATATGCCCGTATGTCCTCGATTTGGCTAATTGTGTAAGGTAGGACGATAAAGGCAAACTGCGAAGTTGGGAGTGATTCGGCCCCATAACAGATTGCAAAAAATAAATGATAAAAAAATGTGTGTAATATCAAGGCAATACTTAACATTAGAGTTAAAATAGAGCCATTGAGCAAAAACAGCGGTCTAGGACCGCAATGAAAAAAATTTCAAAGTTTTAATCATACGCAGAAATATTGCCAAAGAGCAACTATCGATGTGTGAAATGTGCTGGCTGGAAGCCACATCAATGGTCCATCAAGCAACAATACCAGAAAAAATTAAACAAACGTTCATTAAAGAGAAAGCAAAACCTCATGCAGGTAAAACGGAAGAACCAGAACTATATTCGCAAGTGGCAATGACAAATCCAGTTATTTCGAAGGGCATTTCTAAAAGACACTAAGAAGCATGGGAGCTCTTAACTTTCGGCTAGCTAAACAAGAAAAATACCTAGCAACAGGTTAGATAGGCAAGACTCCCTAAATGAAATGGCATTCAATTTCTATTAAATGATGCAAACTACCACTAAATTATACTTAAACTATTCTTTTACATTATACTTAAACTAAATGGAGGAAGGGCAAGAAAAGGATTGTCGGTGGTTGTAAAAGAAACGATCGGACACTTTATAGATCTTACAACTGAAGAGGAATTTGTGCAAGAAGTCACTTTAAAAGTACATATAAATAAAAAAAAAAGAATATAGTGTACCGTCAATATATTACCCCACAAGATATAACTTAATCGAGGAAGACTCTTAAGTCAAATTGATAATGTACCCAATAAAGGCGGGCCACTCTTTGATTTGTTATTCACCAATGAGCCTACCAGCCTTAGTGTAATGGAATTACAAGGCCTTTCGTAGTTAATGACTTATACACCAAAAAGTGACAGAAATTATAATCGAGTTTGAATAACATATGAGATATTATTGCGTGCATTTGAGACTCACATCTCATTACGCATAATACAAACAAGTAGTTATCCTCCTTTGTTTGACAATCGTCTTATACATTTAAGAATCTCAAAATTAAGTTTGAATTTTTGACTTATAGATGGCTAATGTGTAAGAATCACAACAATCAGTTTCGAACAAATGAGACTATTGATTTGAAAAAATCAGTCTTCTCATCAGGTCGCGACGACTGATGTTGTATTACTACATTGGAATATTGTCTATATATATAGAACATACCATGTAGTTGTACTACTAGCGAATTACTGCATAGCGTACGAAATTTTTGATTCTTTCATATTTCCATCTATATTCAATTTTAACAATTAAGTTTTTTCGCATTTACGAATTTTATTATATATTTTACCTTTGGTTTTTTGCAATTGTAATGGTGTTATTGTGATTGTTCTGTATATTGGTATATTTCAGCACTCTCGAATTAAATTCACGAATCGTAGGAAATTCTTCCATTTAGCGTCACTATCTGTGTGACAAACGAATATGATAATCGACACTTACTTATACACAATCAACTTCCCAACCACCCCATACTTGCTTTCCTTTTAACGCCGGATCGCGGATAAATTTGAATTTTTGACTTATAGATGGCTAATGTGTAAGAATCACAACAATCAGTTTCGAACAAATGAGACTATTGATTTGAAAAAATCAGTCTTCTCATCAGGTCGCGACGACTGATGTTGTATTACTACATTGGAATATTGTCTATATATATAGAACATACCATGTAGTTGTACTACTAGCGAATTACTGCATAGCGTACGAAATTTTTGATTCTTTCATATTTCCATCTATATTCAATTTTAACAATTAAGTTTTTTCGCATTTACGAATTTTATTATATATTTTACCTTTGGTTTTTTGCAATTGTAATGGTGTTATTGTGATTGTTCTGTATATTGGTATATTTCAGCACTCTCGAATTAAATTCACGAATCGTAGGAAATTCTTCCATTTAGCGTCACTATCTGTGTGACAAACGAATATGATAATCGACACTTACTTATACACAATCAACTTCCCAACCACCCCATACTTGCTTTCCTTTTAACGCCGGATCGCGGATAAATTTGAATTTTTGACTTATAGATGGCTAATGTGTAAGAATCACAACAATCAGTTTCGAACAAATGAGACTATTGATTTGAAAAAATCAGTCTTCTCATCAGGTCGCGACGACTGATGTTGTATTACTACATTGGAATATTGTCTATATATATAGAACATACCATGTAGTTGTACTACTAGCGAATTACTGCATAGCGTACGAAATTTTTGATTCTTTCATATTCATAAAACCAAAGGTAAAATATATAATAAAATTCGTAAATGCGAAAAAACTTAATTGTTAAAATTGAATATAGATGGAAATATGAAAGAATCAAAAATTTCGTACGCTATGCAGTAATTCGCTAGTAGTACAACTACATGGTATGTTCTATATATATAGACAATATTCCAATGTAGTAATACAACATCAGTCGTCGCGACCTGATGAGAAGACTGATTTTTTCAAATCAATAGTCTCATTTGTTCGAAACTGATTGTTGTGATTCTTACACATTAGCCATCTATAAGTCAAAAATTCAAATTTATCCGCGATCCGGCGTTAAAAGGAAAGCAAGTATGGGGTGGTTGGGAAGTTGATTGTGTATAAGTAAGTGTCGATTATCATATTCGTTTGTCACACAGATAGTGACGCTAAATGGAAGAATTTCCTACGATTCGTGAATTTAATTCGAGAGTGCTGAAATATACCAATATACAGAACAATCACAATAACACCATTACAATTGCAAAAAACCAAAGGTAAAATATATAATAAAATTCGTAAATGCGAAAAAACTTAATTGTTAAAATTGAATATAGATGGAAATATGAAAGAATCAAAAATTTCGTACGCTATGCAGTAATTCGCTAGTAGTACAACTACATGGTATGTTCTATATATATAGACAATATTCCAATGTAGTAATACAACATCAGTCGTCGCGACCTGATGAGAAGACTGATTTTTTCAAATCAATAGTCTCATTTGTTCGAAACTGATTGTTGTGATTCTTACACATTAGCCATCTATAAGTCAAAAATTCAAATTTATCCGCGATCCGGCGTTAAAAGGAAAGCAAGTATGGGGTGGTTGGGAAGTTGATTGTGTATAAGTAAGTGTCGATTATCATATTCGTTTGTCACACAGATAGTGACGCTAAATGGAAGAATTTCCTACGATTCGTGAATTTAATTCGAGAGTGCTGAAATATACCAATATACAGAACAATCACAATAACACCATTACAATTGCAAAAAACCAAAGGTAAAATATATAATAAAATTCGTAAATGCGAAAAAACTTAATTGTTAAAATTGAATATAGATGGAAATATGAAAGAATCAAAAATTTCGTACGCTATGCAGTAATTCGCTAGTAGTACAACTACATGGTATGTTCTATATATATAGACAATATTCCAATGTAGTAATACAACATCAGTCGTCGCGACCTGATGAGAAGACTGATTTTTTCAAATCAATAGTCTCATTTGTTCGAAACTGATTGTTGTGATTCTTACACATTAGCCATCTATAAGTCAAAAATTCAAATTTATCCGCGATCCGGCGTTAAAAGGAAAGCAAGTATGGGGTGGTTGGGAAGTTGATTGTGTATAAGTAAGTGTCGATTATCATATTCGTTTGTCACACAGATAGTGACGCTAAATGGAAGAATTTCCTACGATTCGTGAATTTAATTCGAGAGTGCTGAAATATACCAATATACAGAACAATCACAATAACACCATTACAATTGCAAAAAACCAAAGGTAAAATATATAATAAAATTCGTAAATGCGAAAAAACTTAATTGTTAAAATTGAATATAGATGGAAATATGAAAGAATCAAAAATTTCGTACGCTATGCAGTAATTCGCTAGTAGTACAACTACATGGTATGTTCTATATATATAGACAATATTCCAATGTAGTAATACAACATCAGTCGTCGCGACCTGATGAGAAGACTGATTTTTTCAAATCAATAGTCTCATTTGTTCGAAACTGATTGTTGTGATTCTTACACATTAGCCATCTATAAGTCAAAAATTCAAATTTATCCGCGATCCGGCGTTAAAAGGAAAGCAAGTATGGGGTGGTTGGGAAGTTGATTGTGTATAAGTAAGTGTCGATTATCATATTCGTTTGTCACACAGATAGTGACGCTAAATGGAAGAATTTCCTACGATTCGTGAATTTAATTCGAGAGTGCTGAAATATACCAATATACAGAACAATCACAATAACACCATTACAATTGCAAAAAACCAAAGGTAAAATATATAATAAAATTCGTAAATGCGAAAAAACTTAATTGTTAAAATTGAATATAGATGGAAATATGAAAGAATCAAAAATTTCGTACGCTATGCAGTAATTCGCTAGTAGTACAACTACATGGTATGTTCTATATATATAGACAATATTCCAATGTAGTAATACAACATCAGTCGTCGCGACCTGATGAGAAGACTGATTTTTTCAAATCAATAGTCTCATTTGTTCGAAACTGATTGTTGTGATTCTTACACATTAGCCATCTATAAGTCAAAAATTCAAATTTATCCGCGATCCGGCGTTAAAAGGAAAGCAAGTATGGGGTGGTTGGGAAGTTGATTGTGTATAAGTAAGTGTCGATTATCATATTCGTTTGTCACACAGATAGTGACGCTAAATGGAAGAATTTCCTACGATTCGTGAATTTAATTCGAGAGTGCTGAAATATACCAATATACAGAACAATCACAATAACACCATTACAATTGCAAAAAACCAAAGGTAAAAAAAAAAAAAAAAAAAAAAAATCAAAATTAAGGCATACGCTAGAATGATTAAAAGTGATTTGATTCTGGTAAACAAATATTTCTGCAACACATTTAACGTCTACTTCCATACAAAATACAGTTTGTACCTAACTGATATCCAGAAAGATCAAAACAAACGCAAAACAGTTTTGGTTCAATACTTTAGATCCAAGCGCGAGATTGAAGGGTGTCCCACCAATATGTCCTATATAACATCAGCAGCGATATAATGCCAAGAGAACAGCTGATATGTTTTGCCGCTTTTTTCAATCAATGTATATACCGAAAGGTATAAATATTAACCTAAATCATGCGGGCCGGACAATATACCATCATTAGTTTTAAAGATGTATGCAAACTTATTGGTATATATCCATTACTTCCCGATCAATTGAAAATTACGAAAACTTTGTATCTATCTGTTTCTAAATTGGGTAAAACAAACGAAATTTTTCAAGTTAGTCGTCTATAACACCTTCAAAGTTAGATTAGCGCACCATTTATCAATTTCACAACATGCGGGTTTTTACTAAGGATACCTAGCAGTACCAATTTAGTTGAATTCATCGGTAAAGAGATCAATGATATTGAAAAACACCATCAAATACACGTCGTCTATATAGATTTCAGCAAAGCGTTTGATTCTATTAGTCACAAAATGCGCTTGAAAATCTTTGTACATTCGCATTCCCAGTTAAATTCGTTGAGTGATTCAACTCATATTTAATAGACCGCGGACAATTTTTGATAATTGAAAGAAAAAAAATCCAAAGAAGTAATCAAAGTTACCTTAGGAGTTCCCCTTTGGACCCTGAATTCTTCTTGTTTTCATTGATTGAATTACAGTTATAATAAGTAATTCTACTTGTTATGTGACGCGACTAGCTCCATATAAGACCAGATGTCTGCTTTTATAGGGCATGTGCTACTTGTCATTATAGATTCACTATGCATCAGCATCACCGAAAATCTTTCACTTCATATTCCGTATGTAGATAATAACCCAATGAATATAGACTGGCTAAATCTCCCAACATTTCCTAGTTAAGACTTATTTTTTTGTTTGTTTTTGACGGCTTCAATTAGTGATTGAAGTACTAGCTTTAATTAGCTTTAATTTTACTAAATATTTATTGTATATTTTTGTGTTTTCGTTCTTTGGTAATTGTAACTAAAATTGTATACTTTTATTTTATTTTGATTTTAAAGCGTATTGCTTTTATTTTTTATTAACTGTAATTTTACTAAATCAATTGCTTTAAATAAATAAAACATGCCCATACAACAATTACTAATATTACAATTACATACAATTACAATTACTAAAAATATCCAGTCACTTTTCTTTAACAACAAAATTAGAAACTTCTTTTGAATGCTTTCAATTCGTTTAATGTGCACAGCCTAGTATGGATTCCAGACCGATACATATTCCAGTTGTGTTGTGATCGAATGTAAGCGAAATAAAGTGAACATAAGGATGGAATGTTTTTAAGTTCACCTGTCCATCTTTTAACAAATCCAAACATGGAATTCGCTTTCGCAATACAATTTTCAATATGCCTATTGAAACTGACATTTTCGACAAATGTAACACCTAAATGACATTCTAAATGACTTTGTGTATGAAATAATTAACGAATTTTATTTACGATGGAAAGACATGATTTTGCATTTCTTAATATCTTCTTCTATCGATGTCTTCTTGCAGTTTCTTCGTATCTAACATTCCATTAAGAGTTCGAAAAATTTTGACATCATCACCAAATATGAGCACGTTTGAATTTATGATCATCTCAGTTATTCGATCTATGAAAACAATAAATACCCAACTCTGAAGTGTGTACTGATGTTTTTCTATCTCATTAATTCTTCTAGTGGTGAATTCAACCAGATTAGTTTATGTAGATCGGCCAGGCATAAACCCATGATGCGGTTTATTGCTATATGACGTGCAATTGTGGATTTAATGTTGTTGCATAATACTAATTCAAACAGTTTTGGAATTGATGATGTAGTTGATGTTCCTCTGTAGCATGTAACGTCATCTCGTTTACCCGATTTAACAATTGGTGTAATTTTTGAAATTTTCCATTTTTCGGGAAACACGTCGTTGCTTAAGGAGTGGTTGAATAGGTAACATTATGAAATTGCTAAAATGTCAGCGTACTCCTTCAGAATAGAAGAGGGTATATTGTCAAGACCACAACCGTCTCCAAATCGAATTAAATTGGTTTAATGGAAACACTTCTAAATTTCCGTAGAGTGAAAAAATTATTTATTATTGGAATTCCGATTTCGAAATTAATTTCTTCTTCAATTCCTTTTTACAACTAATACATTTTTCTTAAAATTATGCTGCTTCTAGGTCTAATTTGTTATGTTCCTCCTACTGTGGTTAGTGTTGTTTATAGTTAAGTCATAGATTTCGAGTCATTGATCATCCGAGTCTATTGAAGATTTTTTGTATAGCTTTGTGGGTTGTTATGTTAAAGTTTACACTCACGTATTTTGGAATAGTTCTATCGGTTCCCGTTAATGTTGTCATGGTTTGTAGTTGTGTTTTCACTTTGTGTTTGTTGTTATTTCTATTGATTAATGTTGAGTCATATCCATTTCTGTTGGCAATGTGTTTTATAGTGCTTAATTCTTCGTTGTAATCTTCGGTGTTCATTGGTACATTGTTTAATCTATTGATCATGTGGTTATATTCTGATATTTTGTGCTAGTATGGATGGTGTGAGTCATTGGGGATTGCGTGATCTGTTTCGGCGGGTCTTCTGTATATTTTGAAGGCGTGTTTATGGTTGTCGTTGCCTATCGTGAGATCTAAGAAATTGATTTTATTGTCTTTTTCTGTTTCTAGCGTGAATTTTATGTTGGGTTCTCTACTATTTATGTGTAGGTGTAATTTGTCTAATTGCCTGTTGGTTCCTTTAAATAATAAAATGATATCGTCTACCTGCACCAGTATATATGACCTGCTCTATCTAACTAAAGGGGGCTTAGGGGTCAAAAAATCATTTTCCACTTTTTGCCGATTCTGATAGAGTATAAGACGCTCTTTGGCATGATGAAAACCAGTAAGTCTTATGACTTACTGGTTTGTGCAAAAGTTTACTAAAAATGAAAACAAAGCAGAGTACAAATACGAAAAAAAGTTGATTTCAAAGATAAAAGATAAAAAAACATTTTAAAGATACAAAAAACATTATTATATGCCAGAAAAACATTATTACACACAAACAACACTTAACGTCCTTGAATATCGTTCGACATCAGGCAACGCAGATAAAAGGGAAGAACTAACGCGAAACTGGCGCAACGAGTTTTTTACTTTTAACAGTTGTTTCCTCGATAACTTGTTTTCGCACGTAAGCCCCCTTTTCATAGACCAGGTCACATATGATGTTTTTGAAATGATTGTTGGATGCTTTCATGATATATCTGTTCTCAAAATCGTTGAGGTATATTTCAGCTAGTGTACAGTGCTGGGAAAAAAATTGGGCAAACATATTTTATTGCAAATTGGAGTCTTTTTTTGCTAAAATTACAAACCTTTTGAAAGTAATTGGCTTATTGTTTCATTTTAAATACATGTATGACGTAATTTTTTGAAAACATAAATTTACCTACAATTTAGGGGCAAAACCCCGAAAAATGCCAAAATATTCAAAATACGTTGATTGGAGTTAAAGTAATGGAATAAATTAAACACCTATTTTTTAATTTTTTTTTTGTTTTTTATTGATTTATAGAAGTTCTAGCTTTAATATTAATATTTTGTTGGACCACCATTTGCTTTTATTACAGCGATACAGCTCAGATTCATTGAACTTGATAAATTTTTCAAAGTTGTATGGATTCCCAAATCGCCATCAACAAACTTTTTAAAGCTTGAATCGATTCTGGGCGCTTTCTTCCTACTTCTAGCTTCATTATAGACCAAATAATTTCAATGGGATTTAAGTCTGGACTATACGGGGGCCAGCTCGACACATCGATACTTCTTTCTTCGAAGTACTTTTTTATCTTTAAATGAAGAGATAAGAAAAAATACAAGTTTTTAACAAATTATTTATGTTTTTCTGAAAGGTAATTTTTCTATCTACAATTCAAAATTAATAACTCACAACTTTGGCGGTATGGCACGGAGCGTTGTCCTGTTGAAAAATAAATTTGCAAGTCTCGCCAAAAAGCATTAACACAGAAGGCTCAAATTCGTTGTGTAGGACCTGCAGATAAACAGCTGCTGTAATGCTGGAACTAAATGGAAGCACAATTTACCGGTTTCATTTCCAGAAAAGCATCCCCAGACCATAATTCCTTCATTTTTCGGTCGAAATCTTAAAAGACATTCGTTGCGAAGCCTCTCGTCCGGTTTTCTTCTTACGAGAATTCTTCCATATACAAATCACATCATTCCACATCTCTGAAGTCCAAGAAACATGCTCCTGGGCCCACAGCAAACGTTTTTTTCACTAGTAATATGAACTCAGGCTTCTGGACTGGTTTAAGTGCTCTTAAACCAGCTTTAACAAGTCTTTTTCTCACTAAGCTGGCTGAAATTTGTTTGTCCGTTGCTCCCTCAACATCCCGGCTTATGTCCGATGAAGTTTTAAAACGGTTTCGACGACATTGTAATATTATGAAACGACCTTCCACTGGCGTTGTCTTTCTGGGCCTTCTAGAGCATTTTTTTAATATTCCACGCACAGTACTTTTAGGAATGTTTAATCTTTCTGCTATTTGACGTGTGGTTAAATTTTTCGGCGCAAAATCAACATATTGCTTTGACACTGCTCACTAACTTTTCCCATTTTTTAAACTATAATTGCACTTTATTCTTTATTTGACTAGAATCACTTACAGATTAACTTAATCTTACAAAATATGCACTATTTATACTCAAAAAAAATTACAGGCTATAAAACATCTGCACCCTAATGACGGCCAAAAACGGTAGGCGTAAAATAAAATAATTGCTTGACCAATTTGTTTGCACATCAGTTGCAGGGTTGTACCGGTGTAATAAAAACAAAAGACGATCCAACAAAATATTAATATTAAAGATAGAACTTCTATAAATCAATAAAAAACAAAAAAATAATAAAAAATTGGTGTTTAATTTATTCCATTACTTTAACTCCAATCAACGTATTTTGAATATTTTGAGTATTTTGAATATTTTAACAATAAGCCAATTGCTTTCAAAAGTTTTGTAATTTTAGCAAAAACAGACTCCAATTTGCAATAAAATATGTTTGCCCAAGTTTTTTCCCAGCACTGTATATGACAATGGGCTGCTCATTGGTAGCCCTTCTGTCTGTATGTAGTAGTCATTATTGTGAGTAAAATAATTTTGTTTTGTGATTCCAGTAACGATATTGATTATTTCGTTAGTGTCGGTTGACTTTATTCCATTTTTGGATAGTAAGTTCTAGTAAGTTATAGCTATTGTATGTCTGTTAGTATATGCGTGTAAATGTCAAAAGATGATAATTTTGCGTTATTCAGTATCTTTATATGCTTTATTTTATTTATTTAGAAATGCCAGAAATGGATTTTAACCATTACAGCCCAAATTGTCTCCAAATCCAAAGTCGTTAAAATGTTATACTCAAAAATAGCAGGAGGAGTTGATAGATACGTTGTTATTGCTGACTTGTTCGTACTATCTACTATAGTAACGTTTGGTTTATATACTGTTTGAAAAAACATCGCGAACATATCAGCTATATCTTTCGAGTTTGAGGAGCTGGTATTGTTTTAGGTCATATTAGCAGGGTATCCTTCAATTTCGCGTTTATTCCTAAAGTATTTCCAAAACTGTTTTGGATTTACTTTGATTTTTCCTTGAATTTGATCGAGATACGCCCTGTATTTCGATTTGACATAAATTTCAAATTCGTTAGTATGTTGTAGAAATATAGTTTTGTCCGCTTCTAACCCGCTTTTCAATATTTTGGCATACGCTTTCGACTTTCGATTTTGTATGTGTAAAATATTTTTATTTTATATTGGATGCTTGAGCGGAACAGATAGAAAATATAAAAAATACATTTAAAAAAATCTAGTATGTATTGAAACAAAATGTAAAATTCTGCTCAGGCGTTTATTTTTTATCAAAACTCATTCAATATCATTCATAATAATCGCATAAAAAAAGAAAATTTTAACCCTAAAATACATTTGAGCCGCACATAAAATTATTGCTGCAAACGTGCTGCAAAAACCCCCACTTTAAAATTTTGGTTATAGGCGAAAAGGTAAAGAACGAAGAAAACGCACCGTAGAGCGGCGCATTTATTGTGAAAGTTTACACGAATACGAAGTACAACAACTGGGCGGGATCATGGACACCGCCAGGAAATTTTGCACGATATTCGTTTTATATGCAAAACCAACAACAATTTTACCGAATTTGCTTCTTTGTTTCACATAAAAATACAAATTGCAAGCCATACAAATCTCAATATCATTCGTCAGGTTTAAAAGAATCGAACGTTTAAAATTTTCGTGTGGCGTTTATGATCCTTCTCTTGCTATATAATAGGCAAATAGTAAATGACGTGTTGCGCTCAATTTACCGGTTCACACTTTACACTTTTCAATGAAACATTGGCGCAGCACTTGTGTCTCTCCACACAAAACACAACTGAGGCACGTGCCTATGTAGGTGTACAAGTATTTTCATTTTATATTGAATACTTGACTGAAACAGTTAAGAAAACAATAAGTAAAACTTAAAAAATCTAGTAGGTATTGAAGCACTATATAATTCCCATATTTGCTAAGGCGTTTATTTTTCGTCAAAATTGAATTTCATACTAATGACGTAAACACAAAAAAATTCTAAGCCAAAAGTTATTTTTGGCTTATTTCTTTCTTTAAAATAAAATATATTAACAAAATAGTACTAATAAAATCAATATGTTAAAGTAAATCGAGATATAACAAAAAAAAATCAGAATTTGTTAAATTAAAGAATATACGCCAAACTGTATTCAATTGAAAAAACTTAGCTATTTTGACGATACTAAAAGATAACACTGACAATGACGTACGAGTACATACATTACAATTAATTTCTACGAAAGCCAATAACTTGACATACCTATTAACATAAATTTATCATTTTGATTTAACATAAGAATACATTTAAATTATCTAGTTGCGTCACAAGTTCAACGTATCTAGTTATTTTATGTGATAATCATGTTACCGTATTTAAGTAGTATCATCAGCATCACTCGACATGATGAATTTTTGCAGAAGAAAAATACATTCAGTAGCGCAATCATGAGAACGACCGAATTTGTTAACCGATTTTTAGTAATAATTAATTAAAATAATTTATTACAAGATTTCTAAAATTCAAATTCGACCGGCAGTATATTTCCTTCGTTAGAAGGAAGAGAATATTTCTTATATAGAATATTTCTTATTGTGCATAGAATTACTTTGGAATAAATGATTTTTCTTTTCTGACTTAATATTTCTGCTCCAGTTTTCTATTGTGGAATATATTATATATTAATAATTACATTCAGAACAAAATCAACTGTTTGAAGTGCTCAAATATACTTGTTGCGCTCAACATTACCTATCAAGATGTATTTACTTAGCATAAGTTTACAAAATGTTTTGTTTCAAATACAATCGATTTGTGAAACTTTTTTAATAACCCACAATCGAAAAATTGAAGTTTAATAAAAAAAAATCATTATCATTGCAAATAAACTACAAAGTTTGTTCATTTTATTATTATTTTTAAAATAAATCATTTTGTTGAACGTTGAAATCTAAAATGTTGTTGTTATGTTAATGGATGCGTTAATTTAATGAGTTGTTGGCTGTGATACTTTAAAATTTGTAGTATGACTGTCAATACATTTTATCGATTCAGTTGTTAGTACAACACGTGTTGAAAAGTTAACAGATTCAATTTTACTAAAACACCTTACCTATAGTTTTCTTTATAAATTTGAAGTTTAAAAATGTATACAGAGCTAAACGCAATTAGAGAGTTAATTTATTTTTCAACTTGATCAATAGAGAAAATACATATTGTTACTAATAAGAAAACCAACATATTGCTAAAGAATGTCATTACTTTTATATTTTATACAATTTCTATGTGCACACATATAAATAATATCATTGCATATTAGAATAGTAACAATTATTATGTTTACAAACGAAATGATTTTTTTTTTAACATTTAGTTGGTTCCGTAAGTCTTCCAGAACTTTTCAAGTATTTAACAATACATTTATTTATTTTATTTCAATTGTTAAACGGTTAAGAAAGAAACTCGTGTCTGAAAACGTGACTTAAACATTTTCTAATGTTTCGTATAACCCCCTCATCGTCCTTGATAAACTTAATAATAAAAATCATAAAAAAATGTTTCAAGACAAACATCTTAAGAATATTTATCAATAGAATTAGTTAGGTTGGTTGGTTCTATCAATTCAATATCATTGTTCGTATAAATTCAAGACAAATAAAAAATGAGTATTATCTATAAGATAAACAACTTATAAAACAGATTTACTGTCAAACAAAATTTTTTATTTTGAATATAAATACTTGTAATATGTTTATAAGTTGATTGGACAATAATTTTAATACAGAATTAGAAACTTTAAATTCGCATTACGGAATTTCGTGTTTGTCGCACAGGGCTTATTCTAAAAATGTATAATTCTACCGTTTAATAATGTAGAAAAGTTCCAACACAATGAAACCACTTTTATATTTATCTCATAGTCATATTTGAGTACAATGGGATAATAATATTTCGAAGCATGCTAATGAATTATGTACAGTTTTTCCTTTACAATGTAACGAAATATTTTCTTCAGTTTTGGGGATTTTGAAGTATAATATCCTTCCACTCTTATTACAAATTCTTTTCATCTCTTCTTTAAAAAAATTGTCATTATCATTTTCTAGACCAAATATAATTAACCGGAAGGAATTTTGAATACAATTTTATTATTCTGTTGGGAATAAAACATTAAGCATCTATTTTAAAAAAACTATGGAGGATTTCAATGTTGACGTACGTTGCACGTCACAGTTTTCACAAGTATTGGGAGTATAACTTATTTTTTTTGCAGAAAAGACACGTTTGTTTCTAAGAAATGGTAAATTTTATATTAATCAAAATAATTTCCATCGTTATCTATGACTTTCGACCATATTTCTGGCAATTTATGGATCATCCATCGAGAAGAAAATTGTTTGTTTTTTGATGCGATCCATTCGTCGAGCCAGGGTCGAAGCATGCGGTAGGATTTCCCATTTAAGTACTTCCAGCGTATTTTTTACTTGTTTTGCGACATGTGGTCGAGCATTGTCGTGCAGCAAAATCACTTTATGAAGTTTGTTGGCTGGAATCGGACGGTTTTCGTTCAATTCATGGTTCAAATCTATCAATTATTGTTGGTAACGTTCACCAGTAATAGTTTCGTTCGGTTTTAGCAGCACATAGTACACCACTCCTTTCTGGTCCCACCAAATGCATAACATAACCTTACTTCCATAAATGTTTCGTTTTGCTGTTGATGTGGATGGTTCGAGTGGATGAACCCATGAGTTTTTGCATTTAGGGTTATAGTAGTAAATCCATTTTTCATCGCCAATCACAATTTGAAACAATAATGTCATCTTCGGTGTCTTGTAAGCAAAGAATTGCAAACCATTAAACTATTTTCAATATTGGCTTCAGTCAGTTCATGTGGTACCCATTTTCCTTCTTTTTGAACCATTTTCATGGCATGTAAATATGTGCTAATGGCTGCTTGAGTGACATTTAACTGTTCTGCAAGTTCTTTTTCTGTTTGAGCTGAGTTTTCCTTCAATAATGCCTCCAATTCTTCATCTTCGAATTTTTTTGGTTGACCAGTACGTTCTTTGTCACTGATATCAAAATTACCACTTTTGAATCGTTTAAACCAGTTTTCGCAAGTCTGTTGAGTTGGTGCATGTGCACCATAAGTTTCTTGAAGCAAACGAAAACTTTCAGCAGCTTTTTTCTTTTGGTTAAAGCAAAAAAGTAATGCTTCCCACAAATACGAGTTCCAAGTGCCAAATTAATAAATATTTACAACGATTTCGTTTGAGTTGTTGAACAACATTCAAATTATTAAAGAGTTAGGAGCAAGCGAATTATTTGAATGACGAATAAAGAAAATGTCAGCTTTGTCAGTTTGATTTGGGGTAAATTATATTTCTTTTATATTTTATGTCGGTGTAGTCTATGCTACCAGTTAAGTTGTAAAATAAAGGTCTTGAAATTATCTATATAAATAATAATTCTCTATTTTAATTAATAATTTGATTGTTTTATGAAATATCACCAAAACTTAGTCAAGCGAATAATAAAAATGTCCCGTATTTTATTTTCAAATCAGTCCTTTTCTTTTTGACATGATATTTTCCTAGAGCGCCTGTGTGTCTTAGGTTAGCATCTAATGTCAAGCCAAACAATGGCAGAGTATGGATCCTGCAAATAAAGTAGGTGCATAATTAATATCCATAATTTTCAAGGAAAATAGAAGTACATACTCGTATTTGATTGTTGAATTAAAAAAGAAATATTCGTTGATCAATTGATTGAAAGTCTGCAAAAAAAGTCGAATGCTCCCTAACAATGTTAAAGTTGAATGCTTTACCGAAAAAAAGTTTGTTATGACCGTGACCGAGAAACCACCTTTCAAACATCGTTCTACATTTTGAGCAACCACTCGATATACTCGGTCCACTACTGGTATTTCTTGATTGTTCATAAACACAGGAAAATCAAAGTGTAATGGTTTGATGGCTGTTTATATTTCCTCTGCCATTATTTCATTGCTGTTACCTACTGCCAAGATATTGGAAGATCATGAGTGTATAATAGACAGAGAACGGGACCGAGTATACTTCCTTGTGAGACTTGATATGATATGCCAACCATCATGGCGGTCATAGATATGTATAGCTGGGTAGGTATGTATGACACTCCTGGAGTCAGTGTAATCCACTATCAAAAGCATATTTGTAAAACGAATCGTACTCCAGAATTATGCGGGTCCAGACCCTGCCTGCATTCTCACATTGAAGGTTATATAAGGAAAGGATTAGTTAGTCACAGAAACGACAAGGGTGCCTCGCAGTGTCATTATCTAGATATTTTGTTAATAAATTATTAATCTTATACACATCTATAATTTATTAATTAATTAACCTGCGTTAGTTATGATTGGGTATAGGATATCTAAATCTTATCATATGTATCTATCGTTCTCAGTCGTATGCGATTGAAATATTTAGTCAATTACATCCAGGGATCATCTCATCATATACTGTATAAAGCCGCTGCACTACACCCAACCCTATACCATCTAACCGAGGGATAAACATTGAATACAACATTCTTTTGCAAAAGGTCTTTGAAAGGTGTTCATTTAATTGATAAAATTGCAAATAAAGAGACCTCTTTATCAAAAATGTGGCCAGTACGATCTTCCCTAGGATTCCGATGTGTTAATATAATCATAAATAATAAAAGTAATAAAAAAATGTAAATTTAATTTTAATTGCCTTTTATTATTCAAGTTGCAGCGATTTTAAATAACCAATATCTTCCAAACAAATAAATTATAGACAAAATTTCACCTTCCCTGGTCCCTACGTCATAATATTTTTTTATTTATAAGATCAATCGTATTTCGAGGAAGAAATACAACAAAATTTCTTAACGCTTATACCATAGTAAAGAAAAAATCGCGTACAAAAAAGCATTCAACAAAATTATACAATACATACGATACGATACGTTAATATACATAAAGAAAATTTTCCATTTATTTCTCTCGATGAAACAAACATGGCTCAAACAAAACACACTCGTGATAAAAATTCTGCTGTTGGTACTATTAAATAAAATAATCAAATGCGCGCACAAATGCACATTACGCTTAACCTTAATAATAACCATCAATATACAAGACAGACACGAAAAGCTAGGTTGAATTGCTGCAACTAATGAATACACAATCGGAAAAACACAGGCAATCGATAAAGTCGATAAAGTTACGGAGGTACAAAATCCTACCGATAACCATCAATTGACTCTCTTGGCTACAGACAGTGGAAGATACGTTGAATGTGTTTGAACTGCTGGGTCAAAGCCACAAAACCAAAATAAAAGGCAAGGCCAAAGGTGCACTGTGTTTGGCCGGAAATCCACAAGATTTCCAAGAAATAAAACAGATACTCTTAGATACATTAGATGATAAACAAGGATTATCTTTTTGCAAGTCGTAATTGTGGGTGACGAAACAAAATGAAACACTGTGCACGCTTATTTTAATAAAATAAGAAAAAATGTGCAAAACATCAGAACATTACCAAAACAAAATGCTACCTATAATTATGTCTGGACGGCAATAAATTCCTTTACTGGATGGAGTATGCCTTGGCGGCATTTATTTCAAGCCTCAGGAAGCCTTACTTCGAGTACGCATAGCCGGCGAAACTAGAGACCATTGAGGAAGCCTGTGCTTTCCTTTGTCGCAAGAATCTTCAAGTTGTCAACAAAGCAAAAACATCCATCCGTTCCGGAAATAGAAGGAATGGAACAACCAAAATTACAAAAAACAAAATTATGTTAAGGGACAGCCGATATATGGGGTATATACAGATGTTTCTATGAGAACAAGTAGCATGTTTAGAAGAAAACTGGTCAATAATCATTAGGTTCATCCGAACTATGATGAAGATGAAATCATAAACTTCAACGGAACTCAATGATAATTCAACAAATTTTCAGAAGGACCGGGAGGAAGATACAGAAGATTAAATTTTCTTCCATATTTGGTAAGCAAGAGCATACAAAACAATACAGAAATTGAATTATTAATAGATACCGGAGCTAATAAAATCATAATAAAATCCGGTATCGTCCCCAAAACAAAGTTAAGAACACAAAACGTGTCGGTAAAAAATATTCTAAATCGCATAGTAGATAAGAAGTGTAACCTTAATATTCTAGGCCAAGATATTCCAGAACAAAGTTGATTCGGGTTAAATAAACAGATATTACCATTAATCGAATTTCCCTACTAATGATACCGATGAGAAAAACCGGGAAATGTGATTAGTATTACGCTAAATTTGAGTGAATGTGAACAAAATTAGGTGTAAATGTGATCCAAGCCATATTTGAGGATGAAGATTTATTAGAACTTCCTGATTCAGCTTGAGTAAACAGATATTACAATTCCCTAATTCCCCTATCAAGGAAACCGATGAGAAAAACCTGGAAATGTGTTTAGTTTGCTTCAGAATAAAAATGTTTTCACTTTTGTGTACTTTTATCATTTTCGCTTAAATTAATTGTAAACAAAAAATAGTTATATTTTTTTGAATTTTTAAGAATATTTATTAAGTCCGTTATAGTGATAATAATTTTTTATATTTGATTTTTGAATATCGATTTCGGAATTCCTTCCTCAGTTTACCAATAACAATTCTTATACGTATAAATATAAACTGAGGAAGGAAAAATTTCTGAAATCGGTGTGTATTTAAAAATCAAATACAAAAAATTATTATCACTATACATAATGTTCAAAATTCGAAAAAATAAAACTAGTTTTTATTTCTAATTAATTTATATGTTTAGTATTAACAAAATGAGGGGTCGATGCGATCCAAGTCAAATTTGAGGGTATAGATTTTATTATAACTTCAAGATTCGGTCTGATTGAACAAATATTGCCATTACATATTCCAGTTTTTAGAAAACCGATAAGAAAAACATGCACCTGTGTGAAGTGTTTTTCTACTTTATGAGAGAAAGAGAGAGACATATCTAATCCAAGCCAAATTTGAAGAAGTAGATTTCATCATAGAACTAATAAAACGGGATCATAGAAATACTCGTTTGTTCGCAAATTATTATATAATTCCAATTGCTGTTTTAGAATCGTCTATTCTTAGTACAACTAATTTATTTTATACTTATTCTTAGTTCTTAATTTATCCGTGTAAACAACAGATGGTTGGAACGATCAATAGATTAATTTTTATTGCCTATTTTTTGTCCCTCCTTCTTTTATTTTCTGTTGCTTATTTCTACTATAAATAACTAAATTTTTATTTTTACAAATCAGTAGATACTCCTGATGATGACCTAACAAGTCGAAATCGATCGAGTAATTTTTTAAACATTTTGAACAAATTTTTTAAACTTTTTTTTTTGCGAATTAATAAACAAGTTGTATAATGTGTTTATTAAGTGTTTCGCCAAGTACCTACGGCGCATAGTGTTAAAAGTATTCTTAGTACATTGGCCTATCTGGCCGTGTATGCCGCCTGGTGTATCTCTAGTAAATACAGAAAATCGTTTTTCGGTTAAATGAACGAACAAAAAAGGTTATTTCGACCTGATATGGACATAGGGCCGCTTCTACATCTTAGATAGCATTGTGGTCTGTCTGGCCATACATGCCGCTTGGTGGCTTTATCTCCAGGTATTTCGGTATACAGTTTCATGTGGCCCCATAGTAACTAAGTAACTACACTAATTATCGCTATTCGGGTTAAATAAATTAAAAAATAATTTTTTAGACCAGTACTTTTTTACATTAATATTATTGTTCTATATTGTTTGTTTTTCTCAAACATAAATGGTTTTTCGCGATCGCGTTACATTTGTTAATCTATTTACACTTTTTCGGGATGGCTACACTTATCCAAGAAATCCACCAAAAAATTCGGGCTCGGGCTAACTTCAACGACTTTACGGTGACCATAATATTTTTGTATGATAATTTTGATGATCACGTGTTTAGTTTAAATTCATTGTTGATTAATTTCTCTTGCAATGGGAATTAATTCTGTAAATTGTGGTTGTGTACCGGTGTACGGACAATTGAAATAGTACCGCTATAAAAAAAATTCGTGTGTGTTCATTTTGATGATCACGTGGCTTATTCTTTGTTATGAAGGGCATTAGGCAATTATTATATTTATATGATTCTCGACTAAAACAGACACTTTATGGAAGAGAAAGCTGTACCAATAAAGGCTATTTTTGGTAATTCTACCATTTAGAATTTAATCGTCGAGGCAATTGTGAATACAAAATTAAATAGTCGAGGCTATTGTGAATTGAAAATTTTATATAAATCAAACAATTGCATGTAACATCGCAATTTGATTTATTTATTGAAATTGAAGTTCATCGTTACACTGCAATTATTAAATTGCATCCCACGAACAATTTTTTCGGGATTATTTACATTATCTGCTTCCAAATGTATTGTGTTGGTTGTATAAATATTTCTGGTCGTCCATTTCAATGTTAGATGCAGCCATTTTCACTCACATTTATGAAAAACTTATTCATTTACAATAGTGACAATTAAACAATAAATGCAAAGGCCACTTAGATGTACGAAAAATGTCAGAAAAAGGTTGCGTTTATATTTAGAGTTAAATTTTTTTATTTTTTGATAAAGGTGATATAGTCGACAATGATATAAGATAAAGTATCCGACTTGTGGTACTAATGGGTAATAGCACTAGTTGCATAATCTACTATAATTTTCAGCGGAGGGTAAAATGTAAATTGCCGATTAATAAAAATATTGTTTCGTAACAGATTATATTGTTAATTTAATTTTTAGAATTATAGGTGTGATTTGAATGGGTTTCGTTCATGGTGAGTAATGGCTCGGTGTCTGCGGTTTGTGGTGGTTGTTCGTTCAACGTTGTATTTCTCAACTTGCGGAGAGTTGTGTTCATGTGTGTTCTGTCGTTACCTGTATTTATAAGGTATTTTTGACTGATTTGAGTTGTTTTGTTTAGGACTTGAGGTAGTTCTCATTTGTTAGTGTATGAGGGCGGATTTGCCGTTTTGTATTGAATCATTGCCTGAATGTTGGATTTGTATGTCCAAATTGGTTTCTTTGCTGAATGCTTCGGGTGTTTTTGTTGGAGTTTGCCGTCGATTTGGCGGGGCTGAATCATTTTGGGAGTTTTGGTATGATCGGTCGTACGCTGAAGTTTTTGGGCTGTAGGGTTGCCATGGTTTGTTTGTGATCTGTCATGGATTCGTCACGGCTTTGTGAAGCTTGGTTTTTGTTGAATGGTGGTGTTGGCAGGAGGTTGCTTGGTGGATGGTAGTGGTTTCATGGTGGGAAGATTCATGCCGTCTGTTGGGATCGTTTCGAGGTAATTTTAGCTCCTGGATGGACATTGCATAATTCTCTTGGTACATTTTACTACGATTGTTTGTAGAGGTGGTTTCTTCCACGCTTTGATTTCGGAGATTTTCGGAGAGAGCTATTTTGGTGATGTTCCTTCATCCTATTATTCAGCGTTTGTGTAATAAATTGTTATATTTTTATTTTGGTTTGATTAGCGATAGAATTTTCCGTTTCCGTATTTCTTCTGTGCATTGAGAATATAGTGTAGGTAATTTATGATTAGCTGTTTTCTATATTGTATTTCCTTCATAATCCATCATTTTTGCAAGATTAATTGCAACTATGCTGGAGTTGGTAACGATTCCTATTATTTACCGCAAAATTGCCTTTTTGTGACACTCAATGGGTTACTAGTATTTTCTCACAGCTTATTAGCGATATTTTTGCTTTATAAAAAGAAATATTATTTGCATTGGATTTGGGATTTTAACAATCTTAACATAAAGAATTGTTTATCGGCAACTTCGTTATATCTATGTAACTGAAAAGCTAGTAATATTTGATATAATTAATATAATTATTCAAAAGAAAGAGAAGGTTTGTATACTTCAATACACCAACGACTGGATGTTTGTCATAAAATGCAACGTTGCCAATCTTGACTGTTTTAGTACAAGAATTATAATTATTAATTCCCAATTTCAAATCAACCCTAAATATTAATCTACATGTACAGTGCCGAGCTATTATATTAAAATTATTCGGTTCTCAGGAAATCTCATTCAAATATATTTAATATACGAGTACATATTATCCCTCTTTTAAGATACTGGTACGATTTATATTTAATTATAAAAATTATAAAATAAACTTATTTATCATTCATTTTAGAACAATTTTTTCAAATTTTATCTAGTTGCCTTTACTTAAATATTACCTTCCAGCAAGAAAGCCATTGACGACACACTAATTACTAATTTACGTTTGTTACCAGTCTGAGATGAATCGTTTATGACAAGTCTAATACGAGGTGACAAGTCATAGACGAGTCGCATGTGTCATGTCTGAGATTAATTGTATGTGATATATCCCCAGCAAACGTAGAAGAAGTTCCAGAACTAGTGCAAATGTAGTGATAAAAGTATTTGTTTCCTTGTGAAAAAGGATGGGCGTCGGGAAAAATTCATCAGTTTTATAAAAAAATTTTAGTAAACATACGAAATTTTTGCGAATTCTAAATTATTTAGGATATTTTAATGGATGGATATTTTAAGGGATATTTGAATGCAATCCGGTAGTTAATCTAGTTAATCTGTTTTTTTTTTTTTTTGCTATTTCGTGTTCGCCCAATTCAACGGTTAAATACTAATGAATTTTAGAGTTCAAATAACTTTGGTTTCAGGAAATTCTACTGTAAGTTGCGGAGTTGCAGAATGATTAAATTAATAAATGTTTCAATTATTTAGGAAGCCGGAAAATATGAATTTAGAATTAAATTTCAGGAAATTTACAGATGCTTGTGAATTAATGCTTCATTGTAATTGCTGATTGTGTAGTTTAGAATTGTGTTGTCATTTTATAACTAACGACTTTACATAGGTGTCTGTAACGGGTCGAGTCAACCAATTTTGGTTAGGAAGCCGAAAAGTATTAATAGAATTAAATTTCAGGAAAATTCCAGATGCATGTGAAATAATAATATTTTTTCTTAGGTTGCCGTTTTAAAGAAGCAATTGTTGAAGACCAATACCATCGTTATCCATTAACCTATTAAGCCTTTATCATTCATCTAGTAGATTAGAATTGTGTTGTCTTTGTGTTACTAACTATCGGCTATACCTAGGTGTCTGTAACCGGGCCGATTCTGTCCCACTTAACTAACCTATCCAATCCTTCGGTTTTGTTATGTGTAAAAAAGGGTGTACGGTGGACCCGGCGTCATCCGGGAACTCAAGCCTAAGAACTTGGTCGTACATTCAAAATCAATCAATCAATCAAATCAAATTTAATTTTTAGAATTATAGGTAGTCGTGGTAACTACCAAATAAATAAAATTCTGAAATATATTGCTGTACTTAGTATCTTCTAGTCGATGAAATTTTTTTATTTTAATCTAAGTCTAAGATGATTTCGGAGAATTCAATTTAATAAACGTTTACGATTTTTGGGTAGATATGAAGATGTTAGTGTTTGTTCTAACGGGTGATTTTTTAAGAGCTTGAGAACTTTTTTTAAAAAAAAAACGCATAAAATTTGCAAAATCTCATCGGTTCTTTATTTGAAACGTTAGATTGGTCCATGACATTTACTTTTTGAAGATAATTTCATTTAAATGTTGACCGCGGCTGCGTCTTAGGTGGTCCATTCGGAAAGTCCAATTTTGGGCAACTTTTTCGAGCATTTCGGCCGGAATAGCCCGAATTTCTTCGGAAATGTTGTCTTCCAAAACTGGAATAGTTGCTGGCTTATTTCTGTAGACTTTAGACTTGACGTAGCCCCACAAAAAATAGTCTAAAGGCGTCAAATCGCATGATCTTGGTGCCCAACTTACCGGGCCATTTCTTGAGATGAATTGTTCTCCGAAGTTTTCCCTCAAAATGGCCATAGAATCGCGAGCTGTGTGGCATGTAGCGCCATCTTGTTGAAACCACATGTCAACTAAGTTCAGTTCTTCCATTTTTGGCAACAAAAAGTTTGTTAGCATCGAACGATAGCGATCGCCATTCACCGTAACGTTGCGTCCAACAGCATCTTTGAAAAAATACGGTCCAATGATTCCACCAGCGTACAAACCACACCAAACAGTGCATTTTTCGGGATGCATGGGCAGTTCTTGAACGGCTTCTGGTTGCTCTTCACTCCAAATGCGGCAATTTTGCTTATTTACGTAGCCATTCAACCAGAAATGAGCCTCATCGCTGAACAAAATTTGTCGATAAAAAAGCGGATTTTCTGCCAACTTTTCTAGGGCCCATTCACTGAAAATTCGACGTTGTGGCAGATCGTTCGGCTTCAGTTCTTGCAGGAGCTGTATTTTATACGGTTTTACACCAAGATCTTTGCGTAAAATCTTCCATGTCGTCGAATAACACAAACCCAATTGCTGCGAACGGCGACGAATCGACATTTCACGGTCTTCAGCAACACTCTCAGAAACAGACGCAATATTCTCTTCTGTACGCACTGTACGCATTCGTGTGGTTGGTTTAATGTCCAATAAAGTAAACTGAGTGCGAAACTTGGTCACAATCGCATTAATTGTTTGCTCACTTGGTCGATTATGTAGACCATAAATCGGACGTAAATCGCGAAACACTTTTCGAACCGAACACTGATTTTTGTAATATAATTCAATTATTTGCAAGCGTTGCTCGTTAGTAAGTCTATTCATTATGAAATGTCAAAGCATACTGAGCATCTTTCTCTTTGACACCTTGTCTGAAATCCCGCGTGATCTGTCAAATACTAATGCATGAAAATCCTAACCACAAAAAAATCACCCTTTATGATGGTGATATAATTATGGCTGATTAGTTATATTAGATTATTTAGGTATTAAGGTCTCTAGAATTGTGCAGTTATTTATTATCAAGTTTATCATTTTACAGCTGTAGCTGTTTTACTTAATTATAGGGTTTTCCAATAAGAGTGATATGGTTTCTTTAAAAAAAACACACTAATTGTTAAGGTAATTGAAATGATTTTTATTTAATGTGAAGTACAATCGATGCAATTAAGTTCTGAATAAAACGTCATT
Source organism: Nephrotoma guestfalica (assembly GCA_963691935.1). NCBI lineage: Eukaryota > Metazoa > Arthropoda > Insecta > Diptera > Tipulidae > Nephrotoma > Nephrotoma guestfalica. The sequence goes on from OY829914.1 coordinate 141,540,171, forward strand.
CAAATGGCCTCCACGACTTCTTCTGCAGGAACGAATTCAAGTCGTATGTCATGAATAGCACATTCAATATTGACTTGTAAAGCTTGAAGAGAGTTTGATTTATTGCTAAAGACCAATCACTTCAATTAACCCCACAAGAAATAGTCTAATGGTGTTAAATCACAACTTCTTGGAGGCCATTCAATATCACAATTTCTTGATATAATTGAATCTCCAAACTTTTCTCGCAATAATTCAATTGTTGCACTTGATGTGTGGCAAGTAGCCCCGTCTTGCTCGAACCAAATGTTGTCAAGATCAACTTCCTCCAATTTCGGCCATAAAAAGTTGGTTGTCATCGATCTATACCGATCTCCATTGACAGTAACAGTGTTACCAGCTTCATTTCGAAAAAAATACGGATCGATGATTCCACCAGACCAAAAACCACACCAAACTGTCAATTTAAGTGAATGTAATGGTTTTTCATGAATAATTTGTGGATTTTCTTCGCACCAGAATCGACAGTTTTGTTTATTTACCGCACCACTCAGATGAAAGTGAGCCTCATCGGAGAAGATGATTTTCTTAAAAAAACCGTTATCGTTTTCAAGTTGTTCCAGGACAAAATCAGCAAATTCACGACGTTTACGGTGGTCCAATGGCTTCAGTTCTTGAGTAAGAACAATTTTATACGGATGCAAACCCAAATCCTTTCTCAAAATCCGCCAGGTTGTGGTTTGAGACAGTCCCAATTCTTGAGAACGTCTTGGAATCGACAAATTGCGGTCTTCAGCAACACTTGCTTGAACGGCAGCAATATTTGTATTGCTTCCAGCGAATCTTTGTCTTATTGGCACTTCAACATTATGTAAAGAAAATGTACGCTCAAAATTTTCAACAATTCGACGAATAGCGAGCACACTTGGACGATTATTACGACTATAAAATGACAAAAGCGCACGAAAAGTTGCAAATGGAGAACGATTATTTTGATAATAAAGCTGAATAATTTGTAAACGTTGTTCTTGCGTATATCCCACCATGATGAAATTGTAAACATTACTGAATACAATGAAACAAAAAATGATAGATCATGACATATTACAAATGGCCGAAACGTCACTTAAAAATCATATCATTCCTATTGGAAAACCCTATATAATAAAAATGAAATTGGTATATATTAATATATTTAGTACTAAAGATGTTTCCAAAATAATTTTACTAATTATTTATATTTAGTAAGGCCTAATTTGCAGTGCTGTTATTAAATGTTAATGATTTACCGGGTATTAATTAATCTTATTGAAATAACCTCTGGTTTCAGAAAATTCACTTGGTGTTGACAATATTATTTCAGTAACTATTGTACATTATGAGTTGCAGCTACAGCTAACAGTATGCTCGTGGTTAGATTAACATTATGTCTCGGTGTTAGAGATCTTTCCATCTACTTCATATATAAAACCGAATTATAAACAAAAGAAATGAATAAAACAATACGAATTGTAACCTGGAATGTAAATGGGCTATGCATCACATTCGAGAACTAGATATATTTTTAAACATGCATAATATAGACATATGTCTCATATCAGAAACCCATTTCACCAAAACTTCATTCTGTAAAATAAAAGGATGTAATTGCTACCATACAATACATCCAGAGAACAAAGCTAGAGGTGGATCAGCTATCCTCATAAAAGATCATGTAAAATATAACGAAGAACTTAAAGTCGAGAAGCTTTCCATGCAAGTCACAACAAGCAAAACACAATTAAACAATAATAAAACTTGTAGTATCTCAGCAATATACTGCCCTCCAATATACAATCTCAAACAAGTGGATTATACTAACCTTCTCAAAACACTAGGAAGTGTATGCTAATGAAGTTTATCCTAAATTAATCCTAAATTATAATAATGGCAGTTAGTACTATTTTAGGAAAAAAATCATACTTCTACTGAGAAATATGAAGTTTATACTATAATACAAAATAAACGAAAATGTATAGATGTATTAGTGATTTGCGAACATTTCACAACATTGTTAGGTTTACAAATAATTTCGTTTCGCAATGTTTATAGTAGGATCAATTTGCACAGCAACGAAATTATGTTATGCTAGAAGTAACTAAACATCGTTCAAAAATTTTATCAAAAAAATTAAAAATAGGATCAAATCAGAGTGTGAATTATCAGAAAACAATAATCGTTAAGATCTTATGCACTTTATCCCTACTAAGTACTCAAAATTAAAGTAAAATAGTTACAGAAATACTAAATAATTTAAATTCCTCAACTATGTATTGCTAACCAAATTAGAATTCCAATGGAGCTCGCATACCTAAAATGACATTCTTGTGAAGAACGGAATTTCTTAGAAATTTTGATTCTAAGAAAATTAATATTTCAAAATTTTCACCGATCGGCAAACTTGTCACTATAATATTTTGGTAGACCCATATGTTCTAAGAAATTCCGTTCTTCACAAGAATGTCATTTTAGGTATGCGAGCTCCATTAGAATTTTAATCGGCTGCGCACAATTAGAGTGCACATATGGATCTACCAAAATATTATAGTGACAAGTTTGCCGATCGGTGAAAATTTTGAAATATTAATTTTCTTAGAATCAAAATTTCTAAGAAATTCCGTTCTTCACAAGAATGTCATTTTAGGTATGCGAGCTCCATTAGAATTTTAATCGGCTTGGTACAAGTAGTCCATAAGGGTACATATGGGTCTACCAAAATATTATAGTGACAAGTTTGCCGATCGGTAAAAATTTGGAAATATTAATTTTCTTAGAATCAAAATTTCTAAGAAATTCCGTTCTTCACAAGAATGTCATTTTAGGTATGCGGCTCCATTAGAATTTTAATCGGCTTGGCACAAGTAGAGTACACATATGAGTCTAATAAAATCTTATAGTTGTTATATTGTTAAGTTTTTTTATTTTCGACTTTCCTAAATATCTCTTATTATACGTAAATGATAATGTTTTTTATATTAAAACTCTTAAATCAATAGTAATATTTGTTGCGTAATGACTGCGCCTAAATGACTGCTTTAAACCAATACACTCTCATTTATTTTTGTTTTTGTTGGCTTAGGATTAATTTAGGATAAACTTCAATTGGGTAAGAAGTGTCTTCTTAATTGGAGGTGACTATAATGCAAAAAATATCTATTGGGGATCACGGTTAACGACTGCTAAAGGAAAAGAACTATTCGCAGCAGGCAAACAACTAAAATGCGAGTTTCACTCAGGCGGTACACCAACCTATTGGCCTACGGATATCAGTAGGAGATCTTATAGACTTCTTTATTACAAAAGGGATTTCAGATAATTATATCCATGTAGAGAACAGTGAAAGTCTATCATCAAATCATTCACCAGTTATTATGATACTTAGCCAAACAATGAATATGCAAGAGAGCATCCCGAAATTAACGAGCTCCAAAACCCATTGGGATCTCTTTCAAACACAATTAACAGAAAGCATTAGTCTGCAGCACCCAATACAGGGACCAGCCCAAATAGTAGACGAACTAGATAAGCTGACCCATAATATCCAAAGTGCTGCGTGGGAAAGCACTCCTAATAATAGTAAGGAAATGAATCTCAATGCTAGCTAGCCAGAGGAAGTGATAGAACTTCATAAAAATAAAATAAAAGCACGGAAGAAATGGCAAAAACATCGAAATTCGGAAAATAAGAGGATATTTAACCATTTGTGCAACAAATTAAAATACCTAATAAAAGACATTACAAATCAGTCAGTTAATAAATATCTCAGCACTCTACCTGGGCAAAAAGATACTGACTATTCATTATGGAAAGCAGCTAAGAATTTTAAAAGACCCAAACTTCAGATTCATCCAATTAAAAATAAAGAAAATTGGGCTCGAAATGCTAAACAGAAAGCAGATTTGTTTGCAAGTCACCTTAAATAGACATTCCAACCTTACCCTAAACAAACGGAAGAGGAAAATATCATCCCGATAAATAAACAATATCAAATGAAAATTTCACCTGTAACATTGAAAGAACTAAAATGGGAAATCACGAATAATCTGAATGCGTGGATATGAGGATATGATCTTATAACGGGTCAGATAATAAAAGTGTTACCGGAGAAAGCGTTGAGGAAACTAGTGCATATAATTAATGCAGTATTTCGACTAAGATATGTACCAAGACAATGGAAAGTTGCAGAAGTAATTATGATACTTAAGCCGAACAAACCTCCGAATGATAAAGCTTCATACAGGCCAATTTCTCTGCTACCGACATTATCGAAACTATTTGAAAAGGTTGTTCTTAAAAGACTAAAACCAATTATCGAAGAAAGGAATCTTATCCCCCCACATCAGTTTGGATTTAGGGAAAAACATTATATGTACTAGAAAACAATCACTAGAAATCACTAGAAAACAAACAAATTTGCTCAACTATATTCCTTTGTGTAGCGCAGGCATTCGACAAAGTGTGGCACCAGGGGCTGCAAAGAACACCAATGACTCCACTTGTAAATTACAGAAGGCTACTAACCTGATATGCAATTGGACAAAGAAATGGCGAATTAAATTAAATGAAGCAAAATCAATCCAAGTGAACTTTACAAATCTAAAAGTTAATCATATACCAATAAAGATAAACTCGATAGTAGTACCGCATGCAAACACTGCTAAATACCTCGGCATGACTTTAGATGCTAAACTTAGATGGAAGGAACACAAAGAAAGAAGAGAGAACTAAAAATAAAATTTAGAAAAATGCAATGTAAGAGCCATTGACAATCTGAACTAACGATCCATAACAAACAATCCTGAAACCTGTATGGACATATGGTAGCCAACTCTGGGGTTGTGCCAAGAAAACAAATATCAAAACCATACAAACAGTTCAATATAAAAACCTGCGATACATTGTTAATGCACCGTGGTACATTCGAAACGACAACCTCCATCAAGGTCTAAAGATCGAGCTTGTCATGTATGAAATCAAGCATCATGCAACAAAACACCTACAACGTCTACACCAGCATGAAAATCTGGACATACGCTGTATGCTGACTACCACACCAACAAGAAAACTGCAAAGAACCAAACCACTAGACTTATCGCGACCAGGAGGTCAGTAGACTTACACGTAACTGGGGATAATCACTTGCTTACGCATCAAATACTTTATCATACAATGTAAATTGCTAAATGGGTACAAGACTCAGTCGTAATATAAAATTAAAAAAATAAATAAATAAAAAATTTATTTTGTGAGCTTACTACGTCCTGTGTTAACTGGAACTACATAGCAATTATTTCGCTAAGAAGAAGCATAAGCATCTCTTTAATTTCAGTAGCTCGGGAAAGATTAAATGAATAAAGTTTTGTAGCGTTTAGGGAGCCGGAGAGTGTTAATTAAGAATTCAATTTCAGGAAATCTTCAGATGCATGTGAAATAATAATATTTTTTCTTAGGTGTTGATTTAAAGAAGCCATTGTTGAAGGCCAATTGCATTGTTAACCATTAAACCTATTAAGCCTTTATCCTTCCTTCTAGTAGTTTAGGATGGTGTTGTTTTGTGCTGTACGATCGCTAGGAGTCTGCAACCGGGTCGTTCCGTACTAAAAATAACACCTTTCCTATGCTCCCCTCTTGTTAGGTGTAGATAGGCAGTAGGAATAGGACCGGCGTTATCCCGCACACTTGCCCAGTACTTGGTCCTACAGTCCAATCATTGATCATCATTTCTAATAACCGAAACGGAAAAGAAAATTAAAAAATGTCTAGACAAATATGGTCGTGTAGACATATTTACTAATAACTTTGAAAAATTAAGAAAACCGAGATAAGAAAATTGTTTTGAATGAATATCACATCAAATGAAACAATGCAAATATTTATTTATAATGCATTAATTTTTCAATATAACTGTTTTTCAAGATACTATTTGACATTTTTTGCAAGGAATCATGCTCCAGTCCTATGTCATGAGGCATTGGAAAAATCCACACATAATGGTTATGGAAAGAAATTCTTAGACCATCGGAAAAAAACATTATAGCTATAGTTTGTGCTACGAGGTACATATTTATTTTGTACAAATTTTCAGATGACTCCCAAATTATAGCCACCATTCACATGGTTATTTAGTTTAAAAACCAAAATCTAAATTGGTATATTGGAGATTAAACCATGAAAATGTCCAATTTACAACATTATATTAACAAAAAAATCCTGGTGATATCCAAAGTATAAAAAGGAAATTCTCACAAACGAAACGCCTTCGTCCAAACATGTTCAAAAGGCAAATTATTTTGTTAGTTCATCATAACTTTATCAATATTCGAAAATAATATAGTAAAAGTTCTAATGTGAATGCCGATTTATAAATCATATCAACGCACCTTTTCGAGTAAATAGGGGTTACTTCTCATTGATAAAAATGACACGTAACATAGCGTACCATACATATTAATTAAAAACATAATATCTTTCTGATAACTCTGGAAATAATTTATTTGAGACCAAAAGTCATATTTGTATTATTTGCATGCTGAATTTAATGTCACGTATGCAAATAAATATAATTATTGAACACTGTTCAATTATATTAAATTAATACCAATGATGTTGAACAGCAAAATTGTAAAACTAAATCTCTTCACGTTGTGAAATAAAATGTTGCGCGCCACATACAGAAAATACAAGAACAATGAATTTATTTTTACTAAAAATGTTTTCGGCTTTTCTATTTAACGTTGAAAATTTCATCATCATGTTAATCATCATATCATCATGTTATCAATGAAATATTATATTGTATTACTCTTTACTGTGCTCTCATTTTACTTACTGTATAGATTTTTATTCATAGTTCAGAGAATTTTCACATGTTGTTTTTACATTTTACGAGAGAAAAGATTGAATGGAATATTAAAGAAAAACGAGCAGGAAAATTCAAATGTAAACAAAATAAACAACGTTCGGCAATCATCCACAGTAACAACGGATATTCTGATTAGTCTTGTTTTAACATTCAATTGGAACTGTTGAATGAAGTTTTATTTAAAAATATTATCCAAAATATAAGAAATATAACCAAAAGTGCAGTGTTTTATAAGTTTGTTAATTTGTTTAAGCAAATACTTGTTAATTTTAATTTGGAGATTATAATTAATTGTATTGAGTGCCTACTTGTTATATTCAATTTAAAGCGAATAATACGTGTAAAGTGATTGTCATAAAAAGAATTGTTAGATCATAAAATAATTTTATTTGTAAATAAAAACTCAGATGTTTTTTAAGGTACAAAGTAATTTAAGTGTTATCTATGAATATCCTCTAATAATTTATTAATTTTCTTATAAACTTATGAGCTATATATATGAATATATGATGATTAAGACGTTGTTTATTATTTTTGTTTCCTGCATACACTTTGCGTAAGCAACACAAAAATGAAATCTTTAATAGGTACATACTGTTGCATCTCATTTAAAAATCGTATAATATGTTTTTGGAATTATTTGCCTAGAATGTTTAAAATAAATTGATATGTTGACTTAACAAATCAAAACAAAAAAATCTCCAATTTTAATATACAAAAATTTTAATTTAAAAAATATTTTGAATGAAATAAAATTTGATTTTCAAGCCAACAAAACCTTAATGACTTTAGAATATTAAAACTTTTTAGTATTATCTGCGGCTTATTTAGTTATTCTACTATACACTGTATAGTTTTGCAGTTTTTAAGATTTATTTGTATAGTGTTTACAACAATTTAGTTAATATACTAAATACGTACCCGTAGATTCTTTAATATTCAAATTTTAACAAAAATATTTCTTATGTAAATATTTTAACCAAAGTGACATGAAAAATGTTAATTACCTCTTTGGAGGCGGAGCTTATGGCGCAACAACTTTAATATCCTAACTGCTTTAGAATTTTAATTATCATAGAACAGGATGTTGGTACATTCGGCTAAAGCTAAGTTATCCTTTATAATAAATCCGGTGTAATACAAATCATGACCTTAAAATTTTTAATTTGAATTACCCACGCAATTTCATTTCCATCCACACAAATCTCTATATTTTGCTTTTTAATTTTTTTCTAGATACATTTCTTTTATTACCAAACATCAATTTATTCCGTCTTAATTATTTTGAATTCTAATTTAACATTAATTTTGAGGTTTATTTTTTCGATCCGAATGCAGACTATCATGAGAAAATGTCTTTATGTTTACAAAGTAAGCGTTTTACATATTTTACAATTATTTCAAAATAGGTAAAATTTTGGAGTTTTTTCTCTTGGGGTTTGTAAAGAAATCGACACCTGTGAAAATAACTATAAAACAAAATACTAGACGCAAGTATCAGTGATGATATTAAACATCAACTTTTCTTTATTCACTTTATTCTAAAATTAACTTTACACAAGTAAGAAGCTCAAAACAGCAACAAGTGAAAGTGCAACAAACATTTGGAACACAATTTTCACTTTATGACAATTGAAATTATTATTTTGGCTAAAACGGTTTAATTTTAGATTTGGTACCGAGCTTTCTGTCTCTATTATCACCAACAACAAATCACATTTCACAACGCCTAAATTGCTCTTCTGCCTTGTGGTACTCCACATTTTTAATTGTAATTTGAATTTTTAAATAAACTAACAATCAGTTCATACTTGTTGTAATTGTATCAACGTTTAACAAATAAAAAGTTTCATCTGAGTGGAGGATAAAATGCAACGTTCTCGCGTAAAAATTATCCGGCTAATTTAATTCGAAATAAGCCTACATTTCGAAATGTAAAGTAGATGTTCCTAACAGCTGGATGATTTAAAATAATTTGTTAATTGTTTTTGCATTTTACAGTCATAAATATAATATTCATTATACAAACCCATTCAACATAGTATTTATAGAAGACGCAATATTTTCGATAAAGAGTCTTTAATACTAACCCATATAATAAACATAAATTTACTAAAGAGTGTCATTATATTATTGAGTTCATTGACTAACGAAGGCCACTGAGTTGAGTGATGGTACTATCACAGTTTAAAAATACTTTCAACAATTTTCCCCAATATTTCCTTGCAACTGTTCAAAATAGTTTAAAATTACTCGCCTTACTCAAAAACAGAGCATTATCAACATACTCGTATATATGCTTCAATAAACTTAGATATGCTATGACGAACTGGTTTTTAGAAACCTGCTAATGTTGTTTAATTTTCCGAACGCACTCTGGAATAACTTCAGTCAGTTAAACAGAAGTCTTCCGATGGTATTTAATTGATGTTGCAAGACTCTTTCCAGGTGAGGCCAAGATCATCAGGAGAGAGATGTGTTGCGTTCTAAAGATATATGTGCTAGTAACTTAGAAACTCACGCAATTTGAATAATGCATCGAAAAGAGTTCGGCATTAAGTACTAAACCGTATTACAACATTTCAATCCCTCCCCTTTCTTGCTTTTATATAAACGGCGACACTATGGTGTATATTTAAGCTGTTTTAACACAAACACATCGAACCCCATTAGCACCCCATCAACATTAACCCATTCAAATCATAAATATTATTTGAAATATGCTCGAGTAAGTTTCATACTTTTGTTAAAAATGAATCTTATATTTTAAGTTTCGGAGAAGTATAATGAAGAACATAGTAAGAATTGGCAAAACCACAATACAACACAATAAATTGTCAGAATAAATGTATGAAATAAATAAATATTAAGGGAAATGTGAAAATTGCGATTTGTTTTATAGAAGGAGTGTACATTGATTGCCATTAAGTATGGAACATAATTTCATTCAAATGACTTGCGCGGCTGGCTTTATTGTAAAAATATCCAACGGATCCATTACATCTCCGATGACAGTGTGCAAAAAATCGATTGTTGCGTTTGCTGTGTGGCAAGTTGCGCCGTCCGGTTGAAGTCAAATGTCGTGTGTTCTCCTCTTGAATTCTGGGTAACAAAAACCGTTGATCATGGCTCGGTAACGCTCTCCATTGACTGTAAGGGCGGCTCCTTGCTCTATTTTGAAAAATAATGGACCAATGATGCCGCCAGTCAAAAATCCACACCAAACAGTTGCGGATGCGTCGGCTTCTCCATGGTTATGTGTAGATTTTCTGAGCCCCAAATGCGACAATTTTGCTAGTTTACGTAGCCTTCGAGGTAAAAATGAGCTTTGTCAGAAAAGATGATTTTTCGGTATAAAAATGTTAATTTTCTTCCTAGCGTTCCACAATCCAATTAGCAAACGGAAAACATCGAGGATGATCATTTTGCTTCAGCTCCTGCACTAATTGAACTTTGTATGCCTTTATACCGAGGTTTTTATACAAAATTTTCATCACAAAACTGCGTGAAATGTTTAATTCTTGAGCACGATGGCGAGTTGATGTTGAAGTATACTCAGACACATTCTGAGCAACAGCTGCAATATTATCGGCTGTACGCACTGTAAATACACGTGTGCTTGTTGGTTTATCCAATAACAATCCAGTTTCACGAACTCGCTTCACAAATTAATTCACCAATTGCCTTGTAGGCATTTCATTTCTACTGAATTGTTCACGTAAATTTCTGACAGTTTGGGTAGAACACTCTGCACTTCGAAAGTAAATTTTCAATATTTTCCAATTTTGTTCAAGCGTAAAGCGACCCATTTCGTAAATGTTAAACATTACACTAATTTCCTGTCATAACACGAATGGCGTAAGTATATTGCAACACTCGAAATAACCGGTAGTTGAATTAAACAAACGTTAGATCGGTCAACCGTTAAAATATTTAATCGCAATTTTTGTTTCAAACAACTTTATACAACTTATCTCCGAAGCAAATTTGCGTGTGATTTGATCACAAAATTTACAATAGCAAAACATATTGTGTATTACGCAGATAATAATTGATTTAAAGTTGAATATTAATCAAATTGAATTTAAATATTGAAAGTCATAGTTGATCAACAAGTCAGTGTGTACTATAATTTTTCTATTTCTTAAATACAAATCGCGAACTGAAATTTAATAATTATTTATTGAAAAAATACTTAATATAAATTAATATTGACAGTATAAATGCGATCAGGCTATGAAATGAGTGTCCTATTTCCTTTCGGGTGAATCATTTCGACAATTTTTTCATTCAAAGCCATTTGTGATAATTGGGGCCAACGGCTTTACTAACTTTCACGTGCTAGTGGGAGCTAAATGCACCGTTCATGCCGCTCAGCCCTCTGATGTCATTACATAATAATAATACAATAATTACATATTTATTTTAACTATATTCTAAACGCAATTATATTGTCAATAAATTTATATTAAATAACATTTCTATAAATAATTATTAAATTTCAGTTCACGATTTGTAATTATGATACAGTATAATTTATAATATACCTTAACTTGTTGATCAACTATGACTCTCAATATTTCAATTCAATTAGATTCATATTCAACTTTAAGTCAATTATTATCTGCGTAATACACAATATGTTTTACAATTATAAATTTTGTGATCAAATGTTATTTCATAATTTATTTCACACATATTTTTCAATCAAATATATAAAGGGTATTTCATTTTGAGGTATAGAACTTTAAGTTGGCAACACTTTTTTCAAGACAGAAAACGGAGTAACACGATTTGACAGCTGACAGTTGAATTTGGTTGGTTCGGTTTGCACACTCACGCCAGAACAACGATTGCAAATTGTTCAATTTTACTTTGAAAATAATGGTTCAGTTCGTGCAACTCATCGCGCGCTACATCCATTTTATGGTCGACATAATCGTTTATCAGAGCAGTTAATTCGATTAATTATAGATAGCTTTCGCACCACGGTTACTCTAAATGTTAATACGCGTCCCGTAAGACCCCATAGTAGTATTGAAAATACTAATCGATTCGTCATTGTGCACAAAAATTGGGACTTGATCCAACATCTTTATGGAGGATTTTGATTTACATGCTTACAAGATTGAACTTGTGCAGGAATTAAAAGCAGACGACCACCGTTTGCGCCTCCAATTCGGTAAATGGACTTCAGCCAATATTGACATCGAAGCAAACTTTCCATATAATATTTTCTTCAGTGACATGAAGCTCATTTTTGGTTGAATGGCTATGGCAATAAGCAGAATTGTCGTATTTGGAGTGAATATATTCCACGAGCTATTGTTTAAAAACCATTACATCCACAAAATTTACCGTTTGGTGTGCTTTATGGGCGGAAGGACACATCAGACCATATGTGTTCAAAAATGATGCTGATGAAAACATTACAGTCAACGGAGACCGGTATAGAGAGATGATTACTAATTTTTTGTAACTCAATGGGATGGTAATGACATCAGACACATATGGTTAAACCAAGACGGGCCACATGCCTTGCAGCGAAGAAAGATCGAAAATTGGACCTCCAGATTAGCACGTGACGATCACATGCCCGAAATCATGTTCAAAAATTAATGGTACAAAATTATCTTTCAAAGTTACATGCGTGACCATTAAAATTATTTTTCTGTGTTTTATTTAAATTCAAAGTTCTATACCTCGAAATGAAACACCCTTTACAATCAAGTATTGTTCTATAAAGTGTTTTTTCATAATTTGAATTTCACGCAAATTTCCGGGAATTTAGATGAATACTGCGTCTGCTAAGTTACAAATTTCTCTTACATTTCTTCGATATACTTTTGAGAGAGTTGTGGTAAACTTTTGAAGTCTTTTAGATTACCTGTATCTGCAAAGAATCAAGGCTGCTGCGCACAACTATTAGCTTTCTCTCGAGCTTACGAATTTACCAACAAATTGTTTTTACTCAATATAACTCGTCTTTGTTATTTGAGGTTTTCTTTATTTTCTTAATCTGTATTATGAAATGATAATACTGAAACTAGTGTTGAAACTGCTATCGAGACTTTATGATTTAAAACTGAGTTGAACACTGCATCGGTTTATACAACTCTGTAACATAGTTGTCATTATTTTTTCACCATTTCTCAATTAATCTCAATTCGAAAATGTTTATTGTATGTGTTGGTTCCTAGCAATACCAATAAAATGTAGCATCTCAAGTAAAAAATACGTTTCACGCTTAACTAGGTTTTTAATCATTACACGAATAATCAACAAAGTTAGTGTCAAACGAAAATTACTTTCGGTATGTACTCGTACTAATTCGGAAATACATTGAATACCATTACATATTTGCAGGGCCGCGCCTAGCTTCGCGGTCGCCTGTGTGCCAGGTGAGATTTAGCCGCCCACCAAAAAAAAGTGTTTCCTGTATACATACTCGAACTAATCGAAAATTTTCAATCACATAAAATAAATAATACCAATCGCATAATGCTAATTACGAGAATCTATTTCAGACCATAATTTTAATATAAAAACTTTATCTTTTTTTTTGTTAATCACTTAATCCTACCTTATACATCCACTTCGTTTTAAGTGTTATGAGACTAAATGCTAACCAAGTTTACATGATATGATATGATATGATATGATAGAGGCGTACAGGCCAGCCATAACGGCGACCCTAGGTACGTTACCATAATCCTGAAATATCAACAATCAAATAACAAATTATATCTGAATGCGAATAATATTTCAGCATCATGCGGGCCCAGGCCCTGCCTGCATCCTTAACAGATAAGGTTAGTTAGGAAAGGATGTTAGTCACATAAACAACTAGGGCGAACCGCAGCAAAGTCATTTTCTAACTACTTAAATATATTAGAATGTTAGTCTCAATTAAATTCACACTCTAGATTAGAGTTTGTTAGTTAATTAATGTAAGTTAGTTGTGTTTGAGGTAAAGGATACTAATATTCATCATATGTATTCGCCATCAGTCCTACTAGACTGGTTAGGTTATTTAATTCACATCTACGGATCATCTCATCACATACTGCTTGTAACCTTATTTTGCCCTATCTTCCCATCCAACACCATCTAACCGAGGGACTTCACGTTCGTAATGACACGGCAGTATTATCATACATATGATGACCTAAATATTTCGTCAATAACGTCAAAATAAAAAATAATAATAAAAAAAAAATAAAAATAAAAAAAAATAAAAAAAATAAAAAAAAAAAAATTTAGATTCGGTATTGTCATTCAGCTACCTATATTTAAATTCATCCAACTAAAAGCAGGGTTAATTTATATCTAACATTCACACAACTTCATTAAAACATAACCTGAATTCAACCAGAAAGATCGTCGAAAAACAACATTCCATAGCAAAAAGTCTTTGGATCATTAACATATTTGATTGTATTGAGTTTATGCTCAAAGCGTAAGTAATTAAATAGACCCCCTGATCAAGAATGTTGCAATCACAATCTTCCCTGACCTTCCGATATGTAAAAAACAAAAAATAAATAAATAATAAATTTTTAATAATAATAAAAATAAATTGAATTATATTTGCCGACAACTTTATTGTTTTAAGACTGGACTTTCGACAAAATTTCAATTTATAGAATTGTTTAAAGTAAGTGAAAATTATTAAAATAAGTTATGAAAATGTATTTAAATTTAAATAAAAACCCAAATGGATAACACAATCCAACATATTTCAGCTCAAATGATAAATTTCCCGTGCAGAAAACCGTTTCCTCCTTTCATTAACGTTTTATATATTTATCAATTAATATTATTCCACAAAGTCATTTTTGTCACAATACGGTGGCAACCCATTTTGAGTATACAAATTTTCGCATTATTGGGTAAGTTACAATTCGATCTGTTGTAATTTCAAATTTTGGTTTCTCGGGTACCAATATTTTATGTACTTAAGTCCATACAAAGGGAATTCCCTTGAAATGTCAGTTTCTATGTATACGATTATAAATTACCGTTCACATTTATGTAAATAGTTATAATAACAATAACAATAATAAATAATTAACTTTTATATAATTAGAATGAAAATTAGAATAAAAAGATATTTCTCTGATTGTATATGTGTTGAACGTAATTTTCATAATAACTCTCAATTCACCTGTATTAACAGGTGAACTTCTAAAGAACAAAACTCACTCAAAAATAACACATCACTCTCACACTACACATTCCTAAACTGATTTGAATTAAAATATTAATAATATTTTATTTAAAGGAGAGACAAAAACATGTCTTTCCTCTACGACGATCAGTCGATCCTTCTTCCTAAATGCTAACCAAGTTTACATAAAATAAAATTCTAAATAAACTATTCAATAATCCAACATTTATTAATGTAAATAAAATAATATTTATATAAAAAAGTATAAAGGAAACTATTAGAATTCATAATACTCGTATTATCAATTGTAAAATTCAATTTAGCAGTCTTAAAAAAAGAAATTTTCCGCACTTTTCTTAGAGAAAACTCTGAAATAAATTCATGGTTATCAAAATATTATTTTGTATACAATTTTTTATAATTTTTAATTTTGAGAAAGATCGTTCCCCTGATGCAACCGAAACTGGTAGTGTCAATATAATCCTTAATGCATTGTATAGGTTTAGGAATGTTGCTTGAAGATTGTTTTCTATTATATATTCTAACATACTTTGTGGTGTAATATTTTCTTGAGACATTAGATAAATTTTAATGCATTTCATTTCCTCAAATATTTCCACTCCACCGATATCCGATTCATTTCTTTCTGAATCCGTAAGTTTAATGTGTAAAGCTTTGCAATATGCTAATAACGATGGATCAGTTACTCATTAAAATTGTATAAAAAACCAAAAAAATTGTTATACTCCTTAAGTATTTGGAATCTTTCAGTAATCGAGGATATAGTTTGATCCAATATACAAAAATAAAAATTAGTTTTATATTTTGTTGTTGGATCTAAAATTGGCTCATCTCTGCTTTCATAATCGAAATTGTTCGGTTTTTTTCGACATCTTCTACTTTCAATTGAAGGAAATTTAGGATCTACTTCCAACTCACTAGAAGAAGAAAAATATTATAATAAATTATTCAGGGATTGGATGCTAGTCTGTATATTTGACTTTGGGTTTTGCATCATTTTACTAATAGTATTAATTTTATACAGAATATCGTGCCAAATTACCACAGAACATAAAAATTTTCAGTTTCGATTCTGCTAGACCAACTTGTGTCACTTAAAGGTTTCAAGGTTAAACCAGATAAATATTTTTCTATTATAGCCCATCTCTTTGTTGATCCAGAGAAAAACAGATATAGTTCCTGTACCACATTAAAAATGAATCTTTCATGCGATATGCTTGCAGAATCGTTAACAACCAGGTTCAAACTATGTGCCTAACACGGTATAAAGAATGCCCTTGGATTGTTATTCAGGACCTTTTTTGCAGCCCATTTTGCTTGCCTTGCAAGTTTGCTCCATTGTCATATCCCTGTCCATGCATGTCATAAATATTTAAATTAAGATCCGTTAATTTCTTTAAAATAAATTCACTTAACCCATTGTATCATTGGACAAAATGATAGAAAATGTTCTCGCACATCGAATGTTTTTTTATCTAACACTACAAAACGAATAGAAATTGTCATTTGCTCTATCGTCATTTGGAGTACAATCTAATATGGAATATGTCTATTTCCTGACCATATTTAATATACTATATTGTCTCTTATTTTCGTGCCAATGATGTTAATGATTTCGTTTTGTACTTTTTCTCCTAAATAGTGTGGCATACGTTGTTCAACTTCGTCTAATTTTTGTATTCTATGAATATGATCCAGCATAATGGGATCAAATTGGGCTATCATCTCCACCGCCTTAAAAAAATTACCATTGTTGACCGTGTATAACTGGTTGGTCGAGGAGAAAGGCACTGTCTAGCTAGATATTGAATTATAAAAATTATTTTTTCTATTACTCCATACCAATGTCTTCTTTCAGTGTCTATAATCCTGGTCCTGTTGTTTCAGTTTTCAATGATTCTTTTAACAATATCCAATTTTTAATGTTCTCGTTATGATAAGCACTTCTTTCATGTCTCTTTGAGATGAAAAGAAAGATAAATGTTGCCAATCGGAATACCCAGTTTCATCTGATAACGTATTTTTATTATCACCAAAAATTTTGCAACAAATGCAAAACACTGAGTTTTCGACGTTGAATAAATAAGCTATTCTCGAAGTAGTTCTTCCCCATTTTGTAATTTCCTCAAATAATTATTTATAGTAAATTTTCTCCCACCTGCAGAGCTGGGAAATTTAAAATTCATAGCTTGCCGTGGTCAATTTTCAATCAAAATATGTGCTTCTACATTAGTTATTTTATTAGGCCAGAAATCAGGATCATTTGATATAATCGTTTCTATGCTACTACCTAAAAGTTGCCGTTTTCCGGAATATTCTTTATCCAATGTTTCATCAATATCACTATCTCCCACGTTAATTTTATCCACTTATGTTTCCGCGTTTTCCTCGAGAAGTAATAAATTGTCACTTTCTGTCGTACTCAAAAGCGAATGTTGCTGATAGAAGTAGACTGTGCAAGCCAGAAAATTTCAACTTTTCATTACTTTTTTATTTTTATTTTCGTTTTTGCTTATATTTGGCCCCCGACAATCGTTTGGTTTTTCTGTCCGACATATTTAGATCTTCAAGCAAAGCTAAACTATATATTTACTATTTACTCTAATATATTTGTCAGTAGAGTAAAATGTGAACATTTTTAAAATTTTCTAGCTCGCCTTAATATTATTAGTTTAAGCACTGGTAGACTAAATGCCAATACGTTCTAGTACTTTTGCATTCTAACTATGCTCTGGTATACTTCTAGCGAACAAGGATGTAAGAACTGAATAATTAAATAATAATTTT
The DNA here is from genome assembly GCA_963691935.1 of Nephrotoma guestfalica. Classification (NCBI taxonomy): domain Eukaryota; kingdom Metazoa; phylum Arthropoda; class Insecta; order Diptera; family Tipulidae; genus Nephrotoma; species Nephrotoma guestfalica. The sequence goes on from OY829914.1 coordinate 141,558,029, forward strand.
TTGAAGTGCAATATATATGAATCGAATTGATTTTTGAGAATCTGTTTACATAATCGACAATTGCTCGTTAAAATTTGTCTATATAAAGTAAAGATTGCGTGATGCTTTCTCCGCGATTGGCCTGTAGTAGTTTTAGGCCATTCAGCATTTTATTACTGCTTCCTGATGGCTTTACTGACTGCTCTCTTTCTGATCTTATTAAAAGCGTTTCAAATCCTAATATATTTATTTGATCAAATTACAAATCGTTTTAATCTCGTTTAAAACTTATTTTTAAAAATTTAATAATTAAATGTGTAATTGAATCGAACAAATAAAATTACAGATTGTAAATTTCATTTGTTACTTTTGCATATCTCGGTCCCATTCGTTAATGACCGAACTCATTACGCTTATAAATACTAGATAAATAAACCGTATGGAGTTAACTTGATTGTTAGAAACATCCTCAAAGACGTCTATAAAAACGAACGTCTATGTAAAACGAATGATACAAATTATAATGAAATAAATATGCAAATTGGTAGAAGTTTTATAACACGGTTTAAAGAACAAACAAAAGGCGTTGGAACACACGTGATGCACACACACATACACAGGATACGACCGAAATTTGGAGGTACTGGTACTGCACAGAATGAAAAAGGTGACAAAATGGATAGAATAGAGGAGTATGAAATATACAAATATAAGAACAGCCCATAATTGTTGAACTACCGGATGACGCATAACGAAATCTACCGCTATATAAAGGACAATTTGTAAATCCAAAATTAGAATAGTTAAAGTTGACAAAGAGCGAATGCTCGAAACTATTACTTTATGTAAAATTAATATATGTAATATAAATTATCACAAAAAGAAAAGAACAATATTCACACTATTATTATTATTCAAAAAAAAAAATATATCATACAATAAATGCCAAATTTTAAAATAATCATAATAATTCAATAAAAATAGCAACATTTAAAATTAATGTTTATTCACTATTATGTGCATATATATATATATATATATATATATATATATATATATATATATATATATATATATATATATATATATATATATATATATATATATATATATATATATATATATATATATATATATATATATATATATATACGAGTATATATATATATATATATATATATATATATATGTATATATATATATATATATATATATATATATATATATATATATATATATATATATATATATATATATATATATATATATTTATATATATAATGGGTTTTCCAATAAGAGGTTTCATTTTGATATTTTAAACAACGAGTACTTTTTAAGAGAAATCAATGAATGTTTATTTATTTATTTAAAGAAATCTATTCTGTGATTATACAATCATACATGTATGATTTCAGAATTTTATTTAAAACAAAAATATTAAAAGATCAAATAAAGAACTTTAAAACACAAAAATATAAATCAAATTTTTATTTAACAATTAAAAACTTAAAAAATAATTTTTAAGGATATTTTTGAACTTGCCCTTTGATAAATTAAGGTCAAATAGGTCGTCGACGATGTTGAAAGATTTAGACAACCTATTAATGGGGTTATTTTCTCCATAGTTTGTGGAACGGTGATCTAGTGCTAAAACTCATGGTTTCGAAATGTTCTACAAGGCACAAGAATTGATATGTTTTCCAAAATGTATGCTGAATCAATGTGAAGCCGAATTTTCAAGTGTGCATATTTTGTAATCCGTGCATCTTGTTGAGTACGGAGGTAACCGAGCCACATTTTCATGGAATGGTAAATTGTGGTCGTAATTCCAGTCACTTTTCTTTAACAAGAAAATCAGAAACTTCTATCATCTCTTCATAAGCATTCAGCTTTCAATTCTTTTAATGTGTACAGTCCAAACCGGGATTCCAAACCGGTACAGCGTATTCCAAGTTTGAGTATCTTTAAATTCACCCGTTCACCTTTTAACAAATCCAAACATTGGATTAGCTCTCGCAATACAATTTTCAATATGCCTATTGAAACTGGCATTTTCGACAAATGTAACACCTAGATCTATGATCGCATTAACTCTTTGCAATACTTCGTTGTTGACTTTGTAGGAAGTAATAAGCGGGTTTCTCTTACGATGGGAAAGACACGATCTTGCATTTCTTAATATTCAAGTAAAGCGAGTTTTGATCACACCACTCACTTAATCTATCGATGTCTTCTTGAAGTTTCTTTGTATCTAGCATTCCATTAACAGTTCGAAAAATGTTCACGTCTTTATAAATTGTGTTTTCTTTTGATGCGTTTGTTTTCTGTTTCATGTATATGAAATATTTGATCAATTATTTGGGGTAGGTTAATGATGAAATTGAATTAAAACACTGACTCGTTTTTCTATAATCAATGAATGAATTGTTGAAGAAAGTTTGAATCTTGGGCTAACATTTATTACATGTATCGCTCACTCTCTACTAATGGCGTCACCGATTTCTATATTCTCGACATGTTTATAGATTCCCCCTCTTACGCCCCACGGAATGTATTTTTCTAAATCCGCCAGGAGGGAGCGCCAATTTATAACGATTTTTCCTCCAAATTCATTAGAAATATTATTATATGTAAGTATTATTATTATAATTAAGAAGTTTTTATAATCGTCCGTGATATTAATTTATTTAAGATTTTTTTCGGCTTTTCGGACAAAATTTTATTTTTAATGGCATACATACAATGTTTACGACTTTTCAAGTCATATAAGTACCAAGGTTCACTCCCCCAGCCTCAATTTTTTTGACCTCAGGGTACTTGTGTAAAGAGACACAAACTCTTACAAAAGGACTTGTGAAGAGATACGCAAGTACCCTGGGGTTAAACATGGAGGGAATGAATTTTTTTACATTTTGTGGTAGGATATTGGGAGTAAATGGCCTCTTTGTTTTTCTATGACTATAGAAAAGTCGTACACATTGTATGTAAGATGGCATAAAAACACTATTTTTTTTTATTCGAAAAAAATCTTAAATATTATTATTACAGTTTTAAAGTTCTATATTTAGTATTTTAACAGGGTTTGGTGGTTATTTGTAATCACTGGTAAAAGTGAAGAATTTAAAAAATTTATCGTATGGTTATATGTATATAACATATATGTATATGTAAAAATATGTGACTATCTATCACATCAGTTACGTTATTTACAATTTTTTTTTCAGCGTTATCTACGAGTACATATATTGGAAAGAATTTCTCATTTCGTATTGCTTACTTTAACATTATTTGTTGTTATTTAAATTTTATTGAGCAAACCTAACTTTGTTCACTGTCACGACTATTGGAACTTTATTTAATTAAAATTACTACAATTATTTTAAATCTATCGTTGTAGCTGGCGTCCTAGCTAAAGAGTTGATCATTAAATGTAAAATTGTTTATGCTCTTAAATTAACGATAAACTCATAATTTTATCTGCTTTTGTAAATTATTCCTCTAGGTAAAAATTTCGCTACGGCTGTGATTAAATTACTTCGTAAATAATCTAAATTCACTCAATTATGTGCACCGTGCAAGATAAAATAAAATTACTTATAATGAAAATTGTATCTCCCCGAGAGGACGTTTAGTGATGAACTTGAAAGACCTTGAAACTTATTTGTTTGGGAGATATTGACGAAATCAATTTTTTTTTTAAATTAGACCCTATATACTTTTAAGTGTATATTTTGATTTAGCAGTTAAAAATAAATACTTTTTGTTCATTCAAAATTGTTCGTAAAGTGTGTGGTTTCAGAGATTTGAGCAAAAATTGATCTGCATTACAGTAAAACAATTTCCTTTAAGTTCTAACACTTTCGTTGTAACGAGAAATAAAAATAAATAAAATCTATTCTTTATTCTTTTTGGAAAATGAATTTTTTTTGGTTTCACAAAGTTACAACAAAACAGTGTTAGAACTTAGATAAAATGTTTGGCTGTAACGCTCATAACTCTAAAACCTCCAAATGTATCTCTAAAACCATACACTTTACGAAAAACTAATTTTTAACTGCTCAATCAAAAAGTCCACACTAAAGTATAGGTCATTCAAGATAACCACTAAACGCCTCCCCCCCAATTTTTATTACAAGTAATTTTCTCCAATCTTGCGCTGTTTGCGATATAAAAGACTGATATTTAGCCGAAAACTCGCAATTTCGAATTATAATGTAAATGTGGACGGGCTTTAATAAATTCACTCAAGGTTGTTTGACTCTAATATATTTTAATAACTATAATATTTTATTTTATATATTTTAATAACTATAATATTTAAAAAAAAAAAAACACATTTTACAATAAAATGGAAGTAAAAATGGAGAGGCGAAAATGCTGTGAGCAACACCTGAGTTTCTTTCGAGTAGGTCACAATGCATTTCAAAATTCTGTATAACCAAAAATCATTATTCCTGCTTAAATTTCAGAAATGATCTTAAAATGTATTTGAATCTTATAATTCTGTCAATTTGTTAAATGACGTCACTACCGGTTTAACCGGTTCACATATTTCCACAAAATTTCGTATGAATCTCCCAATTTATGGAAATTGTTTAAGTTTGTATCGTTCTGTTTTAATCATTTTCTCGCAAATGCTCTGTAATTTTCAAAATATTTACATAAAATGGAACAGTTCTTATGAAACCACACCCGGTGAATCGATTTCGGCCGAATGTCACTGGGGCCTCCCAATTTATGGGGAAAGCTTAATTATCGAGTTTCATCTCGATCAATCAATCCGCCTGAACTGAACAAAGGTCGAATTTAAGATGAAAAACATTTTTTTGTCAAAAACGAAATTTTTGAAAACCGATCTGAACCGATATTATTGCAAAATTATTTTGTATTTCGATCAAAATTCAAGCATGAATATTAGTCTGAAGCTTTAACCCAATCACACAAACTTTTAGTCTGCACAGTCTGCACATGCACACACACTACACTTTTACTATGCAACAAAAAGTTAAATATGAAGGGATGAATATGTTGTGCCCAACACCCGACTTTCTTTTTACCAAGATACATAGATCTCAAATACACTAAAAATCGTGTAAACTTTGAGCAACTGGACGTTTGTTTTTAAGCAAATATTTTTGGATTTTCACATATCGTGTAATATTTGTAAAGGGTCTTTTATTAAGGACGCTCGAAACTTTTTCGGTTTAGCAGCCATATTATTAAATCAACATCTGTCAAATTTATTGTGAATTTGACAGATGTTGATTTAATGATGTTGATGTTGATTTTATTCATTATTGTATGACAATTCACCACGGAAGGTTTTATAGCCTTTGAACAACGTGAAATCAACATTATTTTAAAAATCAGTGCTCCGTTTAAGAAATGTTCCGTGCTTTACATCATTTTTGCCATCTGCACAACCGTCCTATCAAGTAGACTATTCGATGTTTGGTGGCCAAATTCGGGTCAACCGGTTCGATAAATAAACAGCCAACAACCGTACGTTACCGAAACGCAAAGTCTGCTGGAAACATCGCTGCTGTGCGTGAAAGTGTACGCAAAAACTAGAGGCAATCAATTTGTCGTCGTACACAAGAACTTGGACTTTCTGCGACTTCAACTTTGCGAATTTTGCGATCATATGGATACGGACGACAACTGGGTTCAACAGAGCGGTGCTAAGTGCCACACAGCGCATGTTAGGATGGATTCAGCTCAAGCGATTTGAGAGCACGGTTATCTCGCGCGATGGCGACGTTAACTGACCATCGATATCGTGTGATTTAACGTCTTTAGACTTTTTCCTTTGAGGCTACCTTAAATCGCGGGTCTGGGCGAATAAACCGCAAACAATTGTAGGCCTTTTAATCAACATAACGAACGTCATCCAGCAAATTCAGCCATATTTATGCGACAAAGTCATCGAAAATTAGACCTCCCGAATACGTGCCAATAAGGTAAGCCGAGGACATTTAAACGACGTTATATTCCACACTTAATGCCATAAAATATTATTCCAAATAAAAAAAATTGTGCTGATATCTTTATTCATGACTAAAAACCAAAATGTGTGTATGCTTAAAATGTGTCACTTATGCTACCAGTGATTTCTATGTTTGTAGTAGGTTGTGTAACAAAGTTGCTCGCTACGCACGTGTAGGATTTAGAAAAGTTTCGTTTGACTTAATTGGCGGGTTTAATAATATGTATATTCTGGTTTTGTGATACTTGTAAGAATATTTATAATTTACATGTCATTAAATTAAATGAATTAATGCAGCTTACTATAAACATTGAAAATCAATAAAATTATTTACTGCCAATATGTCTGGCAATCAACTATTTGGATGTACCAATACATTACATTCTTGCGACATCGATTGTGCTGGTCAATATGTAACATCTACTGATAATGAACCTATGATGGCTTGTGACAATTTTACTTATATTACACAAATAGACTTCTATCCACGTCTACGAGAGATTTTGAAAATGCTGTTAATGATAACACCACCCCTATGAACACAAGAGATTACACAGTCAAATTGATATCTATTCCTGCAACTCAAGTTAATGAATCAACTTCTGCTGCAATGGTTGACGTTTCATCTCACCTTTCTTCCAATTGATATCTACTCCTGTAACTCAAAACATTGGATCAACTTCTGGTGTAATAAACAAACCGATTTGTGAATACTGATTTAATACTGATACAACCAAAAATGATGTTTAATTGATGCCAAAACATGTTTGGGTGCTGGCAATTGTAAGGTAAATTGTAAATTGGTGCCAAAAGACGAGATCTCGGCTCCTTGATATGTATGTTTCAAATTGGGCATTTCTACTGAATTATAGCGATAAGGCTCTTGACCCTGATATTTGGCCAATTGGAGTAAACATTCGGGAATTTAATAATGTTAATGCATTAAATTATAATTAGTCATATTAACTATGTAGTATGTATGTATGACGTTACAATTTTATTAAATGAGTACAAATTTGACCTCCTTGCGTTGACGGAAACTCTTCTAATCTGTAAAATTTCAAACAAGACACTTCGTATCTATAATTATAATATTATCCGTTTTGACCGAATAAACAAGACGCGATGAAATGGAGTTGTCATTTATTATCGATGTACATTAAAAATTAAAAAAATATTCCGCCGTACCTTTGGTAAAGTAGAAATTTTAGTATTGGAGCTTACTGAACATTTTGGTAAAATCCTTATAATTATTATTTATAATCCTCCATCTGCTTGTGCCGATGATGTTAATAATATTGAATTGATTTTTTTGGAGATGAATGATGATGTGGAGATTTTAACTTTAATATTTTGATAAATAATAAGATAAATGATTGCTTGAGGTTACATAACTTGTGCTATTTACCTTTTTATCCAACTAGTTTAGACATAACTTTGTTAGATTTATTTATTTTATGTGTGCCCGATAAACGTAGTATAATTTCTTTTGAACAATTAGGGGTTCCTGCCATTTCGGATCACGACTTGAATTATGCCTACTGCAACTTCTGTCGTACTAGAGACAAATTTGATTATACCACAGTTTCAGATTATAAAGCTATTAACAATTAACGTTTTATAGATCTGAAACGAAGTATTATAAACTGTCCGACTGCTCCTTCTTCTAAATTAGTAATTGATAGGGTATCTCTTAAACTTTTAGCAATAAAACTAACGTACACATCAATCAAGCCAAAAATAATTTAATTTTGGCAGTATGCATAATCCTAAATCACCATGGAACAATTTAAAATTCCTTGGTATTTCATGTTTGTGAACTAAAAAAGGAAGTATTACTTTTTCTGCTAATGACATTTTAGTAGGAATAAATAATTTTAGTAAAACTTTAGGTATTTTGCCTTTACTGATTTTTCATTATAGTACTTCCGATAAGCGGCTTCAATTATTTTCCTTCCTAAATCGAATGATATTTCCAATATTTGTAACATTCGTCCTATAAGTATTTTGCCAGTCCTATCTAAAGTTTTGGAAAAAATTACGCAAATACAAATGCTTGATCGCATTAATTGTTTCAATTTACTTTGTAAATTCCAATAGGGATTCAAATCTGGTCATACTACTACTATCATACTTATACAAATAGTTGATGATATTTGTGCTACTTGGATAAACGAAACTCATTTGTGTATTCAGAACTGTTGAACCTTTCTAGGGCTTTTGATTGTGTTAACCATACACAATTACTTGAAAAGCTTAATTTGTATGAGTATTATAAGTTCTCTAATTCTACTATTTTATAGCTTGATTCATATTTCAATAATCGCAAACAATTTGTAAAACATGGTTATGGGTTCCTTTCTATGCGATGTTTTTGCTGGTGTTTCTCAAGGATCAATTTTGGATCCTTTACTTTTTTCCATTTACTTTATTGACCTACCCTGGCATTGTTTTAAATTGTTATTTTCATTTGTATACTGATGGTTTGCAATTGTATATTGGTGGTGACTTGTTAAACTGTGAAGATGAAATTGTGAGATAACTGAACGGTGATCTTAACAGTGTTTCGGTCTATGGTCCAAAAATAAGGCACTTATCATAAATTCAAATAAAAGTAAAGCTTTATTTTTAACTAAAAGTAGCTCCGATAGTATTGCATCTGAACTCTTTTTACACAATGAATTTTATTTGTTCCCAATGTTAATAATCTAGGACTAATCATGAATTCAAAGTTGACATGGAATGACCACGTAAGTTCCTTGTGTTAACGAGTTAATTATAGTTTATACTAGCTAAGGTCAATAAAAAAATTCTGTCCAGTTGACTTACGGAAGTATTTGGTGAAAAGTTTGGTTTTACCAATTTTGTAATATTGTGATTTTGAAATAGCAACAGTTCGGTAAAACGTTTAATTCAGTTAACTTTTAATAATTATGTACGATATGCTCATGCATGGCCTTAACAAATTCAATCACATTTCTGAATTTAAACACTCGATTTTTGGTTGTGATTTGTGTGAGTTTTACCGTTATGGAGCTGCTCAATTTATTTTTGAATAATTAAATCAGGATGTACATTGTATTTGTATGATAAAGCAAATTTCGAACAAAAAATGCGACTGCCACTTGGCACAGTTTGCCTCTACTCGGACGTTAAAAAATATAAGCTTCTATAATTGTTATTTGGTGCACATTTGTAAATATTTACTATCATGTATTGTCGTATATATTTCAGTTTTTAAGATGTTATGTACGAGTAATTGTTAACTGTTATTTTTTTTCTGCGTTTTATGTTTTTCTTTAAATATGTTTTCATTACTTTCTTTCTGTCAAATTGTAAATATGTTTTGTACAAAAAGCTGAGCTTAATACACCACACTTGATTTAAAGTGAACAATTAAACGTACCTAATTTTTGGTAAAACTGCCATAATCAAAAATCGGTATTCCTGCTTAAACTTCAGAAAACCAACAGAGTAACCCATGTTGAAAGTTTAAACTTCAAATTTATTTGAAACTTTTAATTTTTTGTCGTGTTTTGTAAATGCTAAACTTTTTCACATCTCTGCAAAAATTTTAAAAGCTCCTATCAAAGCTGCCACTTCCGGTATACAGATTTCCAGCAAATTTCGCAAGCCTCTCCTAATTAATCGAAAAAGTTTTAGTATGAAGTTGCATTCCATTAGTCAATCCGCCTGAACTGTAGAGATGTCGAATTCTGGAGAAATAGAGTTCTATTATCAAAACGTGACATATCCGGTTAAATTTAGAAAATCATCTGAAGTAATTTTGCTTTAAATTTAATTTTCAATCTTTGTGATTTAACCGCTTTTCCCGGAAATGATAAACTTTTCAAAATATTTGTAAAACTGAAAAGTTCTTATGGAAACTGCCACTTCCGGTGAACCGATTTCGGCCAAAAACTACAGGGATTTCCCAATTGGTAGAAAAGTTTATGTATGAAGTTTCATCCCTATCAATCATTTCGAATTTTGAAACAGAAAAACAGTTTTCTGTCGAACATTGTCATTCCGCTTAAGTTTTGGGGAACTAATGTGGACCACTTTTGTGCAACAATGCAAAATTAAATTATAATCTTTTAGTGCGTAGTTACGATAAATAATATAGTTTACAAAATATTTAAACGAAAAAGTTCCCATTTAAGCTGCCACCTCCGGTCGACCGATCTCGTCGAAAATTAACATCCACCCGAGGCCAAATGTTTTTGACAAAAGATTATTTTGCCAAAAATCGTTATTTCCGTCAAATTTTTGGAAAACTGATGTGGACTGATATTATTACAAATTTAATTCACTAAACATTTCTACTTTAATAATCATTTTTTCATAAATAATACAATTGTCAAAATATTTACAAAAACGTAAAACCCACTCCCAGTGAACCCATTTCGACCAAAAATCAATGGGATCTCCAAATTTATGGGAAAAGCTTAAGTATAAAATCTTACTCCGACCAGTCGCTGCGTCTGGGCTATTAGAGCCCACAATGTTTCAGTCTGCACAGATCAGACACACACACAAATTAGAAAAAAAACACTTTTATTGACTTTGGCGATATAGCAAATGGTAATTCTGCTCACATATTGTTACAAATTTAATTTAGGAGTTCACCGGAAGTGGCTTTTTCGTGTTTTGTCAATATTTTGCAAAACATATATTTATCATTTTCCTTAATCAAAATTAATTTTTTTTAAGAAGTTTTGGACCTCGCCGCGCTAAATTCGGCGAATTGTATAGATTGAAGAGAGATTTGAGTGATTGTAATACTTAATTGTGCAGTTCATAGTTAATAACACTCTGGAGCAGCAGTAACATTTATAACAAGAATGTATTGTTCGAAACTATATTTTGATAAATTTTTGATTATATCGTTCGTAAAATTGGCTTATCACGTCCTTTTATTAGCTTACCCAAAGCATTACGCGTTAGTTGTTGGTTAGGAAGCTTTGAAATGGCATATACATTTTTGATAATTACGCCACAAGACCTATGTCTTATAAATTAATTACCATTATCGTTAAACATAAATTGCTGTTAGTTATAAATTTGTAACAACTAAATTATATGTATACAGCAGCAGAAAGAACATATTTTATAAGTGTAAATTGAATTGAAACCTTGCAAATATTAACCTTGTAACTTACATTTAATATTTTATTTTCTCAAATAACAGAAATATTGCAAATGTATACAATTAAGAATCACATAGGTGGAAAACGCGTTAAGTTACATTACATAAATACGAATATAGATGTTTGAGAATAAGATGTTTCCTTTTTTCAATCATCTCTTTAACTAGGGTGTGCTGTATTCAAAAGGTTGTGTAAACAAATAGAATCGAACACAACAATGTAAGTAAACGTATAACTATTTTTGTCCTATGCACAACAGTTTACATGCATTATGACGTGTACCATTACAATTTTCGACTTAGATTATGTCTCATTTTCCAAATAAAAATTCGCCATTACTTTCTATGAGCACTTGGTGGTTTCGAAGCAAAATAATCACCGAGCTAGTTTTCCACATCTTCAACTTTCGTGAACCGCTGGTCTTTCTGGAGTCAAGTCTGGAGAATGCCTCGCTTGCTGTAAAATTTCCCAGCTTGAAGATAAGATGTGTTCCTGGGTTGATTTTGCTGTATTTGGACGAGCGTTATCGTTCAGCAATATCATCTTCCCACTTCCTTGACACGTAAATGGTATTTTTCCTCCAGAGCACCACTTAATTTGATCAATTGGGTCTGGTAACGTTCAGCTGTAATAGTTTGACCAGGGTTCCAGAAGCTCGTAGTAACTGATTCCTTTCCAACCCCACCAGATACACAGTAACACTTTCTTGGCATTATTCCTTTTTTTGTGCGAAAAATTCTTTCTTTTGAGTAATTCCTAACTGTTCTGCAACCTCTTTTTGAGTATGACACTGATTTTCATCCAGTAATTAAGTTCTTTGTCTCCAAATTGTTTTACTGAACCTGGACGTGGATCGTCCTCAAGACTAAAATCACAAAATTAAGCAAACCATTGTTTTACTGTTGAATGACTCACAGAATGTTCACTCAAAGTCGAATTAATCAATTCCATTCCGATTTGAAAACAGAATAGACTGCAATAGCGTATATGTTTCTTATCGACATCCATCTCTTAAAATTGATGCACACGGAAGCTTGTAAATGACTGAAGCCTATAGAGAATTTAGAAACCTTGAAAACGATGCTGAGGAAATTTCTGTATGACCACTCCTTGTCGATTTATTGAAGTTTTAGCGAGAAACGTAACCAAACAATGAGACACGCATATCAGGCGTAAGTTTGGTGGTTCAAGATCAAGAAGAAAATAAGTTTTCACAGTAAAAAATGTGATTTATTTTAAAAGGTGTATTACTTTTGATAAAACTTCCTTGTAATCCTTGAAAATTTATTCTTTAAATTTATTTGAATCTTGAATCTTGAATATTTAAATTTATTTGAATTTGCAAAGAACGACAGAGAAATAAAACTTTGTTATTTTTTAAAAATGCTAAACCTTTTGATATCATTGCAAAAATTGGGAAGCTCCCATTGAAGCTGCCACTTCCGCTACACAGATTCCCACCCAATTTCTCAAGGATTTCCCAATTAATGGAAAAAGTTTAAGTATGAAGATTTTTCATATTTTATCCGCCCGGGCTGTAGAGATACTGTATTTTGGTGAAATAAAGTTTTTTATCAAAACGTTTTTTCCAGATTCGAATCCATAAACGATTCGGTAGGACTAATCTTTTGGTGCATGTTATTGATGTTGGTAAAGCAAAATCAGTGAAACAACGCTTTTATGATGTAACTCCCGCACGACAGACGTGATTAATGAAAGGGAAAGCTCTTGGTGCTCCTCAGTTATTCTGGTGCATACGGCGATTGGTAAAGTAAGGATCTGTTTGGACGCCCGCGAAGTGAACAAGGTAACCGTCAAAGATGCGTATCCGCTATCTCGAATCAACGGTTTGTTGGAACAGCTGGATCAAACACGGTATATATCAGCTATTGATTCAAAGGTGCCTTTTAGCAGATCCAGCTCGACCCAGAATCCCGCGATAAGACGGCGTTTACGGTACCCAGACGTCCCTTGTATCCTTCAAGGTCAAGCCATTCGGGCTGTGCAATGCCCCACAAACGCTCTGTCGACTTATGCACCGAGTGATTCTGTATCAGCTCCACGATATAGTGTTCATGTATTTTGACGACCTATTGGTCACTTCTGCCTCGTTGGAAGAACACTTTACTATTTCAGAAAGCCGCACAAATATTGTGAAAAGCTGGACTTACGATTGATATCAGTAAGAACAATTTTGTGTTGAGGGAGGCCAACTACCTCGATTACATTGTGGGCGACTAGTGCCTCCGCACAAATCCATATAAGTGTAAAGTCATCATGGATTTTCCCACCCCAAAAACACAATACAAATTCGGCGCATTCTTGAGATGTGCGGAAGATACTGTCGATTCATACAAAACTTCGCTTCCCTGGCTACTCTGCTTACCGACCTTACTGGTAAGTCGTCTAAGTTAAAATGGTATGTTGCTGCAGAAGAACTATTTAATTCGCTAAAACAAGCTTTGTTTATTGCTCCTCTCTTAAACCCCGATTACGACCGACCCTTTTATATACAGTGCGATGTCAGTGCCGTCGGCGTAGGTAGAGTACTGTTTCAGATTGACTCAAACGGCGAAAAACACCCCATATAATATATTTCGCACAAGCTCCATCGAGCATAGCAAAATTATTTTGTAACAGAGCTCAAATGCTACGCCGCGGTATTGAGCGTCCAAAAGTATCGCCCATATATAGTATGTTATACATTTACCATCTATACAGACCATGCCAGTGTTCGTTGGTTGATGTCCCAAAAGGACTTGTGCGGGAGACTCGTTCGATGAAGTTTAAAGCACAGGCGATCGATTTCCAAATCGGCTACAGGAAGGGCTCTGTTAATGTTATACCTGATGCATTGCCTAAGGCCTTTTGTGATGAGGTCACGTCCGTTGTTCTAAACTCTAGTTGTCCAAACGGTCAAACAGCTCGAGTTACCTCGGACCACTTAGAGTCCAAGGAGCACCAAGTCTGAAAATACCAGTAATACGAATCCAAGTGATATTTCAATATCTAGTTCATGTAAGTCACATCAGCTAGCCGCGACAGATTGACTTGGACTCAGCTTCTTTTTTTGACGAACAGTATGTCAAGGAAATTGACCACATTTGACAAATTGAGGATTGTGAACACAACTTCTGAATCGAGAGTAACAAACTGTTAATCCCACCTGCCTACGGATCTCGGTATGTAGATACCTGCCCCCTGGAAATTGGTGTTTGTGATCTCAATGACAAGCAATTCAATTACACAGTTTCACCAACTTCGGCGCATATGCGAATAGCAAAAACCCTTGAACGATTCCAAATGCAGTTTTCCTGGCCACGTATGTCAAATGTAGTTCAAATAATGGTGTGAATTTTTCAACACTTCCAGCTATAGGAGTGCTACTTCCGATAATGATAAACGGTTTACCTCAAAGCTTTTTAAAGAATTGCTTGCAAAATACAAAGTTTCACATTTACGAAGGAAATTACGAACACCAATTTATTTATTCCTCAACGAGTAACTCGTCGGAGCGAGTTAATAGGACGTCGTGAGTCGCTGATCAATCGTGCATTGACGATCGTGAACACAATGAATGGGACCTTCACCTCCAAGAGGTGGTCGCAGCATTACGGAACGTCCGGCATGATTCAATGCATTTCTCTCCTCTTCTCACTCCTTGTCTTTGACCTACACATATCACTCCGCGGGTTCGATTATGCCAGGCGACGACTGTTATGGAATAACGACGCAAACGAAATCCAGGTGTTGACTAAACCAGACCGATTGAATCTCGGCCGCGACAATAAATTATCCACTATTTGAAAGTTGCCGACGAAAGTACATCTCGTCATTATAATCTCCACAGCCGAGATGGAAACTTCAATCCTGGACAACCTATCTTTGTAAGATCTTTCGCACAGAGTGACACATTTAATAAATGTATACCCGCCATCATTGCCCGTAAGGTGGTTAATATCGCATACTCTATAAGAAACTTGGAGGGAAAATCGCTTGGAATTTATCATGCAAAGGACATTCGAGTTTAACACGGTTAATTTATATTGGTTTGCTGGAATTAACAGGATAATTGTTGAGCCCGGCTTTATGAGACCCCGTCTCGGGTGTGGGGCGTCCCCACAATTGTAACGACGGCCGCGGTTGCAATGGTTTTTCTCAGCTCTGCCCCTGTAATAATTATAATTTCCCTATTTTTTTTGGTTTGGGATATTTTTATGGTAACATGCAGACCTGCAATCGATTACCTCAACAATTAATTTTTTTGCTTGAACAAAAGATTCTGGTTGTGTCAGTTTGCACACTTTTTTTATTCTTGGCAATGCATTAATGTCTTTAGTTATTTTGTCATCATATATGGTAAAATATACTACACTGCGCCAAATATTTTTTCGAAAAAATACGCAGATTTGAACGCTTGTATCTTGGTGAAATAATACCTTTCAAAAAAATAATTTTGCAATTGAAGGAAATTTTGTCTTCTTTTCTTTACTGGAATTCGTTTTATTTTATTTTGTTTTTATGACTTTTTGAGTAAAATAGAAATTGTCTAAAAGATAAACAATATGCTGCTGTTTGAGCCTGTAAACGAACTTGCTCGATATTTCATTCCCAAATCCAAATTAACCATTTTATAGAGAATTTAGAAACCTTGAAAATTATGCTGTGGACATATCTGTACGAAAACTCCGTGTCGATTTATTGAAGTTTTAGCGAGAAACGTATCAAAAAGCGTATAAACGTTAACAAGTACATTTTTATCTCGCAAACTAAGCACTCTACGATAAAATTTCAAGTTCCTTTAAATTTTACGCCATTTTATGGAAAACAATAACTTAATTTATCGCATAGTTAGAAGGTTCAAATGAGATGA
Source organism: Nephrotoma guestfalica (assembly GCA_963691935.1). Lineage (NCBI taxonomy): Eukaryota > Metazoa > Arthropoda > Insecta > Diptera > Tipulidae > Nephrotoma > Nephrotoma guestfalica. The sequence goes on from OY829914.1 coordinate 141,574,017, forward strand.
ATCGAAAAGAAAGAATAATTACTCGTTCGGACTACGTTGAAGCCGGTGTAACTTATCCTGAGTTTGGGAGAATCTGTGATATTAAGGTGTCTGTTGTGTTGTGACCCAGACTTGGCATCGATATTTAGAAACAGGAAGTGTAAGTCAGCGTGAAGTATCTGGTCGACCAAGAAAAACTACACCTAGAGAAAATCAAGCTACCGCACGTTATGCTACAAAAAACAGGAAAAGGAGTGCTCAAGAAATTAAAAGTAATGTACCAGTACTAAACCTGATAACAAAACGGATGATAATAAATCGATTGAAAGCTTATCGAATAAGAACACGTCGATCTATTCGAGTTTCACGAAGAAATTATGTGTTGCAGTATATAAAATGGACTTAGAGGGAGACTGTTGTAATGTCCTTTTACGGATGAATCGCGGTTCAATTTGATTGCTTTAGAAGGCCAAAGCAGAGTTTGGCGTTCATCAGGACAAAGATTAAACCCTAATTGCGTGATGCCAGTCATAGCATTTCATGGAGGTTCGGTGATGGTTTGGATGGGTATGTCGTGGAATTATAAGATAGATTTGGTAGTAATACCACATCCAGAGTTACCATCAACACATTATGTAGAACAAATTTTAAGGCTTCATATGCTTTGCATGAAAAGATAAATTATGGGAGTGGATTTTTTGCGGCTCCATCCTCCTGTAACCATCCTCCGCGAGAACCAGATTTAAACCCTATAGAGCACGTCTGGGATATGATACAACGGCGTGTAAGAAAACGGAAAAGGCAACCAATAAATTTGCAGGAAATCCCAGATGCTTTACAAGAAGAATGGCAGCAAATCATCATAAAACAAATACACAGTGCATTAAATATTCCACGGCTTATTTATGAAATAATGATAGAAGAGGTAACACGCGATATTGAAAATTTCATTTTGTTCTTATATTTTAATTTTATTACGTTTGTAAATAAATCACATTTTTTACTGTAAAAACGTATTTTCTTCTTGATCTTGAACCTTCAAAATTACGCCTGATATAAATCGGTACGGAGTCGTCGTACAGAAATTTCCACAGAGTCATTTTCAAGGTTTCTAAATTTTCTATAAAATGGCTAATTTGGGTTTGGGAATGAAATACCGAGCAAGTTCGTTTACAGTCTTAAACAGCAGCATATTTTTTTACCTTTTAAACAATTTTTATTTTACTCAAAAAAGTCATTAAAAACAAAATAAAATAAAACGAATTCCAGTAAAGAAAAGAAGACAAAATTTCCTCAGTTGCAAAATTATTTTTTTGAAAGGTAGTATTTCACCAAGATACAAGCGTTCAAATCTGCGTAATTTTTCAAAAAAAATTGTCTATTCCGTTTTTTTTTGGCGCAGTTTATGTTTATAAAGTATATTATCAATTATTATAAATAATTATAATAATATTTAAAATAGTGTAATTTTCGCGATTTTTAACAAAAATTGCGCGTGGGAATCGCGCTAATTACAATAATTATTTGCGGTTTTGAATGTGATTGTGTTGTGAAACTTAAGCAGTGAGAATCAAGAAAAATATGGTGTATCGATTAAAATTTTTTTGTATATGAATATGGCGAAGTTCTACACGACCGTGGATTTAAAACAAAAACTAAATAAACAATTTTGGAGTTAAACATTGTGTTAAAATGTTAAAATTAATGAGTTAAAATATTAAAATGCTAACTGTAATTTGAATTATCTGAGTGTAATTAATTGATTAAATGTGTTAAATAAAAATTATAAGTTTTGTAATAAACTTATCTTAACAAATAATCAAGTAACAATTGGCAATACAAGAAAATTTGAAACACAAAAACATGAAAAAATTGGTTTTTAATTGCTACTAATTATACCATTGATAGAGTGACGATAATAAAACATAAGCCAATCAACCTTACAATAAATTTATTGAGTTAAGCCCCATTGTTTACGCCGACAACTTAGTTATTTTAGTATCTAGCGTAATATATTACGCTCAGTGTTTGGCGCTATAAAGCCCGCGTATCTTATCATAATCCATACATGCCATCAACGACTGAAAATAAATACGTTATATTTACGATCTGATACTGTGAGAGAATTTATATATAACTGGGGTGCGCGCGTTATACTAGGAGCATTCATCGGCCGTTACAACATTGTCGCTGCCTTGGACCACTATTTAGGGATTAAAGATACCATGATGGGATGCACAGTAACTAAATGACTAAGTACATGTAAGGTCTATACAATTTTATAATTTGTACTGGGTTTATTGTACAGAGTTCTTTATTTTTTAAATTTTTGTTTGCATAATTTTGAATTAATACTATAACTGATTTTTTGAGGTTTAATACTATAACTGATTTTTTCACTCGTGTTTGTAAAACACAAAGTTTATGTCCCGAGCGGATTTTTATGTACTATATAAGATTGTGGTTTTGATTATTCATTAATTATTGAATGGTACTAGTTTATGTTTATTATTCTTGCAGTAAATTATTATTAAGATGGTGAGCTCCAGTGTATGTGCTTGTGATCTGGAGCTGATGCGTTACGATATACGATTACTTCCTAGCGGTGAATTCAAAAATTTTGCAAATTTTTCAAATTTCAAAATTTTTATTATCCAGCAAACAAACACTGCATGGAGACCGCTGCAGGATCAATTCTGCTAATACAAGATATTCCGAATTCCGTTACAAAATTTAAAAAAATGATCTGAACTAATTTTGTTTGAAACATAATTTATATACTTTCCAAAATATTTGCAAAAATCGAAAAAGCTTCTTACGAAGCTACCATTTCCGGTGAACCGATTTCGGCCAAAAATCACTGAGATCTCCATTTATGAACACAGTATGAAGTTTCACCACCATCAGACAAATCATCTGAGCAAACAGACATTTAGTAGATTGTAGAAAACTAATGAAGGACCCTTTTAAACAAAAACCAAAATATGAAATTATAACCACAGTCTCGGTTTATTACCTTGTCTGTGCTGTTCTATGTTACGTTATATATGTTTATACTAAACATATTATTTATTCACGCAATAAATCTATAGACAAATCCTGCAGATGACATATATAATTTTTTTTTTAAAACTGTAAGTGGCAGGTTATGTAAGGACAATAAATAATTATTAATAAATAATAGTATAGTCTCTGACTTTGACAAATGAAGAGTTGTAGAATTATTCAATTTATACAGTTAAATAATATTTTTCTGCTGCAAGACAAATTTTGGGCCGCTCGAATATTACGAGTATCTTAACTGCTATTTTTCCGTTCATATATCTGGTATATATTCCGCTACTTCGTATAATACAATAGTTGTGATATTATTCTGTTATTCCAATTCATTCATCATCTTTGAATAGCTGTAGGATTTTATTTAATGTTTTTTCCTTCTTATGTATTGTTTGTATTTAGCGTACATTTTGCATGAATTTACTACAACAGACAGTGTCGTCTATTAGGGAAATTTTATATTTCCAGGAGATAGAACAACCGCATAAATATTTCTGTTTTTTTGTTGTAGAAAGTACAGAAACTGAAAGAAAATCATGTTGCTCATAGTATCTAATATGTTTGCTAAACTTTAAGGTCTTGTGTATCTTAATTGTGGTAGAAGAAATTTAAACAGATTTTGCATACACAAAACATTGATCTAGGTTATTTAGAAGTAGGTAGAAATAATATTTCTTATATTATTTCAACCAATAAATAACCATCTTCCAATGCGGATTAGCATGGTATAGCCGTCAGTATTTTTAGTCTGTTAGGATAATTTAGTAAACATTCGATCATTCGATTATTCATTTTTTACTAAACCAAATTGTTTTAAGTAGTAAATACAATTTTAGGTTTTGTTGTGTGTGCAAATAATACATATAAAGTTTCCCGCTAATTTGTTATGGTGCAAAATGTTTGGTTAAGGCGACTACCTGCAATATTTGCACCACCAACATAACCAAAGGAAGATTTCCCCGGGATAAAATGTGGTGGCTCCTATAACAAACTCTTTCATATAAAATGTGCCCTTATCTCCAAGGAACTTCTAATTGGTATAAAAACTGCTCTGCCAACTGGCGAAGTGAAGTTTTTAGATGTACAATAAACCAATCGCTAGTTGATGCTAAAACGAATGGAAATAAATAAATAAATAAATAAATTATTAATTATTAATGAAAAAAACGCTCTCCCTTGAACGAGCTGAAGGCTAGCGTAACATCACTGGTATCAGAAACTGAATCTTTAAAAAGCACAGTTCGCCTAAATGTGTCAACAAATCATATCAATTAGAAACTGAAAATGGTAAACCTAAACAAAAGCGTAATGCAAATGACATCTTTAACAGATGTAAGGAATTTGGACATGTACAGATTTTTTGGACATGTACAAATTCTTTGGACATAAATTTATGCGAGTGTTCAGTGTGCACCTTTTGACAAAAAAAAATTATTTTCTTGGGCAATAATTTAAGATAGGGTGCATTTTTAACAATGTATTTAAATAATACGAAATGTTATTTTCATAACCATAATCAATATTCGTTCGTTTATAATCATATATTAGGTAAAATAACAAAAATCTCAGAGATTAGCTAACATAGTGACTAGATACGTTTTAGAGAGAATACATTTAGATATTCAAATCAGTAATCCGTGTTTTGATATGAGCCGTAGGGCTCATGTAATGAATTTTTGAAGTTTAACCAATATCGTGTATTGGATTTGAATTTTTTACTCTATATAAATGGAAAATCTGTAAGAATCACAACAATCAGTTTCGTACAAATGAGATTATTGATTTGAAAACATCAGTCTTCTCATTAGGTCGCGACGACTGATGTTGTATTATGTACAGTGGAATATTGTCTATATATATATAAAACAATACCATGTTCTATTTATCCGGTCTAGAAGAGACGAAAAAATAGGGCGTGCTTGGGGAAGTTGATTGTGTATAAGTAGATATATCGATTAAGTTGTTGTCACTTAGATTGGCGTTAAATGGAGTAAATTCCTACGATTGTGTATTTAACCTAAAATACTGAAAATAGACCAATGTACGGAACAATCACAATAAAAACTATTACAATAGAAAATAAAATTCGATTTGAATTAACATTTTTTGGACATTGCGCTAAGTCAAATAGAAAAATTTCAGTATACGAAAAATTGGTTATTTTAAAAAAATTCATTGCATAAGTCCTACGGCTCATATCGAAACACGGATAACTGATTTGAATATCTAAACGTATTCTCTTTCAAACGTTTATAGTCACTATGTCAGCCAATCCCTGAGATTTTTGTTACTTTGCCTAATATATTACGGCATATGATTATAAACGAACGAATATTGGTTATTATAATTGAAAATAATACGAAATATAGGGTGTGTTTTTAACAATGTATTTTCATAATACGAAATATGAAAATACATTGTTAAAAACACACCCTATTTTAAATTATTGCTCAAGAACTTAACTGTTTTTCAAAAAGAGCACACTACTCGCATTATTGTATGTCCCACGTTCCACCAAATAAAAGCAGTAAAACAACAATAATCCGATTTTACACAATTTTTTTGTTGTTACACTTAGTTCATTTATTATTAAAAAATATACGAGCACAAACACGAAAAAACAAAACACTTTCAGCTGAAGACTTCGATGTCTTTCTGTTCCAAAACCATCATAAGCAGCGCATCCACATTATGCATCGTCTAACAGCATTCGAGTCTAAAATTTACCGAGAAGTTAAAAATATAAATATTTTACAATAGATACACTTCGCGAAATTCAATTAAAGCCACCCTTAAATTTTTGTGATGCGATAGTAAGGCTTGGAGTTTGAACTTGATCTATTATTAGGTTTTAATTGGGATGTCAATATAAACATAATTTTAATTGAATTTTTCTTTTTTGCTAAATTTTAATAAAAATAGATTTTTTACAGTGTTTCATTAATTACTTCAAAAATTCTGCTCGATATGGAATTAACCAATCCTTGCAATTTCATTTCGGTAATTTGCTCCCATGCCTGCAACGGCTTTATCAAGTCAATCAAGTTGTTGCACTGCTTCCCATTGACATAGATCTTTCATGCCACATTGTGTAACTACACGGCCTGGTCGCAAGGCCTGTACCACCATCCTACACTATACTGCAGCTCATTGTCGGCTAAGGGCGGGTTCTGCCACTCGTCGGTACAAGCCGCCATGTTACAAAAAAAAAAAAAAGAAAGAAATGTGATCTAATAATGAAATTAATATAGTCTACGATTTGAAAAAAAAACATGAAAAAGAGAAAAACATGTTTGCACCACCCTGTGATCACCGTCCACTTTTAATAATAATTTACCTCCTCATAATCTTACTCAAACATTACCGAACGAAAGAAATAGAAATAATCATCGCTTAGGCTTGGTTAGACGAAATATGCCAGAAAAAAATAATAATAATAATAAGCCGCAAACGAAGAAATTGTAGAGCCAGAAATCCAAAAAAAAAATGTTTACAAATTATATAGTTAAATGAAAAGGAAAAAAAATAAATAGGCAAATACAATAAAGAAACATGGATGATGATGCCGAGTTGACGATGATGTTGATTATCCCGATATATGCTCGCTAGCGGTGGTCGTTGAATTTCCAGTAGAAACAAAAAGAAATTCCGCAGCCTGGATAAATTTCAGCAGCCTCGATATGGGTATTCGCCACTATCGCCAGGTGATAAACAATTTGTATGCGATCACAAATTCAAACAAAATGCTCCTTATTCTGCAACCACCCGATATAACTGCTCGTTGTTAATAGTAAGTACCGTTGACGCCTCTGTATAATACCAATAGTTGGTAACGTTGACCAGTAATTGCGCCGAAATACTTCTTAAGTTTTCTTTTTGTTTCACAGAAATACTTCTTAAGTTTTCTTTCAAGTAAAGACTTTTATTTATATTATAATTTGTAGTATTAATTGTATAAGAAATACAATTGTTTGTTGTATGTTTTTTCTTTTCTTTATAATTTACACAACTAAAAATTATGCGTTACAATTATTCGTAATATTAAGTTTTATTTTCAAACAATATAAATATTTTTTTCCTTAGACTTTCCTTAGAGTTTTTAGACACATTTTTTCTTTCTTTTATTATTGTTTCTGGTTTTCAACCTTTCTTGTTTGCTACCACGACTCGAATCCCCTTGCCAAACTATCATTTCTTTTTCTACACCTCGCTGTCATTGTGTGCCCGCGCTTTTTCCCTTCTTTCGCAAAATTGACCCCAATACACATTTGCATTCTATTGAACGAAATCAGCTGATTTAATATTTTCGAAGTTGTAACCCGATAAGCAGTTGTACGGTAGGAAATAAAGTTGTGGATTACGCCTAAAAAGTAGGTAAGTTAATTACTATGGTAAGTCTAAACAAAAAAAAGGTACCCAATTTAACGTAATCGTTACAATTTCCAAATAAATTCTCTATAGTAATTAAATTAGGAGAATGTGCTGGCCAGCCCTAAACATCGATCTGCCGCTCTCTAAACCAGTTGATTTGCACCGCAAAGTGACGGACATAAAAATGCTGAGCGCGGCGACGATACAACACTTTAGGGATCTGGGCAAAGCTCTCTCTGACCGCTTCAACCAACTCATCGGAACGTCTTGATCGTTGATGAACGGCATGATGAACAAAATTCGACATCAAACGACGAATAGTGTTGTTAGACGGTACCTGTTGGCCACGATATTTTTGACAATATGCACGTTGAGTTAACACAACTGAACGACTATGTTCAATGTACACCGTCACTATTTCGGCGCGTTGTTTTGGTGTGAAGCGATTCATGGTTAAAATTGTACTGAATTGACGTTTCAAAAACATGTCTAGTCAAGTCAATCGGTTGACAAATGTTACAGTTGTTCAATGTTTACATACCGACATAAAAGATGGCGCGCCCTGTATATTTTGCCGGACACTATGGTTTGAAGAACTGAGTATTATAACTCTATGGTAACGAGTGTACAAAACCATCAAACAGGTTAGTGAAAACCTCAATTACAACTACACAATTAAAAAAAGGACATACCACAAGGTGGCAAACCTTGATGGTTTGAAAAAATTAGCCATCGTATCAGGCTCTGTCAACTAAAGTTCTCTTACATACTATGGAATATCTTTCTATTCGTACATATTATGTATTTGTATAAAAAATATTCTTCTAGTACTAAGGTTGCGGGTGAATATTTGGTGAGAAAGTCGATATTTACTTTGATTTAAAGTGTAAATTAAATTATTTTTCAAAATCGTCATTTTTATGGCAATCTGGTCAAAAGATTTGTTCTAAAACCAGTTTTTAGCATATTAAAAGTTTTACCCTGATGTTCCCCCGCAGTTTTAGTAGCGCATTATTTTTTTAGTTCAAACATAGGGCGTCTACTAGACTGGACTATGTTACTCTATTAGGTCTAAAGCAAAAGCACCTTCTCCCATATGTTATACCACAATGTTTCGCTGCAGCTTTCGTTTCTTTCGTATTCCATTCTAATGACATTCATGTTAAAGTTATCAGGCTATTGCCTATATTATTAAATTTTAAAGAAAGTTAATCAATACAATAATTTCGACTCGTATACCTTTCAAAAATTGTCACGTAAAATCAAATTTCAATTTCCAAATCAAATCTTATGTAAAGAAAAACGTCAAATTTCAATCAAATTCGCATTTATTCCTTTTATAAAATTAAATTTATACATTTAAAAAAAATTATTTTAATTTAAATTCAGAAATAAACTGTAGCATTGAAACTTAAGCTTATAAGAGCTATACGAATATAAATTTTAAATTTATTTCACCTAAATGAAAATTAGAATTCACCAGATTTTCTCGTGTCCTACCAACTAAATTCTAATGTTAGGATATAGCAAAAAATATGTTATGCTTTTACCATTTACTAAAAATTATAAATCGAAAGGTTTCGATGTTCAAACGAAATCGAGAAAGTTTTATTATATTGAAGAAATATAAATATGAACTTAATTTTAGTAGCAAAGTCGTAAAGTACGAAAACATTAACAAAAAAAGTTAATTAAAGTTTTACCAATTAGCTTAAAGGTTCTAAATAGTTCGTAAATCGAATACTTTATACATTTTGTGTGTAGGATAAGGTTTAAAGATAAGGTTTAAGTAAACAGTATAGCATTTATTACGAAATTTCGATAAATCGCGTATTAATTTGTAATAGAACGTTAATCTAATCAGATATTTCACAAACAACAAAATCTTCGTCTTGAATGTTCTTCAATTATTCATGAGCACTATATAAAAGTAATACAGTCTCTTTATAATATGATACAAACCACCTTAGTTGTTCAATTTTATCATTATTATAATTTTTTGACGAAATGAAGATGCCATGTAGAAAATAATTTTAAGAGCAAATTTGTATATTCCTTATCATATTCTTTTTTTTTGTTACTTATGATTCAAGTGGTTATGGATTCTTTACTTAATGCTGAATATGTATTATTTTTATACATCATAAAATCTTTGATTGCGGATGAATATTATTATTATATTTGTAAAGTTCACTTCTTGAGTACGTATTAATGAACATTATTTATTTCAAAAAAATGAAACTTGTTTAAATTTTACTTTAAAATAATATGGGACATGTGTGTGTACTCGTAAGTATTACATATGTATGTGGCTATTATAACACTAAACAATAAGCATACTTAGGATTCTAATAACCGGTAATTAAATGTACGTATGTTTATTGAGGCAACTCCAACTCGGCAACTGATACACAAACATATTTTGATCGTTAAACAGAATATTTATTGATTGGATACAAAAATGTTCAAGTACGGTTACGGTATTTATAAGAGAAAAATTATGAAAGGAAACTTTGTTTCACGTATACCTTGATTTTAACGTAATCAAAATAAACACTTTTATTGCGAAACAATAAGCAACAAAAATAAAACTGAACAACTTGTTATAAAAAGAATTGTATTTCTAATCAAACCGAATAATTTTAAACTTTTCTTCCTAAAAATCCTTGCTCTCATAGAAACATATAAGTTATAACGAACGTTTCATACATTTAAATATACATGTAGTGTGAAATCCGTTAACTACACACAACGACAAACCAATTAGTCACTCACTTGTTCACAATGATAATTCAAAGTCACTCACTTTTTCACAATGGTAATTCAAAGATACTGTACATTTGAATGAGTTTTTGGATTGAATTAGATAAAAATACGTTTTCGAAATTACTTAAATTTCTATTATGTATTACTTTAATAAATGAATTATCATAGCAAATTATAAAAAATATTAAATCGACAAAAGACAAAATACCACTCCACCAACAATGCGGTGTTGTTTATAAAATTGCATGTGCGTGTGATAAAATTTACATTGGAGAAACAGGTAATAAAAAACCCGCATGCAAAATCACCAGGGCAAAGTTCAATGTAAAACTCGTTCGACTCAGTAGACTGTTGAAGTGCCGAATTCATTGGTCGTCCTATCTTTCATGTCAGTACTAAAGGCTAGCATGGAGCTATTCAATGCGTAAATCGGACCTATGGCCAAACGTCATCGATTTTGGTACTGCGTAAGGTAGGACGTGTAAAGCGAACTGCGAAAGATTTGAGAGTGCTTCGGCCCCAGAACAGATTGAAAAGATTACAAACCGTAAAATCATTGTTTAGAAAACGACTATTCACCGAAAATAATAATTCGCCGAAAATAACAATTGACTGAAAACAACAGTTCGCCGAAAACGACAGTTCACCAGATTTTACACACGAAAACTAAAGTTTTAGCATAAACAGCATGCATAACAATTTCTTTTCTGAAGAAGTTTCTGTTCAGCATTAATATTTTCTGTTATTTTATTTCGAGCCGATTTTTAAGAACCAAAAGCAAACATTCAGTCGGTTGTTCCTTTAAACACTTCTGTAAAAATCCCTTCGATTCTAGGTAGAAAGAATAAACTTGTATAGTCAAGTCTTCTACATAGATTTGTTGGAATTTCCCCAGAAATGTTTGAAGAACAACCAACTGCAAGTAGCAAATTAATTAGGACTTTTTAGGATTTCAAGAATCCAGCCTGACGAGAAGTAGGAAAGATTGATTTCGCTTAAATCGATTATCACATCTACGTATCTACAAGAGACCAAAGCTCACGTGATGGACAAACAATTATATGAGTAAATAAAGACGTCATAGAGCCTTTTTGAGCTAATCTGTAATAATCAACAAACCACTTCATTCGAACCTTAAGAGGAAGGTAATATGAGTATTTTGAATGATTGTCATATGCAAATCTGTTAACATGAAAATACCGCTAATATGATTTAACTCGCGAGGTCGAATATGTTCATTTACCTGTTACTTCACTTATGCACAACTACAACAAAATAAATATCCAATATCTTCAATGCTTTTAATAATATGCTGTAGTAGAATGCTGTAGTTGCTTACTAATATCGCTCTATTATCACATTAGTATCGAATACGTTAAATGAAAGTGAAAACAATTATAACCAGGCTACGAAACACAATTTAAATTTATTTTAAATATTTTGATAGCAAATATAGAAAACCGATGAACCGAATTATGTGTTTTAGAAGTTATGTAACACGTAGCGTACACTTTAGGACAAACACAACACACATATTGTGATACAACTTTCCTTTGTCAATGTAAATTAGTCTTTGACCTTATACACGGTATATGGTTTACTGAAGATGGCAGGTACTAGAACGATTTGTAGGAAGAATATTTATAAATAATGTAATTAGAAATGGATACTCTGAACTTTCAGTTCATCGTTTTGATATTTTAGCCTTAGAAATGTCACCGATAGATCGATTCCGTAGCTAACTTCAAGATTTTTAGTGTTAAAGAAAACAAACAAAATGTCAAACAGAGTTTCGTGTATTTTGTTTGAAACGAATTGAACACAATTTTAGTTAATTTATTAAAACTGATTTTTAAATAATTATTGTAGTAAGTTGATTTGAAATGTTTTTTTATAAGTTCGGAAATAATAGTTACGAATTTTTGAATTTATTTAGCACGGACATATTGCTGTCATTGTCATAAGAAACAGATTCGAGCATACCATCGCGATTTACCGGAAACTGTTGACAATAAGAGACATAATCTAACCATTTACCATAAATAAATTGGCAGAGTATAAATTTCTAAATAACGCAAATTCTGGTTTCCAACGCAATATTTTCATAATTTCAATGATACAGATATTATCTAATTTTCACAAAACTCTAATAAACTTACATTAAAAATATATTCAAATTTCTATTTTGGTTTCCTTAACCCTCAAAATTTCTGTCAATTTTTGTTGTCAAAAAATCGGTTTATAAAATGAAAATAACTTGTTCAACATGTCAAAAATATTTCCCATAAACGCCTAATTTTCATGAAAAGTTAAATCTTTTTTCATACGATTTATTTGTCCAAAAGAGGGCCCGCACTCAATACGACAATGGTCTATGATCCACATGTATCTACTGGTAATAATAAACTTTTAACAGTTCATTTATGAGACCTGCCATAATTAGAACCAATTCACTTCAAGAGGGTCTTCAAATTCGTAGTAAGTGGAATTTTTTTTTTCTTGTATTTGACACTTATTCCGAACGAGATTTCGTTTGGAATCAGTGCCAATTAGAAAGCTATAGCCTTAAAAAGAATTAGTTAAATTAGCACAAAGTATATAACTGATTTTGGTTTTATGAAAACAACATATTTATAGTAATTTCTAGAGCCCAAAGTACATATTAGATAGTGTGTGACAACAAATTCTTGTATTTAGGGATTCCATTTTAATGTTGTTAACATAAATTTACTTTGCATAAGGGTAAATAAGGTAATTTTCAAATAAAACGGCCAAGTCAATCTGGTATGGCATTTCGTTAATCGCTATTACCTGAAGAAACTACTAGATGGTGTACACCGAGGTGTTACATTTGTTGAAAATGCCAGTTTCAATAGGCATAATGAAAATTGTATTGTGAAAGCGAATGCCATGTTTGGATTTGTTAAAAAATGGACAGATGAATTTAAAGATGTGCAAACCTTATGTTCACTCTATTTCGCTTATGGTCTACTACGCTGTACATATTAAAAGAATTGAAAGCATTCAAAAGAAGTTTCCGATTTTCTTGTTAAAGAAAAGTGACTGGGATTACGACCACAATTTACCATTCCAAGAAAATGTGGCTTGATTACCTCCGTACTCAACAAGATGCACGGATTACAAAATATGCACGCTTGAAAATAGACGACTTCTCATAGGGCGGCTATTATTGGTAATGTTTTGCTTGGTCACATTAATTACATTTTGGAAAACATATTCAATTCATGTGCCTTGCAGAACATTTCGAAACCATGAGTTTTTAGCACTAGAACACCATTCCACAAACTATGGAGAAAATAACCCCATTAATAGGTTGTCTAAATCATTCAACATCGCCGACGACCTATTTGACTTTAACTCTAACTCTAACTCTGACGAAATATTTAAAAAAAATTTGAATTGTTAATAATTGTTTTAATATTTTAATATTTTTAATATTATCTGAAATCATACATGTAAATCACAGAATATATTTCTATTTAGATGGCACACATTACTTTACGATATATTTATTTATTTTAATGTGTTTGGCGGTATGACATGTTTGACCTCTAATTGTCTAACTAGCGAATCAGTAATGCAACCTCAACAGAAATCAACGATAGCTTTTCATTCAAAATAATTTGAAAACTTGGCTATCGACTTCAATAGTATGATTTAAAATTGTTAATACTTATTATTGTAATTGCATTTAGTATCGAACTTTATATATCGTGAAACAAAATTATAATTTAAAAAAGTAAGTAAATCTGTATTCGCAAAAATGGAGGATGCCTTTGAAGAAGTGCAAGGCCAATGGGAGCTTTTTGTCATGTTTGTCAAACATCTTTAAAGTTTCAAAGAAAAAAAAGATATTGTGCCGTTAAGGTAACCAAAGTACTTATGTATGACAGTCGCATGACGTCAGGTCTTTTAAATATGCTGTCACTAAAGTCGATTTGAAATAATATCTGTGTTGATTAGTATTACTTGTAATTATAGAAAAACAGAATAGTAATCAAATTGGCGCAAATCAAACCCCAAATTAAACATCTTTTATGCTGAAATTATAGTTGCTTATTACTAAACATGTATTTGCCGTCACGAATCCGAAACGTTGACATCTCAAAAGCAACGTATAGCTTAAAACTTCTATACGTGGCCGCAATATCAGAAACTCACCATCACTACTACACTCCTTCCAAAAAAATAAATAATCCCATAAAATTCCAAAAACGACACTCAATTGCACGTTGCCATGAGCACTCACCTACCATAATTTACCGCTCAAGAATGCCAAAGTTATATTCTACAGTTAAATATTTCTTATACGACCTGTGTGTTTACACCAAAAATCTAAATTCGCTATTTAACCCAAAAACACTACGACCACGTTACATTCGCCATCTATCCTGCAAAATAACTCAACGTTAACCAAACATACCGCAATTCAAACATTCCCAATCAAGTCAACATCAAAAACAGCACTTTTCTCATTCAAAACAACTACACTTTCCTTAAAACAACAATTTTAATCAATTTAAAAACATTCGTGAACAAAGGAATAATAACACCTTCATGACAAATAGCTAGTACACCCATAGAGCGGACCATGGTACCAAAACACAGGCCCACTACAATCTTGAAATCGAAAAAACTCGAGTGTCGTTCCATTCGTTATATTCAAGCCGGCACCCAAATCGAACAACTTTCAATAACTTATCAATCCGAAAACTATATTATATTAGAACCAAGGCATAGATGACCACTTCAGAGAAAGCGCCAACTTGTATCCTTACATTTGCGGCCGCAGTCACAACAAGACCACCACGTCTCTCTCAATCGACAACAAAGTGTGAGATATCTCACGCGGCACCCAGAACCGTTTCTGCAGCCTCACACTCGACGCCCTCCGATTCCATGGCACATGTTCACAACAAATTGAGAGCAGGCATAACCACGCAAATGACAATCGTGTTATCCATCTGTTCTGAGCCAATTATTCATAACATCCTACCACACCACCTTGTACAAAATTTACTGCAAAAGGCACTCACACACACACCGTCAAATCCAGAGAACTACCACTAATCAGGCAACACACTCAGATACAAAACTCATCATTTTCAATACAAAAATGGGTTTTGTCCACCAATTAATGAATTAAAACCGTAAACATGAAAACGCAATCGCAACGCATACCAATGAATATTGCTAAGAAAAGTACGGTAAACACCTTTCACATGTATGATACAGACATGCCTTATTATGGGTTTCCACTGAGTGAGTCAAAATTGGCTCGATTCCAGTTTAAGTTTAGTTAAATCATTTTTGCTGTTAATGATATTACCTGGATCCAAGTTTATTTGGATATATAGTGGGCATGCCAATTCATAGTAATAATTTAGTATGTTATTCACGAACGGTAATACTTTTTATTTAACACTCCTCACTTTCATTCCTACTCGAAATATTCTCCGGAGTAACAGGTGAATTTGTTGAATCAGTCACAGGTGACACCTCGCTTTCTGACGGTGAGAACTTTGCAACGTTTTAATCTTATCAGGTAATAGCAAATTGTACAAATCGAATACTCTTTATAAAATTAATTACCATTTCAATTGCAAATTCAAACTGTTAAAAATTACACCGGAGTACGTAAAGATTACCATACGTGATGCATTAGAAGCTGCTAAATCCGTAAAACGACATACTGAAAAATTGTGGGTATAATGAAATCCATCAAACACCTATACTCTACAATAAACCTAATCACCAAACAAACTTAAACCACATTCAACTTTATCTGTCAAAAATATTTCATCCCATGGAATATATCAACGTACTGCACCAAGTAGATAAAATAACACCACGATCAATGAAGAAGAAACGCTTCGACTAGCAACAAAGATGAACTCAACATTGTAAAAATATCAACATAACAACTAACGGACAGCAATGAGGCGGTAGCAAAAGCAAACGAAGGTAATACGACGGCAATCGTTATCGTAACCTCTTGTTATTGGAAACAAAGAATGTGTTGAACAAAGGTCACCGTTATTACGGCAAAATTGTGAAACTAAAGGACCCGCATATAAAGTCGCAAAAATCGTAAAAAGATGCTTCAATTACAACATAAAGTTGAAACAACCATAGTCAACAATTTAGGGCAAATTGCGGTCAAATTATGGCATTTGTTTTAAATTAGCATCAAATAATCATCAACAAATAACCGATTATGAACATATGTTTTGTGAATATGAGAAACAGCAGTTCACTGGTAGTACTTTAGGCAAATGTATGGAGTCTCTCTGTTAGGAGTTGTACTGGAGCATTGCTAAACAAGGTAGATCGGGAAGAGTCAAATGAAGTGGCACGGGTTGAGGCCCGATCCGATATAGCCTTGGCATAAAAATGTTGGATTCTAAATAGTAAAATATGCTAGTGTGAATGTCGCCAAGTTCAATTAACCCAGTGGAAATGTATCTACTGGAATTGTGTTCAGTGGTATTGAGTATAGTGGAATCAGGTCTAACGAAATTGTTCGATTGAATTGGATCTAGAATCGGAATTTACTGCTAACGATTTAAGTTTACATCGATTTTAAAGTGAATTGAATTCCTTTGTAAAGTCTTAAATAATTCATGTTTATTATTAAATTTTTTTTTATTCTTTTACTCTAATTACATTTACGGATATCATTTACACATCAATAACTATAACAAAAATTCAATATGTGATGTGATCTGTAACTGTGGTTTGTATCGGTATAACTTGTCGGTTGAGCTAACAATTTTTTCAATATCATAATTTATTATCATAAGAATAGATATCTGATTTTTCAGTATCGCTTATCTCAATATATTGATGCGAAAAATCTGTTATGTAATACATGTTTTACATAAGTACCGATTCGTAAACAAAGAGGTTTAATTTATTGATGAGTTTTTTTTAGCTGTGCACGCACTCAAGTGAATATAATTTGTTTCAAAAGAAACTTGCATTTTTCTCTTGCTCTTTTGTGGCATAGATTTTCAATAATTTTCTTAGTGGTTTTTCACATCGACAATTGCTTAAAGTGATTATATACTAAAAACAGTTTACCATATAAGAGTTATGGTAAACTGTTTGGTAAAAACGCAATATTCTTGTATATTTCGTATATGATATTTCTTTTATTATAAAGAAAAAGGTTGGTTCCAGAAGCCCACATATTCCGGAACTATAATTCGCGTTCATTTAGAGAATTTGTTGGGTAACGAAAATTGAGAACAAATTTATAAAATGTCTAAATAATATTACAAAATTTAATAAATTATATTGGAATTTTGAAAACCCACAAAAAATTACTAGCGGTTTCCATAAATCACTTTAAACGCAAATCGAAAATTTTAATTTTAATTAAGAAGAAATTTTTATTTTTATTTTCGTGTGTTTTTACGGCAGAGCCTTTTATAGAAGGCTAAATCTTTTAGAATGAAATTTTAACAAATTCCTTAAAATTGAGTTTTATGTTTTGAAATGATCACACCTATAACCGTATAAATTGATTCTGAACTACTTCAACCTTGTTTAAATGTATATTTTCTTAAGAAAACCACCTGTGCCTACTATTCTGGCAATTCCCCAGGAATAGAAAATTAGGAAAATAATTTTAATAAATTTTTTGGTGATACTAAGGTAAAAAATTAGTGGTACATTTTTTGAAAACAAAATCAAATTGGAAAAAATTACGACCAATTTAGTACAGAAAAAACGGAGGGGATTTCCATAATAGAGCCACTGGCTTACATAATTTGTCACCTAATCATAATCTAGGCTCAGAACTCATAAACCTGATTACAAATGATATTTTCGAAATAGGATAAATTAAACTGAAAAACGAATGCAGATATAGAATTTTCTGGAAACGATATACGCCATCAGGACCAACCAAATGTTTTTTCACTTCAAATAGCCTCTTTTTTGGACATTAATCATTTTCATTCGATTCACCGTACTGTGCAATTAACCTCATTGCTACTGTTGAGTCACTTAGGCACTAATTAAATTTACGAGTAGAATGGTAAAGGTGAACTGTTGTTTTTATAAAATTCGTACCCAGAGTTCAAGAAATTTTAATTCTTAATTAAATTTTATAGAACTCTTCGATTTAATTTATATTTTCCAGACAATAACAAATTTTCGAATATGGCTTTAAAAGTAAAGTTTCCGTACTAGATTCAGACATTCGTTATAAATTATGTAATCGAAGTCCCGAGCTATTAAAGTTTAACTTTTTTAAAAAACTTTAATTTTTCTTTTAACAACTCTTTTCAAAACATCCCAAGAGCATAACGCAGAAATATAATCTTCCTTTAATGCCTATGTTTAATACAAACATAGTAATTTTCGATACGCGAGATTATGACAGTATAAAATACCCATCCTATACTGACTTAGACCGTGAGACCGTTTGCTGCAACCCACATGGTAATTTGTGTATTTTATTCCACGCTTTTCGAGGTGATTTGGAAAATGCGCTCGATGCAAGAATAGAGTGCTCGAACTGGATGTTTTGAACCAGTTTAAAATTTGAAATCAAATTCATATGGTGGAACAAATGTCATTTTTCGAAAATGTATTAGAACCTTCACCAGTTTTCACAATTTCAGCAATTTACCAGACTAATTTTAATCTATAGAGGAACATCTTAGTTACAAAAGAACGGGGCGAAAAATAAGTTAGGAAAACTGATCGGATGTGAATCTTCATCAAGTTAGCAAGTTGCAAACTCTTGTAGGTATTACCTGACTTTGAATTCAGTAAAGCTTTTACATGTAAGTAAATACCTACGGATAATATTTAATTTAAAAAGAATTATAACAAAACATTGTTACTTTGGTTTGTCAATAATTTTTCTTTTGTCTCGATTGTTCCGGCGAGGTAGTTTTATCCTTTGAACGGAAAATAATTATTAAAGAAGCATGTCAAATTAAAATTTTATCTTTTGTAAAAATAGCAAACATTTACGATTGTTTCAAAAAATAAATTAAACAATTCAATAAATTAAATTACCAAAAACCATTACCGTATTGGGCAAACATAAATAAATTTAATATGAGTTGGTACCTCTGCGTCAAAATTTGATTTTTTATTTTTCATTTGTTTACAAAATAAAGTGTATTGGTTGGTTGGTTTTATTCTCTTCCAATACTCTCTGTCAAATTTCGCCGGAAAAATTTGACGCAGGTTAACATAAAGTCGCCTTAAAAGAAAAAATACTTGGTGAAGAATATTTTCTTCGGCCATTCATTCGGTGAGATCAAATTGGTACTCACCTATGCAATGTTTGCTTGATGTTGGTGATGAAGTTATTGTCACAATATCTTCCTCAACTAGGCACTTCTCTCGTTATTCATTGTAATGTTTTTTGAATTGTACATAGTTAAATTTTTAATCCTAATTTTATTTAGTTTAACAAAATTAAAAATTAGTTTCAAATGAAAAAACAAAAGCACGAACAATATAAATCTTGCCGACAAAACTTACATATTTTGTTGACTCCAAAAAAATACTTTTCACGTTGGCTGACGTTGCACATATCTGAATTCATACACACTATAGTGCATTCTAAATAAACTCTGGTTTCCTGTTTTCTGCAACACTGCGATATCATATTTGTTGACAGTTTGATAATTAAATTTATTATTAATTTTGCAAGGAACACCCCAGTTGCAACGTTTAAATTTGGGACACGTTTTTGAATAGTTTATTTATGTAGATTTTTGAAAATTAAAAATATATTTTTAACTTTTCAAATCAAATGAATTAATTAAATATTTTAGCATTTTAGGTGCATCAAGTATAGAATACCACATTTTATTATTTTAATGTTTTTTTTCAATAGAAAAAAATCTAATTTTGCAAAATAATATTAAAAACTATTATTATTTTGATACAAAATGGTGTTTTTTTTTTTAAATTGTTAACGACTTTAAAAGAACATTTACGAAATTTGTATATGAAAGTATATACTCGTATATATAATTTAGTGTGCTCATTTCTAATGCGTGTAATTTTGCTATAGAAAAAGTTCAGTATAAACAATTTTTTCGGTTTTTTCTCGATCAATTCCTAAATTTTATATACTCGAATCTATTTTGGCGTGCTGTGAAACAGCACAGGTTGCGTCAAAATCTACTTAAATATAAGTCCTGCTCTAACTCTCTAATGCAATGTAAATTAGAATTTTTTTTTCATTTTTTATTTGTTTCTGCACCAACACATTTATGCTTAGCTATTAAAAAAAATTACTATAGAAAAAAAAAATACCAATACATACATCTTTAGTTAGTTAATGTTTATTTCAAATGTGTGGAGTTATCAGGACTTATATTTAAGGGCGTCTTTATGGTTGCGTTCGTTCGTTCAAATAATGTTTTTCGACCAATCATCTCTCGTGAATAAATGCAGTTTTGATCTTAATTGGGTATTCAGGATTTCAGAGTTATGCCTCTTACTCAGGGGCGTGATCGTGGGCGCCGTGCGGAAGTTTTGTATGGAGGGGCGATAACGGTCCAGCTGGTTTTTCTCTGTTATATAAAAAAACTTACAAATTCGTTCGATTGCTATAAAGTGGACGAATGAGTTTGAATTTATATGGCTTGCTATTGGTATTTTTGTCCAGTGGAATGGTGGACTTGTAGTTGTTCCCTAAATGCGGAATTCCTCTACCGTTGCAAGTATATGAGCGGCCTTCGTGATCCCGCCGCAGGTTTTGTATTGGGTGTCGGCAACAGTTCTGCCGATTTTCGTCTGTTGTTCCAGAAAGCCTTACAAATCCTTTCACGATTAAATTTGAATTTAATGGCTTGCAAGTTGTGCTTATCTCTTTTTGAGGTAGTGGAGCGAGGCCGGTGGAGTTGTTGTTGTTTCTCTTAAGTAATTTGACTGCCCTTTGGGATTTCCGCGAGGCATTCTAATCCCGCTCAAGAATTAACATTTGTACTCTTCCAGATCCCAGGTTACTTTTTTCAGATTTGATAATGAACAATATCTTTACTATAATCTGTATATTTACGGGGTACTAATTAGTCTTATTTAAATAACTCTAGTTTCAGGAAATTTACTTGGGTTGAGAACATTATTTCAGTAACTATTGTACATTATAAGTTTTCGAGATGCAGGTACAGCTAACAACAAGCTCGTCGTTAAATTATTATGTTTCGATGGGTGGTGTTGAGGATCTTTCCATCTACATTATGTATATTAATTTCATTCATTTATTTCGTTAGTAAGCTCGTTCTGCGAGATTTGTAACTACATAGTAAATATGAACTTTGAGTACCATTAGCATTTCTTTAATTTCAATATCTCGGAAAAGATTGAAATAATAAAGTTCTATAATGTTCATTCAATTTCTGGAAATCCAGAAGCATGTGAAATAATATTTTTTTCTTAGGTGCTGATTTAAAACAGCCATTGTTGAAGATCAATGTCATTGTTAACAATTAAACCTATTAAACCTTTATAGGTCTCTGCAACCGGGTCGTTCCAACCTAAGAAAAATTATTTTCTATTCTTCCCTCTTGTTATATGCAAATAGGCTGTAGGAGTAGGACTGACGTTATCCGACACATTTTGTCCAGTGCTTGGTTCAAAGTTTAATCAATCAATCAAAACTTATATTATTTTAAAAGGATTAGAAATCGACAAACGATACAATTTATTTATGTACGTATTATTGATGGGCCTTTTTAGAAACCTAAATTGATACTATTTTCAAACCTTAACATATTTTAATGTACTACTTTAATTTAGCCAAATTTAGTTCAGCATGTTAGACTGTCAAAGTGGAAATATTTACTTTAAAACGCATAGAGAGTTAATGCTATTGTATGTAAATTGTCTTACAACTTTTTTTTATGAACGAAAGTATTAATTGTCCAGTGGATTTAATGTCCTCTGAAGGTCAATTAATACCCTCTTTTTCATTCAGACACACACCACCCATTCACACAATTACAGTAGTACCACCTGCACTTTGCAAGCTCATGACAACCTGTACACTAACATGGACGGTGGGTGGGCGCTGAATTCTGCACTCCAACAGAGGGTCTAAGTTGTGATTTATTAACATTACCGATCGTAATCGATGACGAAAACTCGCTTGGTACCCAGCCTCTGGTGGGATTCGAACTTGGTCTTGGTCTTTGAACAGTCTCTCCATTTTCGGCATTCTATAAAACGTTGATACCACATTCATTCATAATCATTGATTATTGTGAAGATCTCTTAACGTGACTCAATCATCTATCTTTATATTTTATAGAAGAGAATCCGATATTCATTATTCACATGATTAATTGTACTACACTGGAAAAAAAATTATTTTCGATATAGATATATTGACTTATCTGCAATATTTGACCGATTTGGAAATAAATATAGAAGCATGTGATAAAAAATATATATCTCAAACAGCCTAATCGCTTCAATCTCGTGAATTTTATTACAATGAGGAATTTAAATTCTTACATTAACAATATTTTTATCTGTTTTATAAGTGCATATTTAGCTATTTCAGTTGTACAGTTTATGTGTAACAATACATATTTTACAGTACAGATTTTAACCAGGTCCAAATAAAATATATCGCAGTAAAGCATATTTATTGTTATGTGGGAAATAATTTATATTTCTAAAAGTCACATATTATTTTTTAATTTTAGTCACAAATATAAAATTCACTAGCGAAATATGCACATGAGAAATATACATCTCGAATTTAAATTTTTTTTAACACGAACTCTAACCAGAGTTCTGATGGATCAGATTCAGACTTATCTGATCTGATCTGAGACAATAAATTTTTGTATTGGATTTTGATTGAACCAATGAATTAATGGACACATTATTATACAAACAATATAAAAAAAAAAAATTATTAATGTCATATTCAGTTGAGTTATAAAAACATCCAAACTGAATGTGTAGGACATCTTAAATGGTTAAATTAAATATTGAATTTAAGATGAAACTTTGTTTAACAAGTATCATACCTTGTCCAGTTATAATTATGTAAAATTGGGGAAATTCGTATATTTGCTATCGATATATTTTATGGCGAATTTAGTATTTGTTTTAACTCTGAGGACTATACACCGAGCTAAGAGAGATATGTTTATGTCTCTAAACGATATAAAAAAATTTGATATATTTTTCGTTTTTACAGGTATAAAATATTCTTGTCCTGAAACGAGGTATATTTTATATATAAAAATCTATGAAAATATATCCATTACTGTGGGCAATAACTTCTCTCAGTGTACGCCTAATCGCGTTCATGCTTTAATTGGCGACGTAATTTTTATATCAGGTATGCGAATCCTCCACAGACTCACATCTTTTCAACGCTGCACTCCTAGAATTACTATCAAACACTTTATCTAACTGAGAGGTCTCGTGTAAACACCCAACAAATGGAGGACAAGTGTATAACTGATAAATGAAACATATACGTCAATGGTATACTATTGTTTAATTAGTATCAACCAACGTTTCATACATATAAGTAACAATACAAATATGCATAATTTTAAAGTGGGTTACCAAATCATATTTTTCAATCGACATAAAGAAAATAAACCAAACGATTTTTGATTTGCTTACATTTGATTGAAAGTAATTGAAATATTATTATTTATTCGATAGCAGGAAAGTAAACACAAATTTTTCACTGCCGCATATTTTCCCACAAACGTTTATGATATTCACAAGACTCGATTCATTGAAAATAAACCGTAATTACTCCACAACCCTTCTGAAATTCTAAAATTGAATAATTATAAAATGAGTTGAATACTACATATACACAAGTATATTGACTTTCTAACTATACATCTTCGAATGTAATCGATTTTTATTTGTTCTTGAACGAAAACGCCGCACCATTGTGAAAAGTTACATAGAAAAATTTTAGAGTACCTACCACGTGCTACAGATTTTTCCCATTTTCATTCTTAGAAAAGGCACACTCTTATTAAACTGTTTATAATTATAAAATGAATCAATACTTTCACAAGAAGTTCAAAGTTAATTATTATTTATTATTATGACTAAAAACAGATTGGTTGTTGGCACTGCAAGAGTTGTCATGATTTTTGTGTTATTCGATTAGCACGTAACTAATAATTAATAAGTTCATTGAAGAAAAAACTAAATTTTAAAATTTTAAATGATTTAGAAATGATTAAAATTAATATTTTGTAAATTAAATCATCTGGAAAAATTAAAAACTTACATACGTTTGCTCACAATATTGTAATGCTACTCAAACAGCATACAAATAATTTGTATTTTTACAAGGTCTTTAATTGGATATGTTGTTGTTATCTCTAGAGAGCTACTTAATAAGAATCTTCAAAAAACAATTGGAACATTTTTATATGTTCTCCTTAGAGAACCAAAAACAAATGTATAATAGCGACAAGATGTAATTAGCTAGGTAGACTTTATGTAGTAATACATACATAATTGGAGCAAAGAAATTATTTGTTTAATGGAATCTTTTTTTGCTAAAATTACAAAACTTTTGAAAGCAATTGGCTTATTGTTTCATTTTAAATACATGTATGACGAACCTTTTTCGAAAAAAAATTTACAGCAATTTAGGGCAAAACCCCGAAAAATTCCAAAATATTCAAAATACGTTGATTGGAGTTAAAGTAATGGAATAAATTAAACACCTATTTATTTTTTTTTTGTTTTTTATTGATTTATAGAAGTTCTATCTTTAATATTAATATTTTGTTGGACCGCCAATTGCTTTTATTACAGCTCATACTTCTTTCTTCGAAGTACTTTTTCATCTTTAAATGAAGAGATAAGAAAAAAACAAGTTTTTAACAAATTATTTATGTTTATCTGAAAGGCAATTTTTCTATTGAAAAATTTTCTGTTGAAAAATAAATTTGCAAATCTCGCCAAAAAGCTTTAGATAGAAGGCTCAAACTCGTTGTGTAGGACCTGCAGATAAACAGTTGCTGTATTGCTGGAACTACGGAAGCACAATCGACCGGTTTAATTTCCAGAAAAGCATCCTCAGATCATAACTCCTTCTTTTTTCGGTGAAAGTCTTAAAAGACATTCGCTCCATGAAAATCACATCATTACACATCTCTGGAGTTCTAGAAACATGCTCCTGGGCCCAAAGCAAACGTTTTTTTTCACTAGTAATGTGGACTCAGGCTTCTGGACTGGTTTAAGTGCTCTTAAACCAACTTTAACAAGCCTTTTTCTCACTAAGCTGGCTGAAATTTGTTTCCCCGTTGCTCGGTCAACATCCCGTCTTATGTCCAATGAAGTTTTAAAACGGTTCCGACGACATTGTAATATTAAATGATCTTCCACTGGCGTTGTATTTCTGGGCCTATCAGAACCTTTCTTTCTTTGTGTACTGCCCATCACTCGCATTTTTTTAATATTCCACGCGACAGTACTTTTAGGAATGTTTAATCCATCTGGTATTTCACGCGTGGTTAAATTTTCCGGGGCACAAAATCAACATATTGCTTTTACACTGCTCACTAACTTTTCCCATTTTTTAACTAAAATTGCACTTTATTCTTCATTTGACTAGGATCAGTTACAGATTAACTTAGTCTTACAAAATATGCACTATTTATACTCAAAAAAAAAATTACAGGCAATAAAACATCTGCACCCTAATGACGGCCAGGAACGGTAAGCGAAAAATAAAATAATTGCTTGACCAATTTTTTTGCACATCAGTTGCGGGGTTGTTCCGGTGTAATAAAAACAAAAGGCGGTCCAACAAAATATTAATATTAAAGATAGAACTTCTATAAATCAATAAAAAACAAAAAAAAAAATAAATAGGTGTTTAATTTATTCCATTACTTTAACTCCAATCAACGTATTTTGAACATTTTGGCATTTTTCGGGGTTTGCCCCTAAAATGCAAGTAAAGTTTTTTTTCAAAAAATTACGTCACACATGTAGTTAAAATGAAACAATAAGCCAATTGCTTTCAAAAGGTTTGTAATTTTAGTAGAAAAAGACTCCAATTTGCAATAAAATATGTTTGCCCAATTTTTTTCCCATCACTGTATTAAACAAGTATTGTTCACATTTCTCAAATTTGATACAATTGGGATAACGTTGAACGGTTTTAGTCATACACAAGAATAATAAGGTTCGTAATTTTGAGGCGTCTTATCGATAGTGCTTAATAAACTCATCATCTTTTGTATAACAGTACTTCATTTAATCAAAAACACATATCAACATTTATTATAGTCAAAATATAAATTTACAAGAATGCCTTATTTTGAGTTTGGTGAACAGTGCTACAACTCTTTTGCGGCAAGTACAAAAACTAATTACGGCTTGCGAATAATGAAACTTCATCAACGTTACACAAATAACAAATACGAATAATCGAAAATTGAAATATGGTATATCCAAAGTGCAAAGTGTCTGACTGCTGACATCTGATGAGATATTTTAAAAGTAGAGATAAAAAGTGAACAAGTTCATAAAAAATGATTTATATAAATTTTACATTTCATTAAAGTTCGACTAAATATTATATACAATGTTAAATAGATATAAGGATTTTTTGCATATTTAAATAAAAGTACATTTGAATCGAATTCAAAACTCTAGACATTCACTCGGTCTCTCTCTCTCCCATTCCAAATCTCAAGTGATGTCTTTGTTTGTGAAATTATTTTCGTTTTGAATTAGACCCTTGGTCGAAATCCCCACATTTGTTCAGGCATTTATTTTTTGCAAAAAGTCACAGAAAAATGTTATAAAAAACGAAGAATAGTCAAATTCCCATGAAAAATATTTCAACATTTTCATAATATTGGAACCGATTTCTTCTACATCGGTTTTTTTTTAAGGTAACTCGATATTAATCTCAAAATTATTAATGAATTTTATAACTAGTTTTCCAAATAAAAATTGCAAAGTAGAAGCAAATACAAATAGAAAATTGTCATTGAAACGGGATTTCAGTAATATCGAACAATAAATATTCTGGCCAGCAGCGATTTTACCGAAAAGTATATTGTATTTTCAGCGATAAACGAAAAATGGGGAAAACACAAGGAAAATGTTTAACAAAATTAATAATAAAAAATTAAATAAAATAAATTAAATAATAAAAAAATTAAATAATAAAAATTAATGAAAATTAAATAATAAAAATTTGTTGGGTGTCCTCCACTGGCATTTCCAAAAGATCCAGCACCATCTCTATCTCATAGTTAACTGTATGATCCAGCTAAGCGCAGCATCCAGTGATGATAACTAATATCTAGCGAGTGTGCCCGGTTTCTGTATCTGTTGATGATGTTACAAACCCCCAATAAACATACAAATCAATGTTACCTTGAAACGCTCATTGATACGTTTCCACTGCCAAGCTTGGTTAATATTTGTTACTGCAGACATTAAATTAGCTGGCTGAACGGACGCAATGTATGTTGTGGAGATTAATTATTTTTATGTTAATAATATTAACCGCCGTTGTTTTTTTACGCAAAAATTGATCACAAATTTGGTTCAAATAATTATGTATTATAGTCTAAATGCCGCTATATCGGCGAAAATTCGGCATCTTTACTATCCATTCGCCTGGACTAATCAGGATGAAACTTCATACCATAATTTGGGTGATCGTTGCGAAATGTGGTGGAAATCTGTGTTGTCGAAAATGTTACAGGGAATAAAGATTTTTGATTATAGAAGACAGATTTTACCAAAACTCCGGTAACTTTAATTTTTCACGTTTATAGAAATCAAGAGTACAGCATATCACCTCTGCATTTTATATTCCAATCACAGCCTTCCAATTAATACGCATTTTTCTTTAAAAGGACAGTGCTCAAAAGTAATAAGTACTGGAACATTTATTACTTTTAAGGCCTTAGTACTGGGTTTTAAAAAAACACGCGGTAGCAATTATCACTATTTGAAGCTTTAAAAGTAAAAACAGAAATATATACAGTGAGGCCTTGGTAACCTCATCTCAACGTAAAGCTGGTGTCTGGCTGTCACTCAGATAAACTCAAAATTTCAAATACAAATCACGACTAAGAAACTCGAGATAGCCAAAAGATATCCAGATCTCAGCATGGATACTTGAATTAAGCCTTTCTTAATAGCAATCCCTACGGATCAGTTTTAAAAATAATGTACACAGATTTTTTGGGACAAAGTTACTCTAATTCCAGTTGACACATCAATAAGAAAACGAAATCGGGACAAGAACTAAAATATTTTATACACTATATTTGTATTGTCTCGATACTTAAAATACACAACATCAAGGACATTTTTACTCATTTTTTCGTACTGTTCGTCGATTTTCACTCATTAAATGATTATACACAGATAAAATTTATTTTATATTTTCTTAAAGTTATTCACGTGTGACTCCTATTTAATTTAATTTAGATTTGTACGATTTCGATTACAATTAAATAAGAGTTTATCTCGTTATCATATCGTATTTAGAAATATCCATGCAGTGAGATGTTTTTATGGAATTACATTTTACTGCTTCGTTACATTTTTCCGCTCATTTTTCTGTTTTCCCAACATTCCTGTAAAAAATCATTTACCTGACACCGAAACTTAACCATATAGGACAAGTTCCATTTGTAGGCAACCGTAATGGAGAATATTACTTAGTTTTATTAAATCAAGGAGTTTCCACTCATGATGTGTGGAGGCTAAAAAACAGCAAAATTATGAATTTGCATTTTTCTTGCAAAACAAAACGGCATAAAACTAAAACGATGGAAAAATAAACATATGACATGAATTTTACATATTCTTATTCACTATCCACTTTACATAAAAGGATAAGTACGATAGTAAAAAAAATCTGCTTTGTCTTTAATAAAATTATTCTACAAAGTGTGTAGTAAAAAAATATTAGTAACCGACCATCATGAACAATTTAGTTGACAATATTAAGTACTAAATTTTTAAATTAGATCTGTATTTTTATTTAATAATCGATTTTACATTTGAAATATCTACTTATTTGAATCAAATATCTGAATGCAATTTAGCAAGACGCATTATTGGCTTTCATACTACAGTTTGGATCTTCCTATATTTCAGAGTCGAAATGATATCAAATTGCACTGTTACATGTTTCCGAAACACGTCATTTGTTTTCGGAACCAATGTTCTACGAAATCCATATATATGTAGTATAAGTCATAATATTCTACATTATTTAGTAGTGCTGAAAAAACATCACGAACATCCTCATTTCGCGGAGTATAAAACCATATTTCAACGCTTCAGGTTATTTAGAGGAGTTGCTCCTTTTGTAACATCCGCAGTCTAAAATTCTCAAAATATGAAGCAATTTAATTACATGTTTCAGGAAAGTATATGGAACCTCCTCGGGACAGCGACAACACATATAAAGTAGTAAAATACGAATATGGTTCGATAAACTAATTAATTTCATTGTCCAAACGATAATTAGATTTGTTCCATTGTAATTTTTCTGTACTAATTCTGATATAATACTGTGAGCAAAAAACAGTAAAACTTTGTTCATAATTTTAAAATTCTTTATTTATTTCTCCAAATCTATTTCGTCCCCCTCAAAGTAATCCCCCCGGCCTCAATACACTTGTGCCAACGTTTTTTTCCAATCCTCGAAACAGTTGTTAAAGTCAATTTCCGGAATAGCCTCCAATGCGCGTAGCGATTCACGTTTAATGTCTTCAATTGACTCAAAACGGTTTCCTCGGAGCGGTCGTTTGAGTTTGCTGAACAGCCAGAAGTCACACGGAACTAAATCAGGCGATTACGGTGGTTGCGGAACGATATGGGTGGAATTTTTGGCGAAAAAATCACGTAAAACCAATGCAGTATGAGAAGGTGCATTTTCGTGGTGCAAAAACCAAGAGTTGCCGACCCATAATTCCGGCCTCTTTTTCCGAATAGCTTCGCGCAAACGACGCATAACACTCAAATAGTATTCCTTGTTGACAGTTTGGCCGGTCGGAAGGAATTCGGAGTGCACCACACCACGATAATCGAAGAAAACTGTCAACATCACCTTGATTTTTGACTTGCTTTGACGTGGTTTTTTCGGCTTCGGCTCACCTTTGGCACGATATTCGGCCAATTAATCGTCTGTTTCCGGGTCGTAAGCAAAGATCCAAGACTCATCGCCAGTTATAATACGTTTCATGACATCCTGGAAGTCGGAAAGCATTGTTTCACAGACGACAAAGCGACGCTGTTTTTCAAAAAAAATTGAGTGATTTTGGAACCAATCGAGCTTTCACTTTTTCTTCTGATATTTCAACGATGCCAGTAAGGTCTCTGACTGTTAATCGTCGATTCTCGAGCACCAATTCCTTGATTTTTTTTAAGGTGTTGATCATCAGTTGATATTGATGGCCGTCCTAGTCGTGGTTCGTCGTCAACACGTTCTCGACCCTCTTTGAACAATTTGTACCAATCAAAAACACTTGCTCGCGACATACAATTATCACCGAAGGCTTTTTGCAACATTCTGAACGTTTCGACAGCACAAAATTGATTCCGCACACAAAATTTAATGGAACTTCTTTGTCGAATAATTTCACTCATTGTAAAAATCGCCGAATGCACTTTTTGTACTTCAGAAAGACAAGCGTATATTAAACACTAATGATTATTTTGATGTGACATTTGGCACAGATGTCACTGACAGTCATACCAAGATAGAAAAAAAAAATATTTCGTCGAATGGTTTTCCGCGCGAAATTTAAATTAAAATGTCTTACTACTTTTTGCCCACAGTAGTAAGTAAAGGGTAGGCCATTTAAAAGTTTGTTTTTAAATACGCTATAAAATGAGTATACATCTTGGAGTTTCCGATTTAAGAATGAAAAGCAATTTCTTTCATGTGGCTTTCTCTGCTGTCCTTACAGTAAGCCACCCTGTGAGTACAGTTTACAATAACTTATCGATCACTTCGGCGCCTATTTCGTGAATAACAATCGCAATGTTATATTTTAAAGCTGGAACTGTCTCTGGATTATCCGCAAAACATCTACCCTTAACGAAACCTCATTGAAAAAAGTCCAATGGCGTCAAATCGCACCTCCGCGCAAACCAATTGACATCTCTAAAACGGCTGATTATATTCGGTTTTCAAATTTGGCGCGCACGAGATCGATAGTCGGTCGATTTGTATGGCATGTAGCGCCATTTTAGTTTAAACCGAAGGTTGTTCACATTCATAGCGTCGTTTTCAGGCCATAAAAAGTTGGTCAGCATTGCTATGTAACGGTCGCTATTAACGGTAGCGGCGTTTCCAGCAAACTCCAAAATTCGCACCATAGACTCACTCATGTGAGTGATTACGTGTGGCTGTTCTGAACCCCAAATCCGACAGTTCTGCTTTTTTGCATAGCCCCCGAGATAGAAATGCCGGAAATCGCCTGAAAAGATGATTTTTCGACAAAAACCGACGTCATTATGAAGCTGGTCTATGGCCCACGCTAAAAACTGATGTCAAAGCGGATGGTCATTTGCTTTCAACTGCTGAATCATCTGGACCTTGTAGGTAAATAATCCTTTTATGCATATTGTAGGTAAATAAGTCTTTTTGCAAATTCTCCTCAGGGTGGTGCGGTTAATGGCCAGTTTCTGCGATCGGCGTCGAGTTGAGGTCGATGAATTTTGTCCAACACTATGGACGTGCGCATTGTTCGAGCTCGTGGACAACTTCTGTCATCCAATAGCAATCCCTCCTATCCAATCCATTTCACGAACTTTCTTCGCCAATTTCACTACAGCGGTTCCACTTGTCGCTCTTTCACGACTCATATTTATTTTCAAAATTCGCACGGTTTCGGCTACACAATACTGACTTTGAAAAATAGTTTTCAATATTTCGAAACGCCCCTCAAGCAAAAAACATGATTGTTTCGTGACGCGGAATATCAGACTGACGAGCTTTCAAAATTTCAGGAAAATCTTCCAAAAAAGTGTTGCCATAGCCTATGATTTCAAAACAAACCAATAGATGGCCCACCTTATATATTAGAAAAAGGAAGAAATGGGGAATTATACACGAAGTGTTTTGTCGATCTATATATATTCAAACAACAGGTGGAATCATTGCTCAGACCTGAAACTGTTCTGGTGCACATTCATTAAATAAATACCTACGCTCAAAATCGGAAACAGTGGAACTTCGGAACGAGAGGTATTTTAATCAGGGTTTCATATTACACATTTTCAATTTTTTGAATATGACAGTGATTTTTCAGCTTAATCGATGAAAAGTGTTTTTCAGTTAACCGCGGTGATATAAAAAAACTGGATCTTAGTAAACGAGATCTTAACTCGAAAACCTAAAACGCCGCTAGTTAAATCTATTTTAGCACAGAACGGAAAACTTCTTACGAGTGATTTAGCAATTGCCAATGAGTTTAATTGTTATTTTTATAGTATTGCTAAAGACCTAGGTGCTAAATTTGACTCTAGCAACACGTCATCTAGTTCCGATTTGCCTTTTGATTTCAGTCCGTCAACGTTTTTTAAGGCCTCAGTGTCTAGCTATGAAGTTTTTTCAATTATTTGTGCTTGGGAACCGAAATACTCAATTGATAACGTTGGCCTGAGTAACCATATACTAAAAGCCATTGCTGGACATATTAGTCCCGTTCTTGCACACATTTTCAACCTTTCCTTTGAGCTGGGAGTTGTACCCGATCGATTGAAAACAGCAATTATAATTCCCCTTTTTAAGAATGGCAATCGCCTCGACAAAGGTAACTATAGACCTATTGCCTTGCAGCCAGTAATCCTAAAAGTTCTTGAAAAGGCAGTTAAAAATAGGGTTTCTAGTTTTTTAGATCAAACGGGTGTACTCAGTATTCATCAACATGGCTTTCGTCGAGGTATGAGTACCGAATCGGCCTTGTTGGAATTCTTAAATACAATCAATATTGGTTTAAATAAAGGTAATACTTGCGGTGCTTTATTTATTGATACAGCTAAAGCCTTCGACATGGTCGATCACAAGCTTCTGCTCTCTATTTTTATAATATACTGTTTAGGGGAGTTTCAAATAAGTGGTTAGCATCGTATTTAGTTGGTATAGATCAGTGAGAGTTAAGATAAACAACAAGTTAAGCGATCCGAAATTTATTGGGGTTGGGGTTCCCCAGGGTTCAGTATTAGACCCATTGCTGTTTCTTATTTACACTAACTCGGTGTTTAAACTGAATCTTCATGGTTATTCTACCGGCTTTGCCGATGACGTAGCCTTGGCTTATTGTGGAAATTCTCCCAGTAACGTTATTTCGATGATCAATACTGATCTAAAAACTTTACTCTCATGGTTCGACAAGCATCGTCTGATTCTAAGCCGGAAAACTAAGTTCATGTTGTTTCAATTGTCTGATAACGTTAATTTGGCCTTTTTGCCTCGAATGACTAATCACAGCAGACTTGAATGTACATCTATTGGTTGCCACTCTGAGTGTTTTGACATCGAACCTGTTGACTCGTTTAAATATCTTGGTGTTCACTTGGACACTTGTCTAAATTGGAAAACGCATGTAAATTCAGTCAATCAGTATCTGTCATCAACAGCTAGAATTTTTTACCTACCCTTTAATTCACTCGAATATTGTTAAAACAAATCAGCTGATCGATGACGTCATTGATGATGTTCCAGTTGCAATTCCTAAAACTAAAATAATAAATGTAATTAGTTAATATTTAAGTTACCATACCTCGTTCACTTATATGTCCAGAAGATCCGACATTAGTTCCGTACAGCTTTAAATTTTGATCACCTGAAATTATTAAATTATAATTATAATTAATAATTTGTTCAATTTAAATTAAAACAAATAACTTCAGTTATCTTAAATTTCCATCGAATCCAAATGTCAACATGAAATGTCAAAAAGTGGTGGTTGGATTCAAATGCGTTTTTTGATACAGTGCACGAATGAGGGCGAGAATCGTGCTCGCCGCGACATCTGCGTTTGGGCTTTGCTTTTCGAACATGGTCTTCCAATTCTCTCTGTCAAAATCCGTATACGGAGATTAGGAGTACATATTTTTCGGTTAGTTGAGTTCTGTTTTTTGATTGCTTTAGTTATATGTAATAAAGGGTATGGTGGCGTAAAAAAAATAAATCATGCATATCGCGCAAATATCAAACATTACGAGGAGCCCGGTATCGAAATAGAAATAAGACAAATTAAAATTATTAAAATTGAATCAATCAATAATAAAGATTACAGTATCTTCTTTACAGACTTTTTAAATCACTAAGACCAAATGTTATCATAGCCGACGATTTTAATGCAAATAATACTTATTGGGAATGTTGGCTTACAAGCTCTAAAGGGAAAGAGTTATTTAATGCAGCTCGCAAAAACAACTGTGACCCTCATTCTGACGATAAATCAACATATTGGTTACTTGGTTCTACATAAAATACCAGATCTTATTGACTTCTTTGTGACAAAAGGAGTACACGAGCATAGAGGTAATGTAGAGTAAAACGAGGAAGACTATGAGGAAGTCTACACGAGCATCAAAAACAGTGACTGTTGACTCTGAGTATAATGATAATAAAAGAACTTAAAGTTAGTGGAAGAGCGAACAAATCTCCGAACCAATTAGTACCGCGATGCGGCTTTAAGATGAACTAGAAGCAACAATAATATCCAACAAGCAGCATGGGAAGTTCATCTATTCCTCGTACTCTTAGAAAACATAACTATCCTCTTGAAAACATAACTATCGTCTATAAAAACGATGACGGATTCTAGGCTAAAAGTGACAAGAAAGTCTCTCTATTTGCTGCCCACTTGGAAGAGGCTTTCAACCGTTGTCTCGGTAACAGCAAATGAAAATACTCCTGCCGTAAACAAAATAGATGATCTTAACATAGGACATGTAATTTTAATGGAATTAAAAATGAAATCTATAATGTTTTATGTATCAGAAAAACTCTAGGTTGTGAATTATGAAACCAATTGTGAAAATCGTTGAAAATAGTTAACGCAGCCTTGATACTGAAATATCTTCCACGTTTCCATTGACGTTTCCATTGCGGCTGAAGTGATTATGATTTTTAAATCAGGTAAAGCAGTAAACAATAAAAATCGGTCTATAACCGATATCACTAAGGTATATCAAAATGATTTGAAAAGCTGCTAACTCGAGCTTTCGACATAGTTTAGTACCAAGGGCTTTAGTTTAAACTGCATCAAGACCTGCTTAAGTAATTTTATCAAATAGAGCCTAAGTAATTGTATCTTAAATCCTACATTGCAGATCGACACGTTCGAATTAAACCTGAACACGAGTACTCTGAACTAAAACGAATATCAACAGATATTCCAAAAGGTAGCGTACTTGGACCTATTCTGTTCATCCTTTATATGAGAGACTTACCGAATATTTTAGCCACTACATACAGTAGCAACATTTGCAGACGATACAGCAAACCTAGCAGTTGGAAAAGGTATATCGGGGGCAACAACCAAACTTCAAAATGCTGTTAAAACATTGATTAACTGGACCTAGAAACTGGCGCATTTTATTAAATAAAGGCAAATCAGTACCAGTAAACTGGATTCCCATTTTTATTAACGCAAACCAGATTCCTTGTACAAATACAGCTAAATACCTTGGCTTGACCCTCGATGCTAAGCTAAGATGGAAACAGCACATCATAAACAAAAAGAACGGTTAAAGTCCAAATAAAGGAAAATGTACTACATCAAGGGTAAAAATTCTGAGCTCACAATACTGACAAATGCTAAAACCAGTGTGGTCCAACTTTTGGGTTATGCCAAGAAGATCAATGTACAAATGATACAATGCTTTCAAAATAAAATACTGCGAGGGATTGTCAATTTCCAATGGTACATTAGGAACGACAATATTCATAGGGACTTAAAGATGGAGTACGTCACTGAGGAAATATAGAATCAAGCAAGAAAACACGTACAACAATTATATTTACATGAAAATGCAAACGTACGTTGTTTGTTGGACACCACCAATGGAGTGAGGATACTCGAAAGGCAGAAGATGCTGAAACTGGGCCGTTCTAATTAGAATACGAAACAATTATAAAAGAGGTATCCGATAGGTTATACTCATCATAAACTAAAGAACTAACTAAGAGAAACTGATTAAAGATAAATATATTACTAGATGATCTTTGAGTCAGTCAACATTGAATAAAATTAGAACAAAAATATTCCGTAATCAGATTACAGAAAACTACCTGATTGAATTTGGAGAGTTGGTAATATGGTAGAACTGGTGATGTGTTTCCGCGCATATTGATAGAATAATCATCATAACTCTTCACATTTTCCAATAATATTTAAAACTGTTTTGCTTAACATGTACAGTGTCACTCGACATTCTTTTAAGTTATCTAAGACAAAATCTGATAAATTGATGTAGCTGGTGCGGACGGAACATGGTTTTGCTAAAATTTGTGTGTCACATTTGCAACATATGACTAAACTTAGTTCTTTTAGAACTCTTACCAAAATTATTTAAAGATTCACAAAATACACTGCACCAAAAAAAAATCGGAACAGAAAATTTTTTCAAACTGTAAAATAACACTTTCAAAAAAATAATTTTACTTATTTACTAAAAATATGATGCTGTTTGAGACTGTAAACGAACTTGCTCGATATTTCATTCCCAAATCCAAATTCCGTTTAGTCATCTTCAGCCGTTTTATAGAGAATTTATTGAAGTTTTTGCGAGAAACGTATCAAAAAGCGTATGAACGTTAACAAGTACATTTTTTATCTTGCAAACTAAGCACTCTAATCTCTCTCGAGTAATAGTAATATATATCTGCAACTGTTGAATAATAATTGCTTTAAACAACCAGAACTAAACCAAATACATAGTAATTCATAATACACCAGCAAATTACAAAATTTCATAATCAGTGGGCGTATTCAGTACATTGAGATTCTCACAGTTTCTCATGAGTCCTCATTAAATTTTATATGAAAAGTTTATTTATTTTTAGTGAGACCGCAGTTTGCTGGATATACCAATTGTAACCCCCTAGCAACGTGGCAATTAGTTAATTTCTACTCGTCTTGCTTGAAAACTAAAATGGAAATTGGATGTTTTAATAAGTAGGGTACATGTAAAAAATAAACACTAATTTACGTCACAATCTTAAATTAGCCGATTCGCACATTGCATTTTTCAAACAAATCTCAACCAGCCCGAGTCTCCCCACGCAAAACTCAAGTGTGGCACGTGTCTTCGTGTACGTAAAATTATTGTCATTTTATATTGGATTCTTGAGCGAAACGAATAAAAAAAACAAAAAACAAAATTTAAAAAATCTCGAGGTATTCAAGCACAATGCAAAAT
Organism: Nephrotoma guestfalica; assembly: GCA_963691935.1. Taxonomy (NCBI): domain Eukaryota; kingdom Metazoa; phylum Arthropoda; class Insecta; order Diptera; family Tipulidae; genus Nephrotoma; species Nephrotoma guestfalica. The sequence continues at coordinate 141,611,628 of OY829914.1, forward strand.
TCCCCACATTTGATAAGGCGATTATTTTTTGCCAAAATTATATTTCGTACTAATCACCCACAGACAAAAAAAAATTCTGACCCTAAGCTTTTTTTGTATTTTCGTTTGTGTTGCCAAAAACCTTCACTTTAAAATTTAAGGTCGTATTCATACTTCAATGTATTCGTTCATTCATTCATTCAAACAATTTTTCGACCAATCATATTGCTCCAAAATGACGACTTCTTTCAATATGAGCAATATGAATGGTCTAAAAAATTGTTGAATGAATGAATGAATGATGAACGAAGAAATTAATGAATGAATACGGACTTACTTATAGGCGAAGAGGTAAGGTACGAAGAAAAACGCATCGTGGTGCCGCACTGTGTGGAGCGGCACAATGTGTGACGTGCTTTTTATTGAAGGTAATTAATGTAATCTGAATTATAGTAAGTTGTATATAAAGTGCGAGTGTAGTGTTTGACTCGCATATAATCGCCTAACAGCTCGTGGCTTAACTTCATCCACATGTAATTATAGCATAATACACTATTCTATCTATATACAGCAGGTATCTACTCAAAATATTAAATTGTCAAAACTTAATCTAGTGTCTGAATCTTTATTGTAATTAACTTATTGTTTGACATACCTAAGTAATTGGATTTTTTGTAACTAACAATCTTTGTCTGAGAAAGAAACCTTGTATGTTGATTCGATAATGCAATGTACAAATCTGTTTTATTCAATCGCAAAAGAAGTCTGAATAAGAGATTGTTTTATTCTACCTGTAGCCTAGAGCAATAAATAAGCTTGTGCTCTACTCGTATTAATGTATTATTCACGTTACTATAGTCATAAATTCAACCATAAATTCATTGCAACATATAAAATTTAACTTCCAAAATTTGTTTGTACAGATTCAGCTTATGTTAACATGGAATGACAATCATTAGCATCTTCAAGAATATTAAACAATAATATGAAAACAAAAATATGATGTACGAGTAGCTAGTATCTGCACACAATCCAAATGTATTTATGTTATGTAGATGTTAAGATTATCCATTTAACTTGTTGTTTTAATAAATATCTAACGTGATAAATATTTAATTAAGTAATTAAATATTTTCTATTTTTCGTTTTTTTTACAGATGTAATTTTAAGTGCCACTTACAAAATTCCGGAAATCCACGAAAGGAAGATGTTAACGCTATGAGCGCACCAAATCTTTATACGCAACCAACACAGACTTTTATGAATTTAACATTAGATTCATGTTCATTAAAGTATGAAGACTACTTTATACCAACTACAGGTGAGATAAATCAAATACTATCACAGCATCAATATAGTTGTATCCCTTTAAAGGAACTTATGCATTATCTTGTGCGTGGAGTTAATGCTATTTGTATTCTGCTAACAGGTAATACTATTAAACTCCTGTTTTACGGGGCCCTCTTGTTGCTAGCTAAAAATATGTTGGTGTAAAGAACAAACAATCAACGTATTCGGCTTTATCCTTATTATAAATTAACGGCTGATGATTAACATTAAATAAAACAGGAAACCATAAATTTATTTAACTTGCCATTTTTATAGTTTTGAAGAAAACAATTATAATTTTCTTAGACATAACTAATGTTTCCAATTATTTACTGTAGTTTACGTGTCATATCCAATGTTAAACTTTTGTTTTAATTTTTTTTGCTATTATATTAAAAAAGAAATTAAATTATTACATTCAAATTTGGGTTTTGTACAACTTCCGAAGATAATGAAATAAATCATAATAAAAGATCTATGTTTTTATGCATACCTGTCAAAAATAATTTTCTAAATCAAGCCAGTAGTGTACTGTTTTAATAAAAATGAAAAATCTTTAAAACTCGATATACTTCATGAAGCCTAAGATTGCTCACAGTCGAACACAGTCTTCAAAGCTGAGATTTGGAATCGTATCCTTTAATCGTTAATCACCGGTTAATCGTGCTACAAAAGCTAGTTATTTCTGGCTTACAATTTGGATTCAATCTGAATTAATTTTAAAATTTTATATTTCATTTTTTTCAGAACGCTATTGCAATTGGACATGGGATAGTATATTATGTTGGCCACCAACGATTGCCGGTTCGGTAGCAAAATTACCGTGTCCTCCCGGACATGGAATTGACAGGTCAAGTAAGCTGAATAATTTCTTTTAAATTATTATTATACGTATTTTTAAAACCAAGTAGTCTAGGATTAATTCAGAAAATCGAGTGTTCACAAAATTATTACTAACACAGTTTGGAAAAATCTATTTGAAATGTCTTTTCATATCCATAATCTTTGTTTCACCTTAAAGCAAAAGCAATCGGGCAAAAGAAAATGATTTGTCAAAATAATATTTCACCGACCAAATGGCACAGTGGTTAAAGCTTTGGCGTTTGGATCGGGAGGTACCCGGTTCGAATCCCGGTTATAAGAGCAGGATGCAAAGGGAATTTTCATCAACAGATTACGATCTGTGATGAAATGGAACACATCTATAACCTCCTGTCAGCGTCCCAATCTCATGAGCCGGCCCATCTTCCATGCCAGTATAAAAATCGGACCTATAACCGTACGCCCTGGATTTGGCCGACACTGGCGTAAAAGTAAGAACGGAAAAAGTAAACCGCGAAAGAGTTGGGAGCGATTTGGCCCCAGAACAGGCTGCAGGGATAATTAAAAAAAGTAAAAAAATTAAAAAAAATGATATTTCTGCATTACCTAGAAAAACTCAATATTTTCTGTAAAGGAAATCATCCATTTGCTTCAGTTTATAGTTAATACTGTTTTAATCGGTTTCCTTTCTTCCACGTTATTTAGTTAACTATGGGCTGTTTATGTCCTATTTGCATCGTCCCCTTTGAATATCTTTTGTTCAGTACGATGCCATTTAGCATTTGTCATATTTTAATTAGTCTTGTTCCGTATCATGCTCTTTAGTGTACTGTTTTGTGGTACTGCTTTGTGACATTCTGTTTTTTGTAAATCGTACAGTAAAATGTGCCTTTCCGAGAAAAATAAATTTAAAAATTACCACTAGATTAATGATGAAAGTCAAATAATAAGCTAGAGCAAGTCATAGCCAAAATGCAATAAACTTTAATCTGTTGATTGGCTTTATTTGTAATGGCGCTGGATAATTACCAAACTAAATTAAAATGGATAAAATAAATGGAAGGTTTTAAATTTGGACCAACCAAACCAAGATTTGTTTTGGTCGCCTATTTTACAATAAAATAGTATAACTACACAATTTCCGCAATTTTTAATTATGTTGTATACGTTTGGCACCAGCACACATTTAACATTTTTATGATTTAAGATTTATGAAAATTAATAATTTACGATACAACTGGACGGACACCAGCAATACTAAAACCCGTTTTAATAAAAAATTAAAATTGATCATCGCGGAACACAAAGGTGTATTTAAGATTAATTATAAATCAATAGTTGGTGTATGATATTGTAACGAAATTTAGGACAAAAACATCCATCTACCATGTTGCAGTTAACACTAGTGGATCGTTTAAACCGCCCTCTTATATTCATAACGAAACGGTGCGAAAATATCATATTGTTGTGAATCGTTTAAAAACACCATCGTATATTCGTATGGATAAGATAATAAAGACAATTCAACTATAGTTAGCAAAGTAATTCGATACACTTGCACAATACAACAATACAACCGTCGCAGAACAACCACATTTTCCTATTCTACAGTATACAGTGAGTGCATCTAAATGAGGAATTACAACGTTGCAGTCTCAGACACGTTGAACGTATTTTGTTGAAAAAAATTTAAATAAATTTGTTTAGGCGAAATCCCATAAAATTTTTGAAAAAATATCAAAAAGAGACAAGAAAAAATAAACGATTAGTGTGACAAAGACAGATTATTTTTATTTTATAGCGAAATTTTAAGGGAAATATTTGACAACTGTATACGGAATTATTATTATTATCTTTATTTCATTCAAAATCATAAATGTAAGGTTACAAAATACAATAAAATACATAAGTAGAAATAAAGAAAAGCTTCCTAGGTAAGGAAATACCTGTGTTGGAGCACAATTAAATTGAAGCTTGTACCACAAGTTAATTCTTATTCTCTAGTATGTATTGCTAAACAAAAGAAAAGCAGTTATTGACAATTATTAAAACATTCCCTCTAAACAAAACAGCGAATTCGCAAAATACGGTACAAATACGAACCAAAAACGATTCATTTTTTTGTTGCTTTTCCACATGTACCGAACCAAATAATAACCGCAAAAACATAATTTAATTTTCCTGTCTCAAGCGAAGACGCCATATTGTGCTTTTGTAGTGGTTATTTAGTTAAAATAAGTAGTTAAAATAATTATATTAGATTTATGAAAAACAAGCATTTGAAGATCAAAAAACGACGGTAGTTTGAAGTAAATAGAGGATTAAATGAAATGTGTCAAAGTTCATTGCAATCGATAAATCATCATTCGAGTCGAGTGACTTGCCTAATGTGGTACCAGCTAATATCGAAATATCGCAAGAGTTTAGCGTTCATGTGGATTTTTTATTTTTGTTATATATTTTAGGCATAATATGAATTAGAAGTATGTTCTTTCTTCTTTTAATACATGAATTGAAATTTTAATCGTTTTAAAATACATTTAATTTTCATAAATTTAATTATGCATTTCAGCCGAATATCGAAACATCACCAGATTTGTTATGAGGATGATATAGCACAATGATTTATGGAATTTTATTTTTATTATAAAATAAATATGAAAAGTAATCATTATGAAAATAAAATAATATAAATTATAAATTTAATTTTGCGTTTCTATTTCTAACACTTTTTAAACCTGGATAAATTTATTGGAAATCATATAGAAAAGTGTTGCGTAAGTGAATCGCAAAAGTGTTACGTTTGCGAATCATTAAAAGTGAACATTATCGTTTTTGAGCTGTAAAATGGATTCGTTTGCGAACTATTGTATGAAGTGTTTATTTGCAAACGGTTCACCTTGTTTAGCGGGTTAATACTACAAGGTCGGGTACTAATAAACTAAAGTTGATTATTATATGTTTAAAGATTAATATTTACTTTACAAGCTTAAATAATATTTAAAAAAAGAAAAATATGCAGAGCTGTAGTTAAAAATATTGTTCAATATCATTTATATTAGACAGTCAAACTTGTAATTTACGTTCAAATTGGTATATGTGCTGTATTGTGAGAAGTTTTAAATGCTTTGCTAACATATGAAACCAGTAAGGTGTCATAAACAGATAAAAATGCCTACATTTTTCATTATTGCATCGAACACCGAACAGGTTATCGGACAAGTGGGCAGTGGTTAAAGCTTCGGCACTTGGGCTGGGAGGTACTGGGCTCGAATCTCACCAGAGGCTGGATGCAAAGCGAATTTTCGTCAACGATTACGATCGGTGATGTTAATAAACACAACAGTCTTAGTCTTTGTTCAGTTTTACTCTTTGTTGGAGTGCAGAATTCAGTGCCGATCCACCGCCAATGTCAGGTTGACATGGAGCTTGCAATGTGCAGGTGGTATACTGTAATTGTGTGAATGGGTGGTGTGTGCTTGAATGAAAATGGGATATTGACTGATCTTCAAAGGACAATAAATTCATTGGACAGTGAATACTTTCTTTAATAAAAAAAACACCAGCAAAGATGTTTTGATTTCTCATGTTATAAGTATGTATTACACGGTCGTGAAAACTATGACTACGAATAAAAAACATTTTCAACACTTTAAAAACTCTTTATTTATTATACTCAATAAATTAGATAAAAAATGAAAACTATTGTTAAATCAATTATATGTTTATCTCTCAATTACTAAAAAATATAAATATTATTTGTAGACATCATTTTATTATGTTTTTTAATTATTTCGTTTCAATAATTGAAAACTGAGAAACCGCTTTACTATAAAAAGTTAGGGCAATATTTGACCACCTTTGTAACATAACCTAAATAATACCACATGCAGTAAAATTATGTAATACAGAATAAATAATAAAAATTAAAAATTGTAAAATATTTTTATTTTAATTTGAACATTAACGCGATTTATATCACACTCCACCAAATATATTTATAAATTGTATGAACCATAAAAATATTACTAAACTAAAATTTGCTGAGAATGGGAAATATTTTTGATTTTCGTTGCCATAAAAATACGTCGTTTTGTATTTTTTATTTATATTTATGGCAACCAAACCGCAACACAAATTTTAAGTGAATTTTCCACGTAGATGCATGTGTAGTTATATCTTTAAAAAAGATTCGCCCCATATTCATACATTTCCACCCAAATTTTAAGCAAATCAGAAGTTTATTTTTCCACCCCAATGTGTATCATGAAAAAAAATATTAAAACTGGTCTGTAGTGAAAGTTTACAATTATCCCAAATTCCCCGTGATTTTTCCGGGTTGTAAATTTTTAGGTGGAAGTTCTGGTTCATCGTGAGATTTCAGATTTTAAATTTTATGTATACAGGGTTACCAACTATTTCATAACATAAACCCGAATGGATTTAATGCAAACCCCGGTCAATACCCGAAGATTTCATCAAATTTCTGTAAATTCAACAACGTAATTTAAAATACTATTTCGCTTTAAAGAGGAAGACACTTACAATAGCTCGCTCCACGACCCGCTACAGAGTTCCATCGTTTGACCTCATATACCTATAGCACCCTAAAAACATAAAGGGTCTTTTAAAAGTCACGCCTAGGTGTCAGTAGTAAATAATTTCTAAACGCAACCTTTTTTTATGTTACCTTTGACATTTGTGAAGTAAACAGTTGTACAATTTTAACGATGGGTACTTCACGCTAGAAGAACGCATTAAAGTTATTCAAACTTATTATGATCGATCTTTAAAAAATACGCATCGTAAAATTCGTGATTTTTTGGTGTAAATAATCATCCAAATGAGTCAACAGTTCAAAGATTAGTGAAAAAATTTGAAGAGACTATGGTTCTGTCGAGGATCGAGTAAGGTGTGGCAGACCAAAAACTGAACGTTCTATTGTAAGAACATTGCTGCTGTGGCCGAAATTGTCGCGGACGAGCCTTCAACATCGATATCACGACGTTCTCAGGAATTAGGCACTCATCCATCGACAGTTTGACGAATTTTAAATAAGGATTTGCATTTGCATCCTAACAAAATTTAGTTAATACAAAACTTAAAATAAACAGATCGTTATCAATTATCAAATCATCTTTAGTGATGATGCTCATTTCATATTGGATGGTTTCTTCAACAAACAAAATTGTCGTATCTGGGGAGAAGAAAATCCTCGAATAATTTCAGAACAATCATTACATCCACAAAACTTACTATTTGATCTGGTTTGGCGAAACCATTGGTCCATTTTTCTTCGAAGATGCAAATGAAAGAGCTGTTACTCTCAACGGAAAGCGCTAGAGACAAATGATTGAAGATTTTTTTGTGACCTCAACTTGAACAAATAGACACAGAGTATTATTATTTTAAACAGGATGGAGCTACGAGTCACACAACACGTGAAAACTTCCAGACATAAACTGGCCAACTAAATTATGCGACTTAACGCCATTATATACTACCGTGGGCAAAAAGTAGTAAAACTTTTTAATTTAAATTTCGCGCGGAAAACAATCAAAGTCACATCAAAATAATCATTAGTATTTAATATACGCTTGTCTTTCTGAAGTACAAAAAGTGCATTCGGCGATTTTTACAATGAGTGAAATTATTCAACAAAGAAGTTCCATTAAATTTTGTGCGCGGAATCAATTTTGTGGTGCCGAAACGTTCAGAATGTTGCAAAAGACCTTCGGTGATAATTGTATGTCGCGAGCAAGTGTTTTTGATTGGTACAAATTGTTCAAAGAGAGTCGAGAACGTGTTGACGACGAACCACGTCTATGACGGCCATCAACATCAACTGATGATCAACACGTTAATAAAATCAAGGAATTGTTGCTCAAGAATCGACGATTAACAGTCAGAGATCTTACTGGCATCGTTGAAATATCGGAAAGATCAGTGAAAACCATGTTGAAAGATCATTTAGGCCTAAGAACGACGTCTGTGAAACAATGCTTTCCGACTACCAGGATGTCATGAAACGTATTATAACTGACGATGAGTCTTGGATCTATGCTTACGACCCGGAAACAGACGATCAATCGGTCGAATATCGTGCCAAAGGTGAGCCGAAGCCGAGAAAACCACTGCAAAGCAAGTCAATAATCAAGGTGATGTTGACAGTTTTCTTCGATTATCGTGGTGTGGTGCGCTCCGAATTCCTTTCGACCGGCCACACTGTCAACAAGGAATACCATTTGATTGTTATGCGTCGTTTGCGCGAAGCTATTGGTAAAAAGAGGCCGGAATTATGGGTCGACAACTCTTGGTTTTTGCACCACGATAATGCACCTTCTCATACTGCATTGGTTTTACGTGATTTTTTCGCCAAAAATTCCACCCATATCGTTCCGCAACCACCGTATTCGCCTGATTGAGCCCCGTGTCACTTCCGGCTGTTCAGCTAACTCAAACGACCGCTCCGGGGAAAACCGTTTTGAGTCAATTGAAGACATTAAACATGAATCACTACGTGCATTGGAGGCTATTCTGGAAATTGACTTTAACAACTGTTTCGAGGATTGGAAAAAACGTTGGCACAAGTGTATTGAGGCCAGGGGCGATTACTTTGAGGGGGGGGGGGGAAATAGATTTGGAGAAATAAATAAAGAATTTTAAAATTATGAACAAAGTCTTACTATTTTTGCCCGCAGTATTATATTACTTTCTTTGTCGTTCTTCAAAAGTAAAGTTTATGTGAATAAACCAACAACTACTGCATAGCTGAAAACAATATTCGGACTGAAATTGATGAACTTATTGCGGTAATGTGTGAGCGAGTTTTTAAAATTTTTGATTTTCGTATAGAAGCCTGTAGTCGTGCCCGTGGTGGACATTTAAAAGATGTCATTTTGCACATATAATTGTTAAAAGCCATATTTTCACAAAACATAAAATACACCAGGGTACAGATTTTGTTCGAAAACTAAAACTTGAGAGTTGGGAGTTTTGCTCCTGGTTCACTAACCTACTAGATACACAAAACTAATATTACTGTTGATTGATGTAAATAAAAATTAAATTTTATATTTACATCTAGTATGCTGATGAAACAACAGGAAAACTTCCAACTCTCAAGTCGCGGTCTTCGAACAAAATTCGTATACAGAAAAAATATAATCTAGGCGCGACTTTTCAAAGACCCTTTACCATACCGGTCGGTCAGCTTTCGTATATTGACGAATGCAATTTCAATCATATTATAACACCATTAGGTTGCCCATGGAGAAAACAAAATATGAATTAAGAAAAATATTAAAGTAGGCCTGTATCTACCTGCCACATTTAAGTTTTATCACAGAATAAAATATTATCCAGAAGCGCCATTGAGTAAATCAAGAAAAAATTACCTATCGACCATTTTCCTACCTTTTTTTACCTACCTATCGACCATTTTTCCTTCTATTGGGTACCCTGCAAACAATTTTGCCTACCTTTTCGCGAAGCAAGGTCAAAAAAATGAATCGAAATTTGGCTATTTAAAAATAGCGTTATGACGTTTCTGTCTATTCTGTAGTTTTATCTTATAACTCAAAAATCAACTGAGATATTAAAATAATTAGTAAATATACGCCTATCATTTACAAACCTTGCATTCATTCATTTAAAATTACTTCGGTAATTCATTACTTCAGTTCAGAATCATTATCAGTTAAGATAGCTGATTTTTTAATTATCTAGTAATTTATGTATTATTCAGAGAGTTCAAAAATTAATATAAGTTTTGTCGCATAAAGAAAGATTGTATCCGGGTATTTTTCAACTCAAATGTGCTCGCAAGGCACTGTTAGCAGTACATATGTATATTTTAAGGAATCCACATATTATATGGACAAGAATAGTTGTATTTTGTAATTATGTAATAGATTTAGGATTGAACAAAATTTTAATTAAACCCATTTCCACACATCAATAAAATAAAATATAATCGTAACACGAAACGTTTGAAATGCATTAATTTACTATAGGTGCCACGTGAGTGGGAAACACACAATACCAACGTGTTTTATTTCTTCATGCCTGATTTAATTAAAAATTTCAATAGTAAAACCATAACTAGTTATAATAAAATATAATTTATAGGTTTTTCTTTTACATTTAGAGTAAAGGATTAAACTTTATAATAACTAACTACCAATAATGGAATCATTCGCTGTGGATTAAAATATGAAACAGCGCGGCGGTTTTCTTGTAATATTTAACCACAAATAATTCTGCACACTCTTACTAGGCTTCTGGCGGATTAAAGCTGATGTATCCGCATTAATTGCTGGCAGATGAATTTCGAATGCAGATTTAGAAATCTCATCCGCATTATGTGGATTACCTGCACGGTTGCGGATAAACCTATTGTATAGTATACTCATCCGCACGCATAACAATTTCAAATTGTTTTTCTTTAGCTTGCAATGTTTGGACTTGTTTGGGCTATTTCGGTTAATGTAACAACCATCCAAATTGTATTTTTTGTTATTTATTTATCTGGTATCCTATTTAGGGATTTGGCCGTCTCAAATGAGGTGACAATATCATGTTGATTTCAAATTAAGCATTGATAAGTTCATTATATCCTAGCCAGATCCCAAGGCTGCTGAAAGGAGCAGACTGCTGCTGGATGATACATAATTGCATACTGACATACCGGGGGGCGGGATGATCTCGTTTTCGCCTTCCATTTTACCAATTACTTATGTGCTGGTTATCGGAATTTAACTCTTTGCTACGCGAGTTATGTTTTAAGTATTTAATAAACTTTAATTTTTTAAACTTGGGAATTATCCCAAGTCTTCGTTTATTGAAATTTTAAAATATAACAAATTTATTTAAAGATTTAGGTTTTACTTATTTGAGAGTTGACACTGAATTGATTAAAAAATGAATTTACTTATTTTATTTTACGTTAATTATGCACTTCTGCCAAATGATAAAAATGAATATTGTGCATTTTGATAATGGAAAAATATAATGTATTTATGTTAATTATGCTATTCTATATAAAAATGAATATTGTGTATTTTGATAAATTGGTTAATTGTGCTATTCTGGAATGGTCTTAACCTGGGTGATATGGCTCTTCCTGATTTTAGATACTTTAATAGAAAAGGTTACAATGATTATTATTGTTATTAAGATTAGTGATATGTGTCCCGTTGAACTATGTAATTTTGATTTGTTATGGCTAATTTCGATTGTTTGAATATTTTGGATTGATTTGTTGTGGAGTATTTCCAATGAGATTTCTGGTATAATTAATTCGATGTTTAAGTCACTGTATGGTAAGTTTACTTCGAATTTTTACCGGTTTTCTTTTTCTTCCGTTGAATATTCTTCGCCGCCGATATTTATTCTACAATTATGAAATTCAATTAATGTTTGTTTAGGTATTTGTTGTGTTGTCTGCTTGCAGTTTGATTTATATGTTATTGGATAATTTTTTGGTTGTACGTATAATTTTCCGTAGGCTATATAGTCGATTTCCTCGTAGTCAGATATCTCTTGAAGTTTACACGTTGCTGTCTGTTGTGATATTAATGCTGGTAGACATGACCCTTGGACTGATTCTAGTTTTTTAAGCTTGCAATATATGGTGTCATATATTTCTAGGCAGGTATCCGTGATGTAATGATATTTATCAGGGTTTAGGATAATATTCGTGGTGAAGGAGGTGAAGATCACCTCCGTCTGACTTCAGGATACTGTGTATTTATTCTGTCTCGTCGTCGGTTAAGAGGTGCCTCGAGATACTTTTAGTTCTTAATGATGATAAAATGTCCAAAATTTCTTTTAAATGTATATGAGTGTGGTCTATAACGTGGTTTAATTTGAAAAAGTGTTGGTCAAATAGAATTGAGAGGATTAATGCATTTGTTACTTGTCTGGTTTTATTTACTTCTAATTGTAACCGTTTTAGGTTTGCGTTAGCAAAATGATGGATTTCATCTAATCTATCTATGATTTGTTTATTTATGTGTACTTGACTATTGATTTGTGAATTCAGGTTGTCTTGGTTTTTGCTAATTTCGTTTATTGCGTTTTGTACGTCTAGTAAGTCTTGATTGCCTAGGCTTCCAGTAAGATCTTTTATTAAAGATCCTAGACCGTTCACGAGTCCTCTTTTAAATCCTCTTTTGGGTAACAGATTATTTAATGTTTTTCTTAGTTGTTGTATTTTGTATTGCGTTATAATTTTCCTGTCGTTTAGTAATGGTTTGTTGATGGGGTCCTGATTGATTGTATTTACTAAAATGTCCGTCTGGTTGCTGATTTGGTTTATTAAATTTTCGTAGGGGTCTAAGTTGATTAGATGTATTAGTTTTTTATGACCACTGATAATTCTTGCGTTCCCTAATTTTATCGGAACGACCCCTTTATTTTCTTCGAGGGATATTAGCTTAATTTGTTGTGTCATTACGGTTGCGCACCTGGAAAAGATTTTTAATTTTAGCCTTATGCACTTTTCCTTCTTGAGTGTTTACTACTACATTTTTGTCTTCTAATACTTTTAGTTTTCTATAGTCAGGTTTAATTTTCCCTGTCCTTTTTTTTCTTACATAAACGTATTGTTCTGTTCTGATAGCTAGAATTGGTTTCCTTTTAGAATTTAGTTTATTTATTAAGATTGATTTTTTCTTAAGTGATTTTTCGTAGATATCGTTACACAGTTGTTCGTAATTTACTTTATGTTGTTCGAGATAGTCCGTTTCGTTTTCAAAATCAAGTGTTTTGTTAGAGATATGTCCTCTCAATAATTCTATCGGTTTTAGTTTGGTCGAGGAATGGATTGAGTTATTATACGATAAAATTGCTTGATTCATTACTTGCTCTAATGAGTAGTCGGGGTTTTTTAGTACTATAACGCTGGATAGTTCGATTAATGTCGAATGTAATCGTTCAATCGGTGAGCTTCCAGTGGAGTAGTATGGGGTAGTTGTATGGAATTGAATATTGTATTTATCAAGAAATTGTTTTACACGTCTATTTGTGAAGCATCGTTCGTTATCGGAGATTAATTTATTAGGTATGCCGTGAAGGCTACAAAAATGAGTTAGTTTCTCGAGGATGGTTTTATCAGTTTTGTCGCCTATTTTATACGCTGCTGCGAATTTAGAAAATTTATATATTATTGTTAGGAATGTATTTGATTGAATTTGGAATAGCTCGATACGTATAATTTCTAACGGTCGTTTTGGAGTTTCTGTCAATTGGAACTGGAGTTGCGGTGGTTGTCTATCGTATTTTATTTGTTGGCATGTGTCACACTTGTTTATGAAATCTCGAACCTTTTCTTTGAGATGAGGGAAGTAATATTTTTGTCTGATATTATCGTAATTTTCTACAATGCCACGATGGTCGTATGTTTCATGGGTGTTTTTATTAGTTTTATTTGTTCCGTTTCGTCTTCTACATCGACTAGGAATTTTAATGACCTAATTAAGTTTACTTTCGGTATTGTTGTTCGCGGTTTACTAGAGATCATTTGAATATACGCTTGTTTTATATACTCGAAACATTCGTTGGATGCGTATGTGCATGTTAATTTCCTATTCAGTCCAAATAATTTTCTAAGTTCTTCTTTTATTGTTCGCTTAATTCCTAATTTCCGGGGTATGTGTACGGTTACACGTTTTTTGGATTCGAATATTGTTTCTCTTTTAATTAACGGTTCCTTTTTTTAACTTAACGAATTATGGAACTCTAGTTTAGGACATGTATAGGTAGGCGGCTGTGATCGATTTGGAATTGTTGGTTTAACTTTATAACTTTGCTATTTCAGCGAATATTTGAATTTTTGGAATTACAGATAGCTTGGAAGCTACGGAGTAAATTTGAAATGCAGTTAAATTTGCTGTACTTAGATAGTTTTTCGGGATCATGCACTTTTAATTAAATTATTTTCTAGGTTATTTGAAAGACTGTAAATTGGTAAAGGTTTTGGTTAACTTGTTCTAGGTTAGATAAATAATTATCGATGTATGTCGATTATATGATTTATAATTTATTTAATGCTGTTGTAGTATGAGGGGGGGGGGGGGTTATTTGATTATCATGGATCCTACAGATGTGCTAGCTACTTATTATTAATTCTGTCGTCTTACAGATTCCTGATTACTTTAATAGTTTTATTTAATTTTGGTTTAATTTGTTAAGGTATTGGGAATTCTTAAGCTGTGAAAAACATTCATTATTAATACATTACCTTACAGATTCCAGAATAGCTGTTTTTGTAACCAGTTTTTGTTTGGTCATTTTCTACTTTTATAAATAAACATATTTGTATTAGATTGGGGATGGCAAGGACAAGTGACGTTCATAAATATTTTTTACAAATAAATCCATCAAATCAACAGACTTAGAAGTTAGGGAGGCCGTGCGTGCCTTTCCTACTTTGATACTACAATATTTGGATTCGATTTATGTGATTTTAATTTTATTTTAAAACAAATTAATTTAGTTAATACTAATCAATACATTACATTTATTTTATTCAAGTATAATTTTATTATATCGTATATTGTCCTAAATAATCAATTAACTATGGTTTCAGGAAATTCTATTGTAAGTTGTGGAGTTGCAGCAGGAGAGAATTAGATTAATAAATTTTTGTATGTTTTAGGTAGCAGGAACATATTAATTTAGTATTAGATTTCAGGAAACCTGCAGATACTTGTGAAATAATATTTCTTCGTATTTTTAAAATAATAGCTAATAGTGTAGATTAGAATTATATTGTCATTATGTTACTAGCTATTGACTTTATCTAGGTGTCTGTAACCGGGCCAATTCAATCAATCAATTTTGTTTAGGAAGGCGGAAGTTATTAATGCAGAATTAAATTTCAGGAGATTTTCCAGATGTACGTGAAATAATAATATTTTGTTCTCAGGTTGCTGATTTAGGTTGCTTGCTTTATCCTTCCTCTAGTAGATTAGAAGTAGATTAGAATTGTGTTGTGCCGTGCGATCGCTAGGTGTCTGAAACCGGGTCGTTCTGTCCCAAAAAAAACCTCTCCTATCCTTCCTATTGTTATGTGTAAACAGGTTGTAGGAATAGGCCCGGCGTTATCCGGGACACTTGTTCAGTACTTGGTCCTACAGTCCAATCAATCAATCAATCAATCTTTTAATTAAGGATTCCTTTAAAGTGTCGGATAGATATACTATAATTTGATTTTCGAATGTGTTGATACTATTTTTTGTTGTGGGTATTGGATCTGTGGGTGAAGACAACATGCTGGATGTATCTTCTCCTGAAGAAGTTGATGCATTATGTATTTCGATGTTATTACAAGGAATTTGTACACGCGATAACGCGTCGGCATTTGAATTAAGGGTGCTTTTTTTAAATACGATTTGATAATCGAACTCTTCGAGTGTTAGCCGCCATCTTACGAGTTTAGAATTTTAGCTCATTGAGTGAGAAAAGCCATGTTAGGGGTTTGTGATCTGTTACGATCATAAACTTATTTACAAATAGATAAGGTCGGAAATACTTAGTTGCCCATACGATGGCAAGTAATTCCTTCTCTATAGTGGAATAGTTTTGCTCGCTTTTGTTAAGTGTGCGAGATGCATAACACACTGGTAGATCTTTACCTATTGTTCCCTGGGATAAAATGGCTCCTATAGCGATGTTGCTCGCATCTGTGGTTAAAATGAAGGGTTCCTTGAAATTTGGGTATTGTAAGATGGGTTCGTTGCATAATAATTTTTTGCACTGCTCGAAACAGTTTTTATAGTTTTCATCTATGATAATTTTACCATCTTTTCTTAAGCATTCGGTCATTGGTTTCGTCAGTTTTGCGAAATTGTTGATGAATTTCCTATAGTATCCAAGTAGTCCCAAAAAGCTTTTGATCTGTTTTTCCGTAGTTGGAATGGGGAACTTTTGGATAGCAGCGATCTTGTCGGGATTAGGTTTAACTCCCTCTGCTGTTACTATGTGACCGAGGAATGCTACTTCCTTATGCAAGAATTCGCTGTTATCACGTTGGACTTTTAGGTTTGCTTTTTGAGTCCAAACGGCATTTTGACATATACATTGTAATGTCCGAATTCGACAGAGAAAGCCGTTTTTGGGATATCTCTAGGGGTTAATTCTATTTGGTGAAAGCCGGAGGCTAAACCAATGTATTGTAAAGTAAACACACTTTCCTAGTTTATCTAGTATATCGGTTATATTAGGTAATGGGTACCTATCCGATATGGTTTTGTCATTGAGTTTTCGGTAATCTATTACCATGCGCCATGTCACGTGACCGCTGGCGTCTTTTTTCTTAGGGACGATCCATATTGGTGATGACCAAGGTGAGAATGACGGTCTTATAATACCTTGGTTTAACATTTCGTTGATTTGTCTTTCAACTTCATGTTTATGGATATGGGGATATCGATAATTTTTTACAAAGATTGGTCTTTCATCTTCTAAGTCGATGTTGTGCTTTACAGCGTTGATGAATAAAAGTTTATCATTTTCTTTTTTGAAAATATCTTCGAATTGTATGCATAAACTTTCGATACACTGTTTTTCTTCGGGGTTTAAATGATTAGTACGTATTAGATCTGTGATGGATCTATTCTTGTAGAAGCTTCCTTCATCTACTTTGCGTACATTGTAGTTATTTATTTCAAAGTGATTTTTAGAAATTTCTTTACACTCGATTTCATGTTCGATCACGAAATTTTGTGCTCGAGACGAATTGTTGATGAGTTCGACCGTTGCGTAATTATTAACGCTTGTGTATATACCTTCTGGTATAATTTTATTTCCGTAGAGGATAATGGGTTTTAGGTAGATTTCTCCATTAGCTATGGTGACTGGGATTGGGGGGATTAATTTACTACGTGGATCTATAGTGTAGGGTTTTGACATGAAATTTAGCTTGACTTTTAAGGGAATTTTAATATTGGGTGTAGACAAATATGATTGAGCAAGGTTGAGAGTTATTTGAAGCTGTTGCATCATTTCAAGTCCGATTAGACCGTTGAAATAGCTATGGAATTTGAAAAGGAGAAATTCTAGATCTTCTTTAGTTTTAAATTCAGGAAGACCCTTCAATATTACTGCTTCATCAACGGGGTGTTTGTTGAATAATGTACTGATAGTTGTAGGTTTTATTTTACGGTTAAATTTTGAATCTATTATACCTGGTTCAATAAATGACTTAGTTGAACCAGTATCTATCAAAAATTTATATGGTTTACCGTTAAGGTTGATGTCTATATATGGAAGTTGGTAACCTGATTGGTGAATGTTTATATTTATGTATCCGTAGGGTTTCCTGAGGCATCTAGGCAAAAATCCTCGCCTTGGATTTCTATTTGTGGAACATTGTCGGGTTTCTCGGAATAATTATTTTGATGTTCAGTGCCTTGAGATTCATAATAATCTTCAGGGTAGCGGTCGTAACAGTCGTTATATTCGACGTATTCGGGTTCTATGTTATATAGCTCTTCCAAGTGAAATCGTGAGGGTCCATTTGGTTCAAAGTGATATCTGGGCATGTATTGTTGATTAAATCGTCTTTGTTGGTTTTGATGAGGTCTTGACTGTGGAGGGTAAGGATTCTGTTTGGAGACACTGGTGATATCCATTGGTTCTTGATGTTTTGGAGGTAACCCTCTATTATTAGCGAAATGATTATTGAAATTCGTCAAGGGTCTATGGTTAAAATATTGTGGCGCTCTGACGGGCATAGGTGGTTAGTAATAATAATTGAGATTAGTTTGAACTGGTTTTTGATATTGGTATGAATTTTGGATTGGTTTGGGTTGTAATACAGGTTTTTCGTAAGCATCACTTATTGTGATATTATTCCTAAAGTGATAATTTTGCTCTACCAAGCAATAACTACGAGCAGCTTGTAAGGTTTTAGGCTCTTTGGTTCGAATAATCGTGGCCAAAGGCTCCTTGAGGCCAGTTAGAAATGCTGTTAACGCCAACTGCAAATACCATTCGCGTTTAGCTTGTGTAACTACTGCTAGTGTTCCTGCTACTTTGTTGTTTACTAGCAAGAATTTAACCTATTTACTACGCTTGTTATTTTTGCGAAATATGTGTCGATATCATAATTTCTTTGTGATAATGAGTTAAGTTCTTTAATCAAAGTTCCCTCATCTTCTTTGTCTGTGTAGTGATCAATTAGACACTGCCTCATTAGCTGCCATGTGCCGTTGGCACAGTACATTTCTAAGACATTGCTTGCGTCGCCTATTATTTTGCCACGCAGCGTTCTTGTTATGATTTTTCTTTGGTTTATGTCGGGGTATAGTGGATCGCAGATGTTTATCACTTCGTCAACGTGGACTATAAAGTTTCTCAATTCATGTTTGTTACCTGAATAGGAACGTATCTCTCTGATTGCGTCAGGTATACGTAATATTTGTAATTTATCGTCAGTCATTTTGACTAACTCTTCTGTAAGATCTCTATGCTTAAAAAATTCTTCTTGTCTCTTTAAGTTACTAATTTTGAATATAAATATAATTTATTTACCAAAGAAAAATGAAAGGAATTTTTGGGTAGTTACAGGAATTTAGGTTTTAAATATCAACTCTCACTTACCAAAATAATACAACTAGAGCCAAGTTTTGATGTACCCTCATTACTTGATGCTAATTTTCAGCAACTACCGGTTTCTTCCGTCTAATTTTCTGGGTTGGTTGTTGATTTTCTTTTTTCTTTAAAAAAAATGTTAACACTATACGAGTACTGACACTCGGTCGTCTATATACTTTTCTGATTATTATATTATTAGTATTTTAAGTTTCAGAAAAAATTTCACTGTTTTAAGACTTTTAGTTTTATACTTTTAATGTTCTTAACTATGTTCAATATGCACTTGAACAATTAAATAGATGTTCGTTCTATTTAATTCGAGAATAGTCGTAGTTTTGGTAGATTTATAGCACTAATAGTCAATTTTCATTCGACTTTCTACAACTCTGTGTAGACACTAAAAACACTTTAACCGATCACTAAACTATTCACTTTTTATTGTGCAGTTGATTTTCTTTTGTAGGGACAGATCATAAAAATGATCCTCTACCACACTGCGCCAGTTATGTTTTAAGTATTTAATAAAGTTCACTTTTTTAAACTTGGGAATTATCCCAAGTCTTCGTTTACTTAAATTTTAAAATATAACAAATTTATTTAAAGATTTAGGTTTTACTTATTTGAGAGTTGACACTGAATTGATTAAAAAATGAATTTACTTATTTTATTTTACGTTAATTATGCACTTCTGTCAAATAATAAAAATGAATATTGTGCATTTTGATAAATTGGTTAATTGTGCTATTCTAACAGGTTTCATATTAAATTGAAACACAAATGTGGAAATTGTACTTTGCTTATCCAGCAAATGGTCTACATGCTGCATTGTTGTTGTTGTTGCCGCTGTGACGCGATGCTGCCTGTCAGAGTAGTAGCAAAATGTAACTCGCGCCCTCCCCCTTAAATTATGCAGACTTCTCAATAAAGTTAAACAATTAGTTCCTAAAATACTGGTGGTCGTACCGATCATGGAAATGGTTCAAACAGCATACAACTTAAACTCTTGTGTGTTCACTGGTTGAGACTTACGTAAAACAAATTCACAAAAAACGATTTTGCGGATGCGGATTTTAAAATTTTTCGCGAGTGCGAATGCGAATAAATTTATATTTTTTTCGGCGAATAAGGATCGGATGCGGATACGAAAAAACGTGTCTTCGGGCTGCAGTATAGAATGCAATTCAACATGTAATCACGACACCTCCGATATTTGGGATGAAGAATGACACGTAATTATAAGTATATGATATCCTAATAGTGACTTATTTATATTACGAGCCGGTTTACGTTTTCTTTGTCTGCTTACTTTTATTGTACTGATTGCGATTTCAAAATAAAATCATAGGCGAGCATGTTAAAAACCAACATATATATGTTTGAAAATAATATAGAAGATTTAATTATTGAAAAATGAGCCGATTCATGCTATTTTTGAACAAATTAAAAAAACGAAAACAACCTTAATCCAAACGGTTAAACATGATTTCCAGATCTTAATTAGAGAAGGTAATTTGCAAAAAAAATATTCTACATTTCTGAGCTTTTAGAAACATGATTCTGAATAGTGCTACAATTTTTCTGAGTTCTGTCGGATACAATTTCTATGGTAAGTTTTAGTTTTTCATTTGGTTGACTGTTATATTTTACGAATTGAATTTCCCCGGCGCGTATTCTACTAACTGAATTATCCCGACAGTATGAGTTGCACGGGAGAAATTAAAATTATTTTAAACTTTGGATATTCTGCAGGAAATTTCTCGACGTTGCTGTAGTTGCAATCATGGGAATATTATGTAACATTCTGTAATGGTACTTCATAGGTTCATTACTTTTGGCACTTCTTACCCATTTTTGAATACTTATTCTCCCATTTTGCGATTTTTTCCTTTATTGGTGGAAAAAATGTAGACACTTCAAGATGTGATTTGATTGTGTGGCTCTAATCATAATACGATAGGCATCGCCGTACCTGTGTTGGATTAGCTTGCATCACATTAAAATGATATTCGTCTTCACCTAGCCAAAACAGTATTGGGTATTGAAATGCATCATACGATCTGTGTATTTCAGTGACACGTTGTAGATTTTTATTTCGAGTATAAATAATAATATCACATCGATCAAATTCCGTTCCGACCATGACAATAGGAACTGCTTTGATCGTTGGGGCGTTTAAGTATCTATTATTTCCTCCAGATAGTGTTTTATCTGCTCGTAGATTAGTCCCGTCTTCTCGTTACCCATGAATTAAATTTTAAAAGACTTGGAGTCGTTGTCAGGTAGAGAAAGAAGTGATCCCACTTTATGGTAAACTGGTCTTTCTATTTTAAACGTGGACATAAAATATCCATCGTTAATAATTTGTATTACTGCAAAATATGTCATTGGAAAACATCAAAGATGAAATAAAAAAGCATGCCGCCAAACACGAAATAAGGCTCCAGGAACATGGAGACCCCTATATTCGCCATATGGTAGATAATCCTGTCGTTGAAAGAAGACTTCAAAGAACGAGGCCACTTGACCTAGTAAACATACCAAATTAAAATTATATTTTAAATAGGTTTAATTAATTTTGGGACTAACCATTGGGTTCAACCCAACAAATCAGAATTGTTTAAGAAATGTAAAATTTGTAAATTTGAAAGATAGTTTGCTAGATGAGCACAGTCTCAGTTGTAATTAATAAAGAAAAAAATTGGAAAGCATGAGTGTACCTTCGAATGTATTGTAGAAATTTTCTCGCTAACTCAGTAGTTCCGGAGTCGTAAACTAGAAGAGGTTCTGAGGATATATCACTCATATGTGGCGAATTGCCGTTTCCATTCGAACATTACTGTAACGAAACTAAGCTGTACGTTATAAGAGATAATGTACAGGTTAGCCGCCGTTACCAGAATACCTTCGCAAAGGCTTCTGAGCGGTGATAGATAGCCGGCTTAGGCTCAGGGTGAATAGGCGTGGGGTTTTCAGAAGCATACAAAGGTCGTGAGTACACCGCATACAGGGAAAATATGCAACGAAACATCGACCCGAACATTTACCATACACTCAACATTTCCGTAAGGAGAAGATAAATTATCTCATATTGATTGTACTAACTTTCACAAGAACCATTTAAATGAAATGAAAACATCACAAACTTTAAGTACTAAGTTATACAACAACGATAACAAATGTTTTGTACGAGTACGTATTTCGAAAGACCAAAAAAAAAATCAAATATTAACCAAAAAAATATAAATAAATGTTTAATTAATAATCAGAATAAAAAATAGAAATAGTAAATTATTGCAAAAATAAATGTACATAGAAATAAATAAATTAATAAATATGATAAATTAAGTACATAAAGTTTTTTTTTCCGCTTAACTAAGTCCGGACTGTAACTTACTTATTGATAATAAATAATTAGAAAATTTAACAAAAATACGATCATACATATGTACTACTATAAAATGGACTGAGTCAATTGACAGTAAAGAATTATAAACATTACAATGGATAGCAAAAATAGTCACATGTAATAATAAATAGTAAATATATATAATAATACAATAATTAACAAAAATAATTTAATGAAAATAAATAAATAACAATAATAAAATAATCAACTCATCTACGAATGATGACGTGCTTATATCCAGATTGTAGACAGCAACACAGCTGGTAGACGAAAAATAGTAATGTGACCCGTACTTGGTATGTTCCATTGAACAACGGTCTACGTTAAAGCGAGTATATCTGTATATTATTATTTCGTTCGAATACAGATTTTCACAAATTTGTATTATGTTGATTTTATGAAGGATTTTATTTTATTATGATTATTTGTCGGATTCTCTTTTTTTGTACTTTAAACTTTAACTTATAATTATTAATAGTTATAAAGGTAACAGTTTATCATAATTTTATAAATTAGATATTACACATATTAACAAGATAATTTTTGAGTTTTTTTTTCTGGGTTTAAATTATTAACCATATCAATTAAATTACTATTGCTGATTACACCAAAAATTTGTTTTTATTGCATTACCGCATACGGTTATACGATCAATTGGTATTCGTAAGAAATCTTTAACAACGTAACCGTTATGTATAATATCTAGAACTTATAACAGTTATTTGTCCACTATGCTTATTTAACATCCGTGTAAAACTGGAATGCCATACACACTACATTTAGTTTTGAAACTTTTCACTAACATTAATCTCACGTGAATTTTTATATGCAGTAAAATTTTGGGTTTTTTTCGATTTTTAATAAATCGTTCTTGAAAAAAATATTTATTATTTTTTTTCAATAAACAACACGGGGTTTATCATGCTATCCCGGTAAATTGGTCACTAACACCATTTAAAATTAAAGTTATTTATAATGTAAATTATCTGCCGCGATCCCCACGCGTATATTTTTGTATTTTTATTTTTTTATGTTAAACAGGGATTCTTTAGAAAACTTTTTAACAATAAAAATTACATATTGTTCTTTTATCACAAGCACATTTTTTTATGGTTGATCATAACCACGACCGATCGCACAAATACCTTTTGTCACAAAAAAACGTAACGTAACTCACCGACTGACCGTCCACTTTCATATTTTTGACCTTCGTAAGCGATTGTTTTCCTGCCGTACCTCTCGCTGTTAACTTGTTTCAGCAGCTCTAGAAGAAGATGTTCCGCTTCGATCATTTTCATGTCGTGTCTTACGCTGTTCACTTGTTTTATCAGCTATAGAATAAGACATTCAGCTTCGGAAGTTTTGTAACCGTGTCCTATGCCGTTCACTTGTTTCAGCCACTCTTGTGGCTCTAATCTTCTTCGAATTTGCTATGACCTGCCCAATTGATATTTTCTTCGGGGGTGTTTTTAAGCAAAAATGGAACTTTAACTACAAACAAAAATTAATCCTAGATTATTGAAACATTTATAAACTGCAAAAGCAGATCTAATAAGAATTATATTCACTTGAAACAATATATTATACCTGACAAATAGCCACCAGCATTTATTTTATTTCAATGTGTCTAGATAATCGGGAATAACGGGTATTCGGATGTAAACAAATTAGTATTATTTTAGACAAAACGATTAAAAAATACATGTGTCCACTTCGGAATGTTCACCGCGAATTGCGTTTGAAAATAATATTACGAAAAACAAGAGATATTTGTCAAAGTAAAGTCAATTTTACACGTACGATATTTTACAGTAAAGATTATTTCTTGCAGAACATGTAATTTTTTAAATATAAAACGTTAGTTATTTTCCTCCAATTAAATATTTAATGTGCATTGATTATTTAAATCATAAACTATTGGCGATTAGAATTGTGATTATAGTGGAAAAAATGGAATATACAATTTTTATAGTAAATTACTTTCTGAAGTTACATGGAAATTATAGCATGTAACTTTATATTTTAATATTTATTTGTTAAAAAATAAATAGAAAATCCAGTTGCTCAAATATTTAGTTTAAAGTATTATTTTTTTATTTATTTGATTGTGCTTCACCATTTTAAATGTCAGAAAACAGCTTAAAATTGCAAAAATTTAATTTTAAAATCAAAATAAATCTTTTTGAATCGACCAGTATATTTCGGCGGATCGATTCAATTGATTAATAACGCAATTAAGTATTCTTTCCTTTTAAAAATATCACGTAAAACTGCCCATTTTGTTATAAAACCTTTTGTTATAAAAATGATCATTAATTATTAATATATTTGTGATAACAGTAGCCCATTTTAATAAATATTCTACTTTAAAACTGATGCTGTGTGGCACAACTCAATAACAAATGGCGGGGTCAATATGTTTTAGCAAACACCGTCTTTCTTTTACCACGTCTGTATTTATAGGTTTCGACTACACCACACTTGTATTCTAAAGCGAAAAACAAAACTTGTCCGACTTTTGGTAAAACTGTCTTGTATAATCAAAAATCAGTAGTCTTGCTTAAATTTCGGAAAACCAACAAGGTCAACCCTTGTTGAAAATTTAATTTTTAAATTTATTTGAATCCTTTAATTCTTTCTTATTTTTTGTAAATGCTAAATTTTTCAACATCATTGCAAAAATTGAAAAAGCTCCCGTGGAAGCTGCCACTTTCGGTACACAGATTATCACCAATTTTCGCAAGGATCCAATTAGGTCCAATTAATAATTATTCCGCATGTACTGTAAAGAAGCCGATTCTTGGTGAAATAAAAAAATGTTTGCCAAAACTCGTCATTTCCAGTAAAAATTTTAAAAAAACCTGAATAAATTTTGTTTAAAACGTAATTTACAATCTTTTTGCTTTCAAAATATTTGCAAAAAAACAAAAAAGCTTTTATGAAACCTAGCAGTTCCCGTGAACTGATTTTGGCCAAATACCACTAGAACCTCCTTATTTATGGATAAAGCTTAAGTATGAAGTTTCATTCCGATTAATCAATTTGGCTGTGCCAAATTTTTGTTGAAAAACAGTTTTTTGTCAAAAAAACGTTATTTCCGCTTAAATTTCGGAAAACTGAGATCGGCCGATATTGCTTCCAAATTACTTTACAATCACCTAGTTGTTAATCGTTTTTGTTGTAAATAATATAATTTTTAAAATTTTTTCAAAATCCGAAAAAGCTCCTATGGAGGCTGCCACTTCTGGTGGACCGATTTCAGCCAAAAATTATCGGGATCTCCTAATTTATGGTAAAAGCTTACGAAGTTGCATCTCGATCAGTCAATCCGTCTGGGCTGTAGAGAAGCAACCGACACATAGTATGCTCGGAAAAACACACACACGCACGCACACACAGAGATTTTTTTAAAGCCATTTTCATTGACTTCGGCGATATAGCGGATGGTAAATCTGCAAAAATCTCGAGGCCAAAATTGTTCATGATTATTATACTTGATTTTATTATCTAACAGAAAGTAAAAAATTGAACTCGCCATTCTCAAACGTAAGAAATGTTAAAATTAGGTATAACATCAAGTATTGCAAAGTCAGCACAAAATAAATTATACTTTTAACTTTTGTACATTGTATTATAAAGTTAATATACAAATATAGGTTTATTTGAGGTATAAATTATTGTAACACATCAACCAAAATTAATAATTTTTAAATATGGTTTTAGTATAGGTTATGGCTACGGGAATTTATCTTATGCCTAGTATTAAGTCCTAGTTTATTAAGTCATGGAACCGTATAACAGTGTTTTTTATGGAAGCCAAAACGTAATACGTAATACGCCGAAACGTTATATTGCAACCATTCAAACTAAAATTCTGTAAAAATTGAGCTTTTCCTAAATTAAATTAAAATTTGTTTATTTTAATTATATGAACCAAAATTCTTAAATATCGGGTTTTTCAATGAGGACATAACAATTTTGTATTTAAATAAAACACAGAAAATAATTGAGCTATTGGGCTAAAACTTATTTCAGGTGTAGTACACATGTTACATTTAAAAAACTATGAAAACTATAAACGTAAAAAAACTATGAACGTAACCAAAAGTATCAGTTGATAATGACAAAATAACTGAATCTATTTTAGAGAACTCAAATTCCTTCGCCGATTTTGAAAAGTTGTATGAAAAAATTTCACAACTTACACTATTTCTAACCTAAAGATAAATTCGTCAGAAAACCATGGTTTAACACAGAGCTTAAAAAAATTGCGAACTCGAGAGATAAACTTTATAAGCTGCATAAAAAGTATCCAAATAACACATACTTCTCAAACTCGATAAAAAAACTAAATTTAACTTTCAAAGCGCGTATTATCTTTTTCAAAAAGCAGTATTTTACCCGGGAATTCACGTCAAATATGAATCATCCTAAGTTAATGTGGAAGCTGATAAATCGAATACTTACAAACTCCGGATTTTCTATACCAACGCTGATTGAGTTAAAAATAAACGGTGTAGTAACTGATGACCCTCTGCTTGTCGCTAATCGATTTGTCGAATTTTTTAATAGTGTTGGCGCTAATATTACTAAGGACTATCCAGCTACTTTTAATTATTGTGCACCAACCTACGAAATAAGAACCACTTTAGATTCGCTAGCACATACAAATGAGACTGAAATTCAAAATATAATTGATAGCTTCGATTCAAATACGTCAAGGGGATACGACTTGATTAATGTTGGACATGTTAAAAAATTACGCATAATTTTAACACCACTATTAACAAAGTCAATTAACAAATGGATTGACAATAACCATTTTCCTTCATTTATGAAGGTGGCCAGAATTACCCCAATATTTAAAAGTGGTGATAAATTCTCAGTCGAGAATTATAGACCTATCTCGGTCCTACCAATAACTAGTAAGATTTTCGAACGGGTCATCCACGCCAGGTTAACAAATTACCTAAATGAGCATAAGATAATACATCAAAATCAATTTGGATTTTGTAAAACGAAAAGTACGGTGTCTGCTACGCTAAATTTAGTTGAGACTCTTTATGGACACGTGGAAAATCAAAAAATTACTGCTTGTACGTTTCTAGACCTAACGAAAGCAGTTGACTGTGTAAATCACGACATCCTTTTAAGCAAACTAGCCTTTTATGGACTACATAACAATGTTGTAAGTACTATAGCAAGTTATCTTTCTGATAGGAAACAATATGTCAAGAACGGACATTTGTCATCAAAAAATTTAGTTTTGAACTGTGGTGTTCCGCAAGGATCAATCTTCGGCCCGGTTTTCTTTTCGAGCTATATTAATGACATATTTGATTTGAATTTATTTGGTAAAATTCAGCTGTTCGCAGACGATATAGCTATTACTTATGGATGCCAGAACTTCTCAGTACATCATATGGAAAAAGACCTACGCAAAATTGTAGACTGGTTATATAACAGCAAATTCAAGCTTAATTCCGACAAATCGTATTTCATTATATTTTATTTGCAGAGCCGGCCACTAGACATGTTTGAAGAACTAACAGGTCAGTCATTCAATATAAAAAGGTCTCAATCAACTAACTATTTAGGTCTCACAATTAACTCACAGCTATCGTGGATGGATCACATTAATTAATTAATTCTTTAAAAACCAAAATATCTCCTTTCAAAGGAGCTCTCAAACGAACTGCACGATATATTCTTGAAACCCTCTCTTACAGTTTATAAATACTACAGTTATATCTATTCGCACCTTATCTATTTAATTCAAATCTGGGGTTCAGCTAGCAGATATTTAATAAATGATTTGCAAATATTTGTATGTATATGTATATACATGCACAAAGATATCTTAATTTTCTTTCCTCTTTAATTAACTTAATATTTCGCCTATTGTAAATAAATCTAACCAATATAAATTTATATTTTCCTATGTAGTATTGTTATTCTTTTTGAAAAATAAATAAATATTGCAAAAAAAAAAAATATGGAATTCGATCTCGTTCGTATGACCACCGCGAGCACATTTGCAGCGATCGATTCTTTGGAGCAAATTTTTCATCGCTCTTTCACACATATTGTTGCATGCCCCTTTATGTCCGGCTAACACAATCGAGTCGGGTAGACGTCAGTGGAAATCGGGGTTCATTACCGACTAGAATGAGGAGCAGTACAAACCATTGTGTTGTTTCAAAGATCACTACAAAAAAAATATTGATTCATCCTCCCAATTCCCAACAACACCATTGACCAATATATAAAACAAGTTTAAACCATTACAAGAACAGAACAAAATTTATTTAAATAAAATGAAAACAAAGATCAACATTAAGATATCCATCGTACAAATTTATGGAAAATTACGAAATATAATTTATTGAAAATATTTATGATCTAATAAAAACAAATTAATAATATGTATTTTAATATATTGTATAATTTTGAATATAATAATGAAAGTGGATGAATAGAGTATATATAAGTTAAAGCTTGCAATTAAACTCACCCAGTTTTACCGCAGAGTACTCGTTGGTTATAACCGTGTGGCTGTGAAAAAAAATTATTGAACCTCGTTCTACCCCTTCACACACTTTCTTTATCCACCGTATTAACGGCTCACACATAACAAACTTTTCTTTCTTATATATTTTTTTTTTCACTTGTTATCAAATTTTTTTTTTTATATACAGGGTGGCTGAGACCAAATGTCACTGACTTCACTCTGCTGTCATTTGTGTAGTTGTCATTTTCGCGAGGTCATATCGAGCAGTAACATGTTTTTCATAAAATGTTATATGTTTTCAAAAAAAATTACAGCGTTTTCATTAGGTAACACTTGGTCTCAGCCACCCTGTATATATATTTTCAATGACTAACTCTTATATTTTTCTATTAACTAACTTAACTATCAATATAACTATTTTCTAGATTTTTTTTCTTTCAATCACATACATATTCGGTTTGCAAAAAAAATCCCGTATAAAACTTCATATGAGTAGTAGCGTTTTAAAAAATTTTTTGTTTTTTTTAAATTTTTTCTCAGCGTCGCAACCGAACGATTACCGGTCTGGAAATTATTCCCGGTATCGTCTTATTTAAGCGACGTTTTATTGAGGCCACCAGCAGATCTTTCGTCCCCTTTTCCCGCGATTTAGGGATAAATAAAAAATATTCACAGCCTATATCACCAATACAAAATACAAATTGAAATTGATAAGAATTCCCACAAAAAAAACAAACCAAGCTTACCTACTATAAAGATGGAAATAAAACCTTTTAACCGCTTTGAATAATTATAACTATCACTTATAATTTTATTTAGAATATTTATAATTTTTCATCAAACTCTAGATTGAGCTCTGAATCATTGTGCTTGTCACGACGGCCTCACGAATTATACTTAAATTATTTTTACAACCAAGATGAATACCTGGTCATGTAGGAGTATATAAGCCACCTAATGCAAATTACGTTGAGTATATAATAAAATCGTACGATCGAGAAAAAAAAACAATCCAAAGCTCGCCTATATATTACCAATGTACAATATTTATGTATATGTTTATAGTTCCACTAATCATACTTCATTCTATTGGTGCGTACTACCGTCCGATTCCATCGTCTCCGTAAAGTATATAAACCATATAATTGTTTTTATGCACAGTTAATGTTTACTTAGATGTATATTAGGTATAAAAAATGTTTAATTGGAGTATTCATAGAACTGATACCTGGACAGGCCATAAAGTACAATACTATTGGAAAAGCATTGTCATAACTAAAATTGGTCAGCACTCTCCAACTCAATATTGGTTATTAGATAACCGTAACAATATCGTGATCGATATTGTCCTTGAGCTCCTTTAACGCTATTGGCTCAACCCCATAAACCCCATAAAAAGAAATCCAACGGTACCGCCGTTGGATCGCATGAGAGAGGTGGCCGTTCGACAGAACCATTTCTCGAGATTACACGGTTACTGAACTTCCCCTTCAATAGATCAAATGTTTGACCAGCCGTGTGGTATGATGTGGCACCATCTTGTTGGAACGACATATCACTGATGTCAAGTCCATACTATTCTAGTCAAAAATAGACTTCCAACATGGCACGATAGCGAACTCCATTGACCGTAACATCATTCTCATCGACGAAAAATTATGTTTCAATGACACCTCCGACATGAAATACACATCACACGGTCACTTTTGTGAAGCTGATTTTTCGATAAAATTCAGGATTTTCTTCACACTTCAGCAGAGCCCAGTTGGAGAAGTTTCCGCGCTTCAAATAATCAAGAGGCTTCAGTTCTTGAGTAAATTTGATCTTGTGAGGGTGTACGCGAAGATTTATGTGCAAAATTCGCCACAACGTAGTTTGAAAGATTCCCAATTCCATTCTGTTTTTCGATTTTTCTTTTTTGTTTTTTGCAACTCGAAATTTTGTAGTACAATTCGAACTCTGAAAGAGTAGAGTTCTGGTTTGATTTTTATATATAGCGTTGTTTTTACTCATTTTTCTTTATTGGACTATGCTCTGATTCAGTTTGGCTAGATTTATAATGTAGCTGGTAGCTCCCTACCAGTATAAATTTGCTTCATATAGTAAATATACCCAAAATACGATAAAAAACCTCCACAACAAACCTTTAGTAAAAGTACTTTATAACCAATCTCGGCATATTTTATTGCTGATAGCCCTATAAAGTGTAAACTTACATTAAATTAGAACAAATAATTAAAAACGCAAATAAAAAAATTATTAAATCAAGATTAAAGCTTCTCTAATATTATATGATACGATATGATAGAGGCGTACAGGCCAACCATAACGGCGATCCTAGGTACGTTACTATAATCCTGAAATATCAACATTCAAATAACAAATTATATCTGAATGCGAATAATATTTCAGCATCATGCGGGTCTCTGCCTGCATCCTTAACAGATAAGGTTAGTTAGGAAAGGATGTTAGTCACAGAAACATCTAGGGCGAACCGTAGCAAAGTCATTTTCTAACTATACTTAATAGACACATTATACACTTGTTTAATTATTTCGCAACACAAAAAATTTGTTCAAAATGTTTAAAAAATTACTCGATCGATTTCGACTTGTTAGGTCATCATCAGAAGTATCTACTGATTTGTAAAAATAAAAATTTTGTTATATATAATAGAAATAAGCAAAAGGAAAGAAAGAAACGGATTAGCAACATCGTGTCCGATTATACCAATATTAGTTTTGCTTTTTAGAATAATAACACTATAAAGAAAATGGTTTTTAAAAATAAACCTAGAGTTGATCGCCTTTCCAAGTCTGGTGTTTATAGGATTAATTGCAATGATTGTAGTTTCCCCTATATTGGACAGACTGGGCACAATTTTGGAGTTAGAGCTAAAGAACATTTATCAGGTTGCAATCAATCCACATTCCATAATCATTTAACTTTAGAAAATCATACAGCTAGCTTAAACAATTTAGACATATTACATATACAACCGAAAAGCAGCCGTTTGGATACCTTAGAATCTTACGAAATTCGAAAATCCATATTCCTTAACCAAAATATCCTTAACGAACAGAGAGAAATCAGAGAGAAATGTTCTATTCTCACGCTCTTAATGATATGACTAATACGTCGGGTAATTAAATGTACTTCAATATAACTTGAATTTTGTTACTCAGCCGATGACTAACTCGCTTACCTGCTATTCCACCCCTCTTTTTTTATTAGTAACTTTTCCGTGTAAACAACAGATGGTTGGAACGATAAATAGATTAATTTTTATTGCCTATTTCTTGTCCCTCCTTCTTTATTTCCTTTTGAATATTTCTACTATATATAACTAAATTTTTATTTTTTCAAATCAGTAGATACTCCTGATGATGACCTAACAAGTCGAAATCGATCGAGTAATTTTTTAAACATTTTGAACAAATTTAAAAAAAAAAATGTGTTGCGAAATAATTAAACAAGTGTATAATGTGTTTATTAAGTGTTAATGTGTTTCGCCAAGGACCTACGGCGCATAGTGTTAAAAGTATTTTCTAACTGCTAAATCTATTAAAATGTTAGTCTCAATTATATTCACACTCTAGATTAGATTTTGTTAGTTTATTGATTTGGGTTACTTGTGGTTGAGAATACTAATATTCATCATATGTATTCGGCACAGTTAAGTTATTTAATTCACATCTACGGGTCATCTCATCATATACTGCTTGCAACCTTATTTTCCCCTATCTTCCCATCCAACACCATCTAACCGAGGGACTTCACGCTCGTAATGACTAGGCAGTATTATCATACATACGAGTATGATGACCTAAATATTCCGTTGATATTGTAAAAAAAAATTAAAATTCGGTATTGTCATTCAGCTACCTATATTTAAATTCATCCAACTAAAAGCAGGGTTAATTTCTATCTAATGTTCACACAACTTCACTAAAACATAACCTGAATTCAACCAGAAAGATCGTCGAAAAACAACATTCCATAGCAAAAAGTCTTTGGATCGTTAACATATTTGATTGTATTAAGTTTATGCTCAAACCCTAAGTAACTAAAGAGACCTCCTGATCAAAAATGTTGCAATCACAATCTTCCTCCCGACCTTCCGGTATGTTCAAAATTTTTTTTTAATAATAATAAAAATAAATTGAATTATATTTGCCGACAACTTTATTGTTTTAAGTCTGGACTTTCGACAAAATTTCAATTTATAGAATTGTTTAAAGTAAGGCCGTGTAAATCGGAGGATGGGTGTTTAAATATTCAAAAAATAACAAAATTAAATTAAAAGAACAAAAAAGATCACGTGCGTTAATGAATTCATCAAGCTTTAATGTTGCTCTAATATAAAATATAATTAGTGAAGTAGGAATATTTTATTCTAAGACACCTCTTGTTGTATAGGGAAGCGTAATTTTGGTCTAATTGCTGGTTATACGCCGTTCTAATAAAGCAACAAGCTATTTAAGCAAACACCGCTAAAACTAT
Source organism: Nephrotoma guestfalica (assembly GCA_963691935.1). Classification (NCBI taxonomy): domain Eukaryota; kingdom Metazoa; phylum Arthropoda; class Insecta; order Diptera; family Tipulidae; genus Nephrotoma; species Nephrotoma guestfalica. Next base: position 141,644,780 of record OY829914.1, read on the forward strand.
GAATAAGAGAAGCTTTAATTTTGAGTAAAGCTTTTCTAGAGCCGTAAAAGAGGATATCGACTCGTTTAGCTCTAAAAAATGTCGTTGTTTGGAAGACTATGTAATAGTACCATTTCAGCAATAATGGAGTGTTACTATAGACCAAAATCGCAGTTAGATGGATAAAAATGCACTTGGGTGTATGTTAATTGCAAAACAATAAAAGCGGACTGCTCAAATTGCCATTTATAATAATTAGAGGTTCTGAAGCTATGTCACTCTATGGTAACGGTAGTAATCTACGGCATGTGAAATCGGTTTAAAATTTTATTTCCAAAGCATTAATTTAGAAATGTATTGGAAAATCCCCATAGCTCCTACCGCTAAAATTGTTAATTAACTGATTTTAACTAATAAAATAAATTTCACAAATCAATAAAATAATATACTTAGGTGAAATAAAATGAATCGAAACTAAAGTCCTTTTACCGATGAGCATCCTAATAAGAGATTCTTCTGTTGAAGTAAGATTTAATGCGTGAGTAAAAGAGAAAACCCTAAATTTGATTCTGCGGCTGGCCTGATGTTAATCTCAATTCAAAAGTTTTACTTAAGGCGTATTTTCTTGGCACGATTGCAACAACAATTCCAATTGCTAAAGCAATTAGTTTACCAAGTTTTGCTTTAGCCAAATGGGCTTGTTGTTGTAATTGTGTAAAGAAAATACGCCATTATTATCATATTTTTATAAATTCATTCTATAATTATTTTATTTAATTTATTTTTAGAATTTGCTGAAAGGAAATGTAGTATCGAGGGTCAATGGGAGCCTAAACCGGGTTCAGTACAACCAATCGGCTGGACAAATTACACACCATGCTACACACCAGAAATGTTAGAATTAATCAGAAAACTATATTCGGGTGGAAGCGAAAATGCAGCTAATGTATAAAAAATTTTATATAGCACTTAAGACAATATTTTTAATATTCTTTAATGCCTTATTTCACAGACTAAAATTGATATAGCTGAAAAAACGCGTACCTTAGAAATGATCGGTTTCAGCTTATCATTAACCACACTATTCATATCGCTAATCATATTTTGCCATTTTCGTAGTCTACGCAATAATCGTACACGAATTCACAAAAATTTATTTATAGCAATGATCATACAAGTGCTAATAAGATTAACGTTGTATTTAGATCAGGCAATTATTCGCAGTGGGGGTCGGGAAAATGGCAAACTGGATAGCCCGGTACGACATGGTATCGATAATACACCTTTTTTATGTGAAGGTTCATACATTTTATTAGAATACGCGAGGACGGCCATGTTTATGTGGATGTTCATTGAAGGTCTATATTTACACAATGTAGTGACCGTTACTGTATTTCAAGGAAAATTTCCACATCGAATGTATGCGATCGTAGGCTGGGGTGGTCCCGTTCTTATGACTACAATCTGGGCTGGTTTTACAGCAGCCTATGTTGGAAATCGGCAAAAGTAAAAAATGTTCCAGTGCATTACCTAAAATACGATTTTTTTTTATAATTTGTTATTTTTAGGTGTTGGTGGGGTTACAATCTAACATCTTACTATTGGATCCTAGAGGGCCCGAGATTAGCAGTCATATTATTAAATTTTTGTTTTTTACTAAATATAATACGTGTCTTAATTGTTAAATTACGTCAAAGTCACACTAGTGACGTAGAACAAGTAAGAAAAGCGGTACGAGCAGCTGTGGTATTATTGCCCTTATTGGGTATTACAAATTTATTAAATATGGCCGAAGCACCGCTAGATAAAACCGCTTGGGAATTTGCACTGTGGTCATATACAACACATTTTTTGACGTCCTTTCAAGGTTTTTTTATTGCAATGCTCTATTGCTTTCTAAATGGCGAAGTAATTGTTGATTCTACATTTTACATAGACATTAAAACTTGCTAATTAATCACTTAACGTAACATTTACAGGTTCGCGCGGCCTTATTAAAAAGTTTAAGCGTTTATATGTCATTACGTGGAAATCCATCCTGGCTGCCAAGAAGGCCATCGATGTTTTCAGCTGCATACGCTACTGCACCCGTAACTGAAGCGCCGCCATGTCATACAGACGATAAAAATAGGTTGTTTCATTAAAAATGAATTCTTCAATTTTCTCAAATACTCTTTGTATTTCAGAAAATTGTGAATGTTTTCTTTGAATGATAATTTACTTTTCTATTCAAAAAACAGAAGTGAGCGAAGTAAACGGAAGTATCGAAGCTGGCTAAATTTATGTTTTCACATGGGTGAACAAAAGGACACAATTGCCGAAAATGCACCACCAGAGTCAGTAAATCTTGATGTTTCTGATTAATAATACCCGTACATACACTGTATGATAGTATTGATTTATTGTTAGATGTTTCTTTTTATATTGTCATAAGTAATAACTTATAAGCATGTAATGCAATTTTAGTATGTTACATATATGTTTTAGTGTACATTATTAAGTAGTTAGCATTTTTTCTAAATTTAACATTAGAAAGTAGATTTTTAAAGAAAATTATATTAATGTATTATAGAGAAACAGAAATTTATAATTTTATTTATAATTTCCCCAAAATAAAAACTTCGATTCGCAGACGTTGAAAGTTTATAATTAACATCATCAACAAGAGTTTTTTTTAAAATAACTCAACATTTCAAACAGTAAAGTGCTAACCAATCGGTCGAAAAAATTGTTTTTCTACTCCTTCGGTCAAGATCCGTACATTATTTAATCAAAAATCAAAAGTAAAATGCATCAATACAGCATATAGTACCAACTATCAGAAGGCTCAACGCAATATAAAATGTTCTCGTGGTAGGCACAAAATGTGTTTATTAAAAACCTGTTGACAAAAAAAATAGATTTCTAATAAAAATGAAGTTGATGAGTAATAATAATCTCCTATTTTACTCGCTTGATACATAAATACTATTAGCTCTATTAATGATAGTTTTCGACACGAAACACTCTTAGCCCTTTCGTGAACCGCTTTTATCCCTCCCTACCTTACCACATATTACATACATAGGTCATTAATACTATAAAAATCAAAATTCCATTGTTTTAGGGATGGGGTAAGAATGAACTAAATTGTTTAGTACCTCCAATTTCGAAAATAATTCGAAAAAACGAAGAAGCTAGTGACACCTGTGTTAAAAAGAAAAACTGTACAACCAATAAATTTATGAAGCAAATATAGAGTTGCCAAACTGCCCTGCACTGGGCCCAACAATTGACAAATGTTTAACATAAAGTACTGCGTGGTCTTATAGTTGGGGAATAATACAATTTCAAAAGTTCAGTGGACAAACCTAGACCAGGCGTCCGCTCTAAAGGTATTTTAAAGTAATGATTAGTTACATTTCGATTTCTTTGCTCCACCACCAAATAAAATTTTAATGTTTGCATTGGAACAACATTGTGTATTAACAAAAAGGATACACTATCTATCCAGATAAATGTTAACATTTCTAATTAACGATAGATGTTAACATTTCGAATTTCAGCTTCATTGTCCAGCAGAATGTACAGATTTTACTTCGGCAATTTCAAAGCAAACTATTGTTGTTTAACAGTTTAGTTTAATTCGAAAATTTTTCGAAAATAAGAGAAAAATGTTAAGGATTTGTCCTATATCCTACATGTAATACTATATTTAATATACTCTTATATATTATGTAGTCGTTAACCGACTGTATGTTTATTTTTTATAGAGCAAAGCTGTCAGTTAGCTTGTACTACTGACATAGAATATTAAATTTTGTTTTCAAAAGCAAAGTAAATTAATGGTGTCCAGAAAGGATTTTGTTTAATTTATTTATTCAATATTAGAACTGATTCAGAGATCATCTTTTAATTTATCTATCTTAAATTAGTGTCTCGGATTAAGATGAGTAACCTATTGGTTACTCATTTTACAATAATTTCTTATTACTTCTAATTAGAATTGCCCAGCTCCAGCGGTTCCTGCCTTTGGAGTCTTATCGCTGTACGTGTTTCCTTGCTTGTTTATTTATTTCATCGGTGACGTATTCCATCTTTATGTCCCTATGAAGGTTGTCGTTCCTAATGTACCATTGGGCATTCACAATCCCCCGCAGCACTTTATTTTGGAAGTATTGTATCTTTTGTACATTAGTTTTCTTGGTACAACCCCAATGTTGGATACCATAGGTTCATACTGGGTTTAGCATTTGCCTATATAGAAGCAATTTGTTGTGTGTCGAGAGCTCAGAATTTCTAGCCATGAGCCAGTAGATTTTCCTTTATTGATGTTTAACTGTCGAAGGTCATGCCAAGGTATTTAGCTCTATTTGCATATAGGATTTGGTTTGGTTTCGTTTTAAAATTGACATGTACTGATTTAACTTCATTTAAAAAAATGCGAAATTTTTTAGCCCAGTGACTCACAGTGTTAACTGCGTTTTGAAGTTTGCTTGTTGCTTCCGAAATATATTTTCCAACTGCTAGGATAACTAAGCAATTTTAACAATTTCTTAAATCCTACATAGCAGATCGACACTTTAGAGTGAAATTTGAAATTGAGTACTCTGAACTTAAATGTATATCAGCAAGTATAGCAGAAGGTAGCGTAGGGAACTATTCTGTTTATTCTTTTTACAATAAACTTACCGAAACTTAACTCGCACCTTCTTCCATATTTTTATATGGGGACGATCTTTTGTTTGGAATGCTTCTGGAGAATATGAATGTTCTCCAAAGATGTTTTAATGCTTGTACTCATTTCGTTTTTAGTATTAGGAAATATGATCACATTTCTCGCTTTTTGAATTTGATTCTGGGTTGTAATTTAGTTGACTTTTATGAACTTCGCGTTTGTCTTTTTATTTTTAAGCTTCTCAGGACTAAGCAACCTCCCTATTTATTTAATAAGCTATTGTTCAGGAGGTCCCCCCCCTGCCTATAAACCTGTGAGGGTCTTTAAAAACATCCTTTTCTGTTAGAGGTATTTCTCTTTGGAATTCCATTCCATTAGATATTAAGAGATCAGCATCGCTTAGGCCTTTTAAAGCGATTTATTTACTATTTTTAATATATTATAATTTTCATAATAATTTTTTTTGGTATTCATTTATATTGTTTTTGTACGTAGACTGTAATTATTCACTTCAAGCAGTTTAATCCGTAACAAATGAACTTGAGCTCAATATGGAGGGTATAACATGGAGTGGACTTATTTTTTGAAAAAATCTGAGGTTTATATGCCTAATGGAAGTATTTTTTTGTTGTTGTTCATTTATAATGCTTCCATACGAGCTTTCCTCTTCTAAAATTGTTATGTCAATCAATCAATCAATAAATACTATAATAGAAACTTTTGCAGACGATACAACTATCCTAGCGGTTAAGGTAGGATGATAATATGTTCCGCTTATCGTCCCGTCTTTACCATATAAAATGATAAATATATTCAGTCCTCACTCATTAATCAGTGATCATTTAAGCAATCAGTTTTGGATCTCGCTGGTCTCAGTATGACCTTAGGTATTATAAAAACAACCGAAAGTATTGGTTACTTGTGGGAATTTTTGAGGTATTGGCCAGAAACTAAAAAGAACTTATATGGTCCTTAATTTTCTTGTTTAATTTGCAATTTTCCAATCCAAAATTCAAATGCAACCCTGCACAAATATTTGTATATTATTTGGTGGAATAACAGTGGATGACATTGTTGACTCATTTCAGAACCTGGCTTAAAATACATGTTAGAATTAAAATATAGACCTGCCTGCGGTACAAATTTCACAATTACTGATTAAGCCGAGTTATATCCAGCTCCAAATTCCATTTTAATGGTGAAGAATTTATCTTTCAATCCAAAATCAATCTAGAAACCAAATTTTATAACAACTTAATATGAAATGGCCAGCTTAGTCCAGTATGAACCGATCCTACAATTTTGTTCAAAACTCACTTAAGAATTACTAACCAATACTACTAACCAATTTCATCATAATTCGTTAAGAAACGGCGGAGAAAGATAGAACATTATAAAATTTTAAAATTTGATATACTGAGTTTCTTTACTTCGGAGGGCAAGCAATTTGTCACTTTATGGTACACTTTTAAAATTTTATTCCGCTCCAGTGTTTTATTTTATGGAACAATAGGTACAACAGAAATTCTCTTTTGTGATAACACTACTGATTTCTGATAAAAATTATCTTGTATAATCAAAAATCATTATTCCTGCTCTGAAATTTAACAGAAAACCAACAAGGTCCTTATTAAAAATTTAATCTTCTTTGGAAACTGATACTTCTGGTACGCAGATATCCACCACATTTCGCACAGCTCTGCCAATTTATGGAAAAAGCTTTGAAGCTTTATTCCGAATTGTCAATCTGTCTGGCCTGTAGAGATGCCGAATTTTGGTGAAATAAATGTTTTTATCAAAACTCGCCATTTCCGGTAAAATTTAAAACATGATTTGAACTTATTTTGTTTGAAATTTAAATTGCAATCTTTTTATTTTAATCGTTTTTTCGAAAATGCTATATACTTTCAAAATATTTACAAAAAACGGGAAAGCTCCGAAAAAAGCTTTAGCATGAAGTTTCATCACGATCGCGGACAAACTGTCTGGTCCGTAGAGACAGACATTTAGTCTACACGCACACACACACACACACACACACACACACATACACACACACAGATAAACTACTTTTATTACTTCGGCGATATAGCGAGCGTAAGAAAGTAAAAACATTCAGTTGCGGCACTGTGAGAACCGGCTCAATTTACGTAATCTACAGTTTGACAGTTCTGAAGACCAAGAAGTAAAAAATTCAAATTCATATAAGTGTGGGATATACTCGTATATTAATAAATAATGATGTATTTCACAATAGGCCGCAAAAAACAATTACATAACTTTTTCCGAGTTTCATCTTTTTGAAGAAACCGACTAGAAGGTGCATAGATTTTTTATTAAAAAGGATGCTATAATATCAGTTTGAAATTCTGGAGTGCCTAACGGTTATTCTGACGAAGAACAAAAAACCCACCGGATCGAATTTCAAGTTCCTCCAAGATAAAATACAAGATCAAATAGTAATTTTACTTAATATGGACAACCCCACTCCAATATCCGTTTAATCTTCCTAAGCAAAAGTTACAAAATTAGAGCAGTTAGTACCGACGAGACTTGAAAATTTCTATACCATAAACTTTCGCGAAAAATGCTTTATTAGCTAGATAGTAGATAGATATTTCAACGTAGTACAATAAATTTCAAAAAAAGCGTGGAAGAGTTTTAGAGACACGATGTTGCAACTCAGGATGCATATGCCGTCAACGTAAGGTAATAGTTAGCGTGATTTATAATGTTTATATTATGAGGCTGCGCCTTATATTGAATTGACATTTTTAATGACATATTCTAATGATAGGTTGAAAAGAATTTGAACTATTTGGTCTCCATGTGACACTCCTGATGTTATTTCGAAAGTCTATGATAGTTTGCTATGATGAATACTTTTCTTTTAGAGTCATCGGTTAATATTTCACACATAGTTATCAATTTTAAAGAAATGCCCAAATATAACAAAACACTCCATAATGTGTATAAGAAATGTTTAGTAAATGCATGGCCAAACTCTACGTGCTTCACTCACGTGGAGCCGAATTCCAAAACTATCTCGTTACGAGAGCCAACATAATCGAAGTCAATATTTTCGATTAAGAGCACCAAATAATTATTAAATGTTATTTAAATTTTTCACTTCTTTTCGAGAGCCGCATTCATTCTTTCAAAGTGCCGGAAGCGGCTCGCGAGCCGTAATTTGGCCATGTGTGGTATAGTGATATCCTTTTCATAACACTTTTCTAAAACAAATCTCATTAAAAAAAGTGTTGGTCAATTGTCCACTTGCCTGGGCGGAAATCTTACAGATAGACGCCTAAAATGTATTCGCGATCGATGTTACAATTCAACCGATCTCCCCTTTTATGTGCCTTTGCTCTGTGAATCAAATCGTTCACACTAATTTAAACATGCGGTAAAAAAGGTAATTGTTCAAATTTAATAAATCGTTTTGTATTTCATTGTAAGATGGAGCCGGTGGTCCAGTCATTTCTTCATTGACATCAGTCTGATGTAAAGATATTGGTCGCTCACTGGAGGATAACATCTGTGAGAACGAAGAGAAATAGTATTTCGCTACACTGTTATAGGACTGTGTTAGTGCCGATTTGCAACTCTCCAGATTCGTTGTGAATGTGCCAATTTATTTTACTGACCGGTATACGTTTCTTAAAAGAGTGTTTCCTATCAACCATGAAGTGTTTGTGTGACTATGCTGTGCTCGATAGTTATTTTGTGTGTTTATAGGTCTTTTGTTATTTCGAGGTACGTGTAGGGAGCCTGTACCGATGGTATGTATATCGTCTGCGCTGCCGGATGTGCGTTAAAGTATATATTTATGTAATAAATGTAGATACCTCGAAATTGAAACAAAAAATTGAGTGCTTCTTGCTGTTCTACTTAGCACAGAACCGCTTCTCAAGCTGAAGCTAGTAAGAATATGAATTAGATGAATTATTAAAAGCATGTTTTCTAAAGATTATAAGTTCAAAGGCCTCCTTCGAAACAAAGCGAGAATAAAGTGTAAATATCGTAATTTAATTTTCCGGCCATCTATGTTTATACATACATTGACGTCATTAGTGTGACAATGAGAGCAGTCAGAGACGAACAGTACAGAAGGCACTAATCCTTCTAACAATAGCGTATAATGAATTTTAAAGTGAAAAATCAATTTAACATCTCATTCATAGTATAGTGTTCGGTTTATGAATACTGTTATTATTTATATAAGATAGCTATGCGAACCATTTGTTAAAAGAATTATCCGATTAAATCGAAACTTGTGATACAGGTTACATTTAGGACAAGATATTGATCACTATTGCAGTATACATACTTTGGCTGTCTCAAAATTGGATAAATCCAACAACCATCCTATTTTCACAAAGGGGAATGACTGCTGGGAATTTTATTCTTTGTGCGAGAATTTTGTGAACTTCAAATTATTATCACAAATAAAGAATTTAATCAGGGGTCGATTTTGTTCAAAATCCGAGACACGAGACATGACGTTTTCGTATACGTATAAGGAGTATAGTGTATAATTTTATATTAGTGTGTATAATTTTTCTGTGGTTATATTTGGTTGTTTTCTGCGAATGTAAGCATCAAAAATTATGAATCGGTACAAATCGGTTCAGTTTTTTGGTGCTTTTGTCGTTTTGTCCTCTCACTTTTTTGACATATCCCTTGCTTTTGAAAAGGCGAGTTAACACGTTCGCTCAAATGACTGCTATAGCTGACATACAACTTTTTCGTTTTTGAACACGTTCGCTCAAACAACTTTCAGTTTTTAAGGAAAAACTCGACATATTTTTCAATTCTCAACAATACATTCCTTTCCGCGATGAAATATCATTGAAATTACAAAAGTTATAAAATGTGTGTTCAACAAACATTTAGAAAGTGTTGACGCATACTGTTAAGAAAAAACATTTTTAACTACACATATTACGATTTTAATATTTATTCAATGCGATGTCTAATAAATGTTTTTTTTCGGAGAAACACAGAATTTGCTATTATTTTAAAACTAAAATTAATTAATTAAATAAATTTAATTTTATTTAAAGCAATTTAATTTTATTTAAAGCATATTTGCAATTACAAATTTTAAATTATAAATGGAAATGTTATCTAGAAATGTCATATCCAAAAAATTTGAATGGGGCCAGAATCTACTTAAACATAAGTCCTGCTAACTCCACACATATGAAATAAACAATAATTAACTAAAGGTGTATTGGTAGTTTTTTTTCTATAGTATTTTTTTTAATAACTAAGTATAAATGTTTTGGTGCAGAAACAAACAAAAAATGAAGCAAAAAAGCAAAATTTACATTGTATTGTTAGTGTAAGCAACAAAATCTTCGGTAGTTATTTTTATATAGGTATCTGTCAATGAAAGTTAGAGCAGGACTTATACTTAAGTAGATTTTGATGGGGCGCGTTCACACTAACACAAACATACATACCACTACTATATACTTGCTTTTATTTTTTCGTCAAGTATCGGATTCTGAACAAGACTAAGTTGAATTGATACAATTGGTTGGTTTTGCCAACGGTAAAAATATTAACAATAGAAAAGGAGTTTGTTTTTTAACTTCTATTTTTCATTATTATTTTAGTTTTTTTATGCATGAATGCGGCGTGGCTACATATATCTGTATATCTGGATCTGTAGATTTTGCCCCAAAATTTGTGAAACGAAATGAGTGTAATCGGAAAGATATAGTAGTAGTAATTGTGTTTGTGTTACAGCATACGCGTATTTTTGTTTTGCTTTACTGCACATGCATATCACGTGTCATTGTTTTTGTTTATAAGTATTAACCATTGTAAACGCCATATTTTTGTGATGATCACAAGACAGTGTTACTTTTTAAATTATTTATGTGTTTATGTATTTTTGAATTTTTTATATTTAGTAAATTAACATTTAATTTTTACAAATTTAAAATAATTGAATTAATAAATCTTTATGAATAAATATAAAATTAATTTATGATATAAAAAAATATAATAAATATAAAATATATTACCATATTAAATAATGGAGTGCTGTGGAGTGTACAGCTCGAGAGCAAACATAATGTGTTGAGAAAAGGAAATAAGGACTCCCGGATCGCGTTATTTTCGTACTATCCATCATAAAAATGACACAAATACGAACAAAAGAAAAATACAAATGCAAAGGCATAATTGTGTATTATACACTATATACGTATTGGATTTTTTTTGCTTCACTCATTTTAAATGAGTAACTCATGGGGCAAAATCGACATACAGATCTATTAAATCTATTTTGTTTTTGTTGTTTGTATAAATTTAAGTAGATTCTGGTATAAACATAAACGAGAAATCTATCAAATGTGTCATAATCGATTTCTATTGGCCGTACATCAATATTATTAAATAGGAGTTTAAAATGAGACATTATTGCGTGTATAGCCGATCATCCGGCTTACAGAATATGATTGTGTTTGGTTTTGATCAAAGTTAAAAATTTACACCAATACTATTAAATAGGAGTTAAAAATGTGACATTACTGCGTGTATAGCCGATCATAGTCCGGCTTATAGAATCAATGATTGGGTTTGGTTTTAATTGTTTGTTTTTGGAAATTATAAACACAAATTTTGAAAGGAAAATCTCCGTTCACCAAGCGAAAGACTATATATACCATCCTCATCAATTGAATGTCTCTTTTCTTCTCCCACTACCCAAATTAATAAATAAAATATTATGAAACAATGAAACCGAGCTACACATACATATACACAGAAAAACCCAAACAAAACAATTAATTTATATGTATGCACCTTTTCGATAAAGTTTATTTACATTTATTTCTGGAATAATTGTAAATCACATTTAGCTACATCAAATATGTAAACATGTACTAAATAATTTAGATATGCTAATATTTTAGAATTATCATTTATTGCGTACTCGTATATGCCACATAATACAATAATTCAATAATAAATTCAAATTTAAATTTGTTCATAAATACGATCGAGTATCGCGCACAGAATCACTTAAATATAGGTCCTGTTAACTCCACACATATGAAATAAACAATAACTAACTAAAGATGTATTGGTAATATTTTTTCTATAGTAAATTTTTTTTAAATAACTAAGTATAAATATGTTGGTGCAGAAACAAACACAGAATGAAAAAAAAATCAAATTTAAGTTTGATTGTTAGTGTAGCCAACACAATCTTCGGTAGTTATTTTTATATAGGCATCTGTCAATGTGAGTTAGAGCAGGACTTATATTTAAGTAGATTCTGATAAAGATCTTTAAAACAAAGATAATTCGATATCATTGTTTTATTTGAACAAAATATGAATGTCCTTCAATTCCATTGATTTCAGATTTTTTTTTTTATTTATTTATTCTTATTGAAGATCGCGAAATAATTTTCAGCATGAACAAACTAACTTGAATTAAAAAACTATGAGTTGGGTAAATTGTAGAACGAAATTTGGCATTGCACATTATGAGATTTATATTGGAGTTTCATTTTAATAATTGCAAAATGATTTTAGTTGAGATAATTTCAAAACAGAAATAAAAATTCACCTACAATTTTGATAGAATATCTACTATCACAAAATGTTCAAATAATTAATAATATGAATTAGAAAATTATTGGATAGGTTTTCTTAGTTTATTCGGATATCGTATGAGTTTCACTTAGATAGATTAATTGTTTTGTATTCATAATCTTATTTAAATGGAATAATCCAAAAGAAAACTAAGAAGATGAGATTGCTCATTTTGGAGCAAATATTAGATACATAAGGCCAGTAGTATTTTTAATAGCTCATCGATAATTTGTTTTTTTTCGTTCATAATTATAAACTAGTTTATTAGAAATTTTTTAGCAAGAATTATTTTCAAAACATTCTACGAATCGAAAAAAATTGTGAATTTGAATTTAGCCGCAATAAGTTTTAAGAAAAATGTTGGTATTTGTGTAAGTTTGAAAGTCAAAATGTAGAGGTAAATGTATTGGACTATTATTGGTACTCTAAACTATTTATTGTACAAGGTTTTTAATATGACTAAAATTATTGTTGTGCTTTTCGCATCTAAACAGAAAGAGTCCAACATGAACGGAACTGAATTAATTTAGTTATCCGATTATGATAATATTGGGTATGTACGATCGCATTAGGAATACGGGCGATGTTCTGAAATATGCCATTCTGGAATGGAATTAAGTGAATTCTTATAAGCAGTGCATTCAATTTGGTATTCTGAAATGTATAACTTTATCAATACGATGATGTTGGGTATGCAATAAAGGCGCTTTTGAGCTGCTACGGATTCACCTGTATTCCAACCAATATTGTAAGATAGTACGATGGACTGTAGTTCCTTCTCACCTTCTTTTTGTTCATTTTGAGAGACGGTTATAGGGATTCTATCCAAAGAGAGAAAATGGTTTATACCCAAGAGTGTTGAATTTTGCCACAAATGCTTTTCCTGCTCCTTTAGAAATTATGTGTTGTTCTAGAATTGCGCCAGAAACAAGAACTGCCCTTCTCCTATTAAGCTAGAATGATTGCGCTGTCTCGCTAGACCAAGTTAGGCTAGACTCGTTAAACAATTTAAAAGTTTTGACATTTGAAAAGTTTTGTTTCTTTTTATTTTAATTATGGTACTACTACCAAGCGCCTCCATTGTTTGTGTATTAGAATTTATACAACAACAACGAGATTTTCTATTAGTAATATAAACAACAAAACACCTCGCGAATCGCTAATTGTTGAACAAACACTCATTTGACTGAGCATGATCAAAATAACAGCCATAAAGCGGCCTTGGTAACAATTCACACTTCAATAAGCTTCATTAGACTTAGGCTAGGTTAGGTTAGGTTAGAGTACCTGCTATCATACACTTGGGCCAATAGTAGCCCATTTTGATACCCCAGGACCCTATTTCCCCTTTACCCCCATTGAAACCGCGAGTTCCAAAAGGCTGTCCATACCGTACACACCTAAGTACTTATGCCTTCTGTCTGATAGTGCCGGACACGAGCGTAGGAACAGATCTAAAGCCTCTTCCTCCTCTTCGTACATACAACTTCTACACACCTTCTCGCATATTCCCCAAGGCAGTGTCCTGTTAGTATCCCTACGACCAATCCTAGCTTTCGTTTCCCCAAGGATAGTAGTGGCATCAATGCTTCAATCATGTCACGACTTCCCCAATCGCCACCACTTCCGTCTGGTACACGCTGCAGTAGTCAGAGAGACGAACAGATATATTAACATTAAGCTTCTCACAGAAGACTCCGGCTCCTACCTTGCCGTTTAGTTTAGAGCCGTCCGTGAAAAATTGCACTGCCTTGTTTCCCAGTATTGATCCGTTCCTCCAGGATTCCCTCGAAGGACAGATGGTCCGGAAACCTTTATCGAAGCACAACGTTAGTTTAATATAATCTATCGTCGACTATCGTCGAGTGCCCCGCCTGAAGACACTTTCACTGAGCATCAGCCGACAGTCTCGTAGCCACATTGGCTGCCATCTACTTACCAAAAAATTCAATTGGAATAAGGTGGAGCATAACCTCTAAAGTGCGTGTAGGTGTTGTCCTAACTATGGCGTTCCTACACGAGTAAATGACTACATTAACCTTATTCACCCTTTCCATAATGTTAGGCTTCCATCAGCTGAGCTTACTGTTGAAGATTATGCCCAAAAACCGCGCTCTGTCAGCAAAAGCCAGTCTAATGCCGTTCATGGTAGGAAAGCTAACTACCGGAATTTTGTATTTTTTAGTAAATAGTACCAGCTCCGTCTTGGAAGGGTTGACCCCTAATCCATATTTGCTAGCCCAGTTCGTAACGATCAGGAGTGCAGACTGCATAACATTCCTAATCCACCGACTTTCCCTTACAGTACGCATGCTGCGACATTGCCGAATTTCTTGGCTCAATTTTTGTTCGAATAACTACATCTACCAGGTTTTCCAAGGTTTTCAACAGAAAGGATGATAGAGTTACAGACATCAGGCCTTTTGGACAAGCATGTAAGCTCTTTCCCGATTTCGGGATGAAGACTTCTCTGACCTCCTTCCATTTCTTAGGAATATAGACCAGTTTCAGACATCCCTCGAAGATAACCTCCAGCCAGGGGAGGATAACTACGGAGTTTCTTTGGATGTCTGCTGGTATAATCCGTTCCGGGCCCGCCGATTTATAAGGCTTAAACCCGTTCAGTGCCCACAGGATTCATTCTCTGTCTACGATGCCCTCCATATCTATTGAAGGTTTTCCTCGATGAACTCCAGGCTCCATTGTGTCATCAAAGCTTCCCGGAAAATGGGTCTCCATGAGAAGATCCAATGATTCCGCACTTGAAGCTGTCCATGACCCGTCCGGTCTAATTAAATAACTAGGATTGGCTGGGTTAGTAGATAGAATTTTCCTAAGGCGAGAAGAAGAAGGTCTCTCAGAGACCTCCTCCACACTACAACAGGAAAGTCCCCAAGACCTCCTTTGCGTCTTCCTCAACTCTTCTTTGCACTTTCTTAGGTCCTCCTTATAGGAGTCCTAATCCCGAACCTCCCTTGTGTCCTTGGGTTTATTAAAGGCTGTCCTACACGCCCTCCTATAGGTTCCCATCTCCGTGGTCCACCATGTCGGTTTCAGCCTGCCTCTAGACTTTATCAGGTGCACGCAGCATTAGATGAAAGAGTGCATGCCTTTGTGGCAATATCAACCATGCAATCTAATTCTTTCACTGTCGCTGGAAGTCCAGGGACCTCCAGCGGAAATAATTCCTCCACCACCTCCCCATATTTGTTCCAGTCTGTCCTTAAGGCTTTCCGGATAACATTTTTAATGTTGAGACTATATGTTACATATCGGTGATCAGAGAATGAGTGTTCCCTCGCCACTCTCCACCCCTTGACCATAAAAAATTGTTTCTGACGCAAAGGTCACATCTGAAACCTCATGTCTATTTCTAACAACAAATGTTGGTTCTCGCCTAACTAAAAGGTTATTATTTAGTATTTAATAAGTATTCAAAAAATAACTCACCCCTCTGTGGTCTGTGTAACACCTACCCTTCTTGGACCTGTTTCCTGGATCAGTTCTCCCAGGTTATCCGGCGGAACTTCCTTCTCGTGATCCATATAGGCTGAGGCAAGCCATAATTTTTCACAGTCAGCCTCAACGCCCACCGCTGTAACATCCCCGCTACTAAATTAAAAAAAAAAAATATTCAAATTATTTTTCACTAAAATACACGATCTGATCTTCTCAGAGTTACTTAAGTATAATAATTTATACCCCTTCGTTCTGAGGCCACAGATCCTGTTATTGTTAATCCAAGGTTCTTGGATTAACACCAAGTCCTCATTTGACTTAGCCAGTCTGAGAACGAGAGCCGCCGAGGCAGCTTTCGTGTGATGCAGGTTTATTTGTACAATATTAATCATTGCAATCTGCCTTACTCATCTCTTCCTGCACTCCCTACATGAGAATGTTGCCATCTGGATCGTTGCTTCGGACGCCATCCGCTTTTCGTCGAGAGTTCGTCAGGATGTCCCCACCAGACTCAAGAGAGAGGAGACTACCTCTCCCCAGCAAACTCTCCGCGTCCGAAATATCGCTCTCCCGGTTGCCCCCCATCCCGCTTGACCGTTTCTCACTGGGTCCGTTCCCCGTCGCCCCCAGGGTGGTCTTCCACACCTGTATCGACCACATCTTTCTTATACACTTTAGGTGTGATCAACCCGAACTCGAAGTTGATCACACCCTTTGATTTTGCAAGGGAAGAATAAGATTCTTTATTGATTAGCATGATTGTCAACTAAAATCCCCCTTAGCTTCCTCCTGCTTTACAATCCTCCAATCTTCCGTTGGAAGATCGAGATTATTGGCCCGAATGATCTGAAGGATCTCCTCTGGCTTGTCCGGCTCGGTTGGTAACCAGACGTGTGCCCTCTGCTAGGGATTTCTCCTTTGCATACTGCCTTAAGCCTCGCGCCCTGCCACACTTCGCCTACTTCGGTCACTGCCCTTTTATAGAGGTCACCCGACCGATCTCTGATCGAGCTGAGCACGCAGTTAACTTCACGCGCCCCTGGTCCCATTCTGCATCTCTACAGGACGGAGGGGATCCCGGGTTTTCTCTCAGGACCCTTAAAAGCATGGATTTTAATGCATTATACACCACTTTCCACTTCTCTGGCGTGATGCTCTCATCTTCCTGACTTCTGTCAATGACGGCTAGCACCAGCACGTGCTCCTTTAACAGTGAGATCTTAGCTTCGATTTTTGATCCTTAGGAACACCCGACGTCATGTCTGTTTGCACCTTGCTTCGCTTACTGCCGCCCGCTTCAAGCTCATCCTGGGACCTCTGTCCTTTAGACCCCAAGTACCCTTTCCGAGCTATCGCAGCCGACAGTTTTCCTAGGCTATGCCACAGATTCGTTCTGTTCTACTGTAAGCTGTCCCTCAGGGGTCGCAGTCAGTCTCTCTAAAAGTCTATTCGCCAACCGTCTCTCCCTGTACCGTCGCTTTTATGGTTAGAGTTACTACTTCATACTTTGTACTTTCCGGTTTTTGAAGGGTCTCGGCCCCTTAATTTTTATATTTATTTTTGTCTTGGTCGTTCATTTTCCCACGAGTGTCGGAGAACTACAAATCCACCTGCGCAGAGATCCATATACGCAGGTAAGGCTAAATACAACTGGAGGTAGCCTGGTATTCAGAGGGCTCCGTTCACGACCGGGCTTTTTTAAATGGGCCCCCAGCCTAGTCAATCATCAGCTCGAGCATCCTCTAACATTCAACCCCCCCCCCCCCCCATTCAGCTATTCATATGGATATCCCAAAAAAGATGGACCCATTCCATTCAAGGGATGACCCGTTTATAGGGTTCCCCACTCACTACCTGAAGGACTCGAGAGCGCAGGAAGATGCGAGGCTCAGTTCACCGTGGTTAGTAATCGATGGGTTTTATGGCGCCGTCAGTTCGCTCTTCCATACTGGGTATCATAGGCACTCAGAATTTAATGAACAGAGGTTAACCACTCCCTAGTTCCGTGAGACCCTCCTCTCCAGCAGAACCGCGGTTGGGGCGGCTTATTTAATTCACCGCTAACCTAACTATGAATAGGCCGTCCGTTTTCAACCACCTGTAACCACCCCCCCCCCCCCCCCCCGATATCTGCAGCTCGCCGCGGGTTCATTAGACTTAAGAATTATTATATATTAATGTGAAGCCGGTGAAGTTTTATGTAATTAACTTCATTATTTAAAATTTGATTAGCTCAACATACCTAAACATAAGAGACGGCCGAATCCCTTAATGTGATGTAGTGCCAGTGAAAATAAAATAATAATAATTATATGACAATTTGTCACTTTATTGAATTGTTTGTTACAAATACGGGACTGTGCATTCAAAATTCATGTCCGAATCCTAATCCAGCTCGGTTATGAAATGGGCCCCAGATTGGTTATGAAATGGACTAGTTCAATTTATCAAATGCATGAATTGCGATTAATATTCACGTTAGAATTCTAATATAATTCATGATATCAAATTTATATAAAATTTAAAATTGTAAATTCAATTACCTCCAACTTTGTTCAAAATTTATAAAAGAATACCAATCATACTCATTAATTATCGAGTTCTATTTATGTAAAAGATGCCAAAAGATGTGAATTGTAAATCTCTCATTTGAGTGGAATATGGCATCCTAAGTGAGATTCTGGAGAAGCAAGATTTTCAAGCGTGGACGTATAGATCTCAATTTCAACTTGTCATATTCTAAAGTTTGGTCGAGAAATCATTTAAAAATTTGTCATTGAAATCGTTGGGCTCTATTTGAAACATAATCGAATCGGAATTCACCTAAAGACCACATTAACGTCCATATGCAGTATCAAATTGAACTTACGTGCCAAGTTTCACCATACTCGGATGATAATGCACTTAATTGCAATCCAGATGATCGCAGATTTTCCGGAACATCACTCAAAAATGTATTTATTAGAATAATAGAATAGATTCAAATGAACTTTATTCCATCAATGTTGGCCCTATCTCAACTGGATGAGAATAGCATTTGTTGCATCCTAGTTATTGATATTTTAGTGAATGCAAACATTAGTTGCGCTTGAAGTGATGTCAAAGTTGTGTTTAATTTGTCCTATTTCATTCTATTTGGATTTTAATAAATATCTAAAACCTTATGACAACACAGAGAAACCCGATAATTTAAAATCCATTCTTCTATTCTCTATATTACTCATATACGATCTACACACGTGCATCTACTACCTAACATACTAATTATCCTCGACTTACGACGTTCGACTTACGACAATTCGAGTTACGACGGCGAAAAAATACGTTTTTTTCGATTCCTTTCCTTTACATTTTTTTTTTAAATTACTGTACATACATACTTACTTATTTATCATTTCATTTTTGTTTCCTCTTTAAGCACTCATTTTTTATTAAATGTGTATTTCCCCTTTTTTACTAAAAGCGCATGTTCTAATGCGCTCTACTCGATTATGGCAAATAAACCTAGGCCGAGTAAAACCATTCACAAACGGTCGAGAAGTGTCATCAATTTAGAAACCAAAATAAAAATAATAAAAGATAACGAAAAACAGTAACTTCAATAGCTCGATTTCAACTATTTTCTTAAAAAAGGAGTAAATTCGATCAGCAGTCAAAGAATGCACATCAATAAATGCAACAATAATATCCCAGAAAATAAAAGAGCCCATTAACGAAATGAAAAAACTATTGATCATTTGGATGGATGATCTTATTCAGAATCGCATGCCACTTACCTTAGCTATAATTAAAGCGAAAGCGCTTAGCATTTTTGATGACATAAAGAAAGGTAACAGCGAATATGCAGAAAATTCTTTTTTTGCCAGCAATTGTTGGTTCCAGAATTTTAAGCGTGGGTCTAAATACCAAAATGTTAAAATAAGTGGAGAAATAGCCAATGCCGATGACAAAGCTGATAAAATATTTATAGAGAATTTAAACCAAACAATCCAACAAGGGAATTATTTGCCTGAATAAATATTTAATGCGAATGAAATTAGTCTTTATTGAAAACGGATGCCACAACGCAGCTACGTCAATACTAAAGCTCGTGCTATGCCAGGTTTCAAGATGTCTAAGGAGCGCATGACTCTTTTATTGCTATGAAAGCAGTAAACAAGCATATGCTTCCGTTGCATTATTTTTAAAATAAGTGGATGACAAGAATAATTTTTGACGAGGGGTTCAGAAAACATTTCATACCAGAAGCAAAAACATATTGTGAATGTGATCATAAAAAAGTTCCGTTCAAGATACTCTAACTTTTGGACAATGCGCCAAGTGACCCACCACCTGGTATTACAGAGTTGGACGATGACGTAAAAGTGGTTTATTTGCCTCCCAACACTAGCTCAATTATTCAGCCAATGGGTCAAGGTGTCATTTCTACTTTGAAAGCATACCATCTACGAAAAACTTTATCAAATGCTGTTGCAGCGATAGACAAAAATGAAAGTTTGACTTTACTACAATTCTGGAAAAACTACAATGTGCGCAATAAAAAAAACCCTGGAGTGAAGTGTCAGCAAAGTGTATGAACGGCGTTTGGCAGAATCTGTTAAATGGTTATGTGGGAAATTCAGCATCGACAGATGAAACAATAGTGTAATTATTGAAATAGCCCATCATCTTAATCTAGAAATAGGAAACGAAGATATTTTGGAAGTTATGGATGCTGTTACGGAAGATTTAACTAATTGATTTAAAAATATTGATGATGCATTAAACATGTTTGAAAATATGTATCCCGATGCAGTACGTTTTGCAAAAATAAAATGATCAGTTAATGATTCTCTTGTGCCTTACCAAGAAATTTTGAAAGAAAAGCAATCACGTAAAGTGCAAACACAAATTGACAAATATTTTAAAACTGATTTTAAATCAGATTGGTAGATTCAACGCAAATTTAAAAAACAATAATATAATGTGTATATTTTTTTTATTATTATAATAAATTTGAATTATATAAGTAATTACCCATTTTTTTTATATTATGAAATTATGTGTTATGTTATACTTATTACCAAACTGAATTCTTATTTTTAATCTTCTGAATTAATAATTAAGTAATTACTAAAATGATTAACATTATTTGCTTATTTGAGCTGATTTTATCACTAGTAAGTACTTATTCCATAAAATAAACATATTCCGACGGACGTTCTGGAACGGTGGCTCGTCGTAAGTTGAGGACTATTAGTACTCATTTAAATATATGTTTTATATGCACGATACTCGATCGTATTTATGAACAAATTCAAATTTTAATTTATTATTGAATTATTGTATTATGTGGAATATAAATGATAATTCCAAAATGTTATCATTTCTCAGTTATTTAGTACATATTGGCATATTTATTGTAGCAAAATTTGATTTATAATTATTCCAGTTCATAATGTCATTTTCAATATAAACAGTTGGTTTCATTACTGCTTTTCATTCCGAAAACAAAACAAATATCAATGCCTGATAAATAAATGTAAATAAACTTTACAGAAAAGCTGTACACAAATAAATTAATTGTTTTGTTTGGGCTTTTCTGTGTACATATACAGTGCCGG
The DNA here is from genome assembly GCA_963691935.1 of Nephrotoma guestfalica. Lineage (NCBI taxonomy): Eukaryota > Metazoa > Arthropoda > Insecta > Diptera > Tipulidae > Nephrotoma > Nephrotoma guestfalica. The sequence goes on from OY829914.1 coordinate 141,666,094, forward strand.
GGGAAAAAAATTGGGCAAACATATTTTATTGCAAACTGGAGTCTTTTTTGCTAAAATTACAAAACTTTTGAAAGCAATTGGCTTATTGTTTCATTTTAAATATATGTATGACGTAATTTTTTGAAAAAAATAATTTACCTGCAATTTAGGGGAAAACCCCGAAAACTGCCAAAATATTCAAAATACGTTGATTGGAGTTAAAGTAATCGTATAAATTAAACACCTATTTTTTATTTTTTTTTTTTTATTGATTTATAGAAGTTCTAGCTTTAATATTAATATTTTGTTGGGCCGCCATTTACTTTTATTACAGCCATACACCTCCGATTCATTGAATTTGATAAATTTTTCAAAGTCGTAGGAGGTATGGATTCGAACAAACTTTTTAAAGCTTGAATCGATTCTGGGCGCTTTCTTGTTACTTCTAGCTTCATTATAGGCCAAATATTTTCAATTGGATTTAAGTCTGGACTATACGGCAGCCAGCTCAACACATCGATACTTCGTTCTTCGAAGTATTTTTTTATCTTTAAATGAAGAGATAAGAAAAAAAAGTTTTTAACAAATTATTTATGTTTATCTGAAAGGCAATTTTTCTATCTATGTACAATACAAAATTAATAACCCACAATTTTGGCGGTATAGCACGGAGCGTTGTCCTGTTGAAAAATAAATTTGCAAGTCTCGCCAAAAAGCATTAACACAGAAGGCTCAAATTCGTTGTGTAGGACCTGCAGATAAATAGCTGCTGTAATGCTGGGACTAAGGAAGCACAATCGACCGGTTTCATTTCCAGAAAAGCATCCCCAGACCATAATTCCTTCAATTTTCGGTAGAAGTCTTAAAAGACATTCGTTGCTAAGCCTCTCGCCCGGTTTTCTTCTTACGAGAGTTATTCCATCTCCAACATACAGCTTGAATTTTGATTCATCAGAGAAAATCACATCATTCCACATCTCTAGAGTCCAAGAAACATGCTCTTGGGCTCATAGCAAACGTTTTTTTTCACTAGTAATATGAACTCAGGCTTCTGGACTGGTTTAAGTGCTCTCAAACCAACTTTAGCAAGTCTTTTTCTCACTAAGCTGGCTGAAATTTATTTTCTCGTTGCTTGCTCAACATCCCGTCTTATGTCTGATGAAGTTTTAAAACGGTTCCAACGACATTGTAACATTATGAAACGATTTTCCACTGGCGTTATCTTTCTGGGCCTTCCAGAGCCTTTCTTTCTTTGTGTACTGCCCATCTCTCGCATTTTTTTAATATTCCACGCACAGTACTTTTAGGAATGTTTAATCTTTCTGCTATTTCACGCGTGGTTAAATTTTCTCGCCAAAATCAACATATTGCTTTTACGCTGCTCACTAACTTTTCCCATTTTTTTAAACTAAAATTGCACTTTATTCTTTATTTGACTAGGATCACTTACAGAATAACTTAATCTTACAAAATATGCACTATTAATACCCCAAAAAATTACAGGAGATAAAACATATGCACCCTAATGACGGTCAAGAACGGTAAGCGTAAAATAAAATAATTGCTTGACCGGTGTAATAAAAACAAAAGGCGGTCCAACAAAATATTAAAATTAAAGATAGAACTTCTATAAATCAATAAAAAACAAAACTAAAATTAAAAAATAGGTGCTTAAATTATCCTATTACTTTAACTCCAATCAACGTATTTTGAATATTTTGTCATTTTTCGGGGTTTTTCCCCTAAATTGCAGGTAAATTATTTTTTTCAAAAAATTACGTCATACATATATTTAAAATGAAACAATAAGCCAATTGCTTTCAAAAGTCTTGTAATTTTGGCAAAAAAAGACTCCAATTTGCAATAAAATATGTTTGCCCAATTTTTTATTTCCCAGCACTGTATATGTATGTGTACTGTATCGGTTTCATTTTTACATAATATGCATTTTATTTGTTAATTCGTGTAGTGAAAGAAGAAATGAAACATTCAATTGATGAGGATTGTATAAATACTATTTCGCTTGGTACACGGAGATTTCCCCTTCAAAATTTGTGTTTATAATTTTTATATATATACATCTTTACCCAATTCAATTTGGTCATCTGATTAAATTCTTCGGGCATACATTAGGCCATATTTTGATACCGCTTCGAATTAATTAATTAATTCATTAGTAAATTTTTGACTAAAATTATAAAAGTACTTGCATGGAAGTAAAATCTTGCGAATGAGACGAAAGTTATAATAATAAGTTTTTTTTATAATTATATTTTATTTATTATTTAGTTATTATTTACAGTTTTATTATATTTTTAGCCGATCCAGATTGGATCAAGTGGTTTCTTCCTTCGCAGCCGACTTACTGATGCGTTGCATGTGTTTTCCTCCGTGTTGATTTTTTACTGACGAAATCCATCTTCACAGGGTAGGTAGGTGCGTAAGTCCACACAGATTGTAGAATTTAGCAATTTATTATGTAAGATTTTTTTCGTAAGAGCCAATCCATCTTTCTGTATTTAATGTATAACTCTTCTTTTTTCTTTTTGACATGCTCTTTCCATTTTAGTTTTGCGTCTATAGTCATTACTAGATATTTTGCCGTGTTTGCATAGGGAATTTGTTGAGAGTTCAGTTCTACTGGTATCCAGTTGACGTTTTTGTAGGTGAAGTGTACTTGATTTTGATTCATTAAGTTTTATTAGCCATATCTTCATTCCGGTACTGACAATATTAGTAGCTCTTTGCAATTTGCTTGTAGATTCTTCTATGCTATCAGCGATAGCTAAGATGGCCGTATCACCCGCAAACGTTGATATGTTAGTCTCCTCGATCGTTTGCCGGTCCGAGGTATACAGAACATATAAAGTTGGTCTCAGAACGCTTCCTTGTGGTATTTAACACGAAATTATCGGTTAGATATATATACGATTTTATTATTTCATAAAACGGCTTTGGTAAGTCTCTTTGTAATTTATATTCCAAGCCTTCGTGCCATATTCTCTCGAAGGCCTGTGCTACATTCAAGAAGATACTTGATTTTTGTCATTTAATGGTTTGTTGGGTTTAGGTATCAAAATTGCTTCTGCGACTGTCGATTGATTTGAAACGTGTTTAAGTCTGAATAGTCCTTTTTCAGGAAGAGCTTTTATTATTTGTCCTGTGATTAAGTCATGTCGCGGAAACTTCTTTGCACTTAGGTTTAATTTGGTTTCCTATTTTGTTGTGTGTAATGTGACAGGAGATATATTGTAGTTATCCGCTTTATTTACTGGCTGGAACATGGTCCCGAGGTGGGTTGCACACAACGAAGCTTTTTGCTTTGCACTTATAGCCCATGTTAGATCTTCATTTTTAAATGGTGGGGTTAGAAGTTTAGGTCGTTTTAAACTTTTGTCGCTTTCCAAAAGGAAGACTGGGTATTTCTCCCCCAGTAAGGCCACTTAGATATTTATTAATGTATTCGTTCTTTATTTCTTTATTTAGTAATTTCAGTTTATTGGACATAAAAGTTAGTTATAGTAGTTAGTTAGTTAGTTATATTCTTGCGCTCGACTTTTTGTCAGGCCTTATGCTTTTCGTTTTACTGCAACCAGCTCCCTAACTTTGAACTTGAGTGGGTGGTACTCCACATCTCTTCTTTATTACTGTTGTTGAGTTGGTCTAGTTCTTCTTCTAGCTGTGTCGGATTTTTAATTGGCACCTGAAGATTAGTATTGCCTTCAACTAGTTTCTGGAGTTTCCCCCAGCCGATTTTGTTATTAGTTAGCCAAGAAGGACTAGTTTTTGTAACAACCGTTGCACTGATTTTTATAATAATGGGCGTATGATCCGATATAATCCCCTCGCTGCTTTCTAGATATATATAGTTTTCGTCTACACCTTTGGTGATATAGAAGTTCAAGTTATCGGGTATTTTGTTTTTATCCGTAGGCCAATAAGTTGTTGATCTCCAGAATAAAACTCGCAACTTCATAGTCGTCTTGCTGCGAACATCGCCATATTTTTTGCATCAAAATCACCTCCGATTATGAAACTTGATCCAAGTGATAAATAATTTGCAATAGCCTTCCTTAATTAAGTTGTACCTTGATATGCAATATATTGACGATACACATTACACAATATTATTTATTGTTATTATTTGTTGTATCCATATATTTTGATAAATGAAGTTGAAGTAAAATGGGTTTCCGATACTAGGCATATCTCTATTTTTTCAGTTAAATTGACATATTAAAGAGTGAATGAAATGAAGGCATGGTCAATAATTGGGATATTTAGATCATTTTTTGGTAATGTTTGATTCTATAAACGTTTGCTTTTTTAATATTCTTTCAGAACCAACGTTTGATAACATTTGCCGAGATCACCAACGAGCAATCGACAAACTATTTTAATTGAAGATAGAAAAAACTATGCCTGAATTATGTGTACTGTAATTTTAAGATATTAAATTATATACCTACAATAAAATAAATAAAACAAATATTTTTAAATTAAACTTATATAATTTTCTAATTTGTTCGTTTTAATAATGATTATTAGTTTAAGACCATTATTATAATTTTCCAAATACAAAGTTTGACACGAAAATTATTAGATTGTACAGAACCGACCTTATCACAAAATGAGTATGGAAACTTAAAGATAAAAATAGCACCTGCTTTTGAATTGCACACATTTTTAATAGATTCCGAAGCCAAAAATAAATATATTGCACACCTTATAAGAAAGTTACAGGTCTGCTCTATATACCTAACATTGAGTTAAAAGCTGTAATACAAGAGAAAGCCAGAAAGAGTTTTTGGAGGTGCACCACTGTTGTCTAAAAGAAGACACTTTTCCAGATATTTGGACGATTTTATGCAGAGGAGAATACTGTTTCCCGTAGGGCAAAACACAATCAGCAGCTGAAGAGCAGCACAATCAGGCTGGGTGACGACACCACCAACGATAGGAGATAGAAAGCAAGGGTGACATGTTATAACATAACATTTACGATACTTTATCGAAGTTTATGTGCCACTTCTTTAGAATAAAATGTTACACTATTTTACTATTATTTATAACATTTACCAGTCTGCTAGGTTGAAAAATTGTGAAATTTCTACTCCATTTCATCAGCAAAAAAATTATTTTTGATACTTGAACGATATTAGAGAAAATCACCTTGTTGCCATTTGTTCTAGTAGGTTGTGATGGCAGTAGAGAATAAAGGTGAATTTACATATCCGGCGATTTTTCTGCGCCGAACACAAGTGACACATTCAACCAATCAGAAAGGACTTCTTCGCCAAATTTTCGGCACGGCGAAACAAAACAAACAAACAAAATTTATGTTTTCGGCGCGACTTCCCAGCATACATAGAATAAGTTTTTTTAACATCATCTGTTTTTTTTAAATTATGTGTCAAAATATTGTTGATGTATGTAAGTATGAAAAACGCACTGAAAAATCGTCGAATATGTACATCATCGATATTACAGCGTTCGCCGAATTTCCTGCGGCAAGCAGCCTCGCCGAAAAATCGTCGGATATGCAAATCCACCTTAAATAATGATGAAACAATGATGAAACAAACGCTGAAACAATCGGTCATTTCGGTTTAGGAATAAGAGATATAAACTTCGATAAAATATCAAAAATGTGATTATTATCAGTGGTTTTTAATTAAATACAAGAAATATTGATATGTTAATGTTAATGTGTTTTAATTTCTGAATTTCTGAAGGAAGAAATATTTGGCAACATTGTATGATTTCAAAAATATCCATTAAACGCTGTTGTACACAATTTTGGAACCTACTTGTTTTGGTTCCGCATTTTTATTTGAAAACTTATAATGTTAATTAACGGTAGCTTTTACGTTGCCACTTATAATGCTATGTTACCGAGAAACACAACTTTGGACTACATGCAAGTATTACATGATACACCAAATAATAAAAGATTATCGTAAGTTGTATTGGTTAAATCCTTCGTGGTTTTGGTTATTAAAGCTGTCGGTAGCGACCAAAAACGTAAATGTCGGTCGATAAGGTTATGGCCTCCGTATTTTGGGATGCCCAAGGTATTTTATTCTTCGTCTGTCTTGAGAAATAAAATACTATCAAGAGCGAATATAACATGGTGTTATTGGTGTGTTTGAAGGGAGAAATTGTAAAAGAAATGAAAAGGTCACCACAAGTTGTTAACTACGATTTCAAAGTTGTTCGAGTTGAAGTTCGAAGTGCTTCCGCATCAACCATATCATACCATCCGAATCTGGCTAACAGCGACTACTACCTGTTCGCAGACCTCAAAAAAATGCTCCAAGGAAAGAGATTTGCATCTTTCATGATGCCAAAGATCAAAAGAGACCAAAGATTTTGATAAATAAAGCCGAATTTTGAACAAAAACTTGTTTTAACTACTTTGCCTCGGGACTTATTGAGTGATGTATTATTCTTGAACCTTATACAATTCTATAGCACTTTTTGGCTATTTTGGTTGTAATCTAAAAGATAGCTGCGAATTATAATATAGAAGAAAATATAAGAAAAAATTCTATATTTCTAAAGATAGTGTGTCATGCCGTCATAGTTTACAACGCGTTATATGGACTTTGTACGTATGCAAGCCCATAAAAAGTAAACTCGAAAAAAAACTTTCACACAAATGCTATGGAAATTGTTTTTTGGCTTTATTAATTTATATCTTGTAAATGCGGCAGATTTTCGGTATTTATACGAGTGCTAAAAATAAGGTTACGTCTTCTCGTAAATTACACGAAATGTGTACACATTTTATACGTGTTTACATATTTAATACAATTTAGAATACATAATTTTGTAATAATATTATAAATTAATACTTACCAACAGTTTTTCATTAAATTTTAAAATATATTATTAAAATATTTTTCTTGTTGTTTGTTTACAATTTTTTTTATCAACATGGCAGCTTAAACACAAAAAAAATCAAAAGAATCTTTTTAATTTTAGTGCCGCCTATAATAGTCAAAGAAATAACTGACGATATAAAATGACGTCATACACACAAATGTTGCTCTATATATTATACGGTGATCTTCAAATGAAAGACATCAAAGTGGAAAATGGTAAGTAAACTCGGAATGAAAACTAACTTGAAAATGAAAATGAATTTATCAAAAAATCCTTTTTCATTTTCAGGTTAGAAAATTTATTTTTCCGCAACATGTACGAGAAATAAATAGGTAAATAAAGTCAAAAACAATCTTAGCAAAAAATAATTTCAATGGCAGAAATGCCATTGAAGTGTTTTTTTGTGTTTACGTTATTTGGGCCTGCATTCGTACACACCGTACTTTTTTTATTCGCCTTCTACGTAGCCGTGTAGATATACGCAATGGTGTTATCATTCGGATACAACTACACATTTTTAATTTTGTATACCTACTTTATATATTATCCACGTATTTCCATTTCCACTGAAAAACATTATCGTACGGATGCAATGAATATTTTTCACATCAACGCACACCTATTACCTTCAGCGGAAATCTGAAGCCTGATAGAAATGAATTAAGAATTTTCGAAATGAAACTGTGAAACAAGAGATTAGGTGGGGGTAAAAATACAGTGAATAAATGAGACCGAAGTAAATATAATTGTTTTCTCGCTTCAGCGTGTGCAAGTCTTTCAATTTATTTGATTCTGCTATCAACGTTTGTATTGCTGGGGGTAGGCATTCCACGTAAGTACGAATTTATTTACGATAAAGGTTTAGAATCATTGCTTTAAGTATATCTACGCAAACATTAAGTTTATTTAAATTTCAAAGTAAAAAAAACCAAGTCGCTTACAAAAAATCAATCAACAAAATTGTAAAAAAAATTCAATGATTCTCTGATTACACAAACATGGCGCAAGCGAAACACCCCGTAATGCAAATTTTGCCGTGGGTACTAGTAAAATAAAAATGATGATCATGCGCGAATTATGTCATCATTCATACGACATAATAACTACACCTGCATCCAGAATACCAGTAACAACAGCTAAATAATAAACATAACATTTGAACAATAAAATATTTATCTGACCGCAAAAAATTGCAAAACAGTAAAATAAACATTCACAGGAATTTCAATAATGGGTCTGGGTTTTAATTCAACCGGAGAAAACAGAGTTGCCCTGGGCACTGTACATCGAGCAAAGTTTGTACAGCGCCAAATGAAGCAGTTGTGTTGGGATCGAATCGAAACCGAGTTGAGATAAACGTCAAAAAAATTATTCTAAACACATATTTCTAAATTTATTTAAATTCAAACAAAAATTAAAATATTTAAGAAAAAAATTATATTGGCAAATAATCGTCAACGAAATAAAAATGGCGTTGTTTTATTATTAATATTTTTATAAAAATTTGTTGTTGTTGTTTTTCAACTCGACTCCGTATATATTGGTGTTTTGGATCGAATTAACTCGATTCTACAAATTTGGTGAATCGAATCGAGCTAACACGAAGTTGAGTCGATCCCGAATATATTGAAATTTTAATCTGGGTTCAATCCGGATTGAATCCCTAATACACGTAGTAATAATAAAATTTGAAGAACCGAATATGTACGGAGTAAAATTACTCAGGTTGAATAAAAAACACAGAGTATTTTGTGACAGTGCACCGCTTGCTCAGGTTGAATTAAACATAGGGTGGCCAGACGTACCCCTTTCTGGCGTATTATACCCCTTTTCTCACAACCAATTTGCAAAATACCCTAATTCAAAAATATGAAATGGGGTACGGAAAAATCCCCAAAAACGATCAATATTTACATTTTTATGCTTTTGTACATTTAAATTTACGAAACATTTAAAAATATTCAATCAGTTCTTTTGGCCACTCCGAACGATATGCAACATTAAATAAATTTTTGAAATCTGCCACTTTGTTAGGCCAATACAAAGATTTGTTACGTAATATTATGACTTAAGCTTGACATTGCTTCTAAAAGGTAATCCAATAAGCGTTTCCGGAAGTTTTTTTGACGCATTAAAATCAATTTAATAATCAGAAATTGTATTTGTGACGTAAGTTCGGTTTATGACATTTAATGTTTGAAGATAATTTCTTTTAAATGTTGTCCGCGACTGATTCCATTCCATGGGTCCAATTTTCGAGCATTCTTTCAAGCATTTCGGCCGATATTTCGTTAATTATGCGTGTTATGTTCGCTTCTAATGCAGGAATCGATTGTGGTTTATCGATATAAACAAATGATTTCAGATACTCCCATAAAAAGTAATCTAACAGCGTTAGGTCACAAGATCTTGAAGGCACGGGTCCGTTTCAATTTGAACCTGTTCCAACTATGGGCGTTCAGAGCTTGAGAACAGCGACGAATTGATTGATTGCGGTCTTCACGTACACTTTCAGCTACAGCAGCAATATTCACAAAAGATCGACTTGTACGCACTCTAGTCGGTTGATGAATATCCAATAATGAAAAAATGGTTCGAAATTTATTGATTGTTCCGCGAATAGTGCGTACAGAAGAGCACGGAAACATTTTTTCACTGAACACTGATTTTTGAAATAAATTTCCACAATTTGTAAACGTTGTTCTCGCGTTAGACTATTCAGGATGAAATGTCAATGAATACTGAACACGAATGTCATATGAACATGACAGTTGTGACGCGTGTAAAGACAATTAGTAGTAAAAACAGTTCATTGATGTTCTAGCCAACATCCGACCCTACCTCATCTCAAATATATGCTAATCACAACACTTGAACACTATGGCGGCTAAAGGCAATGAAAGAAGTTCACATGCCACAACCCTGTACAAGATTTTCATACCGACTCCTTTATCCCTGATATCGCATTCCTTTCCCTGTTCTCTCCAGCTAAGGAGAAAACGTCTAGTGTTGTGTTTGTGTGTGTATCCCGCGCATTCACTCAATCTCAAACCATAGTCGTCGGCTCATCTCTAAAATAACAAAAAACAAAAAAAGTTTATTTCGGAAACAAATCATTCCAAAAATAAAACGAGTACTTAGGCAAATTTTGATGAAAATCAGTATTTTATAAAAATTCTTCACTTCCGATAAAATTCCAGAAAAATGTACTGGACCAATTAAGATATCAAGTTAATTTAGAATCTGCCTGGCCTCTTCGTAAATTCCATAGAATACAAAACACTAGCAAAAAACAAGAAAGTTTCAGGAAAATCCTGCATTCTTTAAGCATATGCAAACAAGTACAAGCTCCCACAAAAATTGGTTTCTATCAAACAACTACAGCTACAACTTCAACCTAGAATCGACCCATTCCTAACAGACTCCCTCGCAAATGCTGTACCAAAATAGTGCCAAAAACGAAAAAGCTCCGAAGGAAGTTGCCACCTTCCCCAACCTAACAAAAACTTCCAAGTATGAAGTTCTATCCTGGGCAGCCATCCCACCTGCGACGCAGAGCGGCTGAACTATGGTGAAATAACAGTTTACTACCAAAACCGTCATTTCTGCCTAAATTTTGGAAAATGATCCTGACCAGCCCTATTACACATCCAATCCAAATTACTTTCGCTCTCAAACGATTCCATCGCAGATGCTACCTTCTAGAATAATTGAAAAAGCCTCAAAAAACGAGAAAGCGTAAGCTAAGATAATATGAGATAAGCTGCTACATCCGGTGGGCCAACCTCCGCCAAAACCCCACTTGCACCTCCCAACACATGAAAATGCCCAATATGTCTAATATGAATATTGGGTCTATTGTTTAGAGTGGTCAGACCAAAATTTCTAAATTAGGGTACCCTTAAATTAAGGTTTTATTTTCAAAATTAATCCAAAAATTGGTTAAAAATGGACAATTGTTGGATTAGTTTTCTTTCTTTTATAGGGTAAACTTTCTTTTATAGAGTAGGAGTAAGTATGTGTCCTCTGTGCAGCCCAAGTGGATTAACTTATTTTAATCAAGCTTCATCTCTTTATTTGCTTATCTACTTTAATTTATCGAACGACCCACATAGATGTACATATATTAAAATATTATCAAATATCGTACGATCCACAAGTGTAGATTAGTTACACAAAGTTATAAACTTTCTCTGGAAGATCGATACTTACCATTCTTTGTTTTAGTACTTTTTGTTTTGTATAAAGATAATCAATTATTAAAGTATAAATAGAGCACACTGCATTTCCTAAACTCAGATTTGTTAATTGATTTGTAACATTAATGCCCGATTGTAATGTCGATGCTAAATTTATTTTGATTAATCATCAATCGACGATTTTACTTTTCGCGTAATTAATCAGACGATTAATCATTTAGCATCAAATATTGTCAAAATAATTCTTTAGAATTATTAATTAATTAAAATAATGATATGATATGATGATATGATAGAGGCGTATAGGCCAGCCATAACGGCGATCCTAGGTACGTTACCATAATCATGGAATATCAACAACCAAATAACAAATTATATCTGAATGCGAATAATATTTCAGCATCATGCGGGCCCAGGCCCTGCCTGCATCCTTAACAGATAAGGTTAGTTAGGAAAGGATGTTAGTCACAGAAACGACTAGGGCGAACCGCTGCAAAGTCATTTTCTAACTACTTAAATATATTAGAATGTTAGTCTCATTTAAATTCACACTCTAGATTAGAGTTTGTTAGTTAATTAATGTAAGTTAGTTGTGTTTGAGGTAAAGGATACTAATATTCATCATATGTATTCGGCATCAGTCCCACTAGACTGGTTAGGTTTTTTAATTCACATCTACGGATCATCTCATCACATACTGCTTGTAACCTTATTTTGCCCTATCTTCCCATCCAACACCATCTAACCGAGGGACTTCACGTTCGTAATGACACGGCAGTATTATCATACATATGATGACCTAAATATTCCGTCAATAATGTCAAAATAAAAAAAAAAATAAAAAAAATAAAAAAAAAAAAAAAATAAAAAATAAAATAAAAAAAAAATTTAGATTCGGTATTGTCATTCAGCTACCTATATTTAAATTCATCCAACTAAAAGCAGGGTTAATTTATATCTAACATTCACACAACTTCACTAAAACATAACCTGAATTCAACCAGAAAGATCGTCGAAAAACAACATTCCATAGCAAAAAGTCTTTGGATCGTTAACATATTTGATTGTATTGAGTTCATGCTCAAATCGTAAGTAATTAAATAGACCCCCTGATCCAGAATGTTGCAATCACAATCTTCCCTGACCTTCCGGTATGTAAAAAAAAAATAAATAAATAATAAATTTTAAATAATAATAAAAATAAATTGAATTATATTTACCGACAACTTTATTGTTTTAAATCAGGACTTTCGACAAAATTTCAATTTATAGAATTGTTTAAAGTAAGTGAAAATTATTAAAATAAGTTATGAAAATGTATTTAAATTTAAATAAAAACCCAAATGGATAACACAATCCAACATATTTCAGCTCAAATGATAAATTTCCCGTGGCAGAAAACTGTTTCCTCCTTTCATTAACATTTTATATATTTATCAATTAATATTATTCCACAAAGTCATTTTTGTCACAATACGGTGGCAAGTTACAATTCGATCTGTTGTAATTTCAAATTTTGGTTTCTCGGGTACCAATATTTTATGTACTTAAGTCCATACAAAGGGAATTCCCTTGAAATGTCAGTTTCTATGTATACGATTATAAATTACCGTTCACATATACGTAAATAGTTATAATAACAATAACAATAATAAATAATTAACTTTTATATAATTCGAATGAAAATTAGAATAAAAAGATACTTCTCTGATCGTATATGTGTTAAACGTAATTACTATTCATCATAACTGTCTCAATTCACCTGTATTAACAGGTGAACTTCTAAAGAACAAAACTCACTCAAAAATAGCACATCACTCTCACACTACACATTCCTAAACTGATTTGAATTAAAATATTAATAATAATTTATTTAAAGGAGAGACAAAAACACGTCTTTCCTCTACGACGATCAGTCGATCCTCCTTAGAATTATTAATTAATTAAAATATAAATAAAAAATCAATTATAATAAAATTGAGAAACTAATTTATTTCGTTTTAATAAAGTGAAACATTGCTTTTCGTTTAGCTGCAACCAGTTCCCTAACTTCCAAAGGATAAATAGCATTTCGGATCATTTTTTCTTTGAGGGTGTACTACTCTACACCGCTTCTTGTATACTGTTGTTGAGGTGTTCTTGTTCTTCTTCTAGCTGTATCGGTTTTTTAATTGGCACCTAAAGATTAGTGTTGTCCTCAACTACTTTCTGGAATTTCTCCCATCAGGTTTTGTTACTAGTTAGCCAATGTGGACTAGTTTTCGTAACAATCGTTACACTGATTGTCGTAATAACAGACTTGTGATCCGACATAATTCCCTCGCTGATTTCTAGGTATACTCGTATGTAGTTTTCGCCTAAAAGAATTGTTCATTTGGGGTGTAGAACAGGGTTGAGTAGTGACACTGTATAAAGGTTTGTTGTGTAGCAGATTATAATAGTCTGGAACACAATCTAGAATATTCGATCGATATGTATAAATACGAATGCAGCAAACACAACGAGTGGGTCTTGGTGGGACGGGTGTCTCCACAAGGGATATCATGATACCGGTATCAAACTTCGTCCCTTTCCCCTTTACCTATAAAACCGGTTTTTTGCGCCGTAATAAAACCGCATTCCGGTGTCATGATATCCCGTATGGACGCATAGAACAACGGGAAAACATTAAGTAGTGTTAAGTGATATTTGTGATGTAATTAAAAATTGTAAATGGTGTAATTAATAAATAATTTTGGAAATTATTTGTTGTGATTTAGTGTTGCTAAAATAAGAGTGGGGAAATTATTGTTAGAATATTTCGAGAATATTGCCTACTACTTAGTAAATATTTGATAATTATTCTAAGATTTTCCCGTATTTTCGCGGAAGAAGGAGAAGAATTCTTAGAATTGGAGTTATAACCGTCAAATTCTATAACGATATTCACAATCCAGTTCGTATCACTGGATTTGATTTGAGGTAAATTCGTAACAATACTTTTAAAGTGACTACTTGCATAAATTCCTTCAGTTTTAAGATCTACAAAGTGTTTGATATTTTCTGCTGAATGATAGGCGGGGTAACAACTGTATCCGTATATTTTAAGATATGAACTTGAAGTAAAATGGATTCCCGATACTAGGCATATATATATTTTTGCAGTATTCAGGAAAATTTTTAATGCTAGAATATGTTGCATTAGCCCATTTGCATTCGAGATTACAATTCTTAATGTTTTATTTGTGGTTGTTTGTGCCCTTCGAAAGAAAATGTTTTGTCATAACCACCGTCATAACCACTTGCGAGTATAGTTTTGGTTCTCTCGTTTTACTTGCATGAAGCCTTGGTTCCTCTTTGGTGAAAGTTTGATTAACTTTTTCCAGTATTCCTGGATTTTATGGGAAGTGCGGCTTCTTACAATTAACATTTTGCGGCAATATCTTTACTAACCGGGCATGCTTGGGCGTGATGCTTCCCGCCACATTTCACGCATCTGGTCTCTCTTTAGCAATATTTCTACGTATGAATAAAACCTTGACATTTTTTGCACTTTGGTATTAGATCGCTGTTTTTTCCATTGGTTCTATTTTAACTCTTATGTTAAGCATTCCCTTGACATTTTACACGTCTTCCACTTTCTGTTTGTCAGTCAAAGTGAGCATGAATAGTGTAAGCCTATTTCAGTTTCGATTTTTTCTTTCTTAATGAAGCATTTTCTATTTGACAACTCTTTTGCTTGGGATATTCAATAATTCCTTCTTTTGCGCAGGTTGGGTGAAGGTCTGTAGCCATAACTTTGATTGGATACTCGTTATTATCCTCGTGGGTAAGCTAGCCCAAGCCCGACTCGGAATTTAATCTTGTGGGCAAAGCTACGAGTTTGTACTCGGCTATCGCAACTGATTTCATAATCGGTTGTACAGTGGAGAAATTTGATATACGAACGACATTTATTGGTGGAGGGAATTTATATTTTGGTTTAGCTAGTTATTGTTCTAAAGCTGGCTATTTCTTGATGATTAACTGGTTTCTAGAAACGTTTTATGAAGTTGGTGGTAAAGTTTCTGTCATTTCTGGTGAGTGTTGAGCTTTCCTTTTCTTGATTGTTCGTTTATTCCGGGTCAATCTCATCCAATTTCTTTCTTTTCCTAATTCTTCTTCGTCGGTATCGGTATGGAATGGATTAATGTTATCATTGATTGCAGGGTTAGGTGTTGTCCCAAGGGTTGCACGTGTTTGAACTGCGTTTTTGAGTTCTTCATTATTTCTCTTAATTGTTCACGGAGTTCAGCATTTTCCTTCTCGTTCTGAAAGATATTACCAGTTGAAGAACTTGGTAATATTGATAATTTGGAGCTTCGTCTAAACGGATTAAACAATGGTTGGCCCACCCCAGTCCATTGGGCTAGCCTCCTAAGACCATCTGGGGTATTACATTCTGTATTTGCTGTACTCATTGCTTATTTTTGCCAAGTTATATCACTGGCATTTGGTCCCCGGTAGTACTTGACTACTACCGTAGCAGTACCTGCCCCCCGAGATGCGGACGCAGCTCTCTAGGTGTCATAGAGAAGGCCGAAGCCCTCTGTGTACCCTGGGCTGAGGGGCTTTACTCCACTATTGGTAAATGAAAAAATCAACACTAATCACAAACACCAACAAGTATAATATAACAAAGAGTTAATAATACAACGAAATTTATTATATGTTAAAAAAAATTAATTAGATTTACCGCATTTCCATATATAGTTAACATTGTGTTGACAATGAGCAATAGATGCTCGAAACCTATCCTAAATAATTAATTTTATTATTATAATACCATTTATTTGGAAAGTGTTTAAATTTGTCTTGATAAATTTTAAATTTTATATTATTTTAAATAAAAAATAATAATTTAATTAAAATTGTTATTTTGATTTTTTGTTGTTAATATAAGAGTGTTAAATACGTGGTATAAGCTACGGCATTAAAAACTATAATGACTTATCATTATCGCAGTGAAAACTTTAGACTCCAGAAAAAATTTCAAGTGATCTCGGCAAACAGTTTGAGTTTCAGATATTTAAGGAATTGAACCAAACGTTATTAATTAGTTATTATCTTCAGACTAATGGAATAATAGAGAGATGGTATAGAACGCTTAGGCTGCAATAAAGTGTTAGCAGAGCAACGATTGAATGAATTGCCAATAATTTTATTGAAGTTGTTCAAAGGTGTCATTCAAAGAAGATATTGGTGCATCGCCTGTCGAGCTCGTATTCGACACAACTCTTCGAATACCTGGAGCATTTTTCACTCCTAAGAAAACACAGTTAACCGAAGCTGAATTCATTAAGGAATTCCAACGGTTATAGATCATCATTATAGTTATAGATAACCAGTAATCTGTTTATTCAAAGAGAAGTAAGAGATTGTACACATATTAACACTATTGGAAAGTCCATACTCGTATAATGGATCATTCAAAGTAATAGACCGAAAGGGTAAATATCAACGGCAAATTTTCAAAGATATTCATCAACAGACTAAAGACTGCCTTCTGAATCTGAACACTAGTCCACGCCAGTCTGCTGTTCCAGGAACAACTAATTTAAACATCGCGCCACAAGCACCAATGACGAAGGTTACTAGAACAGGCAGAAGGATAATTTTAGTTGCACGTTTTCTTTAGAGCCGGAGTGGTGTGGCGACATTGTATTTTATTAGGTTACAGGGCGTGAGGTTGAATTGTAGTTATTTAGAGTTAAACGAGCGCATACATTTTCTAATGTCAAATTGGTACTTTTTCGTTTTTCTCATTCTCACCGTGGCAGTTTTTGAGTTAACCTCGTGTAAAAATAGTTTGATCTAAAAATTGGACAAAAAACTAAAAGTTTTTAAATATTAAATAATAAAATTCATAACAAATACTCACAACAACTTAATTGTATTGCAAATTATACCAGATTAGTCTAGGACAGAACCGTTACGAGTGTTAAATCGTTACGAATGTTTCGAATCAAAAATTTGATCAACAAAGTAAAGAAACGCAACAAACAAAACAACAAAGTGAAGGTTTGAAACAAGAAGTAAATCAAAATTTAGAGCAAAATGTGAAGGAACACAGGCTTATGAAGTAGGCGATATGGGCAGATCGTTGAGCATTCGGGTAACAGTGGAGCGCAAATGACGGAAATGGCTGTATGTAATAATGTGGAACTAGATAATGCTTATCATAGATCGGGCGCCATTGGTCGGGAGGAACCATTCGACCTTGTGGGAGTAATGGTGAGGAGACAACAGATATAGGAAATCGGCTGAGCCAACTCGACGATGATGAAAAATTCAGGGGCGGTATCGTGAAATCCGTGACCGGTCAACCTTTGACGGAAATAAATAATTTACCGTCAAAACAGTGTCATGAACGCCGTTTAACCGGTAATTTACCGCCAAAAATTGTTCGATTGCAGTGTAGTTGACAAACAAGCATTAAAACTTTATAAAAGCAAATAAAATTACTTTAAAAAATAATTTTTTGTATTGGATGTGGTTAATTCAAATACGACAAAATGAAAATTTATTATTACGAGTATTTCTGAATGAAACAAAAATCATAACCTCAATAATATTTCCAGGAAAGGCAAACAAATAATCAACCCAACACAAAAACAGTGATTGGTTTAGTCCATGGAAACTCATTCAAACTTGGCGAAGAGGTTCTTAAATTCGAAGCTAGCATAGAGCATCGATCAGCGTTTTAAGAAATTTTTTAGCAACAGTTGCATTCTAATGGCACTCCAACTATGTCTACAGATTTAGTTTGTACGAATACGATTATTTTTCACTACTATAGTGCGTACTATATTTTACATTTTTACTTTTTATTATAACAAATAAAAAATGATTATTGTTATAGACATTTTTTTCGTTTTCCGTCACACGAAATTTAAACCAAATACATTATACGAGGACATACATATTACTACTTTGACAACATAATATAGCAAAATACCACCGAACTAAAAATTCGCTCAATTTTTTTCGAACGAATTTTATGATACGGTTTCTTTACCGGTTGGTATTTCTGGCGGTGACATTTTACGATCGACCGAGATTTCCTACCGGATTTCATGATATCGCCCCAGGCCTAGTTGGGGGGTAATGTTACGTATCGCCTAATAGTTTGGTTTTGGCATCAATTCAACGTGTATTGGTCACTTGAGCGAAATAATAGTTCAGCAGAAATTGTTCAGTTAAGGGTTAGAAAATTAATTATGCTGTTTGCATTGAAGGTCCAACCTATAGGTAAACAGTCAGAGTTAACTTGTAGTTAACTCGACCTAATCCAAAAAAAAAACTTAAATATCAAATTTCTGCTCTGTTTAAAAAATTCCAATATAAACGAAAAACAAAACGAAATTATTAATTTTAATTTTTTTTACGAGCAGTGGTATCTAAATTCGAAGGCATATGTTTTGTGATCTTTTCCGATTTTAATTTACTAATTTTTCGCTAAAATAAATTGCATTCATCTAGACATGTTTAATCTAGTTTGAACTCGATCCAAAGATGACTCTCCAATTTAAACACCCAAAAAGTTAACTACAAGTTAACCTTAAGATAACTACAACTTGACTCGACTCGCAATGTAAACCGTATAAATGATAACGGCTGCGAGGTTGAATGGCGTTAAGAGGCGATGATAAAAAGGAAGCTGAATTGGTTGGTGCTATATGGTCTAAACTACAAAGTCGGTACTTTGGACCCCGTTCGAGACGACGAGGCTTAGTTGGGGAGTAATGTTACGATATCGTCTATTAGTTTTATGGTAATCAATTTAACGTGGATTGGTCACTTGGATGAAACATTAGTTCAGCAGAAATGGTCGATAGGTAATTTTTTCTGGGTCTACTCAATGGCGCTTATGGATAATATTATATTCTTTGGTTATCACAGAATAGACAGAAACGTTATAACGCTATTTTTGTATGGAAAAATATCGACTTATTTTTTTACCTTGCTTCGCGAAAAGGTAGGAAAAATTGTTTGCAGGGTAGGGTATCCAATAGAAGGAAATTTTTTTTATTTCTGAGTTTTAAATTTGAAATAAGGTAGGAAAATGATCGATAGGCAATTTTTTCTTGGTCGACTCCAGCTGTGTTCATAAGACGGATAAAAATCCGAGATTTTTTCATCCCGCCGTTTATCCAATTGAAATGACACAAACATACAAAATGCATGCCCACTTTCATCCCAAAAAGTAGAAACCCAAGTATAACAAAATTCGTCTTTTTTGTAATTTTTCGAATTAAAACCTTATATTTAGTTTCGACTTTGACTTAGTTTTGCTTTCGACTTAGAATAAGATCCTGTATGAAAAGTATCGCGATTATTCGTAACTGGACGAAACTCGATACAATAAAACTGTGCTTATGTATGCGTGTTTAAATGTCAAAAATAAAATTGGCGGGAATATTTTTATGCATGTGCACGTGAAACGTCAAATTCAAAATTTGGCGGTTAAATTAAATATTTCATAAAAAAACAGCATATTACTAATGTAAAAACATTTAAATCAATTTTATTAATTAATATTGGTAATATTAAAATCAACTTAATTATTAAAAAATAATTCATAAATTTAATAAATAAGAATTAAAAATTGATTACAAATACAATTTTTAATTTTCGAAAATAATTTGAACACTTTATTTAAATGAATATTCAAGCGAATGAATTTGAAAGGTAATTTAACAGATATTTTAATATTTTTTCATAATAATCGATATCAAAAAGTTCATATTAATATAATTCCAGATCTACATTAACCGTTAAAGTTGTATAAATACTATAATTATTTTGTATGGTATATTTTAATAAAACATAGTTGAAAACGAAAATTAGTTATGATTTTTTCTTTTGTCACAGGTAATTTAACTTATATAGTAATCTCATTTATAGCAAGTTATAATTACTAAAACTTAACTTAAAACAATATTAGATACGTTTGCACGAAAATTTGAAATTAATTCGAAATAATTCGAAATATTTAATTAAAAATAAACTATTTACATAAATAACGATTGCTTGTATAGAAAATTTACAGTCAATTTGTTTTCAAAATTCATAATTAAAAGTAAACTAAAATATTTAATCATCTTAATAAAAATTCAAAATATTTATTTATTGCTTAAAAATGAACTATTTACATAAATAAAGCTTACTTGTATTGCAAATCACAGTCATTTCTTACAAAAAATTCAAAATGTTTAATTAAAGCTCAGAAATGGACTATATTCATAAATAATGATTGCTTGTGTGCAAATCACAGTAAATTCTTTGAAAAAATTCTAAATATTTAATTAAAAACTAAACTATTTATATAAATAATGATTGCATATATTGCAAATTCAATTTGTAATATTTATTTGACCTGATGCCAGAGAATTTTTTTTAATTTTCCTTCTCTATCTTTAATGTAGTAAAAGTAATTTCTTACTATCATGTTAAATTGTGTGTGTGTGTGCAATCTAAAATTTAAAAAAAATATTGTACATATTTATTAAATATTAAATGATTGATTGAAATGATCCATTTCACAATAAATACCTTCTAAAATTCGTGTTATGTTCAATAACTTTGCTGAATTTTTCTCGATAGGCTCTCCGTAAAAATGGTTTTCAAGTTGTTTCGGATAAATTTGTTTACTTCAAGTCCTTCTTCCCTCATGAAAATAGATTTCTGCAAAAATAAATGTAAAGTAAATTAGTTGGTTTATATTCTAATTAAGTCTCAGCTTCTGAAATTACCAATTGTCTTAATGATTCTTCATCTTCCAAGAGATTTAGGTCGAAACGTAAAAATAAATCCATATCGCGGATTGGTAGGATAAATTTTGCATTTTCACAATCTACCAGGTATTTTAAGTTTAGACGATTGTCCCTGAGCTTTATAAATTCACACATTAAAGTTTATTGCCCTTTTTCTAAATGTTTAATCAAATCCAGTAGTCGTTTAAATTGTCTATCGTCAATGCCTTGCTGCGTTTGATCTAAATCGGTCGGCACTCCAACAGATGTTGATTGAATAATACATTACACTAAATATTCTTCTGTATTCGATCCTAATATTGTATTATGCTGCCTTGCCGTTGCATCCTCTGTGAATCCGTCTGAAGACGATTCTATTATTCGATCACGCTGGGTTGATGTGTATGGAACTCTATCGCCTGAATAACAAAATGTAATTATTAATAACATAGTGTTCATAAATATTTTGTTTAAATAATATTTTTCAAATGTTACCGAATGGGCATATTTAGACGTGTATGCACAACATGCTATTTTTTACTCGCCCCTTACCTCTTCGCCTATAAACTTATTTTGGAGTAGGGATATTTGTGTTGCATCGGTTTGCATTTTTTCCTCAAAAATGTTTATTGCGGAACGATTTGTTATACACTAATACAATGAAAAACCAATAAAATAATTTTTCACTAAACATAAACATTTGTATTTTCTCTTAAGCTATAAACAGAACCAGAGATACAGCGACAAGATACATCGACAAAATAAATTTGTCTGCCGGCGATGTCGCTTTGGTAAACACAACAAGCACGTCAGCGTTAGGCGACGAAACAATAAAAATAATAACAAATTAACCCTAAAATAATTCATTCATCTTTCTATTGACTCTATTTAAATTTTTTACATAAAACATTGTGTACAACATTAAAATTTGGTTGAAATTCATTGAAAAACAGTTCTAAAAAATTTGATACCAACATAATACTCTTAAACTAGTTGCTAGTACTGCAGTGCCGACGACAAAATTAGAATAAATTGTAAAAAAAATTCGGCGACAATGTCGTCGTCGCCAGCGACATTGGTTGTGTTAGCATCCTATGGTTTATGTGTATTTTAATTTGACAGGCGTTGTATCTTGTCGTTGTATCTCTGGTTCTGTTTATACCTTTATGTTTATATTTTTTGTTTCAGTGAGTACCTTTCTTCTCAAAGCAACATATGAAATAAAAATAAGTTTACGCATACAAACATAAGTTGCCATTGGTACCAACAGTAGAAGATTTTACGTGTGAACGCGAAATGTGTGTAATGTTGTCATGTAGTGCACACACATCTAATCTACCCAATCTAAGTTCACAAAAATCATTGTACTCGAAATCATTGTACTCGAATCTTGTGAATCAAATTGTGCTAATAATACAAAAAATACATATTAGCGGGTTTTGATATGATATGATATGATAGAGGCGTACAGGCCAGCCATAACGGCGATCCTAGGTATGTTACCATAATCCTGAAATGTCAACAATCAAATGACAGATTCTATCTGCATGCGAATAAAATTTCAACATCATGCGGGCCCAGGCCCAGCCTGCATCCTTAACAGATAAGGTTGTCAGATAAAGTCATTTTCTAAGTACTTAAATATATTAAAATGTTAGTCTCAATTATATTCACACTCTAGATTAGATTTTGTTAGTTTATTAATTTGGGTTAGTTGTGGTCGAGGTAAAGGATACTAATATTCATCATATGTATTCGGCATCAGTCATAATAGACTGGTTAGGTTATTTAATTCACATCTACGGGTCATCTCATCATATACTGCTTGTAACCTTATTCTTCCCTATCTTCCCATCCAACACCATCTAGCCGAGGGACTTCACGTTCGTAATGACTCGGCAGTATTGTCATACATATGGTGATCTAAATATTCCGATCATAATGTAAAAAAAAAAAATTAAATTCGGTATTGTCATTCAGCTACCTATATTTAAATTCATCCAACTAAAAGCAGGGTTAATTTATATCTAACGTTCACACAACTTCGCTAAAACATAACCTGATTTCAACCAGAAGAGATCGTCGAAAAACAACATTACATAGCAAAAAGTCTTTAGATCGTTAACATATTGATTGTATTAAGTTTATGCTCAAATCCTAAGTAACTAAAGAGACCTCCTGATCAAAAATGTTGCAATCACAATCTTCCCCCTGACCTTCCGGTATGTTCAAAATTTTTTTTTAATAATAATAAAAATAAATTGAATTATATTTGCCGACAACTTTATTGTTTTAAGTCTGGACTTTCGACAAAATTTCAATTTATAGAATTGCTTAAAGTAAGGAACGAAAAAATATTAAAATATTAAAATCTATAAATAAAAACAATCAATTATTTGTTTGATTGATTGATCAGAATGTATGGCCAAGACCAAGCTGAGATCCCGGATATGCCGGGCCCACCGTACACAGTTAAATATTCCAATCAACACCAAAGCAACAGCGACGACATCGACCACATCGGTATTTAGCTGACACAAGCAAATAGCTAAAACCTATTCGACACCAAACCAACAACAACAATAACATGAACGACATCAACAATTTTGCTGATACAACAAATAGATGATTCCACACGTTTACCTAAATACATGGAATTTTCCACACAAACAACAGACGCAACATGATACCATCTTTCCGATGGCACCACGTTTTCTATTGTATATAAACCTAGAAACATTATGTATGCATTATTATTATCAGTGCACTAAATCAAGCTACAAGTTCTATATTAAAATTGTATTGTAACGTTTAATTATTAAATAAAGTATAAATCGCTACCTTGTTAAAGTAAGCCGAAAGTTGCCAGCCGAAAGTGAAAAAATCGATAATGCAGATAGTGTCTTGACTACATCAGCCGAAAGTTAAACAAACTATATATTTAATTGAAATATCCTAGCCGATAGTGACTAACCTACAAAATCAGCCGAAAATATGTATACAGTCGTAATAAACTACAATTAAAACTAAAATACCGATATTAATTTAGAAGTTTCTTATGAATATAACATGTGTATAAAGTATATGGTCAAACTTCAAAAATGTATAAAAACTTTAAGTTTAAAGTGTTATGTCTGGAAAAGGTCTTATTTGAATCGGTTTGTCGATGGTTATCGCTGGAAAATTTTCCAGGTCAAGTTTCATGTTGGGAGTTCGGGAAAATTGACAAACCGATTCAAATAAGATCTTTTCCAGACATAACACTTTAAACTTAAAGTTTCTACAAATTTTTGAAATTTGCACGTGTATTTCACTCCCCTCAATTTTCCCGAACTCCCAACATGAAACTTGACCTGGAAAATTTTCCAGCGATAATTATCGATAAATTGATTCAAATAAGATCTTTTCCAGACATAACACTTTAAACGTTAAGTTTCTACAAATTTTTGAAATTTGCACGTGTATTTCACTCTCCTCAATTTTCCCGAACTCCCAACATGAAACTTGACCTGGAAAATTTTCCTGCGGTAACCATCGATCAACCAATTCAAATAAGACCTTTTCCAGACATAACACTTTAAACGTTAAGTTTCTACAAATTTTTGAAATTTGCACGTGTATTTCACTCCCCTCAATTTTCCCGAACTCCCAACATGAAACTTGACCTGGAAAATTTTCCAGCGATAACCATCGACAAACCGATTCAAATAAGACCTTTTCCAGACATAACACTTTAAACGTTAAGTTTCTACACATTTTTGAAATTTGCACGTGTATTTCACTCCCCTCAATTTTCCCGAACTCCCAACTTGAAACTTGACCTGGAAAATTTTCCAGCGATAACCATCGACAAACCGATTCAAATAAGACCTTTTCCAGACATAACACTTTAAACATTAAGTTTCTACACATTTTTGAAATTTGCACGTGTATTTCACTCCCCTCAATTTTCCCGAACTCCCAACATGAAACTTGACCTGGAAAATTTTCCAGCGATAATTATCGATAAATTGATTCAAATAAGATCTTTTCCAGACATAACACTTTAAACGTTAAGTTTCTACAAATTTTTGAAATTTGCACGTGTATTTCACTCTCCTCAATTTTCCCGAACTCCCAACATGAAACTTGACCTGGAAAATTTTCCAGCGGTAACCATCGTTCAACCGATTCAAATAAGACCTTTTCCAGACATAACACTTTAAACGTTAAGTTTCTACAAATTTTTGAAATTTGCACGTGTATTTCACTCCCCTCAATTTTCCCGAACTCCCAACTTGAAACTTGACCTGGAAAATTTTCCAGCGATAACCATCGACAAACCGATTCAAATAAGACCTTTTCCAGACATAACACTTTAAACATTAAGTTTCTACACATTTTTGAAATTTGCACGTGTATTTCACTCCCCTCAATTTTCCCGAACTCCCAACATGAAACTTGACCTGGAAAATTTTCCAGCGATAACCATCGATAAACCGATTCAAGTAAGACCTCTTCCAGACATAACACTTTAAACGTTAAGTTTCTACAAATTTTTGAAATTTGCACGTGTATTTCACTCCCCTCAATTTTCCCGAACTCCCAACATGAAACTTGACCTGGAAAATTTTCCAGCGATAATTATCGATAAACCGATTCAAATAAGACCTCTTCCAGACATAACACTTTAAACGTTAAGTTTCTACAAATTTTTGAAATTTGCACGTGTATTTCACTCCCCTCAATTTTCCCCAACTCCCAACATGAAACTTGACCTGGAAAATTTTCCAGCGATAATTATCGATAAATTGATTCAAATAAGATCTTTTCCAGACATAACACTTTAAACGTTAAGTTTCTACAAATTTTTGAAATTTGCACGTGTATTTCACTCCCCTCAATTTTCCCGAACTCCCAACATGAAACTTGACCTGGAAAATTTTCCAGCGATAATTATCGATAAATTGATTCAAATAAGATCTTTTCCAGACATAACACTTTAAACTTAAAGTTTCTACAAATTTTTGAAATTTGCACGTGTATTTCACTCCCCTCAATTTTCCCGAACTCCCAACATGAAACTTGACCTGGAAATTTTTCCAGCGATAACCATCGACAAACCGATTCAAATAAGACCTTTTCCAGACATAACACTTTAAACGTTAAGTTTCTACACATTTTTGAAATTTGCACGTGTATTTCACTCCCCTCAATTTTCCCGAACTCCCAACATGAAACTTGACCTGGAAAATTTTCCAGCGGTAACCATCGTTCAACCGATTCAAATAAGACCTTTTCCAGACATAACACTTTAAACGTTAAGTTTCTACACATTTTTGAAATTTGCACGTGTATTTCACTCCCCTCAATTTTCCCGAACTCCCAACTTGAAACTTGACCTGGAAAATTTTCCAGCGATAACCATCGACAAACCGATTCAAATAAGACCTTTTCCAGACATAACACTTTAAACATTAAGTTTCTACACATTTTTTAAATTTGCACGTGTATTTCACTCCCCTCAATTTTCCCAAACTCCCAACATGAAACTTGACCTGGAAAATTTTCCAGCGATAATTATCGATAAATTGATTCAAATAAGATCTTTTCCAGACATAACACTTTAAACGTTAAGTTTCTACAAATTTTTGAAATTTGCACGTGTATTTCACTCCCCTCAATTTTCCCGAACTCCCAACATGAAACTTGACATGGAAAATTTTCCAGCGATAATTATCGATAAATTGATTCAAATAAGATCTTTTCCAGACATAACACTTTAAACGTTAAGTTTCTACAAATTTTTGAAATTTGCACGTGTATTTCACTCCCCTCAATTTTCCCGAACTCCCAACATGAAACTTGACCTGGAAAATTTTCCAGCGATAATTATCGATAAATTGATTCAAATAAGATCTTTTCCAGACATAACACTTTAAACGTTAAGTTTCTACAAATTTTTGAAATTTGCACGTGTATTTCACTCCCCTCAATTTTCCCGAACTCCCAACATGAAACTTGACCTGGAAAATTTTCCAGCGATAACCATCGACAAACCGATTCAAATAAGACCTATTCCAGACATAACACTTTAAACTTAAAGTTTTTATACATTTTTGAAGTTTGACCATATACTTTATACACATGTTATATTCATAAGAAACTTCTAAATTAATATCGGTATTTTAGTTTTAATTGTAGTTTATTACGACTGTATACATATTTTCGGCTGATTTTGTAGGTTAGTCACTATCGGCTAGGATATTTCAATTAAATATATAGTTTGTTTAACTTTCGGCTGATGTAGTCAAGACACTATCTGCATTATCGATTTTTTCACTTTCGGCTGGCAACTTTCGGCTAACTTTAACAAGGTGTCAATGGTATACAATTTGTGCTCAACTGTACCTATCAATTTTTATTTGATCCGGATTAGATGCATTGCCTCCTGGTTAAGATATCTTCAAACGGCTTGCTGTTCTAGATACAGAAAGGACCATAGCATATCTGTTTAGGATAACATATGTATGCGAGTCACCTGGAATATACAGTGATTTTTTAAAAATGGGCGACCGGACCGACGCGTGATACGTAATATTATTTCAAAGAAATTTAACCCAGGATTACAATTTTTGCGACATATGTATAGTGTGTTTATAGCTTAAGATTCAGGTTTTTACACGAACTGGAATCCGTCATAATAAATAATTAAAAAACGAAAATTTACTCAACAGTTTAGACTTATTACAGCAATTCCATTTGTTTCTTATAAATCATGCACCCAATGACAATAATCTGATTAGGTAATAATATATTTAATATCTATATTTTGCATCAAACCAAATTTTGTATGACTTTTGGTATAGCGATCGTACCAAAGCAACTTTTTTATTTTGTAACAATCGCATTTTGTACCAATTCTAAATTCTTCATATAAAAATGCTTTGTGACCAGAAAATTAATACAAAACGATTGGTACAAAAGAGTCACATAAGTTGCTTTGCTAGATCGATTTGTACCAAAGTAACTTTTGTGTGACGATTATTTTACTAGGATGGAGATCGTAGGATTTTAATTTTGCAATCAATGTACTACATAGATTATGTATTATTGAATAATGAAATTGTACATAAAGTGTTGTTTATAGATTTATTTGATAACAATAATAAAATTATTGTTATCAAATAAATCTATAATAATAAAATTACATTGATAGTAAGATAAGAACAAATATAGAGATGGATAAAATTATTAAATATTTTGTTATTAATAATTTTTTATTTAATTTAAAAAAATATTAAGTATAAAATAATATTAATTTTATTATGCATATTTATAAAATTATTTATAATAAAAAAAGCTAATTGATTTATAAAAATAAAACCTAATAAGAATCATTCGTATCGCCGCCATATCATATTTTCTGTTTGTTTTGTCGCAATTCTATCTGTTGATCAACACAAATTCAATTTCTATACGGTGTAATAAGATTCAATTTTGTTTTATTTATATTGAATGGCTTGAGTTGGTCCAAAAACATTTTTGTACCAATTGTTTTAGTAATAGAATTCATGTGGTACAGAAGTTTATGTATGGGTTATTTTTGTAATGGTTTTGTTGTATTAATTACGTATGTATGATTTATGAATAGTAACTAAAATATGTGACATAATTTTCAGGTCACCGTTTATCCGTCTTATGAACACAGCTTTAATGGCGCTTCTGGATAATATTCTATTCTGTGGTTATACGATACCCCATTTACATGCGACTAATATTTTTCTTCTGCAAAATGAAAGAGATACAACATTGACTTTTTGCACATGAGAGACAAGAAAACGGACGCCATAGATAAAATGTAAATTTCGCATTTGAATTAAAATAAATGAATAATATTTAAATTAATAATAATGCTATAAAAAAATTATGGCATTACTATATATATGTTTATTTCTTTTTCACATATTGAATATTTTTATATAGCGGATGCTTCTTATTTACCTGCAAAAATTTGCAGAAGAAAACAATTTTCTACGTGTAAATGGGCCATTAGAAAATTAATGACATTTTGTAGCATTAGTGACATTTAGATTTAAGTAGTAGCATTAGGAGGAGTTTTATTAGTTGTATTGTAGATTAGTCTAGGACAGAACTCTTGCGGTTCTGCGCGGATAATCTGAAATATCCCACGCGGAATATAAATAAGAGTGCGATGCCGATAAACATAGGAGTTAGTCTTTGGAGGTACGCGATGATTTAAAAGCGAAAGTGAGTATCAGGAAATTTATTAGTAGTGTTAAAGTGAAAATAGCGGTGTGGTAAAGTGAATTAATAAATAATTGTGGAAATTATCAGTAGGCCAGAATAAATACAATTTAGTTAAAAATTCTATGAAAATATTTTTCCCAATTCCTATCCCTAGGGAAAGCCATAATATGTAGTGGACCAAGACTAGTGGTTGCTAATGTAAAATTTTCTCCCTTATATATTTATGGCATTTTTTATATATTTCCAAAAATTGAAGAAAATAATAAAATAACTTGATTCTGTTCATCGTAAAAATAATATTAAATTGTTAGTAATTTTTGGAATACGAGTATTAAATTCATTGTCAAACATTAAAAATAAAGATTTTCATTTTTTAAATAATTTATAATTTATACTTTTTGATGATGTCAAAATTTTCCCAATGTTTTATACTGAAAAGAAAATTGTGTGCTCTGTCGCTTTCATTTAAATTTTGGTTCTTGTTTTTCTCACATATACAGCATGCGAGTTTTTCTATTGAATACCGCCATAAACGATATAGTTTTATTTATGGTATTATGACACTGGCTTAAAAAAAAGTGAAATAAAAAATTAAATGGTGACTGAAATGTTATGTACATTTTGTTGGTAATGGTAGTATGACATTGGTTATTTTTCAATATTGCAGTTCTAGCAGTTTAGAATTATTTTCTTATATTTTTCGTGACATCTCCGACATTTTTTTTTTCAAATACAGGCAAATACGAATATTTTCAATTTGATAAACGTTTCAAATAATTTTAAACATTTTTATTGGTACACAAAATGTTTGTTTACCAAGGAAAAAAAATGTTTATGTTATTGTTAAATTATATTGTTTAATTATAAAATAATGTTATTAAATGGTTGCGATCTGATTGGGCTAAAGAGGTAATAAAAAAACATTTTGCAATGGCGTCGCCATTTACAGATCTGTGGGGACGCAAATTTTTTATCTAAAATGTTCTAGTTTTATTTTTTTTAAGATACTGTGTAAAATCTAACGGTGGATGGCACATGAAAATGTCAATCAATACCCTAGATAAGCGGATTTTTTAAATTTAAATAAAAAAATAATATTGATTATTTAAATAAAACATATGAAAATTACAACAAATAGTTCTATTTAATTTTAATAGAAAATTATTATTAATCCCATGTAAAAATGCAGTGGAAAGCTGCTCTATTTGCATGCGAAAACGTGCAAATCTATATGAATGTACATGGATTATGGAATAAACCCGAATTTCCGGTGAAATTCCTCCTTATTTCCGATTGGGTTTATTCACATTTTACTCGGGGTTCGCATCTGCACTGCAATTTTGTGGCACTGTTCTTTGGCGAGTAGTATGAATTTCCTTGTATTTGACATACTTATTTTCATAGAAAGAGTGTGGTTGTTGTACGAGTTACGTCCATGAACTCCACGAGCACATAATTATAGATTCCATAGATTTAAATTTCATAAGTTTCATTTTTTCTTGTTCACGTTTTACTAAATTAACAAAATATTAAATATAAAAAAAATTGTAATTAAAAACCATTTTAAATTTTCATTAAATGTAAAACTATTGCATTATATAAAATTTTCCACGAATCATTTTGTCAATGTAAACATTTTTTATTTTATAAAAACCAAAGAAATAAAAAATTAAATTAGATTACAAAGTTAACTCAACATCAACGTGTCTTTATTTTGGTTGTTCGGTCGGAAAGTAAATAAATATATAATTCCGTCGGCATTGCATATTGGGTAAAACTTTTTGTTTTGTTATGGTATTAAGACACTGGCTTGAAAAAAGTGCAATAAAAAAGTAAACGGTAACTAGGACAGAAATAAACAAAAGAGAAAGGACAACTCAATTTTCTATTGGCATGTACATTTTGTTGGTAAACAAACATTTTGTATTTTACTTTTGGTTTTTGCAATTGTAATGGTGTTATTGTGATTGTTCTGTATATTGGTATATTTCAGCACTCTCGAATTAAACTCACAAATCGTAGGAAATTCTTCCATTTAGCGTCACTATCTGTGTGACAAACGAATATGATAATCGACACTTACTTATTACACACAAACACAATCAACTTCCCAACCACCCCATACTTTCTTTCCTTTAAAAACGCTGGATCGCGGATAAATTTGAATTTTTGACTTATAGATGGCTAATGTGTAAGAATCACAACAATCAGTTTCGAACAAATGAGACTATTGATCTGAAAAAATCAGTCTTCTCATCAGGTCGCGACGACTGATGTTGTATTACATTGGAATATTGTCTATATATATAGAACATACCATGTAGTTGTACTACTAGCGAATTACTGCATAGCGTACGAAATTTGATTCTTTCACATTTCCACCGTTATCAAATCACTTCGATAGTTTTACAATAAAATATTTTTGTTGAATTCACTTAAAAATATTCGTTTTGCCTGTAATTGATAAAATAAAGTTGGAGATGTCAAACAAAAAGTATTGCAACATAATTCTAACCTGCCAGAATTGCTGGTTGGGCGGCTTTTTTTTGCCCAATTTTGATTAAAAATTTCTGATAAATTGTATCACAAATAATAAAGGTTATCAGATAAGAAAATTAGAACAAAATATTTTTTTTAGTTTTTTTACTTAAACTACTATCTATCTAGGTAATGACTTGCAACTACAGAAAACTTTCAACATAACTTTTGTAAATGCTATAAGTAAAATGGTTCTGGACCTTGCTTAAATGTGTGACAAAAAAATTAAGTTTCTAAGTTGTTTCTTTATTTTTATTACGGAATTAAATAAAGTAAAATGAAAATATAAATAGATATACAAAACAAAAATACATAAAATGTGAAATAACCATTCGCATACTTGCATGAATTTATGTATGTATGTAAATATTTTTTACACGTTCTATTTAATCTATTACACATAATAATAATACGGGATTAATTGTATATAAATATATTTATACATTTTTATGTTTGTACAAGGGTTTCGGAAACGGCTCGAACGGTTTTCGTGAAAATAACTAAAAGGAGGTTTTCGAGCACCAGAAATCAATTGATGGGACTTGGTTTCAGGAAAATACATTTAGGAAGTTCTCCAGTGGGACCCGAATTCCATTTTTCTTATTTTTTCTTAGCTCAAACGACTTTCATGAACATTTCTGACGGAGGTTTTTCGAGTACCAGGAATCGATTGCGAAGGGTCCTGATTTCGGAAAAATTTGTTTAGAAACTCATCCGGTAGGGGCCGGGTTCAGTTTTTAATTTTTTTTGGCTCGCACAATTTTGATAAAAATATGTAAAATGAGAGAGATTCAAATACGAGGAAATCTAGTGATCGGTCCTGATTTCGGGGCAAAATCGATAAGAATGTCATCCAATGGACCCCAGTGGATCTCTTGTATTAATTTTTTCGGCACGCACGATTTTTATGAAACTTGGTAGGAGGGGCGGGGGGCTTTCTCGTGGTAGTAGTCAATTGCGATGGGTACTAAATTAGGGAAAATCCATTGAGAGATCGGGTTCAATTATTTTTGTTGGCTCGCATGATTTTTAGATAAAAATTGTCAGGAATTAATTTTGCTGAATGGTCATTTCGGAAAATTTCGTTTTTTGGGTTATTCGAAGGACCCCGGTTTTTGTTTAATTTTTTCGGCTTGAACAAATCCGATAAAAATTAACTTTGCGACCAAAACCAATTGCGGTGATAGTGGTTTTTTTAATGAATGAAGCTTGGTCTCTTTTGCACATATTCTTCCGCCTCAAATGATTATTTATATGTGTGAATATGTGAAAAGAGATATTTTTTTATGGTCGCACGGTTTACTTAAATACCTGAGAGGATGTTTTAGAGTACCAGACATCGATTGCGATGGATGTTTTTCGACTCGAACGATTCTTATAACAATTGCGGTTGATAAGGGTTTTCTAATTCGAGATTGCCAGGAATGGATTGCGATGTGTCCTGATTTTCAGAAAATTCATTTAAGGTTTTTTCGAGTCGAACTAATTTTATAAAAATGAATGTGGGGTTTTCGTCTGCTAAGAATCGATTATCACGTTAAATTCGGAAACATTTGTTCAGATGGTTCTGATGGTTCTGTCCGATTCCCTATTTAAAAAACAAATTGCTCGAATGTTAAAAAAACTACAAGGGTTGTCTATTTCGAGATAACTAGAAATGGATTGCGTTGAGTCCTGATTTTCGGAAAATTTATTTAAGGTTTTTTCGAGTTGAACGATTTTTATAAAAATTAATGAGGGGTTTTAGAGTGTTAAGAATCGTTTATCATGAGTTTCAAATTCGAAAACATTTGTTCAGATGGTTCTTGTCAGATGGGGTACGAGTCACCATTTTTAAAAAATGGTTCGAATGTTAAAAAATTTTAAAGAAAAGATTTTCGAGTGTCAGGAATTGACTGCAATGGTTCATGCATGATACGGGAAATGTATAGGGGTGTTTCTGTTAAGCCGTTATGGCGCATCTTGTTTTACAATAGAACTAAGTCATGTATCAATAAAAGGAGGTGAAACTCAGATAACACGATGAACCTAGGAATCTAATATAAATTTTGGTCGTGCCTGTGGACATTTGTCATTTTAAATTAATCTAAACCATTTCTTAACTACTGGGTTATGGAAATTTAAGGGTTATGTAAATTTGATAGAACTAAGCCGTCGCCTAATCAAGTTTGGTGTAATTATTTTATTAACTTCTGGTAAGGAAGTTTATTTAATAATACACCTACATGAAGCGACTGATCTTTCCTAATGTCTACACGACATGATGTCCAAACCGAAAAAAATTTACAAACCCATACGTATGCTGTGATTGGTGCTATAAGATCCTGCTATTGGTGCTATAAGATGAGATGGACCATTTAATTTAAACTGCATATTTTAGATTTAAATGAATGGTTCCATGGATCCTAAAATGTCGTGAACAATTTCATTTGGTATCGATAAAAAATGATATTCACTATACCTATGAAAAACATCTGAAGACCAACCGTATATGTTAGAATTGGCGCGATAGTAAAATATTTGTAAATAGACAAATCTTCTGTATGAATTAAATTCGTATTTAAATTTTTGGTCCCTAAGAACCTAAAATGTAGTCATCGATCTCTCCTGAATTCCTTACTACATGATGGTCCAACATGATGTCCAAAACAATCCTAAGACTAACCGTATGTTGAGATTGATACAAGGCTATTCAGTTTGTGTATGAATAATTAATTTAAATGAATGATTAATGGGAACCTAAATTGTCGTAGATGATCTCATTTGATATGGATAAGGCATAATGCGCACAACGTATGAAAAAAAAACCGAACACCATTTGTAAATTTGAAAATAAAAATTAAAAAATTAAATGTTAAAAAAATTGTTAGTTAGCCATAATTTTAAAATCAAAATATGAGCTCAAATAATATTGCAAAATCGTTTCACAATATTCTACTCGA
This sequence comes from Nephrotoma guestfalica, assembly GCA_963691935.1. Taxonomy (NCBI): domain Eukaryota; kingdom Metazoa; phylum Arthropoda; class Insecta; order Diptera; family Tipulidae; genus Nephrotoma; species Nephrotoma guestfalica. Next base: position 141,700,663 of record OY829914.1, read on the forward strand.
TCTGTATACATAAAATAAAATCAATCGCTATACGAGAACAGCACGAAAAAATTTTTGGAACGATTTACTTCTACCAAAAATTATTTTGCACTATGACTATTGCTGCGTTTTTTTGAAAACGCTGCTCTAAACCGCGATAAATTATATTTTGATTTTTTAAACAATTCACATATTATTAAAATATTTGTGCTTCGGATTTATTCAATCGAATCCTAAAGAGGTTATACTAAGTCAATATCTTGCATTTTATTGTCGAATAAAGTTTATTTATGCTTGTTCTCAACAACTCTGGATATTATGTAGAGTACAACCGAGTTCATCAAAAAACTTAATAATTACTGAACTGACGGAACAGGGAAATTTTTTAGTACACAATTTTTTGATTGTTCCTTACTTCATTTGCAACAGGAAATTTGAAAGAATGAAAATTAAATGACTGAATTGTATTTTTAATAAGAAAAAATAGATACCTTAATGTTTGCTGGTGAAATTAATTAATTTATTTTAGTATTGGATATTATTGTGTTTAATTATAAACCAAAATTAAATGTCAAAATGATTGACTTGAAGTTAGTTAAAGTTGTTGTTCTAAATTTTTTTGTTTAAATTTCCCTGTATTTTCCCTATGTTTTATCGCGGTCTCGAACACCATATTTCAAAAAATTAGCCAGTGTCATAATACCATTGCCATAAAAAATATTCAACTTTGATATTTTTTAAACAAAATTTATAGCAACACTACAAAATCAATAAAAATCGGAAGTACCATTTTCACAAACAGTGCAGTGTGTCTTTATTTTCTTATTTTGACTTTAATCAATGTGTGTGTTTTCGTATGGGTGTAAACATAAGAAAATCAAATTTTGATTGAATAGTTGAGAGTAGCTAGAAGTATTTACGAGTGCTTTGCTGTCGCCAATGGAATCCGTAAACAATAATTTGATATCCATAAACTATAATTTTTAGTCAAAGAAGACCCAAATTTACGCATCGTTTTAGAATGATATTGTTTCGAGGGTGGGCGTCTATTATATCGGTATCGCGGTCACATATTTTGGTAACACGGGTATAGAATTTTTGTTTTCAACCCCTGAATTTATATGTTATGAACTGTCGTTTAAATAACAATTGTTAAAGTATTGTCTCTTTTCTACTTTGTAATTATAAGTTATTGCAATTGCAAAATTGGCTCGAGGTTTTATCAAATAAAATGAACCTTAATTTCCCTAATACCAATAAAGAAACCGTTCGAGCTGCCTGTAAAAAATGTGGTTATGCAGGACATTTAACTTACCAGTGCCGAAATTTCTTGAAGGTAAGATCATTAATTGAATTATAAATTCGATAATAATTGTGATACGTTGTCAGGTTGATCCGAATAAAGAAATTCTGTTGGATGTGAGCAGTACTAGTAGCGATTCAGATGAGCAATATGTCACCCCGCTAACAAAATTAAGAGAAACCGAAGTAAAGCAAACAAAACGTAAGCGACAAAATATCAAAGAAAATTTGAAATTGAAAAAACAGAAACATGAGGCCACACCAGATTCTGAAACATCAAGCGATAGCGATTCATCGAATAGCACCAGTTCTTCATCATCGTCAAGTACTACTTCCTCATCGTCGTCTTCCGAAAGTGCTAATTCTGTTCGTAAACGGAAAAAAGCGTGCGTTAAACACGACAGAAAAAAACATAGCAACAAAAAACGTAGATCGGACGAGCGTCAAGATCCTAGGTAGTTTTTTTTGTAGGTTGATTTGCCAACAAATGTATTTTGTTATGTAAAGATTATTAAATAAATAAATACTTGAAAGTTAACACTTACTCAGCCGCAATAATTTACGTCAAAATTAAAAACATGGATAGTAATTATCTGTTAAACTTTAATATGTATTAACAAAATCATAAAAAAGAACAAGTAGTAATATGTAATAAATAAGGAAAATTGTTTAGTATTTTACAAGTAATTCATACATAACAAGATTATTTTCGACCTCGTTTAGTGCTCGTGACTTCCCCAGATTGAATTATTTTTTGACCCGAGACAGTTTTTGCCGATACCACGTTCTCAGTAATTTTTGCATCTCCAGTTGCACTGCCATTCATGTCTTTCTCCTTAACAATAAAAAGCGTATGCTGACCACCACTTGAGACATTGATTACTTGTTTATTTTTCACTTGTGCTCCTGTAATTAATTGTGGCAAATCATAATCATCTTCACTTCCTAATCCTAGTTGGTGATTTGAGCCCATCCCCCAGCTGTAAACTTCATCTGTATCGGTAATTGCGAATGAACAAACATCACCACAGGTTATAGATTTAATATTCAGATTTTCCAACGGTTTCAAAATAGTTAAATCCTCAATGTCGTTTTCTAATTTTCCTAGTCCTAGGCGACCATATTCTTTTCTTCCCAACACAAAAGCCTTACCGTCACTGTTTAACGTAATGGTATGATGCTGTCCTCCAGCAATACTTTTAACATTTTGGAATTTCGTTAGTTTTGGAACGAACTGAGGATCACCTGATTTTTCCAAGCCTAGTTGATTGTAGTTGTTTAATCCGAATGCATAAACTTTATTCGTATTAATTTTCTTTACGAATGTACTGAAATAAACATAATTAAATAATAGGTAAAGTAAGACGATGTTTCTGATAACAACAAAACAATTTATCAAATTACCAATATGCCGATGCCCAAATTTTATCACCTAACAATTTTTCTGCTTTCTTATAAACTATACCGGGTTGTAATAGTTCATTTTTTCCCCGCCTACTCTTACCAGAAGCTGATCGCTCTGTTATTCGGCCAAGTTGCCCCTGTTCCCCACAACCAATTGTATATACTATGCCAGTCGAAGTTAGCATAATTAAATGATCCGAGCCTGAGGCAATATCAACGACTACAATATTTGGTAATACTTCAATTGGGAAACGTTTATTTCCTTCTAAAGTTAAACCCATATTCCCATTTGAACCCTAATGATTAAATAAAATGCAAGTCTTAATTACTTAAGTTTAATACAATATAAATACATACCCGAAATGACCCCCAAGCCAGTACAACTCCATTTTCCAGTAAACACGCGGAATGCGAATCCCCAGCTGAAATTTTTACAACCTTTCCAGGCAACGTAATTTTTACTGGCATAAACTCCAACTCTGAATCGCTTGATGTTTCGCGACCAAGAGCACCTTCGTCGTTGCATCCAAAAGTGATTACCTCCCCCATATCTGTCAAACACAAACTATGCATGCCCCCAGCACATACATCAACAACGCGGTTTAGCGTGCTAACAATAGTTGGTCTAGTCTTCTCCATTGCATTTTCGCCTAATCCTAGTTGGCCAACATCACCGGTACCACATGATAATACTTGCCCAATAATACAATTTATTTTTGGAATAGGCAATTCAGCTGATTTAATAATTATTTTAGGTTGTTTAGCAATTGGTTCATCATTAAACACATTTTTTAAAGGATTTTTCCGACTCATTTTAAATCTAGAAAATTTGAACCCCACAAAATATTTATTTAGTTGTTCTGTATTCTATATCTTACCCAAAATTTGTATATTTAATATTAAATAAATTTTAAATTTCGTAATTAATGTGATTTAAGCACAAATAGTCTTAAGTAAAATGAAATACCGCCAAAAGCCTACTATGTCGAAATTGCATATGCAAACCCTTATGCATTCATTGACAAAAAGTTAGCTACAATTCCTCGTGATAATTTGAATGTCAACACGGGAGCTAGGACAACATAGCAAGCTACCCTACGAACATTGTTATGGACAGACCATAGCTTGTTTCCATGAATAATTGATAGCGGCATGAGCTAGAGTTACATGTACTAATTCCCGCGGTGGAGTTACCAGACTTATCACGGGCTATCTTATCATGAAAACCGTATAGAAACCATGTCCACATTTTAGCGAAAAAACGTAGATATGTGTTTATGTGTCTTTTGCGATTAAATAAGAATAAATGATTGCAACCAAAACTGCTACTCAAATTTGTGCATGCAACCAACATAAAAACAATAAATTTATACCAACAAAATTTGCAGAAAAAAAACAAATTTCGACATGTAAAAGCCCCATTAGTCAAAATTTTATCAGTACATACGGAGAGGGAGAGTAATAATATAACAAAAATAAAAATTCGATATGATAAATCAAATAAGTTTTATTTAACAATACACCATTTTTCATATTTTAATTTATTTTTATTTTGAAACACTAAATGGCTTGAGAAAATGGTGTGCATGATAATGTAAATTTTCAGTCACATTTAATTTAATGGGTACATCTCTTCAACCCTAATAAAAATGAAAATCGCATTCAGACAAATTTATTGAAATTAAAATTATCATCTTACTATTTATCAGGTATGAGGAAAGAATTAAATCTAGATCACATATTTTCCCTCACATATTTACGTGAGTTAAAACAAATTAAATTTAAAACAACAAAAAATATAACCGCCATTGCCAAATTGAATTATGTAAACATAAACAAAATGAACAAAAGTTGCACACACGTTCGCTTCAATAAATAAACTATTCAAAATTGTACGTGTGTTTTTCTAATAACTACAAGAAATTATATCGAATACATACATATATCGAATTTGAAATATTCGTTAAATTTCTTAATCTTCCTTAACGAAAGTAGTAGGGTAAGAAGAATAATCTATAAAAAATAGATACAAGTGGGGTCACGAGTTTTTTTGGAGTGAACATAGAAACAATAGAAACAAATTATAATTAATTATATAATTCATGAAACATATTTCATAAATTTAATGGAAGAAAAAAACATATTTCAATATAAATCGAGTAGTTTAATTTTTATCCATGGAAACGATTCGGACTAGCTTTTTTGGTAAAAAGTCGATAAAAAAAATATAATCCGTGTTTTTTATTAGCGCCCGATAGCTGTATCCGGAGCAAGCAATTTTCTATGTCAAAACTTATATTTAGCGCACTATTTTTGCATATAATTAATTTATTATTTCTAAACTAAGATTTTTCATTCAACATTTTAGTTAAAAATCGATAAAAAAATATTTGGCTCTACCCGACCTATTTATCGGGAGCACTATCCATTTCAAAGGGAAATTTTAGATTTCCTTTGTTTTGTACAACCCTTAAACCAACTCAAACCATTCTCTTTACAAATTTTGACGTAATGTCAATTTTTTGTTTTGGTTTATAATTTCGAGAAAAACATACGAAAATGTTTTTTAGTAAAGCATGTATATCATATATAATATAATTTGCGTAATTTGTCTTTTTATAAATCTTATGATGAATCAAGCTAACTTTTTATAGAGAAATTTAAAATTTTATTAATAAATTAATTTCAAATATTTCGACCTGTGGCCCTATTCTGGCTTTTCCCAGGGCATTGGGAATAGGGAAAAATAATACTAAAATTCCAAACTGCAGTGTTTTCAAATAATTTATTCCCGATTTCCGAAAAGTAAATTCTTCTGTCTTTTGGAATAATTGATTAATAATAGCCGTGTTTTTTTATTTGCTGCGTTTTTTTGAAACAGCTGCTCTAGACAGCGATAAATTATATTTTGATTTTATAAAGAATTCACATATTATTAAAATATTTGTGTTTCGGATTTATTCAATCGAATCCTAAAGAGGTTATACTAAGTCAATATGTTGCATCATATTATCGAATAAAGTTTATTTATGCTTGTTCTCAACAACTCTGAACAACTCTGGGTATTATGTAGAGTACAACCGGGTTCATCAAAAAACTTAATAATTGCTGAACTGACGAAACAGGGAAATTTTTTTAGTACACAATTTTTTGATTGTTCCTTACTTCATTTACAATCGGAAATTTGAAAGAATGAAAATGAAATGACTGAATTGTATTTTTAATAAGAAAAAATGGATATCTTAATGTTTGCTGGTGAAATAAATTAATTCATTTTAATATTGAATATTATTGTGGTTAATTATAAACCAAAAATTAAATGTCAAATTGATTGACTTATTGGAGCAAATCTGGTGCCGAAGGGAAATTTCTACTGAAACTGTAGCTATTTATTCACTGGTGTCGCTAGACCATAAAAATGAAAAAATAAATCCACCATAAAACAAAAATTTAACGACCTGAAGTATACCAATTAACTTTTAAGGCTGAACTATAGATAGAATAAAAAGAATTAAAAAAATAACGTAAGAATCGAAGACAAAAATTTATTATTCCAATTTGACGTTACGGCCATAGTTGACTTGAAATATTAAGTTCATTCATAAATTTTTGTGATATATTGCCTACAATTATGAATGAAACTACAATATTTTTGAGTATAAACGTATTTATATCAAATATAATATGTTTTTAAAATTATAAAAATTCTTTATATGCGATTTAAATCACCACAATTCGATAAAGTATTTTTTAGGTTAGGTTTAGAAAAATACAATTCTACAGTGTATTGCAAATTATTTCTGATATTATATTCATATTAGCATATGTATTCATGAATATTTTATAAATATAAAAGATAAAACACACGAATAATTTAAAATTCCTTTATATAAAAAAGTAGATTTGCATATTACATTCAACGCACTAAAATTTGTTTGGGTTTTGTTGTTGTAGTTATTAAGTTTTCTATTCTTGGACGAAAATTTTCGCTCGTTTATTCTTTTTAAGTGACAGCAAAAATGAAAAATTATTAACGCAATTTCTGTTATTCTTTTTATATTCATTATTCTCAGTATAGTCGAATACATGTAAATCCTCTCTTTCGCTCTCTTACGTTATTTTTTTATTCTTTTTATTCCATCTATAATAGTTCCCACTTTATTTTGGCATGACGTTATAAGAAATAAATCATCTTGCTGCGTTTTTTATTGTTTTTTTAGAGTTTCTAATGGTTTAAGGGTTGTACAAAAGAAAGGAAATTTAAAATTTCCCTCTGAAATGGATAGTGCTCCCGATAAATAGGTCGAGCAAAATATTTTTTATCGAAATGTTGAATGAAAAATCTTAATTTAGAGTTAAATAAATTAATTATATGCAAAAATAGCGCGCTAAATATAAGTTTTGACATAGAAAATTGCGTGCTCCGGATACAGCTATCGGGCGCTAATAAAAAAACACGGCTGTTAAAACACGGCTAAAAAACACGGTGTTCAATAAATGTGTTTGTATTAGTAACATAACGTCAAACTAGTGCGCATGTGCACCGTTCTGGTTAATAATTTTCGCGAATTTGTAAATATTTCTAGTGTTAGAATTCGTTTAATGTGAATAAATATTCATTTACGTTTTAAATTACAATAATAATTATAATCTAAAAGAGACTCTTGTTAAAACATACATTCACTTGACACTGAAATCTTTAAATTTATACTGAAAAGTCAAATTCCTCAACTCAATACCATGAGAAAATGTCACAAGACAGGAGTGGAAGCACCAAAAATTTGAATCGATTCCACCCATTCCATTTTATTGATCACAAAAAAAAACACACATACGAGGGCGGATTGAAAATGAAACTACCTAAGTAGGAAAACAAAATTTTTTTTTGCCAACAACCATTTATTTCTCAACATAGTCTCCATTTAGTACGACACACTTAGTAAGACGATATTCCAACTTTTTTATACCATCTGAATAATACGATTTCGGGAACCCCTCAAAATACGCGTTAGTTTCGATAATCACTTCTTCGTCTGAGATGAATCTTTGTCTTGCGAGCCATTTTTTCAAGTTTGGAAACAGGAAAAAGTCACTAGGAGCTAAATCTGGACTATAAGGTGGTTGATCAACCAATTCGAAGTGTATTTCACGTAATTTTAGCATCGTATCTAATGCTGTGTGAAGTGGTCTGTCGAACTCGTTTTTGTTCGACACTGAGCAAACGCGGCACCCATCTTGCCGATAGCTTTTTCATATGCAAATGTTCATGCAAAATGTTGAACACACGTTCATATGATATGTTTACCATTTCAACAATCTCACGCAACTTGACTCGGCGATCATTCATAACGATATCGCAGATTTTCTTGATATTTTCTTCAGTAACCACCTCTTTTGGCCTTCCTGTTGATGGTATTGTTGCAGTGCTTCTTCGGCCGCGTTTAAATTCAGCAATCCAATATTTTACCATGTAATCTGACGGAGCAGACTCACCGTAATGTTTATCGAGCTTTTCTTTTGTCTCTTTCGTCGTTTTCCCTTTCAAATAATAGTGTTTATTCACTACACGAAATTCGTTTTTTTCCATTTTTCAAGAAACACAAAAGATGCTTACTTCAAACGACTACAAAAATAAACTAATCGATGAATTTGGGTGAAATTTTAACAGCTGACGTTTGACAGATCGCAATTTCTAAAAAACAATTTTTGTGTTTATTGACGTTTGTGTCGTAGGAGCATCTCGTATGATTGGCACTTCTGCCCATCTGGATTTTGAATCAACGACGATTTGAAAAAAATGTGTATTCTTTCCCAGTTTCCAGCTGGTTCCTCCCACTAGTGAAGTGGGGCTTTTGCTGGTTTTGATTGAACTTGGACACATGCTTCACATGACCTTACTATTTTCTCAATATCCCGATCTGTTCCTTTCCAAAAACAATATCTTCTTGCGAGTTGTTTCATTCTTGTAATTCCAAGATGAGTATGATGAGTTCTTGAAGAATTTGAGGTTGAAGAGTTTTCGGAATCAAAACTTGTTGACCCTTGAAGATAATGCCGTTATTGAGTGTATAGATGTCTTCACTTTCATCGGAGTTGAGTAAATTTGACAAAATTTTAGAAAGATCTGGATCTTTAGCCGTTTCTGATGCCAATGCTTTCGCGTTTACGTATTCGTTTGAGATTTCGAAAATTGATAAAGAACATAATTCACTTACCTCTTCGTTTATGATTTTTTCTGTTGACAGTTTTCCCACTAGCTGCATTGCACGAGATAAACAATCGCCGTTAGTGTGTTCCGATCCCTTTTTGTAGACTATTTCGTAGTTAAAACTCGACAGAAATTCGGCATAACGGAGTAATCTCGATGATGTTATTGCAGGCAGCTTGTGCTGATGAAAAATCCAAGTTAGTGGACGATTGTCGGTGATAAGGTTGAAATTTTCTACCATAAAAGTTCCTAACAAAGTGATTAATTGTAAATATAATTGCCAGAGCTTCTCGATCTAATTGACTGTAATTCCTTTCATCTGATGTTAACGATCTGAATGCAAATGCGACAGGATTTTCAATATCATTAACCATATGCGAGAACACCCCTGCAATGCCCGTAGGACTTGCGTCGCATGCTAGAATTACTGATAGTTCGGAATCAAAAGACATTAAAACCTTATCGCTGGAGATGACGTTTTTAAGTTTTAGAAACTCTGGTTCACAATTTGGCGACCAATAAATGTTTGTGTGTTTTTGAAGTAACTGAAGTAATGGAAACGTGATGTAGATAAATCCAGTATCAATCTGGAATAGTAGGTAACCTATATACCTACTAAAAATCTTCTAACATCATCTGCTGTAGCTGGACGTGGCATGTTGATAATAGCTTGAATTTTCGCTGGCGATTTTGAAATTTTGTTAAATTGAACAACGTGACCCAGATATTCAATCTGAGTTTGAAAAAATGAACATTTACTTTTGTTGAGGTGTAGATCATGTTCTTTAGTCGTTGGAGACATTGAATTAAATGATTTCTGCATTCTTCTTCTGTTGCACCATGTGTTGTCTTCAAACCGGAAAGTATTTGTTCAATGATACGATTGAATTCTGATGGCGCCGTTTTTATTCCAAATGAAAGTCGATTTACTTTGTATGTCCCTCTATGGGTTGAAATCGTTTGAATATCACACGATTCTTGACATACTCGAAGATGCAGATACGCGTTATATAAGTCAAGACGACAAAAAAATGTTGATCCTTTGAGGTTGTTTAAAATTTCATCAATACGACGGATAGGGTAATTTGCAGATACTAGTTGTGGATTTACCTCAACGTCGAACGCCACCGTCAGGTTTGGGAATAATTACTAGTGGAGATCTCCAGCCACTCCGTTCAACTTTGGAAATAATTCCGGACGCTTCCAAATCGTTAAGCTCTTTGTCGACGCAATCACGAAGTGCACATGGAACTTCACGATCCTTGTAAAAAACTGGCTTAGCATCTTTTAGAAGTTGAAGCGTAACTTGGAAATTTGACACACAACTCACTTATTGAATAAAAATTTGTTGAAAATTATTGATAATAACTGTGATTGAATTTAAATTATTGAGCATTTATTTTGTTAACACCTAGATTGTCCACTTGCTGGAGGTTAACGTTTAAGTGTCGGGTCCAAATACGTCCCAAAAGAGCGCCATACTCATTGGGTACCACGTACATATACTCTACCGACCGACGATCTTTATGTTATACCTCAACAATTACTTTACCATTAGGAATCACAATGTTTCTTGTGTAGGATCGAAATGCTATTGAAGATGGTTGTAGTGTCGTTGTAATGTTGAGCTGTGACACTATTCTAGTAATTCCCCGGGAATAGGGAACTGGGGAAAGAATTAATATGTAATTTTTATTTAAACAATTTTTTTCTGGTATACTGAGGTAAAAAGTTAGTGTTAGTTCTTTTGAAAACAAAATTAATTCGGGAATAATTTTCCCTGCCAATTTAGGTATGGACAAATTATTCCCAATTTATAAATATTTACATCAAATTTTACTCCTCAGTAGGCCGGAAAAAAATTATTTGAACAGAAATTACATATAAATTCTTTCCCCAGTTCCCTATTCCCGGGGAATTACCAGAATAGAGCAACTGTTCGAATTAATTTCGTGGAATTAAAGTAAATCCTACACCGGAGTCTACTTCAAACTTTTGAGGCCGTCCATTTATTTGCACTGTTATCAAATATTTACCAACCTCATCTTTGTTAGTGTAATGTTCATTATTGTGAATATCGACAATCTGATTTATACCATGTACCTGGTGGATCACGTCGTCATAAACATCATTTTTATTAATTAAATTGTTGTTTGATGACTTCGTTAAAGTTTTTATGCAAACTTGTTGCACATGGCCTTTCTTACCACATGAATTGCATTTGAGGCTATATCTTTTAGTGCGACATTCTGTTGTCTTATGATTGTCTCTTCCACATCGTATACATACATTTTCGATACCCAATTGGTTGTAATTCACTTTGGATTTTTAACGCATTGATGGTCTTGATGATGAACGATTTCTTGATCGATTCCGACATCATTGATCATTGATCCGACATCGTTGACATCATTTATGCTGCTAGGTTGTTTTAAATTGAATTGGCGTCAATTTTAGAAGCTTGCAAAGATAACGTTTTTTCCACAATCTTTTCAAAATCTAACTCCTCAGATTAAAGGAGTTGTTCACGTATCGTGTTATCTTTAATGCCTCGAATGAATTGTGTTCGAAGAAAAATATTTGAAATGTCAGCCTTGCTTTCACATGTTGACACAAATGAACATTCAGTTTTATCCCGCCGGAGTAATGCAACATAACTAGCCACTGTTTGCTCTTCGCTTTGATATATTGAAAGGGGACGATGTTGGATTACCAACATGTTTTTCTTGGGATACAAATGTGTTCCTAGTTTTTCCACTAAATCGTCGTATGAGAACTCTGAAATACTCCTGGGGGCAATCAAAAAGCAATTGGAAGTGTGAAGCTCCAATGGATTTCACAAGCATTCGATGGTATAGTGATTTGTTTGTGTAAACACCCTTCATTGTAAGGTAATTCTCAAACCTTGGTCGAAATAATTTAAAATTTTCTTTATTTGCATCGAAATTCTATAAATGTATAAATGTTTTGCCCTTATAAAAAGTCATGAAATATTATCACTTTGTGAATAAAAACTTTTAAAAAATAAGAATTTTAACAAAACCAATTCTTTTTATTTTTTTTGACATTCCAGTGGCTATGCAGAAATAATAATTCTTAAGTGACAGCTGTTCGTTTACAAACAACTGTTTTTTTTTATTGTGATTTGTCTTTTAGAGGAATTTCATATTTATTTGCAGTAATTTGAATTTTTTTTTAAACAAATCCAAATAAAACAAAACAGTTTTACTACATACAATATACATCGATATACATACAATGAACTCTTGAATGAATCATGTATGAATTTAAAAATAAAAAATAATATTTTTTTTTGCTCTTGGCACAACTTTGGATTACATGAATTTAAATAAAACTATTTCTAACAAATACACTTTAAAATACTACTTTTACCTTACCTTAATCATAAAAAACACAACAGAAAAAAATTTAATTAAACTAAATATGGCTTCCTACCGCATCACAAATTTTTCTTCTTCCGCTGTAAAGAACAACAACAAATCGTATTTTTAAGTTTTTCTTATTTTCAAGCGAGAAATCGCGCACACTATTTTCTTCTTAAGTGACAGCTAAAATTTAACGAATGTTTCGTTGGGTTTCTTAAGTAAATATTAAGTTTGGCTGGGTTAATACACTGACGTGCCATTTATCGCATTCTTATTTTTTTTATTAAATTAACTTTTTATTTCTGACTGGTTCGTACTTTTACCAGAATCTGCCCGCGGGTTATGTGTTTGAGATATTATATAGAATTATAGATACCAACATCAAAGTACTATACGCATCATTAAAATAGTTTTTTCCCATATGTAACCATAGAATTATATACTATAGAATGAATGTAAAGCTTTTTCCCATATAAGATTTGCTGTTTCATGTGTCACAAGCCAGAGCAGGATGGTTATATAAAAAATGCATATGGCGGTCTATATGTCAAAGAAAAAACCCCTCAAACATCTCAACCTGCTCTTAAAACATCTTGAAAATATTAATTAAAATAGTTAGTGGATTGTGTGTAGTGCATCATTTTAGTAATAAAAATTAGAAACATTTAATAAAATGAAGTGTCTCGTGAAAAACTGGTAATTACGCCTAAAAAATTACAAGAAGGAATTTCGTACCATCAGTAAGTGTTTATATAAAATAAAATGTAAATTATGTTAAAAAGAAAGTAATTTGTGGTAAAATTATCCTTAATTTAAGTTAAAAATCAGATAAAAATAAGAAAACAATTATGGTTATTAGCGTGGGTTCTTTCTTTTTGTAAATAAATGTTTTTACCAGTGCCGCATTTATCGTATTACTATGGTTCGAAAAGTAGGTGTTGATTGTTTCATGTGGTTTTCTTTTCATAATTTATTTTTATTTTGGAATATGTACTGTAAATACAATTTTTTACAGAAATTATAATGTAAACATTTGTTTTTAGTTTACCAAAATATGGAGAATTGCAAAAGCAATGGTTGAAGCCTCATTAGATGATATTTCAATTGACCAAGAAATTTCTAAAGTAGACGAACCTAATATGTATGACGAGGATATTTTTGGATACCCAATTATACTAAATGAATTTTCAATTAATGTTATTGAATACATAGGGGGATTTATAGTCCGATATTTATTTAGAAAATTGAATTGTGAGGACTGTTGCAAATTAATACAACAATGTAATTCTTATAAATCGCTAATCAATTTAAAAAATAGGGGTAGTCTTTTAACTCCTTCGCGTCAGTATTAAAAATGTTAACAGACCACCCTTATTTTTTAAATTGATTAGCGAGGTATACGAGTTACATTGTTGTATTAATGTGCAACAGTCCTCACAATTCAATTTTCTAAATAAATATCGGACTATAAATCCTCCTATGTATTCAATAACATTAATTGAAAATTCATTTAGTATAATTGGGTATCCAAGAAAATCTTCATTATACATATTCGATTCGTCTACTTTTGAAATTTCTTGGTCAATAGAAATATCATCTGATGAGGCTTCAACCATTGCTTTTGCAATTCTCCATATTTTGGTAAACTAAAAACAAATGTTTACATTTTAATTTCTGTAAAAAATTGTATTTACAGTACATATTCCAAAATAAAAATAAATTATGAAAAGCAAAGCACTTAGCACATGAAATAAAATAAGAAAAATGCGGCACTGGTAAAAACATATGTTTATTAAAAGCATCAACCCACGCCAATAACCAAAATTGTTTTCTTATTTTTATCTGATTTATAACTTAAATTAAGGATAATTTTACCACAAATCACTTTCTTTTTAACATAATTTACATTTTATTTTTTTATAAACACTTACTGATGGTACGAAATTTCATCTTGTAATTTTTGAGGCGTAATTAGCAGTTTTTCACGAGACACTTCATTTTATTAAATGTTTGTAATTTTTATTACTAAAATGATACACTACACACAATCCACTAACTATTTTAATAATATTTTAATTATTTTAATTAATATTTTCACGATTTTTTAAGAGCACAAAATTAAACGCGTAATTTAAAACAAAAACAAAAACTGGTTTGAGGGGGTTGAATCTTTGACATATGAGACCGCCATATGCATTTTTTATATAACCATCCTGCTCTGGCTTGTGACACATGAAACAGCAAATCTTATATGGGAAAAAGTTTTACATTCATTCTATAGTATATAATTCTATGGTGACGCTTGACAGTTGCTTACATTCTATATACTCTATTTCTATGTATGTAACCTACAAGACCAACGAAATTTATAAATGTATACCAATGGTAACAAATGTATTTTCAGCTTGTATTCGAAATTATGCTATAATCCTCCACATAAGGTTAACAGTGTAATTATTGCAAATCCGTAAGTGACAAGCATAACATTTCAGTAATTTTGCACGTCCAAGAATGTATTGATAATTATGTTTTGTAAATAAATGTTTAATTAATATATATATAGTATTATAAATGTTTTTCATCTAAAATTGTTGTATACGATTGAATTGTTATAACTGCCAGTGATATGCTGTATAAAAATCATTAACTCCAAACGTCAATTTGGATTACAAATTCGAATCCCTAATTATGTTTAAGCACATATAAAGGCGTGAATATAAAATTTTTAATGTACGGTCTATTTCAGTAACAAAACTATGTTTTGTACCGAGGACTATTCTTAAATGTTTTGCTTCTTATTTTGATATGGATATAAATGTTTTTCATTATGTTTCAGATGGCCAGCAGATTTCTGCAACTTCAATGGCAACCAGATACTATCTTACTAGGCGATGGAACTTACCAGAATTATTGTATCATGATCCTAAATCGAGAGCTTCGGTTAAGTCCAGACGTTTTCGTTAAATTGTGGAACAATGCCTTCATTCGTTATACCGTTGATGGAGGTACAAATCGATTTTTGGAGTTCCACCAACACCATAGTAAATTAAATGAACTAAAGCCTCCAGATATGGCATCAGGTGATTTTGATTCAATATCACCGGCGTCTTTGAAGTACATAACTGAGTTGCAAACAGTAGACATAATTAAAACTCCATGTCAAGATGAAACCGATTTTACTAAAGCTTTAAAAATGCTACACCCGTTTAGCGTTAAACATGAATTAAACACAGTAATTGCGATTGCCCAATCGTCAGGACGTATGGATCATATTATGGGAAACATAAATACACTTTATAAATCGCTTACCATAATTCCAAATTCTACAGTCTATTTAATGTCATCGGATTCTTTGACTTGGTTACTTAAGCCTGGAGCCCATCGTATAGAAATTCCCAAATTTATATTTGATGCAAAAAGGTGGTGCTCACTAGTGCCAATTGGGCAATCGGCAGAGGTTACAACGACAGGATTGAAATGGAATCTAACCGAAACGCGGCTGGAATTTGGTGGAATTGTGAGTACATCAAACACATATAGCGAGAGTGTTGTGACAATTAAAACTGACAATTATATATTGTGGTCAATGGGGACATTTAAAAGTTAAATCGAGGATGTTAAATAGAAAAACAAAAGCAGACGAATTCATTATCAACAATACACTGATTTACAGTAAATGATTTATTCCATGACCAGCGAAACCCTAGCATTTTAAGATTTAGCTGTTTGGACTTTTTAGGTTAGTGGTACAATCGCTTCCTCTTCAAAAGTATTAGTGATAAACACCGCTAATTGAAGTGGGCAAACAGCGTACCACTTTAGGTTATGTACACTGGTTCCGGCTTTAATATAAAAATATTTTTAAATGACAAGAATAAAATGGGAATCATGATGTAGATATTTCACTTTTATTTATATAATTCAGAACAAGATGTTGCTCCCTCTTGGCCATCGAGGCGGTCCAGTCGGCGTTTTTTCACATAATGATCAATTCGATTTTCAAGGCTTTCTACAAATAGAAATTAGAAATCAAGAATATAATACATGTAGATATTTGCTTGAAAACAACTTACTACACTTTTTGCGTTCCAGTAGCTTTTGGTATTCTTTGGCCCGTACCCCTTGCAAAAGAATGGAGGAATGATTTTTACTTTCCTCTTCGTTGGTGATAGCTCGGTAAATTGTCTTCAAATCCTTAAGCATCTCTCGCATCATTGCACATTTAATGCTTTCCAGAGCCCACTGTCCCTGTAACCTTTTAAAAATCTGATCAAAGTTCTCCCGATCATGTTGCCAATTGGTCAATTCGGTTTCACCGTCACGCAGCCCATATAAACTGTTATTGTAATTAGATTCAATAAATTCTTGGTCACGTCCAAAATAATTTACAGAATCACTACGAAATTTACAATTATACAAATTTAATGGTATATCGTTTGCCAAACTGTATTGGGGTTTGCAAGGATTCTTTTCGACGTCGAATAAGTCAGATACAACATTAGGGCTTTCGCTCCCTTGCCCTACTAAAACTAAAACAGCCATAATGCAACGCACTTGATGCCATAAAAATGCTTTACCGGTCAACTCAAAATAAAACATATCGTAACTTGCGTCAGACAAATCTCCAGGTGTATCTTCTGATGAGAGATGTATTTCAGCATTCCTTATTTCTCGAATAAATTCGATTACGCCGTTGGCAACGTCCATTTTACATAAATTTCTAAAATCGTGAATGCCAATAAGTTGCTTGCATGCATCACGCATCGAATCCACATTTAGATCCCCACGTGCGAAAAAGTATCGATAAGTTCGTTCATAACAGTCAAAACGAGCACTATAATTTATATCTTCCAAAGGCATCCAGGCGATTACTCGGATATCGGATGGGAGCACTCGATTCAACATTTGGCAATAGTTGAGTTCGTTTTTCAACGAATATTTCAAATTTTGCTCCTCCATAGGAAATTTACTTCTTAAATCTATAGAGATCGTTTGGCAAAATGCGCTAACTCCTTTATCAGTTCGGCCACATCGATGATAGTTTGAAGTCTGCCTACTTTCAATTAGACAAACCTTGACGAGAGCATTGAATAAATGATACTCAATCGTTTCGATAGAATCCTCCTGTGTCGCGAATCCTTGATAATCCCATCCTAAATAGTATAATTTTAGAAGAACATGTCGCTTGTTAATTCTGAAAAAAATTTAAACGGTGAATATTTGGTCGTTTATTTAATTCTATTTATGAGACTTGTTAAAATCAAAATGCCTGTTCTTTTGTTCTTCGTTAACTGGTAGCGCTCGTCCTTTTTCATCCAGATTCTTTTGTATTATATTTTTTAATTGTATATTATGTGCTTCTAGTTGAATAATCCGGTCAATTAGTTCCTGTAATCCAAAGACAAATAAAATTGACGTCCAAAAACATTTTACACATTACGTACTTCTTTTGTCAGATTCAAGTACTCATCCCGGGATAAATGTTTGATTTTACGATTTGTTTTTAACTTAATACTACTTGAACCAATGTTTTCACTCATTTTCACGTACAAAAATTTCAATTTATTGTCATATATTTACTAATTTCATCTATTTGCCCGCAATTCGCACACACGTCTTACAACTTTGGTAATTGCGATTTTATATAGTAGATACTACCACAAATATGTCAGCAATTATATGTCATTAATTTTGGTTGCAAAATCAAAATACAATCGATACCCATCCTCCAGGCACAAAAAAAGTATGTACACACTAAAAATGTGCGGTTTACAAACAGTTTACGCACATTCACTGGTTCCACACGTTGCTTCTTTGAAGCACTGCTTCTTGCTTCAAAATAATACTCCATTTACACGCATAGAATTATATACTATAGAATGAATGTAATGATTTTTCCCATATAAAATTTGCTATTTCATATGTCACAAGCCAGAGCAGGATGGTTATATAAGAAATGCATATGGCGGTCTCATATGTCAAAGATTCAACCCCCTCAAACCAGTTTTTGTTTTTGTTTTAAATTACGCGTTTAATTTTGTGCTCTTAAAAAATCGTGAAAATATTAATTAAAATAATTAAAAAATAATTAAAATATTATTAAAATAGTTAGTGGATTGTGTGTAGTGTATCATTTTAGTAATAAAAATTACAAACATTTAATAAAATGAAGTGTCTCGTGAAAAACTGTTTAAATACGCCTAAAAAAGTTCAAGAAGGAATTTCGTACCATCGGTAAGTGTTTATATACAATAAAATGTAAATTATGTTGAAAAGAATGTGATTTGTGGTAAAATTATCCTTAATTTAAGTTATAAATCAGATAAAAATAAGAAAACAATTTTGGTTATTGACGTGGGTAGCATCTTTTAATAAACATATGTTTTTTACCAGTGCCGCATTTTTCTTATTTTATTTCATGTGCTAAGTGCTTTGCTTTTCATAATTTATTTTTATTTTGGAATATGTACTGTAAATACAATTTTTTACAGAAATTATAATGTAACCATTTGTTTTTAGTTTACCAAAATATGGAGAATTGCAAAAGCATTGGTTGAAGCCTCATCAGATGATATTTCTATTGACCAAGAAATTTTAAAAGTAGACGAATCGAATATGTATGATGAAGATTTTCTTGGATACCCAATTATACTAAGTGAATTTTCAATTAATGTTATTGAATACATAGGAGGATTTATAGTCCGATATTAATTTCGAAAATTGAATTGTGAGGACTGTTGCACATTAATACAACAATGTAACTCTTATACCTCGCTAATCAATTTAAAAAATAAGGGTGGTCTGGTAACTCCTTCGTCGTCAATATTAAAAATTTGTAAATATTCAGAAGCTGTATTAAAACGGGAATTGGCTATTGCGGACTACAAAAACATAACGCAACTAAAATCTAGTTCTAAATTGTTAAAAAAAAATAAGTTATAACGTTCTTCACAACCTAATAAGTGTAAATATTTTCAATGATGAAGATCAATATAGTCATTCTCAAGAACACGTTAATTTGTTAGCTCATTCTATCATAGAAAAATATTATGACAACCGATTGAATTATTTTTGTAACCAAAGGTCATATAAATTAACGAAAAGAAACAAGTTTATTTCTTTATTACATTTCAAAGGAATGTGAAATAAATAAGCGTAGTGGTTTTATAATTATTATTTTTTATATTTTATATTTTTTATATTTTATAATTTTTTATTACATTAATATTATATTTAAATAAAAATAATTAATGTACTTTATTAAAGAAATAAAAATGTAATTAAATATAAATAATTTTTTAATTTAAACTTCCTAACTTCACTGCATTCGATCGAAAAAAATTCTAAATACGGCCCTGTTAATTTATATGCTTTCTCTTTTACCCTCCGAATTTGTGACGCTTGACAGTTCTTTACATTCATTCTATATACTCTATTTCTATGATACTACCACAAATATGTCAGCAATTATATGTCATTAATTTTGGTTGCAAAATCAAAATACAATCGATACCCATCCTCCAGGCACAAAAAAAGTATGTACACACTAAAAATGTGCGGTTTACAAATAGTTTACGCACATTCACGGGTTCCACACGTTGCTTTTTTGAAGCACTGCTTCTTGCTTCAAAATAATACTCCATTTACACGCATAGAATTATATTTGTGTCAAGAAATACTAAGCAGTTTTTTGAAATTTTGTTTAGAAGGATGCCAAATTTTATTAAAAGCACTCTGACACATGGAAGGATCCGTGTCATCCTTATATAAAAATGCAAGAAATTGTAAGAAAGTTTCATAAACATAACGTTAACATTAATTTCATAATTTCATAACGCGATTTTAACGCATCAAGAGCATACAAGCACTAAGCAGTATCTACTACAAGTTGTAGCAGATCACTATAAGACAATTCGTTTAGTAATAAAAACAAATATTAAAACTGTTGTGCAACGCAAATACTAGTAAAACAAATCGAATATTAAAATCTTTTTAACTACATATGAAATGTGTTTCTATTTTACATTTTTTCCGTGGCGTTTAACCAATATTTCATCTTTTAAAAATATGGAACCTATACTTTCTCTGTGATAAGCTATATATATATATATATATATATATATATATATATATATATATATATATATATATATATATATATATATATATATATATATATATATATATATATATATATATATATATATATATATATATATATATATATATATATATATATATATATATATATATATATATATATATATATATATATATATATATATATATATATATATATATATATATATATATATATATATATATATATATATATATATCTTAGAAACATTATTAAAGTATTAATTAATTTTCTTAAGAAAGTACTAGTAACATTTTGCTTTCTATTTAAGTTTCTCTTTAATTTTTTTATTAATAAACTCTAACCATTGATTGAGCAAGTGGCAAAATTTATTTGAAATTTGTCCCTTTTGGTCGTTTAAGGGCTATAAAATTGTTAATTTTTTAGTTATGATGACGTGCAATGTCTCATTTTTTTGTGTTTCGTTGCTCTATAACCACAAATAGTGGATCTAGACAAACGTGATAGGTACTATTTTAAAATTTTGCTGGGACAAAGCAACAGCCCGAAAATTAATTTTATACTACGCCAAACACCTGTTTTCATCATTTAATTGGATTCGGCATACTCAAAAATGCTAAAAAATATTAAGCCGGGATTTTTGAACGAGCTGAAGTGAAAGGGCGGAAAAACTAATTTGCAAAAAAACAATTTTACCTAAAAATTTGCATGATATATATATATATATATATATATATATATATATATATATATATATATATATATATATATATATATATATATATATATATATATATATAAAGATATATATACATATAATTATGTAATGAAATTTTGCTCATTCATTGTGTTTATTTTTTAAATGAATATCGTAAAATGTAATTGTGTATGCTAAAGCACCAAAATAACACATTTATATCCTAAGAAAAGAAAAATACAAAATATTATTTTTGAATCATTTTCCGTTAAAACCCGATAAGAGGTTGGAGAAACAGCTTCAGATTTTCCATTGAAATTGTTTTACAAAAAGAATAACAACACAAGTTCGGGTTCTTATTGCGCCATTTTACTATGGAAAGCAGTTATATGAAAGTACCTGCAAACATATTTTGTTGCTGTCTTGGTATAAAAAACTCGCACCAGCATGAGGTAAATCTTAAGAGAGCAGCAGTAGTAAATGATTGTGTTGTTGAAGCGAACTTAAAAACTCGATTACTGAAGGATACCCGAAACATGTCCTCAATTTAAGACGTGTTAATAAAATATCATGTTGTACATCGAGAAGTACAACTGACTTGAACTAAAAGTAGCACATGTACTTTCCAATGATACAAATAGAAAAAGTGAGTTGAAATCTGTCACTATAAACGTATTACAATTTGCGCCTGAGTGTGCTTTTGCAGTTTTCACTAAACTAAACATCCACAACAACGATTTGTACAATATCATTTTCAAAGGAGAAATTGATTTATCCGATGACGAAGGGTTTTACAGTATAACTACGATACTGAACTAATGATACTCGTAATAAGAAATATCCATTGTAAATTTAATAAAATTTATTTTATTTTAGTCTCCGTTCTAAAAATATCAGATGTTAATGCAGTTTACTTTATAAATACTAACTATATTTTTATTGAAGCCAGTAAATTGTGTTTATGTTTCCTTGTTACCAGACTTAGACATCTTCTCTTTTGCACAACAAATCGCTGTTTTGCATATCCAAAACATAGGATTGTGAAAACATTTCCAAATGCATGCCAGCACTATTGATAAAATTCCCAAAAATAAGCCGTACGCTATCAAATAATAAGTTGTATGGACGCTTACTTCATTTAAATAGGATTCTATCCGTTTATAGAACGAATTATTTCCCGCAGGGTTATCGTCATCAATTTGGGGAAGTGCAATTATATCAGACATGTATTGAACGTGGTACATTTTAACAGGAATTTTCGTTTCGCCTACAAATAGTGTAATTTTTAATTATTGAACATACAAATAATTTATTTATTCGAAAACTAAAATTACCATTAGTCAACGTTGTGATTAATGTCAGCATGATTACAGCCACAAAATACATATTTAATAACTCACACAAATCAACTTGTTCACACAATGGGATAAAGCGTAATACTCATAAATTTGAATTTAGTGAAATATTAATAAATGGGGAAAATCTAGGTATAGATAAATTATTTATTTGAAATTACTCACCGCATAATCCGCTATAGTGTTGATTACAAAATAAATCCCAATCCTCACAATTATTACAAGGCTCGCCAATTTTTTCTAGTGGAGTTCTCGAGTGCAGACGATTAAACATGCATTTGAGTTTAATCTTAATTTGTCGGTTATTTTCCACATACACCCCTCCAGCGCATCCAAAACGATTAGCCGAGACGTCATCTATGATGCTGAATATAAAGCATTTAATATAAATATACATATTTAAATAGCATTATGTATATCGAAATAAACATACGTCTTTTTAAAATCAATAGTCAAACCTTTCAATAAACTTGGAAACGTTTTATCATTTATCTTATTTTGAAATAGCATTGAAAAGCTAATTTCGACCAAGTTATACATTTGCAATGATACGTGTTTGAGGTAGGTGTAGCAAAAAGATTTATTATTATTGGCATATCCGTTAACGAATGATTTTAATGCAATAACTGCTAATTCATCATCCCAACTCTGAAAATGAGATATAAATTAGAAAAAATAGTTATAATGTTTTATAATGTTTATAAAATAAATGTAGTGTTGTTATCAATATCGAAAGTCGGAACCGATAAACCTTATATAAATACAATTATATCCCGGAACTAGATAAAACATAATAATAAATTCTCTCACTTACCAATCCCCTCATATTCGAAATAGTTTGGCTTCCCCAATGCCGATATCCGTTCTCAGTATATCCACGCGCATATTTATCCTTTAATTGGTTAAAATGTTGAACAATTTTAGTTTTCGATGTAGAGTTTAATTGTACTTCCATCATCACTCGAATATTTGGATTTTTTTCTTTAAATGGCAAACACGCGATATGTTTCTGTTGCTGGCATACTTCCTGTTGAACAGCACAAAAATAATTTAATACTTCTAAATGTACATGCCTGGGCAATGGCAATAGGGCAATTATAGCTAACGTGATAATTCCCAAAATGTAATTCATTTTTGTCAAATATAACTTAATCGAATAAATGACCCACTTCTTGAATGAGAAATATTTATGTAAATAAGTTTGATGCAAACTAAATCGGGTTTTAAACACATCTATCAGATGAACATGGTTTAGTTTATATATCGATGATGTATGGTCATTTTACAGTTATACTGATAAACGTATGTAATGATATTTCATCAGTTTCATTATAATTTTGGATTTCATGCGATGAAAATTATTGTGACTTATTAATTCTATATATATATAAATAAATACCCATGTTTATGTGATCGGCAACTACAATTTACATTTAAGTATAATCAGTGGAGTTAAAAATAAATTTAATAACCGATCCGAGCCTACTTCAATTCTTACATATTTCAAACCTGATTCAACCATATTTAATCTTTGGTTCTAAATGAAGGTGTAGGTTGTTTTTCGTTGCACTACCGACCCAGTTGAATAGATTAAAAAGTTTGCCATCCGATTCGTTAATGGAAACTGCACTCATCGATCTCTGCAGAGATGGGCTGCACGACTACTCGAAATGGCGCACGCTGCAGTTATTCAAATGAAGAGTTCACCAATAAAGGATCGACTCATAGCAACCGACGCATTGGTTGAATCAAGTCGTTTACGTTCAATCGGCGATCGTATTATTTGCCAAACGACTTCGTAGCATCATGTAATTCGAAATTTACTCCGGCAGCATCGTCCGAAATCAGTTTACTACAAAAGTTGTCTATTTAAGTGGCTGAGCTTGAACGAAAATTCGATAATTACCGCGGTACCAGTGAACGCTAATATAGACCATGTGCGCGTTCCAACTCTCGTTCGGAGCACCCAAATTGTTGGTTTTATTGGAAGTTTGGTGCTAAAGCAAACCGATGCCACGTGCCGTTCATTTTTGGCAGCAAAAGCCGCCCAGTCAAATAGTAAATGATGCCAACAGCCTGCATCGGATTTAGTTTACGAATAGCCTAAATCAAAGTTCATTAACCAACTAAAAAATTCCAACAATATTACGAACATCAGATTTTTGATTGATACAAGCGCCGACGTACCAGTCATACCACGTAGTCGGTCGGTTGGCTATTGTAAACCATCGGAAACCAAATTGTTCGCAGCAAACGCCACCAAAATCCAAACGTTTGGAACTACAACACTGAAGGTAAACCTCGCATTACGACGTGTCTTCACGTGGACGTTTTTAATCGCAGACGTAACAACCCCAATCATTGGTGCAGATTTCATTACAAAATACGGATTGCTAATCGATTTGACTCACTGGCCTAAATTCAAATTGTATATGCGCGTCACCGTCGACGAGGCGACCGATTACAAAACATACCAGTTGGATTGGAATTAGGCTGGTCTACTGGAATAGTTCAAGCAAATTAAATTACAATGCTTCCATTGCCAGGAACACGAATAGTACATCGAATTATCACGACAGGACATCCTGTATACGCTCGACCTCGACGATTGGAGCCCGATAAACTCGAAAAAGCTCGGAAGGAATTCGAATTATTGATGAAAACTGGGATTTGTCGACCATTAAGCAGTAGTTGGGCAAGCCCGCTTCACATGGCGAAGAAGCCCGATGGATCATGGTGCCCGTGCGGTGATTATCGCGCTTTAAATGCCATCACAGTTCCAGATTGCTAGCCAATTTGCTCGGGACGACCATTTTTTAAACATCGACTTGCAAAAAGCTTTCCATCAGGTTCCAGTCGCAGAAGAGAACATTCAAAAAACGACTATTACGACACCGTTCCAACTTTTTGAGTTTAAGTTTATGGCGTTAGTCGTTACAAATTCAAATTATCAAAAAATTGTGCAACCTGCAATAAAAATATCAACAGTGGAAAACTACAATAAAAACATAAAAAACAAAATTGGAGGGAATAAAAAATTAGCAATAGAAATGGACGTAAACAATAAAAGCGCGTGCTGTATAATTTTTTGGAGGTTTAAATAAAATAAAACTAATTGAAATAAAATTAAATAAATAAAAATATTGTTTTAATCCCAAATATAACGGGTTATCCAATTCGAGGTTGATAAAGTAGAAATCTGTATACCGACATCTGTCAAAGATAAACGTCAAGTACGCTGTCATTTATTTAGTTGACATTCTGCCATTTAAGAATATGGAGCATTTAACAATCGACCAACGCGTTAAAATTATTAAATCTTATTATAAAAATAGTGATTCTGCCGTATCCACATTTCGCGCTTTACGAGCAGATTATGGTCGTCATAATCGTCCTACAAAGCAAACCATATTGAATACAGTGAATAAATTTGAACAAACTGGATCTGTTACTGATATTGTAAGGTCTGTGCATCATCGAAACATTCGCAATGCTGAAAATATCGCTTCTGTAGCTGAAAGTGTGGAAGAAGATCCAAATTTGTCAATTCCTCGTCGAGCTCAACATTTAGGCCTATCTTATCTCTCATTATGGCGCATTTTGCATCTGGATTTGCATCTTCATCCGTATAAAGTCCATTTGACACAAGAGCTAAAGCCTGCTGACCATGGACAACGAAGAACATACGCAAATTGGGTGTTGGAAAAACAGGCCGTCGATGCTGATTTTTCGAACAAAATTTTCTTCAGTGATGAAGCTCATTTTTCGCTTGGTGGATACGTTAATAAGCAAAACTGTAGAATTTGGGGCTCAGAAAATCCACAATTGATTGTAGAGAAGCCATTACACCCGGAAAAAGTCACTGTTTGGTGCGCATTGTGGTCTGGTGGTGTGATTGGGCCGTATTTTTTTGAGAACAACCATGGACGAACCGTTACCCTCAATTCTGAGCGCTATGGCCGCATGTTAACCGATTATTTTTTTACGAAAATCGAAGACGATATGTGGTTCCAGCAGGATGGAGCAACCAGTCACGTAACACGAGCAAATCGAGATCTTTTGCAAGAGAAATTTCCTGGACGTTTGATTTCGCGATTGGCTGATGTCAATTGGCCTCCAAGATCCTGTGATTTAACGCCTTTGGATTTCTTTTTGTGGGGCTACGCGAATGATCGTGTTTACGCAAACAATCCTCAAACTCTTGACGAATTGAAAACTAATATTCGTAAGGTAATGGCCGAGATACCGCCCGAAATGTGCCGAAAAGTCATTGAAAATTACCGCAAAAGAATCAAGGCCTGTAAGAAGTCCCGTGGAGGACATTTGAATGATATCTTGTTTAACTAAAAATGGCAAGAATCAATCTGTAAAATGAAATAAAAATTACAATACATTCCGAATATTTTGTGTGTTTTTTTTAAGTTTAATTTATCAAGCTTGAATTGGATAACCTTGTATATATACAATATAACTTCATATTTATATGGAAAAATTTCAACTGATTTATTTATCCTTGATTTTTGTTTGAAAAGGATAGAGTAGTGGAAAAATTGTGCACTGAACTATTTTACATTCAATAAGGGTGGAGTCAATTTGTTTTGGCCCACTTAGTAGCGTATATATTTACTATATAATTTATGACAATACCTACGTGTCACATCACAACACAAATAGGTGTAATACCGTGAACTCAATCATGATATTGTGTGTAGAGTAAAGATTTTCAATTTTTAAAATTAAAATTGTTACGTAAAAATAAAATAGTCAAGAAATTTAATTTATTAAAAGATCTACCATAGCAACCTCAAGATTGCTCTTGAACGTGTGTGTATAATAAATAGAAAAATCTGTTTTTGCCTTATTCCGTTAAACGAATACAAAACGAATACAGAATTGAGAGGTTTTTGTGTCTAATAAAAAAAAAAAAAAAATTGAAAAGGCCAAGGGGAAAACGAAAGGGATTGACCAAGTAAAATTAAAGAATTTCCCCCTCATCTTCAAAGTGAGAGAAAGGGACTAAACAATAAACTATTCCTGCTAACACACTATCTATATTCATCTTCACAGGCCATGGAAGGTGAAAATTCTAACAGAAATTGGCAATGAAAACGGTAATAAGATATGAAACACAAACGGTCTGGAGTGCGTTGTATAACGACAGTTCACCAAGTAGTGCTTCCATTGTTAGAACCTATAACACATTCCACATAGGTTAATGGGATTAGAGAACCTCGCAGGATCAGGGTACTTAGTCAGTTCGTTCACCGAATAATGTCTAAGGTTGTTTCATCTCTTTGGTGATTAAGTAATAATAGAACGCGGCAGTAATTGAGAATGCATGTGCTCTAGTTACTCAGTTGCTGCTTCATCAGCATAACATTGTTAGATATCATAACATATATGTTATGTTATCGATTTATACCTGAACCTTAACAATGATTGGAAAATAAGGGTGTGAAAACATATCTGCACCGAATAACTGCAAAACCATTATTTGGGTAATCTTTATTTTTAAAAAATAACTGAAATAACTGAAACTTAATTTCTCTGTAGAACTCTGTTGTTCTAAAAACTAAATACTAAATGTATTCTGTACTGTACAGTACTAAATACTGTAGTGTTCTTGGAGTTATAAAAACTAAATTACGTAGCTCTATAAGTGATGCTGAATGCTAATTGCTAGCGCGGGCTGCATAATGCAGATATATTTGTTTGTAATCATGAATATGAAGATTAAATTTGAATAATAATCATAATCAACAGCATTAAATCCGTATGTCATATTTAAATTTCCTTTTAAGGTATATTCAAAAACTATTCATAAAACTTTAAATTAAAAGAGAAAAATGGCCAAAGTACATTGAGCAATCAGTATTGATCACAACAATGACTTCAATTAGTGTAAATGGACTCCGCTAAGATTATGTCAACATGGAACATCCTAAAGTCACAATCAACATCACGAGTGGAGTCGGTATTGCTATTAAACCATATTGTAGTCCTTTTACAATGTTCGAAGTCATTGTTGTGGTTAATATCCATTCTTCTGCAGAGTTTGAATCCACCTAATTCTGCGCCCGATAAATAAATTCAATTTTGTGAAATCTTGGCCAAACTTACAATGCAAGATAGGTTAGGTTAGGTTTCAGTGGTTGCTATCGCACACTTTGGCCAGTTTTGGCCCATTGTGATACCACAGGATCCGACATCATTAAACTCCCTTTAAACCCATCTAGTACTATTCACATAGCGTAGGAGATCTCGTACATTACAGCTTTCAATATCAGAGAGGCTGTCCATAGTGTATTTGCCCAAGTGATCATGTCTTCTAAGTATGAATAAGAGTCTCCTCCTCCTCCTCGTTCTTGCAGCTTCTGCAGAAGTCATTTGCATCCAGACCCAGCCTTCTCGCATGATCTTCGAAAAGGCAGTGTCCGGTAAATACCCTTATAATTTTACCTACATCACAATTTCTTAGTGTGATCGAGATCTTGATCGCTTCAAGCCAGCTCAGGCCAAACTTGCTTCGCTACCCTGCCAGTCGGACTGACGAGCTACCTAGTATTTATTTGCCAAGGCAACCGCTTTCCTATGACTAGCTGCTTTAAGCCCTGACATAGGACTTCCTACACATTCTCTCCCTGGTTTCAGTTGGAGAGTCGTACCGTACCTTACTAATTCGTCTGCTCTGCAATTTCCCTCGACGTCAGAGTGGCCCGGAACCCAGACCAACTGGATATTGAAGTGCTCACTCATCTCATTAAGAGATGTGTGACAATTCAACACCACCCTCGACGCCAGGGAAACTGAATCCAGCGAAAAAATGGCCGTCCGACTGTCCACACAGATAGTGATAGCAGTCAAGGTAATCTAACAGATATTTTTCTCATTCCTGACGACTTTAACCGGCCATATATATCCTAGAGTTTTGTATTCCTGATCTTAACTGCGACATCATCTCATTTAACGTTACATTTGAATCCGAATACTACTTTATTCACTTCATTCTCAATTTAAACCTTAAAAGACGGACCAAAATCCCAACATACGAGTACATAACAGTTACCTTGAACTTCTCCTGTTTAATGATATTAATATGTTCGTCATGGAAGAGTCATTTCCTGTGTGTTGCCAGTAGAGATGGAAACTTTTAATCTTAAAATCTGCAGCCAAACTGAATTGAAAATATTCATAAACCATGGTTCTATTTGCCATCTGGTGTTGTTTATGTGAACAGAAATGCGGGAATGATATATTTCTTGATTGTTCGCGCTTTGAGGCCCATGTCCCGCTTTAAAGTTAATACAAAATTAAAACGAGGATAAGTTCTCTCACTTCGCACGTTAAAGCCCTCTATCAAGCTATAGACGTTTAAAGAGGAGCCTTCCAACACAGCACCTAGTATTAAAGAAACTTCAATATCGTGAGAAATAATCATTTTTATTTTCAAGCACTTATTATAACGGGTGTTTTTTTAGGAGGTTTGTTTTTCCGATAGATGTCGTTTTATTTTATGACAGTTGTTTTGACAGCTCAAAGTGGCATTTCTACTCAGTATTGTTTGGCAAATCATTATGAATAGGTTAACTCCAGAACAACGTTTTCAAATCGTGGAAATTTATTTTCAAAATCAGTGTTCAATTAAAAATGTTTATAGAGCACTTCGTGAATTTTATGGTGCACATAATCGTCCGTCAGAGACCACCATAAAGAACGTAATTACCAAATTTCGGTCTACATTCACTCTTTTGGATGCCAAGCCACCGACAAGAATGAGAAGAGTTCGTACAGAAGAAAATATTGCTGTCGTTGAGGCCAGTGTCGAAGAAAACGACAATTTATCGATTCGTCGTCGTGCTCAGCAAATTGGACTTTGTCCATCGACTTTATGGAAAATTTTACGTAAAGATTTGGGTTTGGTGCCATACAAAATTCAATTGGTGCAAGAATTAAAGCCACACGACCATCGTTTGCGCCGTGAATTCAGTGATTGGTCGTTAAATCAATTGAACGAAGATCCATTTTTTTACCGTAAAATTCTCTTCAGTGATGAGGCGCATTTTTGGTTAAATGGATACGTCAACAAACAAAATTGTCGCATTTGGAGCAAAGATAATCCACACGCCGTTCTAGAATTACCAATGCATCCTGATAAATGTACTGTTTGGTGCGGTCTATGGGCTGGTGGGATCATCGGTCCATATTTCTTTAAAAATGAGGAAGGACGACGCGTTACCGTGAATGGAAATCGATACAGAACCATGTTAAATGAGTTTTTGTTGTCAAATCTTGAAGATATGGATATGAATGAAATGTGGTTTCAACAAGATGGTGCCACTTGCCATACAGCACGTGAAACAATCGACTTATTGAAAGAAACTTTCAACGACAACATTATTTCGAGAAATGGTCCGGTGAATTGGCCTCCGCGTTCGTGCGATTTGACGCCACTCGATTACTTTTTGTGGGGATACGTGAAGTCATTGGTTTATGTGGATAAACCTCAATCGATTGACGCTTTGGAAACCAATATTCAACGTGTCATTGCTGACATACGCCCTCAAATGCTTGAAAAAGTGCTGGAAAATTGGACCTCCAGAATGACATTTGTGAAAAATAGTCGTGGTAGCCATATGCCAGAAATTGTGTTTAAATGTTAAATGCCAAAAAATTATCTACCAAATAAAAAAAAATTTTGGTCATTTCATAATTTTATATGTGTTTTATTCAAAAAAAAAATCGGCAACCTCTTAAAAAAACACCCTTTATAAGGTATAATAATTATGACTATTTAGTTAAAAGTATTTCAAATTTAAACAAAAATTTTAGAATTCAATTTGTTTTACCAACATTTTTTTTCTATACCATTTAACTCTTAACAATTACTCTACGTCAGTAAATATTTTTTGATGAAAACATAGCGGATAGTTGATTCTGGGCTTTCAGAAAAGCTAACTATTTTTCATATTTGCTATATTATGTTATCTGAAAAAATTAAAAGATCACAATAAAAATTTTGTATTTCCTTTATTATACACAAGAATGTTGGCACAAAATGGTTTTGTTTCATAAAATAATTAAATGTAAATTAGTCATTAGGCAATCTGTGAATTTAAACGTCAGTTAGTTAAAATGTAAATTTATCAAAAAATGAATCATTATAGCTCTAGTGAATATGTGGATATGGTATGGGTTTTGTGCAAGGTTAAAGGAGGTTGGACCATTGCTCAACGTATATATCGAGATCGATACCCTAACCGTAGATTGCAGTTCACATTTTTGTTAGTGCTTCTTAACTAACTTAACCAGTTAACACTTTTGTTAATGCAGACCGGAATTTACGGGAGAATGGCTCTTTTACAAACAATCGGAGAGATCTAGAACTTCAAAGGAAATTGCAGCAAAAACCGGAATTTCAAAATCTATAGTGCACAGGCTAATTAAAAAAGAAAATCTCCATCCTTTTCATTATCAAACGGTATAAGATCTTTTTGGAAAATGATAAAATATTAAGAAAAAAAATTTTGTGAATGGGTAATCCAAAACTTTGGTTCTCGAAGAAGATGATTTTTACTGACGAAGCTGCTTTTACTCGGGACGGATGTATAAATTTACACAACTCACATTTCTGGCCACCAAGCAATCCCCATTTAAAAATTGTAAACCATTATCAACATAAATTCACTGTAAATGTATGATGTGGTATTTTTGAAGATGAATTACATCATATACTTCCATATAGATTAGATGGTCCAAAATATTTTAGAAAACCAATTTGAAGAACTTCTGGAAGAAGTTCCATTGCTAAATTTGCGATTTATGTGGTTTATGTATGATGGGGCTCCACCACATTTTGCAAGAAGTGTACGATCGCACTTAATTACTTTGTTTAAAAAGCAGTGAATTGGCCGCAGAGGACCTATACAGTGGCTGCAAAGATCACGGAATCTAAATCCATTAGATTTTTACTTCTGGGCCCATTTAAAAATTAAAGTTTATTCTTCATCTATCCCAGATAAAGAAACTTTAATTACTAGAATATGTCAAACTTGTAACGAAATTAAACAAGGCAGAAACGTTTTTGTTCGCAATTCGTTTACGTGCAGCAAATTTTTAATTTTTTTAGACAATATAATATAGCAAATAAGACAAATAGTTAGCTTTTCTGAAAGCTAAGAGTCTGAACTATGTTTTCATCAAAAAATATTTACTGACGTAGAGTCAGTAAGAGTTAAACGGCACAGAAAAAACAATTGTCTTAAAAAAATATAATTCTAAAAGTTTTGTTTATTTAATTTTAAATACTTTTTAACTAATTATTATACCTTATTTAAAAGAGAATGTTATCAGCTTTTTAATGAAATTAATACTTGAAAATTAAAATGATTATTTCTCAAGATATTGAAGTTTTGTTTAATACAAGGTGCTTTGTTGGAAGGCTCCTCTTTAAACGTTTATAACTTGATATGGGACTTTAACGTTCGAAGGGATAGAAGTAACCTCACCTTCGTTTTGATCAAGGAATCCAGCAATACTATTCAAGTCAGCTACTTTAGGGACACCCTGTAGAGACTCCCGTATATTTGACAAATTATTTTTAAATTTGTTCATTCGATCTAGTAATATGCTATAAATTCGATTTTTGTAACGGAAAAACAATGGGGACAACATGTTAAATTATTTTGTGGAATCTTTATATGTATAGCGTCTCAAAATGTCTATGGAAACACTGATATGTTAAATTTGTGTTTTTGTGGTATCCATTCGAAAAATTACCGGACAAGTGCTTAAAACTCTGGCGTTTGAATCGAGCGGTGAGTTGATTACAAACTTTGAACTTTTTACAAAATCCCACCATTTTCAATTGATTACAATCGGTGATATTAATAAACACCAGCTATAACATTCTTTCGTACTTCGGTATAAAACTCAGTGCCGACTAGTCTCGCGACTTAGTACGGTCGGTAAATGTGTGGTGTTTGAATAAATGAATCAGGTAGGATTAATTGGCCTTAAACGAATCTTAAATCCATTGGATAATTAATACTTTCTAGTTTGTAAGTTATGTTAAGCGAATTAATAAATAAGTACTTGTAAAATTAATGTGGTGATTTTATATTTGATTTTAAGTTGATTTTTGGGTAATTGGTTGGTAACCGTCTAGTTAGTAATTGTATTAAAAATCCAATGATACGAACCGATTATAGTACTTGTTGCTTATTTTATAAATAAAACTATCACAGTTAGCCATATTTTGTAGTATATGACTTTAATTGTAATGATGTCAATATCATATTTATGATTAAAATGCTGTCTCATATTTGTGTTTTTATTAATTGCAATTTTTTTTAAATAAAAATTACATTGATATTGCTCTTTAAATAAATTTCAATTCGTAAATTTCAGGTAGTTAAATGTTTGTTTTATAGATGATTTCAGCGCTCAATAGACCGCCCCGAATAGCGAATAAAAAACACATAGCGTCTCCCGATAAATAGATAGTTTGCTCTATCTATTTATCGGGAGACGCTATCCATTTCAATGGGAAATTTGAAAAGGCCTTTGTTTTGTATAACCCTTAAACCACACAAACTTAAATCTGCAATAATAATTGAAAATGCAGCTAGATGAATTCTTGTTTATAACGTTATGTCAAAATAAATGTCAATTGGCATATACCCAAGCAACAATCAAAGTTGGTACTACAGCAAACAAGGGTATGGGAACTTTGAGGAGATCAGTTTCACGTACTAGCTACTTATTTTTGTCACTGTATATACATTTTGTGCTTGCAGTAATAAATTTAGTAAGGGGAAAGTAAAGGCTACTGATTGTGCTACTCTAAAGTTTTCGTGACATTGAAAGTAACTAAAAAATTGCGGAGACGTCGTAATAACTTGTAAATATTACTTTAAAGTTACTAAAACTTTAAAGTATTTATTGAATGATCGGGAACGTCAAAATGTCATCCATTTTTCATTTTGAAGTCACCGCTACTTCAAGAGAGAATGGTGATGTTTTCCCGACGTATTAAAAACCTTTAACTTCACCATAAAAACTATAACTTTAAAGTAGTTTCATGAGGTAAAACTTTCGTCTCCACTACTAAGGATATATACTACAAAGTTAGATAGAGCTTATTTATCAAAAATCGAAACTTTGCAGTAATATTTACATGCAATTTTTACCAATAAGTAGCATTTACTTTACAACAAACATTCTGAAATTACTTTGATGTTATAATTTAGTAGAATCGTTGTTCGTCATCCGTCATGTCATAATGTAAAATCTAACATAAAAATAAAAAAAGATATATATTTCTATCTCTACCTATTGATCGGGCGCCGCTATCCATATCAATGGGAAATTTGAAAAGGCCTTTGTTTGTGCAACCCTTAAACTATAACAAGCTTAAGCCTGAATCATAGATAGAATAATACCCCATAAATGCGACCAACATTTTTCATCTGCAAAATGAAAGAGATATAACATTCACTTTTTGCACATGAGAGACAAGAAAAGAAATATATCCCATCAAAATTTTGCAGAAGACTTTTTGAGCCACTACACCGCCTAAACCACTATAAAAATGAAAATGTTGCCAGAAAATACATTCGATCAGAGTATTTTTATGGCAACAATTTTAAAATTAACAAAAGAAAAATCATTTTATATTTACAATTGTTAAGGATTCATAATAAAAACAGACGCCATAGATAAAAATGTAAATTTCGAATTTGAATTAATTAAAAATAAATTAATAATTTTCCTATAAAAGAATTATGACATTACTATTATATGTTTATTTCTTTCTTGCATATTGAATATTTTTATATAGTGGATGCTTCTTATTTACCTACAAAAATTTGTAGAAGAAAGTAATTTTCTGCATGTAAATGTGGCTGGCATTAGTTACAAGTTACAGTTATTTAGTGGCGCTACTTTTGTTAATTTAAAACACTGGAAAAAAGAACTTCGTGTGTTGATTAAACACTGTTTTTGATGGGAAAAAATATCGTTCAAGCAAAGCAGTGGCTTGATAAGTGTTATCCGGACTCTGCATAAGGAAAATCAGCTATCATTGACTGGTATGCTAAAACCACCGAGTATGCACCACGCTCTGGACGCCCAAATGAGGCTGGGACTCCAGAAAACATAAAAAAATCCAAGAAATTGTTTTGAACGTCCATAAGACGTGACCATGTCACAGGTCGATCGCAACAATGGCAAAATTGCACATTGCTTTGCTTCCGCCCCCTGCGATTATTACTTGTTTGCAGACCTAAAAAAAAGCTCGAGGGAAAGAGATTTGGCTCCAATGAAAAAGTGCTTGCCGAAACTCAGGCTTATTTTGAAGACAAAGATAAATCGTTCTACAAAAAAGGCATCGAAATGTTAGAGAGGCGTTGGACTGATTGTATAGCTCTAGAAGGAAATTATGTTGCTGAATAAAATGTATTTTAAAAAATTGTGTTCTCCTTGCTAGACCGGGAACTTTTCAGGCGATGTGTTATTTTAATAAATTGTAGGGTTATGTTCAAGGCATACATTTGAGTGTCTCATTTTCCATACTTAAAATTACTATTTTTTACAATGATTGATTTTCTGGCCATTAAGTTAATTCTGAATAATATCTTAAAATTTTATGAAAATTAGTTAACATTTAATTTACCTGAACTTTCCTGTCTTGAAATGAACCTACACGATTGTACCACTTGAACTATATAGGATGACTCTTGGATACACAAATATGTAGGTTGAACTTACATTCAGACATAAATCAATTGTTGACACTTACTTTGTCGTGTCTACACAATTGTGTGGTCAGGACTCGAAAGGGAGAAATTCTCAGATAAATCTATAGTCCATTTCGAAATTAGCAACGAAAAATAAACAAATTAAAATTATTTTAAACAAATAAAAAAGTTTAATTTTCATTGTTTGGAATGTTTTATTAATTCTTCTTATGATTATTATATTACAATGAGCATGATTTTATTCGTTCTAGGTATACAATAAACATCTAACGGAAAAAAATTGTTTTAAACTTATCGGATTGTGGACGGTTTTTTTTTCATTAATAGAATTATTTAATATAAATTTGTAAACCATCTCGTATAATCATTACGATTTCTTAACAACTAATTCTCCTACATTAAAATAGTAAAAATAAAATTGTATTATGAAAACATAACAATAACTAAACATTAATAATAATTATGTAATACAGTAAGAATATTTAAATTCTTAAGCAATTACTTTGGCCCATTTTGGTAAAATGATAATAAAATACATTTATTTTAAGTACATAATTTTAGTTAACCAAATTTATTGTTAATGAATTTATTATATCATAGAAAAAAATATAATATTCGTTCTTCTATGATAATATTTTAAAACTGAATAAAATTAAGAAAAAACTTTATTCTACCACTACACTAAATAATATGTATGAGCACGAGTTTGTTCTAAATGATTTTATTGGTTTGTGGATATCAATGATAATGACTTTGTTCTACAAGCCATATATATATAAAGCTTGGCCAAATGACAAAAAACAAAAATCAACACTATAAACTTCGTACTTCCCTCTAAAAGGTTTGGAAATATTTATATACAAATTTAAATTAAAAAATTAATTTGGTTACCTAACATAACAAGATGGACGGAATGTTTTAATTCTCTCGTTACTTTGAAAAAGGCATTAATCTGTTATATAATCATATAAATAGCAGCCAAGTATGGAATGTATAAATATACTGAGCAATATTAATTCTTTTAAGGCACGTAATAATTGATATGCTTTATTAATTATATAATTTAAAATTTAATTAAATAAATTTATGGGTATCTCTAATTTGTAAAATTTAAGTTAATACTAAGGCGATTTACTCAATTTCATTTTTAAAAATTATACATCCCGCAAAATGTATATATAAATATCGAATGTTTTTGTTATCACATAACTAATTTTAAAAATTAAAACATAAAATATTTAAAATAAATAAACAAATAAAATAAAAAATAAAAATTTAGTTAGTCTATGTTTTATCTCAATTTTAAATTAATCGTTCTTCAGGAGGTGGCTTTAATACATTATCCATTTCTAATCTTGGATTACAATATTCTTGAGCACTTGGACTGTATGTACCGCGTGTGGCACGTTTATTGCGCGCCATTATCAAAAAGGCAGCTAAAAATGCTCCTGCAATTAAAAGAAGGCAAACTAGGATGGGTACTATAATAAGTGCTAAATTTGGCGATGATGAATCCTCTGAATTTCTTGCAGCCTAAAAATAAATATAAAAGAAAATATACTAATTTAATATAAATTTGAACAAATAAAATTAATATGAATTTGACCAAAACCTTATTTACTACGTAATTTAATTAACTACGTTAACTGTTAATAATTGACAAACTATTAGAGTATTTAGTAATAAATTGTTAAGACGACCTCTTAACAAAGATGCACTAACTATAAATGCTGGCAATTAGTTATTGCAATTTGAATTATAATCGTTTTGTTTAACGCCAAGAATTTATTGTATAGTCGAGTAATTCAAGGATTTTGCTTACGGCGGCCATGCAACAAAGGAAATTACATTAATTATGTAATTGTTTCTTACAACTACAAACATATCATGAACACAGGTTCGTATTACATCTTTATCCCCTAAATGTCACCTTCCTACATTCAAATCTCTTACATACTGCGTTTGATGAAATGAGACCTGTATAGGAACTCTGTGCTAGCGTAGTAAGAACAATTTCTGTTAGATTAAAAACTATAAAGTAGGCTTTATGAAACCCTCTACTCGACAGTGGAGAAGTATTATTTGAATAATCAGTATCTTATTTTAAATGTTAATTGAAGAGATGAAACGATAGTAAAAAATTTTATTTCTGCCATATTTCACTGAATCGCTATACTGAACGCAACTTCCGAATTTCTTGCTGCCTCCTTGAAACACTTATTACTGACCGAATCCTAAAATTGAGCTATATTATATTCAGCATGCAGAAGCTTTTAGCCCAATAATTGCGTGCACGACCGACATTAAACCTACCATAGAGCACAAGTGTCTAGCATTACTCAACTATAAAAGGTTTAAGATTGATTTACTTTAAAAAATCTGACCTTTTTAAAACCTAAAAACAGTTCACCTTTTTAACTTACCAATGACGAACAATTTGGCCCAGCAAAACCTTCGTTACATTTACATGTGTAGTCTGAAACTGTTGTACACTGTTCTAAGCATGTTCCGTTATTTTGGCACACATTTGTCATAATACAAGGGTCAGTTATGTCGCAAGCAGTACCACATAAACCAGCGGGACACTGGCATCTAAAAGATACAAATAATTTAATAAATAAGATGTTGTTTTCACCACCATAATCGGCACAATTTACTTAAAAGAACCTGGCATATTAACACAGTTAGCTTTCTCGTGGCAATCGTTCATCCCCAACAGACATTCGTCGATGTCGTTTTCACAATTATCCCCATCATATCCAGTATTAGTACAATTACAGTAATAAGATGCCGGTGCATCGCGACAGTGACCATTATTTTGACAGGGCTGAGATTCACACTCATCAATCTCTAGTTCGCAGTACTGTCCGATAAATCCCAGCTCACAATGACACATCGGTTGATCGATATTCTCTAAGCAAACTCCGTTTACACATGGTTTAATTTTACAGAATGGTGTATCGCAAACATATCCACTGAATCCAGAGCTGCACATACAGGTGAAATTATTTCCGGTTGTTACATCTATAATATAAAAAAAATTAGAAGGTATCGACACGATAATATATTCTCGGTTAACTTACTTAGTCCATCCACACATGTTGAACCACTTCGACACGGTAAATTATCACATGTAACCAACCGTAATACATCACATTGTGCGCCCGCATACTCATCGATACAATTACAAGAGAACGATGCAATCAAATCTGTACAGGTGCCTCCGTTGTGACAAGGTGTTGAGTCACATTCATTAATATCGTCCTGGCAGAATTTTCCCTCGTATCCTGGTAAACAGGCACATACATAGTTTGCAATTCCATCAATACACGTTGAATTATTTTCACATTGCGCTTCTAGGCATTCATCAATATTCTCTGAACAATCTTCTTTAGCGAAACCTTCTGCACAATTACATTCATATTGAGTGGTTGGTTCAGCACAGTTCCCACCATTGAGACAATCTTCATCGAAACAAACAATACACCCTTCGACAGGTGCCGTTGAATTCAACATAAAATAATTCTCGTTCTTTGAATTTAAACTGTCCGAATAAATTTGATGATGTGAAAAGTACGGTAGTAAATATCCATTAATTCGGGATACGCCTAAACACCCTTTGTATGTGGTCTTTTCGTTCAATCGGCGGAATAAATTGTTTTCGATTTGTGGCACACCGCCAAGGTAAATGAAGTAGTCACCAGAGAATAAATTATTAAATGCCTCTTGATCAATTTGTCTAGAGATTAAAGGTGATGGTTCGATCATTACTTCCCAGCCTTTCCAACCACCCTCCATTTTACCGTTGTCGATTAAAATATAAACCGTAGACCAATCAAAATTAGAAGTTTCATTTAAAAAGCTCTCGTTTTCTGGAATTCCAGATGAAAATTTCCACTGTATAGTAATTCCATCGGAGTTCGCAATAATTGCGAAATAAATATCGTTTTCGTCTTCGACATAAAATAGTACTCCTCCGTGTTTTGTTTTGTACGAAATTTCGATAACTACTTTCGAGTGGCCAACGTCTTTTTCAGAAATAAAGTTAAATGAAAGTGGTTCATTATCCTTGCCTTGAAAGGTTATATTCGAAATACATTCATAGCCATAATCTAAATTTTGGCACACCGATGTTCCGGGGCACTTATTTAGCTGGCAGAATTCAATTTCCTGACAAAATCGTCCTTTATAACCCAGTGGGCACTCGCATGCAAAATCATTCCATGTATTTTTGCAAGTTGCCCCATGAACACACGGCATTGATCGGCACAAATCATCTGTAACTTCACCTTCCAAAACTGAAAACCGATTAATTGTGACATCCCCAAATGGCGGTGGCAATTGTAAACCGGGTACATTCAGTGGATACAGTTCCACTAACATTGCATGTGAACCGTTCGATACCTGAACATCCTGAATTATGCCTTTGAAGAACTTATCATCATTCATTTCGTCTCTGTGGACATTATTAGAATCATCTTCGCTAATTGGCGGTGGGCCACCTAAATATAAAATTTGAGCGTCCAATTGTCCGGTCGATGATAGTGTTTTACGGAAATATTCCGTACCGTTTAATTTTACTTGAACTAAAGTTAAATTTCGAATCACTTGAATTAAATGATTAAATCCATTATCAAGCTTATTTCCACCCACAGTATAAGCCTCTAGTGTCCCATTGAATTGAATTTTAACTAATAATTCACCACCATCTAATTGAGCCGCTACATATGACGATTGTTTCTTTTTCTCTTGTAATTGGGCTTTCTTCAGATCACTTCCTAGATAAAAAATTTGTCCCGTAGCTTGACGTGTCCGTATAAACATAGATATATCCAATACTGATCGAATAGCTCTACGTTCATTTTCTTTAACTGCTACTTGGACTGCCGAACGCGTGGTATTTTCATTTCCAAATGTCGCCGCAATTATGTTATATTTGCAAGTAGGACCAAAATTTGGTCGCTGGCAACTGCACGAAAATGTGTGCCATAAATCAGAACATTCACCATTCGAATTACACGGATTCGGTTCACATTGCGGTTGACGCGGACATCCTGTGGTTACGTTTTCCAAATTGTTATAATTATTTTGCTCGTCAGGGAAAATCCATTGACCATTAATCACAACATCTTCCATACATCCGACAAAGCTGGATGCGGCATGTGTTAAGTGGCGCAAATAAGAATTTAAATTGGGAATGGTGCCGCCTAAATACGTACGCGGAAAACTAGTATGACTTGCATTATTACCTTCGTACGAGTTGATCGGATAAATAGTTTGTTCCTCGTTCGCCGAAAGTACCAAATGTGATGAATTGATAGCCACAAATACCTTTTGCCATTTACTGTCATTTAGACCGGAACCAATAAAGACGCCTTCCCATTTATTCAACAACGAGGAGTGTAAATTAAGGCGGCCATTAACAAGTTCTAATATGTAACTGTTTGCATCTGGGGCATTTAGAAGAGCACCAGCATTACCGAACGCTAAAATGCCATTCGGTAGTGTCGTTTTAAACCTCAGATGAATTTCGTATCCTTCATCGCGAGCTGTTTCAACAGTAACAAGACTACTTTTTATCAGCGACATTGTCGTTATTTTTTCACATTTCAAACCCTGAAAACCGTTGCGACATGAGCAATTAAATTTATGATGTATTTCATTATCCAAATATGGAATACAAACACCATCATTTAAACATGGTAAATTGAGACAACCTGTTAAAGGTACCGAACAATTTTTCCCACCAAATTGAGCATCACAGTCGCATTTATAATTGTTTTGCTGGTCAATACATGTTCCATGTATGCATGGATTATTTGCACACTCATCAATATCAATATCGCACAAAGTTCCCTCATATCCTGGTTCACATTCACAAATAAAATTTCCAATACCATCAGTACAAACTCCACGATTGAGACATGGTTGTGGTTCACATTCATTTATATTTGTTTCGCAAATTCGACCTTTGGTACCTTTGACACATATACATTCATACCCGCTTGCGTTGCCGTAATTAAACGCTTCGGCAAAATAATCCGATAACTGGAGTTGATTTCGTTCTCTAACAGAAAGTCCATACAGTGATATATTTGACTTCTGGACACAAGTACCCTCATATTGGCATGGATTTGGATCACATTCATCTATATCAATCTCACAATTACGTCCCATGTAACCGGAATAACAATCGCAATGATAATTGTTTATTTTATCCGTACAAATTGCGCCATTTTCACAGGGGTTTGATTCACACTCATTTATATTGATGTTACAATAGAGACCCGTGTATCCGGTACCATTACAATCGCATTTGAATGAATCTAGTTGATCGATACAAATTCCGTTGTTGGAACACGGTTGTGACTATAAAAATGGAATTTTAAATTTAATTAAGTGTAATGAGAATTTAAGGATATTACCTCACAATCATCGATATCTATGTCGCACAGTTTTCCTGTCATGCCGAGCATACAATTGCACGTAAAATTAGCCACCAAGTCGACACACGTTGATCCATTTGCGCAAGGATGACCAATACATTCGTCAATATCGGTCCCACAATCTTTGCCGTTGTATCCAGCGGGGCATACGCAAGAGAAATCATTTACTTTGTTTATACACGTTGCCCCATTTTGACAAGGCCTTGATAAACATTCATCCACATCAATATCACATAGACGACCAGTAAATCCTGGCTCACAATAGCAGTTGAATGTTCCTTCTTTGTTGACACAAATTCCATGTCCACAAACTCCTTCCTGTAGGCATTCATCTATATCTTCGGTGCAAGTAGTACCTAAATTGAATGATAAAAATATTAAAGGCCAACAATTATTGGAAGTTTTTTTATGTACAAACCATTAAATCCTTGTGAACATTGACAATAAAATTCATTCCCTTTAACAATACAAGTGGCCCCATTTAAACATGGTGACGAAGAGCATGGCCCAGCACAATTCACCCCATCCGGACATATACATTTATTACTACTGCATACCATTGGTTCAACACAATTAGTAGATGTACAAGGTTCTGATCGCTCACATCTAATACCTTCAAAACCTGGTAGACATATACATTCAGTTGTGTTGTAATTACAAGTTCCACCATTCACACAAGAGCATTCATCAGAAAATGGTAGTACCACTGGTGACTCACATTTACTTCCTAATTTTTTGAGTGTTTTGTTTGATTTTTATTTTATTTTTACAATATTTACACAATTTAAAAAAAAATCCAAAAAAATAAAAAAATAAAATAAAAATATATTTTAATTTTTGAATTGTAATATACCAAATTTTGAGAATGTGAGTCAAACCTGTAAATCCGCTGCGACAAATACATGTGATATTTGAAGCGGTTTCAGCACAAGTAGCCCCATTTAAACATATAGACGAGCATGCATTTGATTTTGCCAATTTTGTCGTGCTTATTTCTATACAATTGCCTATCAAGCCTATATAAAATATACATATACCAAAATAATTCTACTTATTTTTTCATTAATGTAATATAATTCTACGTTTGGTGCGTGTTAGGTACCCTAATGTATTGTAATTGATACTTAATTCGCAACACAACATGGTTAATTATAAAAAAATTAATGCACATCTTAGGAACCAGGAACACACAAAATGCTTTGCAAATCGGATCGCAAACAAGTTATTAAATAAAAATGTACAACCCTTCCCGAATGCGCCAATAATTTAAAATACGTTAAAGTTTTGGTTAGAATGAAGTGTCAATTAAATTATGTTGTCATTTTAAAATGTTTGCTTTGTGTAAATTAAACAATGAAAATCATTTAGTAAGTGAGCTAAATTTCTAAGTTGTACATTATTATGTATGTAATAGTTTTGGTGCATGGACATTTATATTTACCGGGTGTTTCTTTTAAACTGAGACGATCAAATATCTCGAAAAATAGCCACTCTACGGAAAAAATGTCCATAATCAAAATTTAATCATACCGCGGGGGAAATACATTAGTGCAAAAAAAATAGTCCCCACCCCCCGCTTTGTAGGTGGGGCGGGGGTAACTTTTAAACTAAGATAGGAAGCCATATTTTTATTGCAGATACGGATTCTACGACTAAAAGTACGTATGATTTGAATGAAATATTTTGTTCGGTTCATGATAGATGGCGCTGTAATCGACGAAATTCAATTTTTTCAATTTCATCTTCTTAGAACACACGCATTCGATTCTGCAATACGTTTGAAATAAAAAACATCACGTTTTCATGCATTATTGGAGTGTTACAAATCCGCACTGGCTTCGTCAAGTTGAACATCAGCGTCCTTGGACTGTCAACGTGTGGTGTGGAATAATTGGCAACAAACTCATAGGCCCCCACATTATTGAAGGCAACTTGCATGGTCAAATGTACCGAGACATTTTGGAAAATGAACTGCCAATATTACTTGAAAATTTGAGCTTAGAAGTGAGACGGAACATGTGGTTCCAACATGATGGTTGTCCTGCACACTATTCGGTGGTGGCACGTGAAATACTGGATCGTGATTTCAATGGTCGCTGGATTGGTAGAGCTGGTCCGGTAAATTGGCCTGCCAGATCTTACTTCGCCAGATTTCTTTTTGTGGGGCTATCTCAAAGACAAAGTTTACAAACAAGAACCAA
This sequence comes from Nephrotoma guestfalica, assembly GCA_963691935.1. Taxonomy (NCBI): domain Eukaryota; kingdom Metazoa; phylum Arthropoda; class Insecta; order Diptera; family Tipulidae; genus Nephrotoma; species Nephrotoma guestfalica. The sequence continues at coordinate 141,745,499 of OY829914.1, forward strand.
CAACACGTGAGAACATGATTGAGCGAATCAGAAATGCGTGTGCTGAAATTCAACCAGACACACTTCTCAGTTGTGTACAATCATTTGAAATGCGTATTAATAAGTGCATTGAAGTCGCAGGCCATCATTTTGAACACTTATTTTAAGCTAAAATTATTTTATTCACCTGCCATTTACATTAATAAATTGTTTTGATGACGAATTTCGAGTAATTCCAATGAAAACGTGATGTTTTTTATTTCAAACGTATTGCAGAATCGAATGCGTGTGTTCTAAGAAGGTCTAAAATTAGTACCCTTCCTCTCCTTCTTGTAGATGGGGCGGGGGGTAGCTTTCATTAAAATAGGAACCCTTATTTTTTATTGCAGATTTGCATTTTGCGGCTTAACGTATGTAGGATTTCTTTAAAACACTTTTTTCGATTCATGATAGATGGCGCTGTTAAATTAAATATAAATTAAATTTTTTTCGATTTCTCTTATTGAGAACCTATGCTGTATTCCAGTTATTCAGATATTTATAAAACAAAATACAAAAAAAAATCATTTATTTGAAAGCAGATTTAATCGTATGTTCCTGGGTTACGATGATAGTAGTTTATTGACAAATCATTTTCAGTAATCAAAAATTTAAGAAATACAATTTATTTAAGACTAATTTCGAGCATTTACATTGAAAACGTGTTAATTTTAATTCAAACGTATTGCAGAATCGTATGCATAGGTTCTTAGTAGGAGAAATCGGAAAAATTTAATATCGTTATTACAGCGCCATCTATCATGAATCGAAAAAAATGTTTCAAAGAAATCCTACGTACTTTAAGCCGTAGAATTCGAATCTGCAATAAAAAATAGGGGTTCCTATTTTAATTCCAAAGTTACCTTCCGCCCTACATACAAGAAGGGAAAGAGAGGTGCGAATTTTAGCACTAATGTATGTCTCCGGAATGATAAATTTTCATAATGAACATTATTATTTTCCGAGATAGTTTCAGCTTAAAAAAATCACCCGGTATAATAAGAATATAATTTAGGTAGCGTAATATAGAATATAATTTAGGTTACTTAGTGTAGTAATTATTCTCGGTCGAATTATTATCTAAATTTTGGAAACAAAATTACTCTTAGTTAGTTTTATAAGTTTTGTTTTCGTAACAAACGTACTTGAGAGAGTTTGCATATTACAATAAATGCTTAATATGTATATGTTACTATTTACATTAGAAAACCTTAGCCCCACAGCTCATTAAAATGAAACACAAATAGATGATAAAAAAAAATTAAACTGTCTATGGTGAAAATGCGTATGTTTATAATAAACTCTAAGCTTACCCAATGATCCTGGTTTGCACATGCACTTCCCTCCAATGCATTCTGAATCGGCTGGACATTGTGAGCACGGCAATGAAACATCGCATGCAGCTCCTGTCCATCCTGGTGGACATTTACATTTGAAACTTCCTTTCAAATCAATACAAGTGCCCCCTTGTTGGCAAGGTCCGGATTCGCATTCACTAATGATCTTTTCGCAATTAACACCTCCGTACCCCGGATTACATTCACATATATATGTACCGTATGTATCATAACATTTCCCCCCGTTTAAACATGGATTGTTGAGACATTCATCAATGTTATTTCCGCAAATATCACCAGAATACCCTGTATCTTGGCAATCACATGTGAAGCCACCTATTTCATCGTGACATTTGCCGTTGTTAAGACATGGCACCGACATGCATTCATCCAAATCAAGTTCACATTTGGTACCGGAGAACCCAGTAGGACATAAACATTCGAAAGTATTATCCTTTCCTATACATGTTCCATTATTGAAACAAGGATTTTTCTCACATTGTGGATGAATTATAATTTCGTTCTCACATACTCGACCTGTAAATCCCGGTTTACAATGACATGTAAAATTACCTGTGATGTTATCGTCATGACATTCGCCACCATTTTGACAAGGTTGTTTTAGACATGGAGCACCATCATCATTTTGACAATTTCTTCCGCTATATTTTGGAGTACAGATACATTGATACGTTTTCTCTAAAGATATACATTCCCCATGTTGCATACAAGGATCATGAAGGCAATAATTTATGGATGTGTGTAAAAAAGAGCTTTCTCCGGAACAAGGACCGTTTGATAATGGACATAGACCAAATATGACGTTGTTAGATTGTCCACCTTGAAATATTAAACCTGGCCCATCTTTTAAGCAGCCTACATATTTATGTCCCACAATTGGGACTGCTGCCTCGTCTTTGATTTGTTGATCCGTAAGAAATTGAGTGTTGTAGGTGGAATTCGCTAAAAGAGCATATATTTTATATAAAACATTTTGAAATAAATTTAATTGTTTTTACCCACCAATAATTGTTTCTTGTGAATCAATAATTAGATATAAATTGCCTAGTTCGTATAAAAATTGCAATGTGTGCCATTGGTTATCCAACAATTTAACAGGAACAATTGCACTGACCCTCGTCCCAGCTATATCATCAGCTAGTGTCACATTTACAATTTCTTGTTTAACACTTAATATAAGTGCGTGCTTCGAATAGCTCTGCGATAAAATTGTTCCACCTTAAAACATATTGTATTTTTAATTAGGAGAAAGATTTTCTGTGTTTTGAAATTGGTGGAGCATAAAATCATTTTGTAGTTATTCGACTACATTTCACTTGTTATTCATTTAAATGAGAATAGAGCACATCTAAATATTTTAAAATATATAATGGACTTACCACTACATGATCGAAAAGAAATAGCTGAGTGCCCCCATATTGGCATTGAGGCATTTAACCGAATATATGATTGTTCGGCCAAATACGCTTCAGAGTCAGTTATGACATCAGCTGCATTTAGTTTGATTGTACAAAAGCCTGAAAACGAAGCAAGTAAAATAATTTTATTTTTTATATAATCCAAAAATTCAAAATCTGAAATTATGGATTGATTACGAATTTATGAATACCACTACTAACAATTTTGATATTATGAATATTCATAGTTTAAATTTTAATTTAACGAAAATTGGGATGAAAATTTGGACCAGTTCATCACCGTAAGAAATCAATATTGACCGATTGCGTATCCGGTTTGTTTTGGAACGCTAATAATTTTTGATAGAGTAGTGTTCCGTTTTAGGATGCAAATTCATTAGGGGATGATTCGTTTAGTAATTTTCGGTAAAATTGTATGGGAGGAGCGGGCATATATCTCCAACATCTACTGAACGCAGTTGCAATTAAACATTCCTCAAAAAATTACTTATCAACATGATGGTATTTAGTTTTAATTTGATTCATCATATTTTTACCTACGAATTCATAAGCTTGTACTTGGGCCTTATTGTTTTCAAAATATGCCTTTAACAAAAGCTGGTCCTGGTATACTATCGAATGACTGTCTTTTTAAATAATACAGTAGATATCTTCTATTTCTGAAAATGAAGTATTATTGCTGGCCAGAAATTTTAAAGCAACATTTGTTTATATTGAGTATCATCGAACTTTAAATTAGCAAAGGTCATTTTCAATGGCCCTTGTAACTCCATTGGGTGGCTCCAAAGTCATTCTTATTTGTTGTTCTGCTGCTTCTTAATAGATAGGAACGCAGGCTTCTAAGATCTGTTGTTCTTGCAGACCAATGAATTGAACCGTCCCTATGGGACGGAAACAAGTCTCAGTTTGTAAAATAAGAACGTTCTTTCATTTTATTAAAGTTAGCTATGTAGTACATACATTTAAACCCACCAAATCTAGTACATTTGTCGTTTTATAATTTTAGCTGTCAAAAATAAACAAAACAGAGTTTTCAAGGCTACCTCAATCCACCGTTCCACATTTTGATTCTTTGGTTGAATTCTTTCCCCGTTTTCTTGTAGGTAAGGTTGTAGGTTGTTAGTTTGTAGGTAAAGAGGAAGGATACGAGGAAAGAATCAAAGTGTGGAATGGCAGAATTGTTTGATGTCTAAACATGTTTACACTTTTGTGTACTTTTATCACTTTAATTTAAATTAATTATAAATAGAAAACTAGTTTTACTTTTTGAATTTTTAAAATATTTATTAAGCCTTCCTTGTAATGATAATTTTTTTTATATTTAATTTTAACATCGATTTCGGAAATTTTTCCTTCCTTAATGTATCAATAACTATTCTCGAATAGTTATTGAGAATAGTTGAGTTTTTCGAATTGGTAAACGGAGGAAGAAAAAATTTCCGAAATCGATATTTAAAAACCAAATATATAAAAATTAAAAAATTATCACTATAAGGAAAACTTTATAAATATTTTAAAAATTCAAAAAATAAAACTATAATAAAAACTAGTTTTTTATTTATCGGAAATTAACCCATGGTAACTTTTGGGTAATTTTAATTTTTTTTAATGTTGGTAACAAAGTTACTCAATTACCCTTTCTATACAACAAGCAAGTTTACATTTCTCGCAAGAATATTTTATTTAGCAATATTCAATGGTGTATTTTTGGGAGATACGACATTTATGTTGTTTCTTTTTGTGCAATTTGTATAGGGTGGGCTAAATAAATTCTTTTTAAAATGCAATAAAACAAAAAGTTTTCAATATTTTTTCAAATTTAATTTTCATTCTAAAGAACAATCCTTCCGACTAATTATGAAATACTATTTCATTCATATGACTGCCTCGGCTGGCCTTGACGTACCCCATACGGTCGATCCAATTTTTGACCACATTTTCGATGGTATGCGGCATTATGTCTACAATGGCAATGATTGTATTGTTTTAGAGAGCGACAATCATTGCTGGTTTATCGGCGTAACACTTATTTTTGACGGCACCCTAAAGATACTAGTCCAACGGCGTCAAATCACAGCTCCGAGGGGGCCAAATCACAACAGCGTTTCGGCTGATAATTCGATCTTCGAAGCCAGTGCGCAAAAGATCAATTGAAACCTATGTTGTGTGGCACGGAGCGCCGTCTTGTTGAAACCAAATGTGGCCTATGTCCTCCTCTTCAAGTGCCGGGAACAAAAAATCTCGCTCACCATTGACAACGGCGGCTACTTGCACATTTTCAAAGCAAAATAGTCCAATGATGCCACCGGACCAAAATCTGTACCAAACAGTCACTCGTTGAGGATGCATCGGCTTCCTTACGATCACGTGCGGGTTCTCCGTGCCCCAAATGTGACAATTCTGCTTGTTTACATACCCGCCAAGATGGAAATGCGCCTCATCCGAAAAGATGATATTTTTGCCAAAATTTTAGAATTAATTTTTCAATATTTCCCAGCGTTGTTCAAGCGAATACACAACCATTTTCGTTCAGCGGAAGGATAAAACTAACTTTTTGTCAAATCAGAAGTGACATAACCCTTACCATACTCAAAAAACCGCTAGTTCAAAAAAAAAATTATTTGGCCCATCCTGTACTTCAAAATTTTGTAATTTAATTTTTGTGATACTTCTAATTTAATACAAAGATAAGAAAAAAACAACAAAAACTAAATTACTCTAAAGTTACTCTACATGTTCGGAAATAGATCGGGTAATTTATTGTCAGCAAGTTACTCAAAAGTTACCATGGGCTATTTCCAAAAACCCCTATTATACAACTTTATGAACTAAAGGTATAAACAGAACCAGAGATTTAGCGACATGCAAAAACGCCTGTCAAAATAAAATATAGGGTTTTCCAATAGGAATGATATGATTTTTAAGTGACGTTTCGGCCATTTGTAATATGTCATGATCTGTCATTTTTTGTTTCATTGTATTCAGTAATGTTTACAATTTCATCATGGTGAGATATACGCAAGAACAACGTTTACAAATTATTCAGTTTTATTATCAAAATAATCGTTCTCCAATTGCAACTTTTCATGCGTTATATGATGTTGAAGTGCCAATAAGACAAAGATTCGCTCGAAGTAATGCAAATATTGCTGCCGTTCAGGTAAGTGTTGCTGAAGACCGCAATTTGTCGATTCCAAGACGTTCTCAAGAATTGGGACTGTCTCAAACCACAACCTGGCGGATTTTGAGAAAGGATTTGGGTTTGCATCCGTATAAAATTGTTCTCACTCAAGAACTGAAGCCATTGGACTACCGTAAACGTCGTGAATTTGCTGATTTTGCCTTGGAACAACTTGAAAACGATAACGATTTTTTTAAGAAAATCATCTTCTCCGATGAGGCTCACTTTCATCTGAGTGGTGCGGTAAATAAACAAAACTGTCGATTCTGGTGCGAAGAAAATCCACAAATTATTCATGAAAAACCATTACATTCATCTAAATTGACAGTTTGGTCTGGGGGAAACATCGGTCCGTATTTTTTTTCGAAATGAAGCAGGTAACACCGTTACTGTCAATGGAGATCGGTATAGATCGATGATAACCAACTTTGTATGGCCGAAATTGGAAGAAGTTGATCTTGACAACATTTGGTTCCAACAAGACGGGGCTACGTGCCACACAGGAAGTGCAACAATTGAATCATATCACTCTTATTGGAAAACCCTATACATATAAACCATACGATGCTAACACAACCAATGTCGCCGACGCCTAATGTCGCCGTTTTCGGAAATAGAGACCATGGTAACTTTAGAATAACTTGCTGACAAAAAATTACCCAATCTATTTCCGAACATACAGAGTAACTTTAGGGTAATTTATTTTTATTTGTTTTTTTATTTGACTTTTTGTCAATTTAAGAAACAGAAAAATTAAAGTATTATCTTTTAAAGTATTGTACAAACTATTAAAAAAATACAACAAAAATGTCGTATCTGTAGAAATACGTCATTGAATGTTGCAGAATATAAATATTCACACGCGAAATGTAATCTTACTTTTTCTAAAAACAGGGTAAGTTACGTAACTTTGTTACCAACGTTAAAAAAACTAACATGACCCAAAAGTTACTCTTGGCCTATTCCCGAAAATGCCTGTTGTCGCCGATTTTTTTTAAGAGTATTTCTAATTTTGTCGTCATCGCTGCAGTGCTACCAACTAGTTTGAGATTATTATGCTGGTATCAAATTTTTTAGAACTGTTACTAAACAAATTTCAACCAAATTTGAATGTTGTACACAATTTATTATAAGATTTTTTCGGCTTTTCAGATAAAATACTATTTTAATGACATTTCACAATGTTTACGACTTATTTTAAGTCAGTGAAAACAAAGAGACCATTTATGGTACTATTCCACCTGTGGCACTATTCTGGTAATTCCCCGGAAATAGGGAACTGGGGAAAGAATTTATATATAATTTATATTCAAATATTATTTTTCCGGCCTACTGAGGAAAAAAGTTTGATGTAAATATTTATAAATTGGGAATAATTTTTCCATATCTAAATTGGCAGGGCACATTATTCCCCATTTAATTTTGTTTTCAAAAAAATTAACACCAACTTTTTACCTCAGCATGCCAGAAAAAAAATGTTTAAACAAAAATTTCATATAAAATCTTTCCTCAGTTCCCTATTCCCGGGGAATTACCAGAATAGTGCCACTGACAACATAAATTTTTGATGAGATTATGACAAAGACAAGAACTAAAATTTACATTAGAACGACTGAGATATAAATATAAATATAAGTATAAAAATGTTGGGGAAATTTTGCATCAACAATAACTAACAATAACTAATAATAACTACTATTATTTAAAAAATATGAAAAATCTCCATTTTAAATCTTTAACAAAAAGTTTCTTCTTTGGCAGTTTAGTTCCGTACTGATAAAAAGTTGCGTACTGTTTTAGTTTCTTACTGCTATAGCAAAGCAGCCATTGTTTGTCGTAAGAAGCGACTAAAATAGTTGGATTGTTGGGCTGCACCATAGACACCTACATGTATCCAGACACAGTATTATGTTTTGCACTAACACACATATACGGTCTATTGAATGAAATTGAACAACGGACACAAATTAACAAAAAATGCATGGGAATTGTTTTTTGTATGATTTTCATTGAAATGCAAATAAAACTACAATTTTTTTTTTAATTTTAATAATTCAACAATATTTAATAATACATAAATAATAAAATAAATAAAACATAAATTTTGGAATTCAATTCATTTTTGACTAATATATAACTAATATTAACGAAATTAAAATTAAATATAACATTTTTAAACAATAAGTAGGAATAACGAAAATTTATCACAATACATATTTCATTAGGTAATTACTTATAAAGAAAATTATAAAGGTATATATTATCACATATCAAGAAAATTTATAAAAAATTGTTTAATTTTCTTTTATTAAAATTTACTTTGGCAAAGTTATGGTTTACTTCCTTGCAGTAATTTAACAATATAATGTTTTCCATGGGAAATAATAACATTTTGAAAATGTTAATATTTGTTTGTCCGCAATTGCAAACTCTATTGGTGTCGATATAAAAATTTTCTTGCTGAACGCTATTTAAAGTAAGGCAATGTAAAATTTTTCTTTGACTTGTTTCGCAGAAAAATTTTGTTTTCATTTCACCATTACGAATAATTTCTTGGAAAATTGCGCACATATGGAAAAATAGCTGTTGCACCACCTGAGTTGGTTGAACCAAGCCACCTCTTTGCATATAGTCGAAATAAGTCTCATGAATTTTAATCCCTTTTTCTTTAATGAACACAAACTGGCAATCGGAACATGAAATCTTCTTACAAATTGAGTGTGCCGCATAACCGCATACGTAATTATTCGAAATATCATCCAATTCCACATTCGCTAAATAATCCGAGTTTAATACATTTGTGTAATCAGACATTGAAACCAGATTTGAGTCATCTACGTACTCAAGGTTTTCGTTATTTTTAAAAAGATTTAATGGAATTGATTTTCGAAAAATTTTCCTAATTCACAATTGGTTTTCGGATTCAGAAATATTTCGAAATGAAACGTTGTAACACCGTCCCGATAAAAATCTGTATTTACTAAACCTTTTTTCGATGTCATCAGATTGAAATTTACCGAGAAGAATGTAAGCTATACCAAACTGTTTAAATGAGTATTCTGAGATCTTTATTAACGCTTTCGTAGATTTCGTCTTCAAGCCATTCTATGATTTTTTCTAAAAATTTTATTTTACTGTCTTCAGGACTTGTAATTGGTTCGGAATATTCATTTCGTTTCGCTGTTCCTTTAAATTTCGATTTTACGTTTAAAATATCCCACCATCTTCTAATTATTTCCAGGAAATCAGCTGTTTCATTTTTGTTATTTTGTAGAAGGGCAGCAATTGTGCTGCAGTGAAATACATTATCGACAAGTGTAACTTTTTGGCGTTCTAAATTGTTTGGATACATAGATTTAAAGTTCAATTTGAAAGCAGTTTTAGCAGGTAAGCTTATTTCTTTCATATATTGCTCTCTTAAATCGGAAAATCGAGCATATTTAATTTCTCGGGTTTCGAAGTCTGGGTGTACAAATGAATAATCAAAATTTTTAACATTTAACCAATTATTGCGTATATTTTTAAAAATATGGACAGAATCATAACAATAAAATACAAGACGATCAGAATCGCAGGGATGGAGGAATGAGAAACTATCTTTATTGCCAGTAAACATTTCAAACATTGTTCTATTTATACTATTATTGTCGGTCATAATTACAAAAACTTCTAAACCAATATTGTATAAATACTGCAAGATGTTTTTTGTTAGCTGATGCAGTTCTTTCCCTGTGCAAGTTTTAACGGGTATCAATTTCACAACTTCCTTGAAATTTCCAAATGCAGATTTAACCATAAAAGTTTGAACAGTCTTAGCTAAAGAATCTGAATTATTGTTTGCGAAACCTTTTACACTACCACTTTTGTAATCAATCCCGGATTTAACGTAAATTTCGTCAATCATTAAAATTACTTTCTTTTCCCTATCGGTTAAAGTTTCAACAATGTTTTTTAAGTAATTATTATTGGAAATTTCTGTGTTAGGAGAAACATTTAAAGATGTGGAAATGTGGCGAATATGTTCCGGATGTGGTAGAGTTAAATATTGCCGTATAATATTGTAGGCTGCACTAGACTGCGAATGTAAAAGGTGGGAAACTATTATAGTATTTTGGGAATATCTAGGTACTTTACTTTTCATTAATAATAATTTAATTTGATCGGTCAAAAAATTCAGCTCGTTATAAAATTCAAAGTCGTCAGGGATGTTTTCAAAAGCCAAATTCATTATGTTAAGCGCATTTTCCAACAGGGTGTTACAATCTTTAGAAGTATTAATATTTTCAAAATTTTTATATCTTACCAACAGATTTTCCAATTGAGACCAGAGTGTTAATTTTAAAGTATTTGGAAGAATCCAATTTAAATCTTGCTTAGTTACTAACTCACTATATGTAAAAATATTGACCTTCAAATCACTGCAAATCACTATTCTTATTTTGAAATTACATCCTTTTTGTAAATCACCATCAACTATGTAAAAAGTCAAACTAGCTTTTTGTTCGAAAGTTTTTGTTCATTTTCTCTTTATAATTTTGTAGAACGTCCTGATATCCCTTAATTATGTCGGCTTGCAGAATAGCTTCATTATTTTTCTCAATTCTACAATTGATTTCTTCTAGTCGCTTTTCTGGTGGCTTACGTTTGTTTGGCGGTTCGTGTTGATGAGGTTGGCCGGGAAAAACTGTTGAAATGCTCCCATTTAACAATTTTGAACGTGAAATTGGGTAATTTGTATCTTCGTTTCTCAGCATTAAATTTTTTTGCACTTGACCTGGTAAAAAATGTTGTACGCATATCGCCGAGTACTTCGACGGCTCCCAATTTGGCTTTTTAATAGCTGCTATCCATTTAAATTTCAAATTTGAATCCACAGGAAAAGAAAATGTCGGAATTGTCTCACTATTGTTTTCTTTATTTTGGGTCGAATTACTCAAGCACCCATCAACACAACATCGAGGCATATTTTCTAATTGTATTCCATTAAATACGGAATTTGTTTATAAAAGCCGAACTGTAATATTATAATAACACAACACTAAAATAATTAATTAAAAACATTAAATAATTCAAATAAATCCAGTGACATTACCTTAAAACACAACGTTCCACTTCGAAATATAGAGAGAAACTAAACAAATTCAATAAAGAAAAAATTCAATACACACATTGACAAAAATATTACTGTGTCTGGATATATGTAGGTGTCTATGGCTGCACCCACATTCGTAAAACATTTTTTCTTTCTTTGCTTTGTAATTGTTATTTCATCGACTAAACGGCACAGTGGTTAAAGTTTTGGCGTTTGGATCGTGGAATGCCGAGTTCGAATCCCGATAGGGGCAGGATGGATGCAGAAGGCATTTTTCATCATGCAATTGCGATCGGTAATGAAAATAACACATTGACGAAGCGGGGTTGAATTACTTTGAAACACGTTGCTTTGCTTGTCCAAAGTTTATTGTTGTTGCCTATTTTATTCTAGCGAATTGGTGTGCACACAACGCCGTCTGGGGGTGGGGGGGGGCGGGGTGGAGGAGGGGGGGTAGGAGATTGTGTTGTCACTCGAGTGTGAGGAAATTGACACTTGGCCCGAAGGCGAACCGACCTATTTTTGTGAAAATGAGATGTTTCTGTCAAGTGATTTGTAATGGGTTTCTTTTTCTTACTGGTTCCCCGAGAGGTTTGTGTTTCGGCCGAGTTTTCATTGAGAATTCGTTTTCAAGGGACAATTTTGTATGAAAGTTTGTCGATTTTTGTCCCTGAGGATTGGTGAAATGTATTGTTGTGGGATGTGTTTATGCTGGGCTGTGCTGATGCATTTTGCTTTCGATTTTTGAACGAATGAGGTTGTAACGAGTTGATTTTTGTTTACAATTATTTAAATTTTAATTTCCAAAAGTTGCTTGTGGTGTGCTATAATGTTCTAGCCTCAAACCATGATATTATCCACTACCTTATCGAAGTTGGTTTGAATTATGGGTGATCATAAAGATATACCCATACCGACGAATCTACTGTATCGCTGTGTTTTGAGTCCTGAATTACCACAAGTATGTTTATTACGATTGTGAATGGGTCGCTATAGTCCACAACCAAATTTACGGTTTTTTCCAAAAAAAAATTTTCGTTTGTTATTCGCATTCTATTATTTACTTGGTGTACATTAAGTATACCAAGCACGAACCTAAATAGAATTGGATAACGAAAACGAAAAAAAAATTAATCACTACCGCAAGCTAGCGCATCTTATAACTCATCTTTATTTATAATCTGACAAATCCGCAACCACACCCATTGAAATCCTCTGTGTGCATGCACAAGAGTGAGAGCGGCCCACAGATCCATCACATCTCCCCTGTTTGGTAGATTGAGAAAAACATCCCATCGTTGTAGCGTATAACCTCCGTACAAAATATTCCGATATTAATCGCCAAGAGCAGTGAAAAAAAAGTGTAGTGGAGGGGGGGGGGGGGGTGGATCTCCCTTTAATTCATCAATTATTGTGGGAGATTTATTGAACATTATAGTATTACCTCAAATAATTAATATTGTATACCTAAGTTAGTTGCCGATACGTTGAAAAGTTTAAGTTTGTGTGAGTGTATAATAATAATCATTAGGTTGCCTATTTCGATCGTGCGAACAATTCAAATCGGTGGTGCTGTATCAAGTCGGCCGAGCCACAAGGCAGTATTCGTCGGGATAAAAAGTTAAGACATTTTTTTTTTAATTTTCATTTTGTTATAGCATGTACACACTCCAATCCAACCACGAGCGCTCCTGGAAAGACCGGAAAATAGCTGATTAGAACGGGTGAGTTTTTGAACCGATACAATTCTTTTTTTATCAATTATCAACAATTTGAGTGGCCTTGCTTGAGTATGCGAGTGTATGGACAGTTAGATATTGACACCCATACGTATATACTTCTATTATCTGAGGTGGCAAGAATTTGCTATCGGATGAACATAGTTGTATTAAGGTCGACCTATACTATAATTATTATGACAAAGTTTGCTCTAACTTACGTATCGGGCATTTTAGTTTTAATTCTATCCTATTTTACCATTTATATATTAAAAAGTTATAAACCAATTTTATATGACTCCAATAATTTTAATTAATTTGAAATTTGCGAAATGATGTGGTGTTAAATTAAAAACCAGAGGATGATATGAAGCGGCACGAATATCAACGGTATCCAGCGGTCGCAAATAACCCTTAGGATATTGGCATGTAAACTACAGTACGAGGTTTGAAGCCATACCACCCTGCAGAGACCTAGAGCTACCAGCTAAAATATGTCAGGCTTCGAACTAAAAATCTCGTTACAAAATGGCGCCCGACCTGAAGGTTCCGTTAATTTTTTTGGAGCACGTGTAACAATTAGTAGTTTCCTTACTTGCATAATGAAATCCGTTAGACTTTGCCGTGTGCGTTTTCCGGGCTTAAGATGTTTTTTTTATATTTTTTTGGTCGTTTTTCTGGTTTTACTAAGATATGGTAATAAGTTTTGATTGAGTATACGATGATAATAGTTTAGTTAGTACGATCAATCTATAGATAAATATGTTTTTTGTCACGTGAAGCTATGAATTAACGGGTTTTTCAGGTCATTATTACTTCACTTAAAGGCATCTATAATTGATTTGGAGATGAGCCAATAACAATAGATGGGTGGTAACAACCGTTTTCCGGGTTGGCAGTAATTTGTTCTCATAGCTATATTTAAGTTTTCTTCACCGTCAGTATATCTTGTGTAAGTTTGAATGGAGAATAAACCAAAGTCGATGGAGCTCGGCTTACGGTCGATTCACGATTAGGTTAAAAGTTATTCTCACTACGTACAAAGATTTTCGCGTTTCCAATTTTTTTGTTGGATTAGTTTGCCACCTATTACCGTTTTTTTCGTTCTTCATGTCATCCTCTATCATCATATATAAAGAAAACAATTAAAAATATACGTTTAAACTATTAGCAATCACCATTATTTCTGAAATTGAGAAGTACTTTTGATTTAATAATTTGTTTTGCTATTGTTAGTAAACCTCCCTTTATAGTTCTAAGTCTTTTCTTTTACATCCAGTTCTGTTACTTAATTTTCTTTACGATTTTTTTTGTATTGCAAATCCTACTTATACATATTTATTTTTCTTAGTTTAAGTTGGAATACTCCACATACACTAAGTTCCTAAGTTAGTTAACGTGAATTCAAAATATTGTCATAATTTAGAATCACCAAATTCCATTATTGCGGTTACTGTCAATACTTACCCATATTTTACTTTTTGTCAGTACCGGAATTACTATTCTCCGGGGCGTTTCATTATTGTTTTAATTATGGCTCAAATGTTGGGGTTGTCCGAAAATGAACTAGCGGTGGAATGCGCCGTTAGAAAAATTTTCCAAACCGATCCGAATTGGCGGCAAATGAAATTCAAAAAGAAATAAAACATCTGTCTCTCAAAGCTATTAAAACCCATGCTGAGGATGTGAAGGCTGAGCTGAACTTATGTACCAAAGTGGGTGTTATTGGTAATCTACTAAAAACAATGACATAATATCGAGTAAAGAGCAATTCCAGTCTGTAAAAATGTCTTTGTGTTATTGGAGGGATCGCACTTTACGCCTTAAAGATGCGTTTTATCAGGACAATGAAGTCAATAAACTTGCCAACCAATGGCGGAGAACAAAACAAGTATTAGAGCAATATGTAGAAATATTAAATAACCCATTACCGATATCAACATTTGATTCTAAAATCACTTCTGCAAATAAAACGGCGTTGGTGACTAAAACTCCTGAAACTCAAAGCAAAACGCCTCTTTTGGAACATCATATCGACGTCGGAGATACCCCTGCTATTAAATAACGTCACTATTCAATAACGCCCGCCGTTCAAGATCTGCTGTACGCAGAATTGGATCGAATGATCGACATGGGGGTGATCGAAGAGAGTGACAGCTCATGGTCTTCGCCAGTGGTACAAATTCGAAACCCAAATAAAGTGAGGCTCTGCCTGGACTCCCGCAAATTAAATGCAGTAACCAAAAAAGACACGTATTCACTTCCACTAATAGATGGGTTGTTATGTCGTCTGAACAATACTTGTTTTATTTCGTTCTCTTTAGCAAAATGTTCAGGCGATAAGATTGCATTTACGGTTCCAGGCAGGCCTCTTTATCAGTTTAAGATTATGCCCTTTGGCTTATGTATTTCCCCGCAGACTGAGCCGTCTCATGGATAAAGTGATCCCTCATCAGTACCATCATCAAATTTTCGTGTATCTCGATGATCTGTTGATTACCTCAAATACATTGGCAGAACATTTTATGCTTTTGAGACCGGTAACTGAATGTTTAAAACGAGGAGGTCTTACAATAAATGTAGAGAAAAGTAAATTCCTATTAAAAGAAATTAAATATTTGGGGTTTATTATTGGCCAAGATGGACTCAAAACAGATCCAGATAAAGTTGCGGCTATCCGTGAATTTCCATCCCCTGTACTGTAAAGCAAACGCGAAGACTCCTAGGCATGGTAGGTTGGTACCAGCGCTTTATACCGAATTATACCGATATTACAGCACCCATAACTAATTTTTTGAAGAAGGGAACTAAATTTCGGTGGAACGATGATGCTCAAGTGGCATTTGAAAAATTAAAATTTTTATTAACGACTGCGCCGGTGCTAGTAAATCCAAAGTTTCTTCTACCATTTTTTATTCGCTGCGATGCTTCCAATTTGGGAATTGGAAGCGTGTTATTTCAAAAAAATGATTTAGGCGAAGAAATGCCTATCGCAATCATGTAAAAAAAAACTAAGTAAGGCCGAAGCTAATTACAGCGTAACTGAGCTCGAGTGTCTCGCTGCGGTGTTAAGCATTAAGAAATATCGCCCTTATATTGAAGGTCCGCCTTCACGATTCTAACTGATCACTCAAGCCTTAAGTGGCTAATGGCCCAAAAGACTTGAGTGGTCGATTAGCCCGTTGGAGTTTGAAACTCCAGATGATGTACTTTAAAATCGAACATGTAAAAGAATCTCAGAACGCGGTTGCAGACAGTATCTCGGGCACACTGTACTCCGCTCCAGGAATTAAACAGCATTTATTCTTCCCTCATAGCTGAAATCGACCTATCTTCCACTTTGCTTTCGAGGATGAAGCTGTGTATTGATGTGCTGTGATATATTGATATACAATTCCGAGAAATCATTTGTCAGATATCCCGCCTTTAAAGTGAAAAACGATCGCATTTTCGTCAACTTAGAACCGAAACAGCAAATCAATTTATCTGATTTAAGCTCATGGAAAATATGGATTCCAAGCAGTTTGACCAAGGGGCTAATTCAACAACATCACCACGATCCACTGGGCGCGCACAGCGAGGTTAAGAACCAATGTTTTCTGCGACGTTAAAGACTGCGACGTTTGTATTTCTGGCCTAAAATGCGCAAACAAATGTATGACTTCGTAACTATGCATGTACTGTTTGCAAAACCACCAAAGACAGCAATAAAATCACCAAACCACCGCTCGGTGAATCTTATTTAGCGGAACGACAGTGGCAGAAGCTATATATCGACCTGATGGATCCTTATCCGAGATCTAAACAAGGTAATACCTATATTCTAGTAGTCCTAGACCAACTGCCAAAATTTGTATTTTTAAAACCACTTCCCTTCAGCACCACGGCAAATATCATTTCATTCTTAAGAAATGATATATTCTTCGTACTCGGTGTACCGGAAGTGGTACATACAGATAATAGTTCCCAATTTTTGAGCAAAGCTTTTGGCGAACTGTTGATGGAATTTAACATTAAACACCTACACACGGCAATATATTCCCCTCAAACGAACGCCTCCGAGCGCGTGAATCGGTCAGTTGTGGCAGCTGTCCGTGCATATGTTGAGTCAGACTACCCAAGTTGGGACAAACATCTCGGAAAAATATAGGTTGTGTGTTACATAACGCTGTACATCAGTCGACTAATTACTCTCCTTACTTCTTGGCTTTTGGCCACCATATGATAACTGACGGTCGCACATATAAATTATTGAGAGAATTGCATTCTGTGGGGGAAGGTGTTGAATCTTTACCATATTCAGACCGCCTCGCAGTCATAATGTCAGAAGTAACTCAAAATCGTAAAAAAGCTTACAAATGTTACGCAAAACATTATAATCTTAGAAGTAAACCTGTTACATATTCTATGGGTCAAATGCTCTTTGTAAAGCAACATCCTCAGTGATGCCTAAGTTCTCTCCGAGATATGTAAAGGCTTTTATAAAAAAAAAATTGGGAATCTTTCTTATGTATGTCAAGATGAATTCGGTAATATTATCGGAAAGTTTCATGCCAAAGATATCAAGGCATAGACACTAATATACGAACATATCTTACAAACGACAGTATAAACACTACACACACCATCTTCGTGTTTATGGTTAAAAATAATTCTTAAACCCAGATAAGTATTCGACCTAAACATATATTTACATTTTTATATTTTATTGTAACTCTGTTAACTCGATGGTCCGAATACTCATCTGTCCTGTACCGAGTTGATTTTTTTACAATTATTTAAATTTTAATTTCCAAAAGTTGCTTCTGGTGTGCCATATTGTTCTAGCCTGAAACCATGATATTATCCACTATCTTATCGAAGTTGGTTTGAATTATGGGTGATCATAAAGATATGCCCATACAGACGAATCTACTGTGTCGCAGTGGTTTGAGTCCTGAATTACCACAAGCATGTTAATTATCATTGTGAATGGGTCGCTATAGTCTACAAGCAAATTTACGGTTTTTTCTTGTTTTAAATGACATATGGGATAAGTGCTTGATGATACTAGACCGATACTTGATGATATTACATTCAAAGCGCGACAGCATCAAACCGAGAACTGGTTCAGATCTCACAAAGATGGTCGATGCATCTCTTTAGCTTATGTATGGCTTTCTTATGGATGCCTCTATAACGGAGCACTTAAAGAAAAGTACCTTTATTTTATTGTGTAAAAAACCAGTGTTGGAATATATAGCCTTTATGGTAACTTAGCTGTCTGATGCAACGCATATTAAGAGACCCTTACACTTGGTTTCAATGTCTTAGGCGGCCTTAAGGACTAGTATCAAGTAAATCTTGATTGAGATACAGTGGTGTCAATGGACAACAATAGATCTGCGTATCGCAACGTACGTATACGTATGTATACGTATTATGGTTTCAAGTGCCATAATTTATTGTAATTATTTCTAGTATTTATTAATTTACAGTAAATGTTGTTTACTTTGTTCTATTTCTCTTCAACAGGATTTTGCCAAGTAAGTTTTGAATCCAATTTGACCCCAAGACTCCTAAGTACCTAAGAAGTATCCGAAGAGGGCGATGGTTGGCAAATTCTTCTATGTTTAAAATATTGAAATTTCACAAAAGGATATGACTATCACAGTTTTCTTAGGATTCACCGATGTCATGTTCACCATATAAAGGGTGTTTTTTAGAGGTTCACAAATTTAAATTAAAATAGAACAAAGAAAAACATTTTGGATATCAGTGAAACTAGCTTTATTGGATATATAATTTATTGCCATTAATGCTTGAATATGATTTCGTGGTACACGGCTGGCGTGTACATGGCGTAATCTGGGGGTCCAATTTTCGATCACTATTCGCAGCAATTGCGGCCGTATCTCGCTAATAACTCCAAGTTATTGTGCAATAACTCCAAGTTGTGTTCAAAGTGTTCAATCGTCTCTCGTTTATCAGCGTAGACAAGTGACTTAACATATCCTCAAGAAAATAATCTAATGGAGTTAGATTACACGATCTTAGTGGCCATAACGTGAAATAAGTCTTTCATCAAATGTTTCTTTGAGTAAATTAATTGTATCCAGCACTGTGTGGCACGTGACACCGTTCTGTTGGAACTACATATCAGCAAGAATAATGCCAGCCAATTGGGTTACAAAAAAATAGAAATCATGCCTCTATACCGTTCACCGTTGACTGTAACATTCCGCCCATCATCGTTTTTGAAGACATATGGAAAAATGATTTCGCCGGCCCATAAAGTGCACCAAATAGTGATTTTCTCCAGATGTAATGGTCTTTCGGGAAAGGATTGTGGATTATCTTCACTCCAAATCCGACAATTCTGTTTATTAACGTACCCATTCAACCAAAAGAGAGCTTCATCGCTGAACAAAATTTTATTTGGAAAATCAACATCAATATCAATTTGTGCTTCAGCCCAATGGCCGAATTGGCGGCGCGTGTGATGGTCGGATGGCTTTAATTTAAGCACAAGTTGAATTTTTTAAGCACATAAACTTAGATCCTTAGTTAAAAATCTTCAATAAAGTGGATGGACACATCTCCAGTTGTTGAGAACGACGTCGAATTGATTTCAGGCAAAAAATCTCAAAGAACCGTCGATTTTGAAATGTATCTAACTTCATTATCCTGTTCTCAAGGCAAAAGTTTAGAGTTTGCTAACTTTTTCCTTAAGGTAAAAACACAAAACTTTCTTTGTTCAAGTTTTATTTTCAAACAAACTTGGTAAAATGAAATATTTTTGTTTGTATGAGTTCTATAATAGGCCGAAAAGTTTTAGCAATAAATAATTTTTCTTCAATGTTCTAATAATAGAGAGGTGGTCAATATAATGGGACTAACAAAAGTGATCAATTTAGAAAGATGGTCAAGCTTAGCTTCTTTGAAAAAGGTTTTACTGGTGTATTTTCCTTTACTTAAGTTTTGTAAAATTGACTTGGAGGACATGATGTGGCAATTGCGATCCCCTTAGGTGGCATAATTATTTTGAAGAGATGGTGTAATATCATAAGAGCTGGATGGTAACCCTGATTTCCTCACGATACATTTTCCTAACTGCTTAACGATGGACCGGTGAGTAATCAATGCATTTTTTTGGGAGATTCGTCAATTCAAATATTTGGGCATTCTTCTCGATGATAATTTCCTTACAATATCCTTGAGTCTGCATCAGAAAATTTCAGAAGAAACTGTGTCCTAGATCACTGTTGATGAACTCTATTTACCATCCCATAATTTCGGACGCTAAGGAATTTGATTCTCAAAGTAACGTTACGAAGGCGTAGTGAGAAGTCTGGTAAAATTGCAACAGAGCGCCACAATCGCAAATCAAATGGTCACTAGACCAAATTAAAATTTTCAGACAGATCTGTCATTTAGTTCAGTTTTGTTGAAAACAGACAACCCATTGTTTTTTTTGCAAACATGGAAAAAAGTGAATTTCTTGTGTTAATTAAACATTATTTTTTGCGTGGAAAAACCAATACGCAAAGCAAAACAATGCTTGATAAATATTATTATCTGACAAAATCCATGATACGGTATTGCAAGACCGAGTGAAAGTGCGCGAGATAGCTGAGATAGTAGGCATCTCAGATGCACGTGTGCGTAATATATTACAGGAACATTTGAATATGGTAAAGCTATCCGCGCGTTGGGGGCCGCGTTTGCTTACAATCGACTAAAAACGCACACGCGTGACAACTTCAGAGGCAAGTTTGGCGATGTTCAAGCGAACTAAAATTTTGCGTCGTATTATAACTGTGGATGAAACATATGGATCCACCATTATACACCGGAGTCCAAAGAACAGTCTGTGGATGAAACATTGTATTTCTACTGGCAAATCTGCGCCTAAGAAGGCTAAGGCGATTTTATCGGCCAACAAGTTTATGGACAGTTTTTTGGGATGCACGTGGCATAATCCACATCGATTACCTTCAAAAGTGGAGAACAGTCAACGGCGAATATTACTGAAACTTATTGGACCGTTCCAACGGCGTTTTGAAAGAAAAACGACCGCATTTGGCGAAGGAAAACGGTCCCTTCCATCAAGACAATGCACGGGTGCACACGTGTGTAGTTGCCATGGCCAAAATCCATGAATTACGCTTCGAATTGCTTCCACATCCGCCATATTCTCCAGACTTAGCCCTCTGCGACTATTTCCTGTTTCCGAACTTGAAGAAATGGCTCGGCGGAAAGAGATTCGGCTCTAATGAGGAGATCATCGATGCAACAAATGCCTATTTTGAAGGGTTGGAGAAATCGTATTATTCGGAAGGGATCGAAAAATTGGAAAAACGTTGGACTAAGTGTATCGAGCTAAAAGGCGACTACGTTGAAAAATAATTTTTTTTGGCCGAAAATATTATTCCTTGTTTCAGTTTTACCAGACTTCTCACTCCGCCATCGTATAATAAGAATAATGAATCATCCTTTGCCTGTTTAGGGATTCTTCCTATCAGATTTATGTTTAAACTTGAAGTGTTAGGGATTATTTAAATCTACATAGGAATGACCGGCGCTTTAGGTATACAACCGAAAATTCTGAGATAGATTTTCGCAAATGGAACATCGCTCCTGGATTTAAACATTCTTAGCTCCTATACTTTACAAGAAAACACCTCCCAAAGACAGTATATATTTTAAAATCAGTTTTTGTAATCATTTCATAGAATTAACTTGCATCAGCTTGCCGAAGTGTTCTTATAAATAAACAATATCGGGTCCCATATGGAACTGCACATTTTACAAGAGGACGTGCTAAAACAGAACATCACAAAGTAGGATATCATCGGAACAGGACCGATTAAAACAGTACGTCACAAAATAGTTCATAGTACACTAAAGTACATGGTACGGAACAAGACCGATTAAAACATTACATCACAAAACAGTGTAGTCTTTAGTGTAGTATGTAGTATGTCCTTTTTTGTGATGTACGATTTTAATCGGTCCTGTTTCCATGTACTGTTTTGTGATGCCCTGTTTTGTTACATCCTGTTTTGAAATATGCTGTAGAGGGCGGATTCGAATAATCACTCCAATTTTGAGTTTCGTGTCGACGCCGATCGACAAACGACTCCATAGGACTCCCACAATAAAATTGGGAAATAATTATGTTTTAATATTTGTTTAAAATCTAAAGATGCATTTAAAATTTAGATATCGTATAGTTTTGAAATCGTACTAAATAATTGTATTTTAATAATTGCATTGTAATATTTCATAGGCTAATCGTTTTATTTAAATTATGAAGATCAAATATTTTTTATTGTATAAATTTTTGATATTTGATTGTACTTGAAATAGTGACTTGTATATTTACTTACTATTTTCATGATTCCTTGGTCAGTGTGTATTTCTTCATAAGATTTGAAATTTTGGGTTATTCTGGGTGATAGCCAGATATTAGTTTTAGATCGCAGTAAGGTTACCAAGACGTTGGAAGTTTAGTTTCAAACTAATTAAACACCGAATTGTTTAAAATAAAAATAAAAATTAATTAAGTTGAAAGTATTTTCAATATTTTTATAGTATGGTCACTGCAGTCTGAGGAGTCCAATGATTTTTTTAATTTAAAGAATTTAATGGTTGATTAGTTCGAAACCAAACTTCCAACGTCTTAATTGAACGTTAGAATTGAAATAATCAATTAATAGTTTAATTATTTAGATAGCAGCTACCTATTTTTTATATTATTATAATTGAGAGTTTAATAGAAAAATATAAGTAGCAAACTGAATTTCGTCAAAAATAAAACTAAAACACAGTAAGTTGATATTCTATTATGCTGCAGCAAAACGAATGGAAAACGTCGATCAGTCCAATTTTACAAATGTTCCAAATATATAATATTCGAATAAATCAAATATACACTAATCGTTTTGACGAGACACACATGTTGACCAATGCCTATTGTACCTAATGCTGAAAATGAAACTTGACCTTGATTTATTTTGTGGATCCTTGATTTATTTTATTTGTTTTGTGGTTTCACGAGAAATTTCCTATATTTGTCGACAATTGGCATTCGTATGGACGGGCCTTTACAACAACCCGAATAAAGTAAAAACCAAAATTAGGAAGTATGTAATTTAAATATCATTAATTTAATAATATAGACTAGGGGCTCCCAATTGAAATGGTTATCTGCAGGTCGATTCTGGCATTCCTATAGGAAAAAGGAATTAGGAAAAATATTTTCATAGTATTTTTGTCGCAAACATTTTTTTTCTGGCTTTTACGGTTTGAGTAAACAGTTTGTGTAAATGTTTTCAAAAACAAAATTAAATTGGAAATATTTTTCCTATCCAATTTTGATACGGAAAAAATATTTCCTATATTATAAAAATTTAGATCAAATATGATCTTACTTAGTAGGCCAGGGGTGACATGTTATAACCACCGATTTAAATAACTCATGGATACGGCACAAAACTAAATTACCATAGAAAACAACAACAAAATATGGTATAACTTTTTTTATATTCCACTCGCTTGTATTATATACACCTCTTACTCGAAAATCATATTACCGAAAATGTAAAGTAAGAGCCGCACTCAAAATTGTTAATTTTTTAAATCATAATTTAATAAATAAAATATTGCTGCCTAATTTCAAAAAATATTTAAATCATTTTTTCGTATTTTTCCCTTGAAATATGAAGTACATATCTGTAATGAACAACATACAAAAGCCAAAAACAATGGAAATCTCGCATTGCATCCATTTTATCAAGTGTATGTCAACTGTTTGTTGATTTCCGAAAATTTGAAATCCTTCTCTATTTCACATTAGGTACTATTTTTAGTTTTGTTTTTTATACCATAATTTTTTATGTAATCCATGAGTTATATAAACCAGTGGTTATAACATCAGATTTTTGATAATATATCGAAGTTTGTTTCTCGCTTCTCTAGAATAAAATGGGACACTGTTTCACTTTTTATAACATTTTCCAGCTTGCTAGATTTAAAAATTGTGATATTTCTACTCCATTTCTATCATCAAATAATTTGTTTTCGATATTTGTACGAAAATGGAGAGAAAGTTATTGCTCATATTTATTCTAGTAATTTGCAATAGCAATAGAATATAAATAATTCATAAACGAAACAATCACCAATTTCAGGAAAAAGAAACATAACATTCGATAAAGTATCGAAAATATGATGTTATACGAGTAACATGTTACCCCAGAAATAGTAGATTATACACCAAGGTTGAGAAATATGCTATTATAGCCCGAGCGAGTTTATTATAAGCGAGTTATAGTAAGCGAGGGCTATAATAGCACTTCTCAAGCGGGGTGTATATACTATTTTTCCACTACTAGTCGTAGAAGGCACACCAACCATTAAGGTTTTTTGTTGATAAGAAAAATTAATTTGATAAGGGAAACACTTGCTCTATAATAATATTAACTATGTCGAAGTAGCCCGAATTTTTTACTGAATTGTAGTAAGCATAAATTTAAAATGATACTAAATTTTGTTTTGTTATTTGAAGTTTTCATTTTGTTGAGTCAAATTGGCATTCAACTGAAAAAAATTGAGAATGATGATTTAACTAGCACGCCACCTGAAATATGTGAGGTAGACGAAAATATAACAGACCAGCTGCTGCCCCGAAAATCGAGGAATATTTATATAAAACATATGAAAAATTTAAATTAATTAATTAATTTAGATTTTATTTAAATATCCCTCGATATTGTAAATTTTATTTGGATTTTTTTCATAAAAATCAAAATCTACTTTATCAATATGGGAAATAATCATAATCTCCCTATCCATTTAATCGCATTACATCTAGTGTTCATTTTTCATTATTAAAGAGAGAAATTTTGTTTCTCAGGCTACTAAAACTCATAATATTGATGCCTTCTACGATTAGTAGTGGAAAAATGATATTTTTGACAAAAACGCTATGTAAATGAATCGACCTGCTGGGAAGCAATTGGATTTAGCCTGTATAAAAGATGCCAGGTGAATTGCAAAAGAGTTGGGAGTGCTTCGGCCGCAAAAGAGATTAGAGAATAAAAACAAATGAATTAAGAGTGAGATCTATTAGTTTACGTTGTCAAATAAAACTTACGATGATTCTGACGGGCAATTAAAACAAGGGAACTGGAAAGCATGTGTGCGTATATTTAATCTTTAATATTCTAATGATATTAACTTTGGGGTGTTTCTCGTTTGCTTCGTACCCAATTCTCGACGGCTATCTGCAAATGATTGTAAATAACTTCATTTAACTTGGTCGAAAATACTCTATGTTTTATTTGGTTCTCAGATATATAAAAACATGCGATTTAGCATTTCACTGATCCTGATTATCGTTAACCATTTACAAGGGCAATAATTTATTCAAAATGGACTGAAAATCCGTCAGACAAACACCTCTAACTTTCCATGGATCGTCAAACCACTTATTAAGGGGTCTCGATGAGAAATCTCTAGTATTACTACTACGTGTATTCAGCACAATAGTAGTAGTATCTGCTACAATGGCATTTCAGATTGTTGGTATCATTAAACATTTCTTTCGTGTACTTCTAAAGTTAGCAGCATAAGATCACTGACAGCATTTTCTAAAATTTAAACATTAACTGATATCAATTTGGTTATTTGTTCCTCCATTGTTTGATCTCTACGTAATTTTAAATCAAATCAAATCAAATAATTTATTTTACTTATTTATTTATATATATAAAAAATTTGAGAACTAGACACTACGTGTCATATGTGTGGTTCAAATGAAATCCAAATGTTTAGTCTTTTGCTTGGTTTTCTTCCATAATAAGATCTTCCATAATGTGAGCTCCAATCCATACATTTAAACATTTTATATACTTCCTAGAATGTTTTCGCCTTATTTTTCTGTTTTTAATTTGGAGTTCAATCTCTAATTTTTTTTAGCATAATCCCGAACAACTATTACTACAGACTTTGTCGAATTACAACTAAAAATTAAATCAAATTCCAAAAAATAATTTTTCTTTAAAATACAAAGGAAAACACACGAAATTTTAGAGTTGTGTATCTACTGAGGAAATGGCGAATTAGAGATAACAAAATTGTGCCTAAAATATAGCACCACGACCCAAAGGTTCTCTAATGTTGTAAAGCGTGGTCTAGCTTATTGGACGGAAGGTTAATAATTCTAAACGAAGTAATTGGGGAAATAAAGCCGGCGACGCTAAGATGGGACAGCAATATTAATGGTATGTGAACGGTATAGGCTATGTTTATTGCCATACATCAGACTCGGTTTCGATGTTAAAATTAATCACGACACTTAAAACGCCCCTTTCTCTGTATCAACCGATACGCTTAAGATGTTTCATAGGTTTTCATTTATATTTTAAGAATTTTTCTCATTAGTGGGGTAGTAATGAGTTTAAATCCAATTAGGCGACCAAAACAATTTTTCTCATCCCGCAAGAAAATAAAATTAGCTAGCGGTAATAATTACAACAAGATACTCAAAGCAAGTGAAATGTTTTCAAAATTAGAAGCAGATTATGTTGCTATAAAATATGCATGGTTGGTAAAATTACCTTAACTAAGAATAATAGAACCAATAAAAAATGTCGAATTTGTATTTTTTCCGCATTGAATGGACCTAATACGCTGAAATAAAAATAAACAATTTAGTCTAGGTAGTCCTACAGCGCTCAACAGTCTACAATACCAAATAAGTCCACCTTCTACAATATAACCCCAAATTTTGTATTTCCCCTGAAATGTCTTGATAAATGCAATAAAAGTCTAAATACAATGAATTTTAAGATGACTTACATCACAAGGAATTTCTAATTGTTTTACGGTCGCTTCGCTTACGTGAGTTTGCATTTTATTAGTGGAGGTATAAATAGTGTGTAAAGAAATAATACAGGGGAATAGTAGTAAATATTTGAAGTCTACGTATGTACATATAAACAATACGACATGAACTTTTGAAGTTTTGGAGGCAATCTCAAAGACCCTGCAATTACCAAAAAAATTTGTAACAAAGTCGCAAAATCCTCAGGTGTGTTTAGAAAGGTGCTATTGCTATATAGTACAACAATAAAAATTTAAAATCACATTTATTTTGTACCAAAAATCTACTAAAATATTAAATTAATTTTGTGTATACTTGAATTGCAATATAATTATATCTACTGTACTATGTATTACACTTTCTTGACACACACCTTTAGTAGATAAAAATAATAAAATATATTACGGTAAATTTTAATAAATCGTAGTATGACTCACTATTATGTCAACTATAGCACAAAAAAAGATTTCGACCCGCGACTTACCTAAAATTAGTAATATCCAAAAGAAAACAGAGATATCCAAACAAACTTTCATCATGTACACTAAACATTAATTCAATTATTCAATTGAATTATATTCATATATATCAAATGAACGAATATTATAAATAATATATACACAACATAAAGTAACTATGTATTTAAACTTTAAAATCACAACACAACATACACAGTACAAATTTTACACCATTTGCATAGTAGCCAAAACTTCAAACTCGTAAGTTGGTGAGCTTGCTTCGACGTAAACAACAGATCTAGTACAATTTACGAATGTTTCCAATTTCTTTTCATTTCTCTCCATAAAGTGAGCATATGTGTGTTTTCAGTTGTCAGCATGTTGTTAGTGTATGGATATGTCCAATTCATATTATATGAGGTTGGTATGTATGCAGGCCTATAAAAAGTAAACACGAAAAAAACCATAGAATCACTATAGAATGAACAAAAATTTTTTTTCCCATATAAAATGTTATATTTCATGTGTCACCACATGTTAGGGAGAAATGGTTTTACAAAAATGCTGTATTACAGTTCTATTTTGCTAATCTTCACGACGACGCATACTTTTTTCCGTTTTCTCGCCTTTACATATAAAACCGGTCGCATACGTCCTAATGTCGCTTGGGTCGTTTTTATGTTGAAACGCAAATCAAACATACAGTTTGTGATTCACCCAATTCACACTAGGTCTTTTGAGTCCGGTATCAATCTTCGTTTTTCCCTGCTTTACAAATAAAACCGAAAAAATGAAAACCGTTCAGGAACCGCGCGCAGATTTTAGCGAAAAAGCTAGATATAATTTATTTTCGTTTAAATAAAAATAAACGATTGCAACCAAAACTGCTATGCAAATTTTGTGCATACAACCAGTGCACCTAGAATACTACAGGCCACACTGCTTTCTATGTCATCAAATTTATGTCTACAGTTTATTCTTTGAACTATAGACGGCAGTCATGTTCATAAAAAGAATACACGAAAATAAACAGAAAAAAAAATATTTA
The DNA here is from genome assembly GCA_963691935.1 of Nephrotoma guestfalica. Lineage (NCBI taxonomy): Eukaryota > Metazoa > Arthropoda > Insecta > Diptera > Tipulidae > Nephrotoma > Nephrotoma guestfalica. The sequence goes on from OY829914.1 coordinate 141,773,660, forward strand.
TACGAGTGCTAAAAGTAAGGTTAGGTCTTCCCTTAAATTAAAAGAAATGTGTACACATTTTATACGTGTTTACATATTTAACACAATTTAAAATGCATAATTTTGTAATAATATTATGAATTAATACTTTCCAATAGCTTTTTATTAAATTTTAAAACATATTATTAAAATATTTTTCTTGTTGTTTGTTTACAATTTTTTTTTTATCAATATGACAGCTTAAGCACAAAAAAAATCAAAACAATCTTTATAATTTTAGTGCTGCCTACAATAGTCAAAGAAAGAACTGACGACATAAATTGACGTCATATAGCAAAATTTATAAAGCAGTGTGGCCTGTAGTATTCTAGGCGCACTGATACAACCCACAAAAAACCTCAATAAATTTAGACAAAATTTTATCAGTACATATGGAGGGGAGGGTACATATAAAAAAAATAAAAACTCGATATGTTAAGTAAAACAAATTTTATTTAAAAATACACAATTTTTTTATATTTAATTTTACTTATTTTTCGAAAAAACATAATGACCTTATGGTGTGTGTATGTACATGATAATTTCATTTACATTTAACTGGAAGGGTACATCTCTTCACACCTAATAAAAAATTGAAATAAAATTTGTCTTTTTGGTGTATTTTCTTGGCACGGTTACAACAACAATTCCATTAGCTAAAGTAAAACTTGGTAAAAATAAAGGTCGATTTATATTATCCGTTCCAGTCAGTTCCTGCACGTATCGTGTCAGACATCATCAATTTATACTATCCGTTCACACATTTTCTTCGTATGATTATCGTATATGTATATTCGTATTTTTTGGTTACGTATAAAGTAAAAGAGAACTTAGAAAAATTCAAAAATGTTTTAGTAGCAATTAAATGTTTGTGTATGCAAGTTTGGGAAATAAAGTTTATCACGAAATATATATATAATTAAATAGAAAATAGGTTATACCAAGAGAGAATATTTTTACATTTGAAATTAGAGGATTTGTGCATATATGCTCCTTACTTTATTACGTATATATGCCCCTTACTTTATTTTACTTTAACAATTTTTTTTATATTTATTATAGTGTATTAGACTAAAACAACTATAAAATATATGGGATAATTTAAAAGAGCATATAAGTAAAATATAGTGGCGACAAACATTGGCATAAAAAAATAGATTGGCATGAAAAGAATATAAAAAAATATTATTTATTAATTTCATACATGCTGCATATATTCGTATCTTTGGCTACGTATAGACTGAAGTATATAACAAAAAATCCAAAATTGTTTTAGTAGCAATTTAATTTTTGTTTTGTTGTTGTTGTTGGAAAACATATGAATTCCACTTTCTTCGCTATTCTTTCGTATTTTTTCTCTTTCAGACATCAGACAAAACATTATTTTCAACAGTATTTGACTATTTGTATGACACGATACGTGCAGGAACTGAACCGCACGGATAATATAAATACTCCTATAGAAAATATATGTAACAATGTTTTTTTTGTCTGACACAATACGTGCAGGAACTGAACGGAACGGATAATATAAATAGGCCTTAAAGCAAAAAAAAATTTGGTTTTAAAGCTATAAACAGTACCAGAGAGCGACAAGATACATCGACAAAATACATTTGTCTGCCGGCGATGTCGCTTTGGTAAACACAACAAGTGCGTCAGCGCTAAGTGACGAAACAAGAAAAATAATAACAAATTAACCCTAAAATAATTCATTCATCTTTTTATTGACTCTATTTAAATTTTTTTTACATAAAACATTGTGTACAACATTCAAATTTGGTTGAAATTCATTGACAAAATGTTTCGAATATCGAATATTTCATTTCGACAAAATTAGCATAGATTATATGCGTTTAGTGCGTTTAATTATTATTTTTTGTTATCTTATTAATTTTATTTATTATAATTTTTTTAATACGTAATAAACACATTATTCCACTCGTTTAATTATTTCGCAAAAAAAGGTTTTTATTTATTTATTTATTTATTTATTTATTTATTTATTAATAGATTGACATAACAATTTTAGTAGAGGAAAAGCACATATGGAAGCATAATAAATGAACATCAACAAAAAAATACTTCCATTAGGCATAAAAACCTCAGATTTTTTCAAAAAACAAATCCACTCCATGCTAATACCCTCCATGTTGAGCTCAAGCTCATTTGTTACGGAGGATACTGCAAGAAGTGAATGCTTACAAACTACATACAAAAACAATATAAATAAATATAAAAATATTATTATACAAATGTATTGTCATTCAAGCGCGCCACGCTAAATAACCCGTTTTAAAAGATCTAAGCGACGCCGATTTCTTAATATCTAATGGAATAGAGTTCCAAAGAGAAATACCTCTAACAGAAAACGAAGTATTAAGAGACCTACACAAGTTTACAGGGGGAAGTAAACGTAAATTTGAAGAATAAGACCTACTGAACAATCTATCTATTTATCTTTTTGATAAAATCTACATGTCAAAAATGGTCTTGGCAAATTTTTATTTCATTTTTGTTTGTGTAAGTTCGGCTTCACCTTTTGACTAAAAAATTTTAGCCAAAAATGAGTCCCGTTAATAAAACCGGTTTTATCGGTAAAGGGATAAAGAAACGAAGATGGAGTAGCTTCTTTGACTGTGCGCTCGCATGTCGCACTCGCTCCGCAGGTATGAATATATACCTGCGGGAGCGAATGCGATATGTTAGTGCCGCACTAATTTCCGCAAGTATAAATGAACAGTGATGGCTGCCGCACGAAAATAGTATACGAGCTTGGCTCAACATATCAAAGTTAAAAATGTGTGATCTCAAAACGGCGGTACCAACTTTTATTTTTATTTTGTGCTATGTAGATAGTACATATAATGCAATTGTTGTTGTAAATATGCTAACAACGTCATTTATATTTTCATAGAGTTAAAAAATTATTTAGATCAATAAGAAATAGCAAAAAATAAAAATAAAAGTTGGTACCACCGTTTTGAGATCACACATTTTTAACTTTGCTATGTTGAGCCACGCTCGTACACCATTTTCATGCGGTAGCCAAACCCATTCAACGCACTAAAATTTGTTTGAGTTTTGTTGTTGTTTTTATTAAGTTTTTTATTCCTAGACGAACATTTTCTCTCGATTATTCTTTTTAAGTGGCAGCAAAAATGAACAAATATAATAATAATAACAATAATAATAAGAGGTGAATATACTTACCAACAAGTTGACTACTTTTTGGTAATAACTCCACGAATTTCCGAAAACCACGTACCGTACGATATTGTAATCAAAAATATCCCGAGAAACGAACCATTCATGATTTTTATGATAAAATAAATTCATACCTAGTTTAAGTGTAGAACTCTAAATTTTGTATGTAAACCGAAAACTCTGGCAGCACAACAAATTAAAACAACAAAAAATTATGAAAAATCATAATAATATTGAAAATATGCATTTCGGGATATCAACTGGACACGAATGATGAAATAAAATGCGGTGGAGGCGGGTGTGGAGATAATATGCAAAGGAGATATTATTTGTTGTTAATTTATTAATAATAAAATGAAATTAATGAAATCACATAACCCGTTAGAACCTCCAAGGCGTCAATTGTTGCTGGTTTATCAGCATAAACCAGTGACTTTACGTAGCCCCACAGGAAACAATCGAGAGGTGTCAAATCGCACGACCTTGGAGTCCAATTGACAGGTCCATTTTTCGAAATCAACTTATCGCCAAATTTTGATTTTAATAAATCGATGGTTGCGGTCGCCGTTAGGCACGTAGCGCCATCCTGTTGAAACCACATCTCGTCCGGATTAATGTCATCCATATTTTCAAACAAAAAAATCATTGATCATGGTGCGGTAACGATCTCCATTGACCGTAACGCGATCCCCGGCCTCATTTTTGAAGAAATAAGGGAGGAGAGATGATGCCACCAGCGTGTATACCGCACAAAACGGTGCATTTTTCTGGATGTAATGGAGTCTGTAGGGTCTCTTGTGGATTGGTATCACTCCATATGCTGCAATTGTGTTTATTAACAAACCCGTTAAGCAAAAATGAGCCTCATCGCTGAACACAATTTGACGATAAAACAACGACGGGTTATTTGCTAACTGCTCTAGAGCCCAATCAGCGAAAGAACGACGCTCATAATGGTCTCGTGGCTTCAATTCCTGCACCAGGTAGATCTTGTACGGGTGTAGGCCAAGATCTTTGCGTAAAATTTTCCATGTAGTGTGCGGACAGGGCCCCAATTTCTGCGAACGACGACGAATCGATAAATTTAGATCTTTTCCACACTTTCGTTTACAGCGGCGATATTCTCTTCAGTACGCATATTCTCGCTTGCTCATATGGACGATTATGTGCGCCATAAAAATCACGAAGTCGTTTATAAGTTGCGCGGATCGACGATCGATTTTCAAGTAAATTTTAATAATTTCGTAGCGTTGTTCAAGCGTGAGTCTATTCATGATGATCTGCCAGAGTATATGTTTCATAAAATTTAATTTTTTACAACTTCAAGTTCTATCAGGCTTAAAAAACGAGATGATTGAATTTTTTTATGATCTTATCAGATCAAAACTGGATATTACTTCTGTTACAAAAAACTTTATCGAAAAAATGTAGCTTCTAAAATAACTTGATCTAATCACTGTGTTTTACGTAGGCGGGTTAATGACTTAATATTCTCTTTGAAGCATACAATCTTCAAACCGATAATTGTTACGGTGTGATGAAAGAGGCAGATGCACCGCACCTACCTTGATTATTTAATCCTCCTTTTAACCTGGAATTTGCTAAGCCAATGACTCGAAAAATTGCCCCAGTTCTTAACTCAAGGAAAGATGAACTGTCGAATAGTGGGGTGAACGAATGGTGTAATAGTGAAACGAATAATTTATTTGTTGTTTGGGAATTGTAAATAAGTCGTTAGCAGCCAAGCAAGGCAATACTCTTCATAGTTTTTCTCAACATGTTACCCGTATGGATACTATATGATCTATAATTTGTGTTCGATTGTTTTACTTTAACATTATTGTGGTGAATATGACGATAAACTTCTTTAAGCTTTGATATCTATCAACTGGCTTATAAAATCAATCATGCAGCTTTATTGCAGGTCATTTTTAACTTATCTTATTTTAACTTATCTTAACTTATTTTTGTTATTTTTGATGGAACGCAGACACAACAAGTTGTGCGTTGGTATCTCTGAACAACGTAATTATTTTCTATAATGTGATTTTGTACTCAGAATTAAGAATAGCTTTTAAAGGCATATAACGGGTGTTTTTTTAGGAGGTTTGTTTTTCCGATAGATGTCGTTTTATTTTATGACAGTTGTTTTGACAGCTCAAAGTGGCATTTCTACTCAGTATTGTTTGGCAAATCATTATGAATAGGTTAACTCCAGAACAACGTTTTCAAATCGTGGAAATTTATTTTCAAAATCAGTGTTCAATTAAAAATGTTTATAGAGCACTTCGTGAATTTTATGGTGCACATAATCGTCCGTCAGAGACCACCATAAAGAACGTAATTACCAAATTTCGGTCTACATTCACTCTTTTGGATGCCAAGCCACCGACAAGAATGAGAAGAGTTCGTACAGAAGAAAATATTGCTGTCGTTGAGGCCAGTGTCGAAGAAAACGACAATTTATCGATTCGTCGTCGTGCTCAGCAAATTGGACTTTGTCCATCGACTTTATGGAAAATTTTACGTAAAGATTTGGGTTTGGTGCCATACAAAATTCAATTGGTGCAAGAATTAAAGCCACACGACCATCGTTTGCGCCGTGAATTCAGTGATTGGTCGTTAAATCAATTGAACGAAGATCCATTTTTTTACCGTAAAATTCTCTTCAGTGATGAGGCGCATTTTTGGTTAAATGGATACGTCAACAAACAAAATTGTCGCATTTGGAGCAAAGATAATCCACACGCCGTTCTAGAATTACCAATGCATCCTGATAAATGTACTGTTTGGTGCGGTCTATGGGCTGGTGGGATCATCGGTCCATATTTCTTTAAAAATGAGGAAGGACGACGCGTTACCGTGAATGGAAATCGATACAGAACCATGTTAAATGAGTTTTTGTTGTCAAATCTTGAAGATATGGATATGAATGAAATGTGGTTTCAACAAGATGGTGCCACTTGCCATACAGCACGTGAAACAATCGACTTATTGAAAGAAACTTTCAACGACAACATTATTTCGAGAAATGGTCCGGTGAATTGGCCTCCGCGTTCGTGCGATTTGACGCCACTCGATTACTTTTTGTGGGGATACGTGAAGTCATTGGTTTATGTGGATAAACCTCAATCGATTGACGCTTTGGAAACCAATATTCAACGTGTCATTGCTGACATACGCCCTCAAATGCTTGAAAAAGTGCTGGAAAATTGGACCTCCAGAATGACATTTGTGAAAAATAGTCGTGGTAGCCATATGCCAGAAATTGTGTTTAAATGTTAAATGCCAAAAAATTATCTACCAAATAAAAAAAAATTTTGGTAATTTCATAATTTTATATGTGTTTTATTCAAAAAAAAAATCGGCAACCTCTTAAAAAAACACCCTTTACATATTAATCAAAGTTCATCGGATGAATTGTACATAGGACGTATTTGTATACCTCTTTACAATACAACTAAAGAAATATTTGATTAGATCATGTTCTTTTCCAACATTTGATTTTTATCTTTATCCATGCGTATCTTGATTTTGATGTCCAATAAATCTCGATTTCGACTGTTTTCGATACAATTTTTAGGGCTATTTATGATTCTAGATGGTTTTCACGCTTATGAAAGAATTTTCATTCCTAGAAAACTTTAATCGTTCTAGATAAAATTTGATTTGCATGAAATTATAAATTAATCTTTGGGAAGTTCTGGATGATAGCCAATATTGGCCTTGTTAAAAGGTTTCTTAAAATTTGGTTTCGAAATGGAGTTTTTTTGAAGTTCTAGACTCTGGCCTATTACATTATTTTTGCCAGGAATGCAAAATTAAATTTCGTTAATTTTTTAATGCGAGCAAAGGTTCTATATATAAACGTCTCCCAACTTCAGGTCGTGAAAGAAGGATCGTATATTAAGTGTGATTAATTACGATTAGTTGATTTGGTAATCTGATTAGATTAGATAAAATAGTCTAAAGTATCACTAAATTATAGAATGATAGCCTATTGAATATAGCTGGTTATACTTCATGTACATAAACCATAGGCAATTTGCGAAGGAAGTACTTAGAAGACAAATTAGATAAAACAATCAAATTTTTGGGGAGTTCCGCTTTTTTTCTAGTGAAACTAATATATGAAAAATATACAGGTAAATACTAAATAGTAATCAATTTCTTTTTCATCAATAATATAAATTAAAAATCTACATTTAAGTGTCAAATTTATGAAAAAATAAGTGAATTATATTTAGCTTTATGATAGCTAACAAAGGCCATTTTAGCTGCGAATTTAAAGATCAAATAAAAGTGGCTTACAAATTATGCTTAAGTTTTAGTTAAACTATACTATAATCCCTTTAAATAAAAGTTCATTGAATCCCAAAACGGAAAATTATTGCAAACTTATTTACTTATTGGTCGCCATCTTAAATAAGTAAGCAAAATTAGCCGAATTGATTTTGCATACTTATTTGATGCGAGATGTCACAACCACTGTTCTTTATACACATGGATACGACATCAGTGACAAAAACCATATAAAACAACAGCAAAAAATGGGACTACTTTTTATAGTCATATCGCTCGTTTATATACATCTCTTGCAGAGTATTTCTGGAAGGTAGAACCGTACTGAGGATAGCTTTAATTTTCTGAAATTGGTTTTTATTAATATAATCAATAAACAAATAATACTCTTCAAATGATTTAACTCATGTAGTACCGCTTTTGTATGCAAATTTGTTCTTGCGATTTCCCTTGATATTTCAAATACGTACCTGCAAACAATTCGAATAAAAAAAAGAGTTTGTTTCTGTTTACATTAATTTGATTTTTGAAAATTCGGATTTAAGTCAAAGAAAGAAAATTTTTCTGTCTTTGTCACACACGTATAACTATTTTTGCTCTACCATATATTTTTTGTCATGTCGTACCCATGTGTGTATAGATCAGTGGTTACAACAATATGAATCGTTTTGTTTCTCATGAGAAAATAAATATTTTTGACCCATTTGTTCGTATGCTACTATATTTAGCTTATTTATTCAAAACAAAGACCTGGCGAGCTTACTTACACCCCGATTCTGGCGTTAAGGCTCGTAAGACTATCTTAATGGAGATAACTTTGTTAAGACTCTTTTTTTACGACCAAAGTCTTAACTGGCATTCTTGCAAATCCGTCTGAAAACTATGTTGTAGAAACTCTCCGAAGGTTAATAGAACGTATAAAAAGTTAGCCCAGGAATCATCCCAGGAAAATGCAGTGGCAACACTAAACTATCGCGATATATTTATCATCCCAGACAATCACTATCAACCTATAGTTTATCTCATCCCAGGATTTACCATCCCAGAAAAAACTACAGAGTTGACTATCATCCAATAATTTTCGCGCTGCTGTCCCCATATTAGCAAAACACTTTCCGAAAATAGTCAACGCGGAATATTTAATAATAATAATAATTTATGAGACAAAATATAAATTATCATAGCCCGATAAACTATAGCGACAGTTCACTGTAAATACAAAACACGAAATAATGCAGATATGATTATAATAAAAAAATATGAATAATCATTAATTAACAACAATTATAAATTAAATGTATGTATATTATTAGTTTTAAAAAATAAGACATATTCAACGAAAAATCTAAATTTGAAGACCTAAAATTAGAACTATCCATACTTGATCGCATCTACAGCCCGTATTATAAAAGGTTCGGATTAGGGAGATTATTAATTAAATGTGACGTACTAACATCTTCACATTAGGTTAGTTTCATTAGACTTCTATGCGTCCGAGCGACACAATTGAGCTTTAACCTCAAAAAATCATTAATTTACTCAAACTATCGATTTTTGGTGGCTTCTACAGCTTGTATTATAAAAGGTTCGGATTAGGGAGAGTATTAATTCAATGTGGCGTACTAACATCTTCACATTAGGTTAGTTTCATTAGACTTCTATGCGTCCGAGTGACACAATTGAGCTTTAACCTCAAAAAATCATTAATTTACTCAAACTATCGATTTTTGGTGGCTTCTACAGCTTGTATTATAAAAGGTTCAGATTAGGGAGAGTATTAATTCAATGTGGCGTACTAACATCTTCACATTAGGTTAGTTTCATTAGACTTCTATGCGTCCGAGCGACACAATTGAGCTTTAAGCTCAAAAAAATCATTAATTTACCCAAACTATCGATATTTGCTCGCACCTACAGCCCGTATTATAAAAGGTTCGGATTAGTGAGAGTATTAATTAAATGTGATGTACTAACAACTTCACATTAGGTTAGTTTCATTAGACTTCTATCCGTCCGAGCGACACAATTGAGCTTTAAGCTCACAAAATCTTTAATTTACCCAAACGATCGATATTTGCTCGCACCTACAGCCCGTATTACAAAAGGTTCGGATTAGGGAGAGTATTAATTAAATGTGGCGTACTAACATCTTCACATTAGGTTAGTTTCATTAGACTTCTATCCGTCCGAGCGACACAATTGAGCTTTAAGCTCAAAAAATCATTAATTTACCCAAACGATCGATATTTGCTCGTACCTGCAGCCCGTATTATAAAAGGTTCGGATTAGGGAGAGTATTAATTAAATGTAACGTACTAACATCTTCACATTAAGTTAGTTAAAAAATCGAATCGTTAATCGACGATTAACAGTCAGAGACCTTACTGGCATCGTTGAAATATCGGAAAGATCAGTGAAAACCATTTTGAAAGATCATTTGGGCCTAAGAAAAGTGAAAGCACAATTGGTTCCAAAATCACTGAAATTTTTGGAAAAACAGCGTCGCGTTGACCAGGATGTCATGAAACGTATTATAACTGGCGATGAGTCTTGGATCTATGCTTACAACCCGGAAACAGACGATCAATTGACCGAATATCGTGCCAAAGGTGAGCCGAAGACGAAAAACCCACTGCAAAGCAAGTCAATAATCAAGGTGATGTTGACAGTTTTCTTCGATTATCGAGGTGTGGTGCACTCCGATTTTCTTCCGACCGGCCAAACTGTCAACAAGGAATACTATTTGAGTGTTATGCGTATCGTTCCGCAACCACCGTATTCGCTTGATTTAGCTCCGTGCATTGGAGGCTATTCCGGAAATTGACTTTAACAACTGTTTCGAGGATTGTAAAAAACATTGGCACAAGTGTATTGAAGCCGGGGGGGGGGGGGGGGGGATTACTTTGAGGGGGACGAAATAGATTTGGAGAAATAAATAAAGAATTTTAAAATTATGAACAAAGTCTTACTATTTTTTGCCCACAGTATTATACGGATACACTGGTAATGTTGCCATTCAAAACTACATCAAATAATCAATTACACAACAAAATTAACAACAGGTTTCTTAGTTTTATCTAGTTCTACATTTAAAATTAAAAATCACTTCATATCTTAACGAGACAACGCAAAGTTTTATTCGTCGTAATTTTAATTCTAACGGGTTATGTGATTTCATTATTTTCATTTTATTAATAATTAATAAATTAACAATAAATAATATCTCCTTTGCATTTTATCTCCACCGCATTTTATTTGATCATTCGTTTCCAGTTGATATCCCGAAATTCATATTTTCTCGAACAAAATTTTCGAAAAATAATGCAGAAACTTAGTAATGGAGAACCAATTTCGTTATTTTTTGTTGTTGTTTTTATTTGTTTTGTTGCCACAGTTATCGTTTTACATACAAAATGTACCGAAACAAATAAACAAAAAATACAAGATCACGTGATCTCAAATGTAACCACAACAACAAAAGTATATGGTTTTACGTTTACACTAGATAGCACCGTATTTATTTTATCATTCAAATCATTATTGGTTCGTTTCTTGGGATATTTTTGATTACCATATCGTACGGTATGTGGTTTACGAGTATAACCAAAAATTAGATGTCAACTTTTTGGTACGTGCAGAATCTACTTAAATATAAGTCCTGCTCTAACTCTCATTGACAGATACCTATAGAAAAATAACTACCGAAGATTGTGTTGGTTACACTAAAAATCCTATGTAAATTTGATTTTTTTTTCATTTTTTGTTTGTTTCTGCACCAACACATTTATACTTAGTTATTTTTAAAAAAAAATTACTATAGAAAAAAATTACCAATGCATCGTTAGTTAGTTATTGTTTATTTCATATGTGTGGAGTTAGCAGGACTTATATTTAAGTAGATTCTGGTACGTATATTAATTCTTCTTATTAAAAATTGTTTGGTTTAACTTTAAAATTTAAATTAAAAATTTCAAAACTAATAGTGTGTTATTAAAATTTTTTTAAAAATATAATTAAAGAAAATATTTGCCTCATGAGATTCTTGCCTGAATTTAAATTGGTAAAGAATTTTATATGAAATTAAGCAATTATTTTATTTAATTTTAGTAGAATTTGCTAAATCAAAAAAAAATTATAATAATAATTTATTAAGCAAAATTAATATTCATGGTTAAACTTAGAATTAAAACCCAAATTTATATTTTTGATTTGTATTAGTATTTTATTAATAGATGCTACAGTTTAAATACAATATAAATCAATAATTGCATTTATGTATCATATTATTTTTCAAATTCTCGTTATAAAATAATTCATTAGAATAAAAATAAAATAGTCGCAAGTCACAGGTAATTTTCATACCGTATATTTCCTTATTTAAGCTAACTACTATAACCAAATATATCAAATATATGCTACAACCCATTCATTTTGCGAATGAATTAAGAAAAGTGGGCATAAATAATAATAATAGTTTTTATAAATAACTTATTACATAGAAATAATTTTATTCAGGGAAATTTGACAACATTTGTATCATTATTGAATATATAACTATCTATCCAATAATTGCCCAATAATAATCCAATAATTTTTATATTTTTATATTTTTATATTTTTATATTTTTATATTTTTATATTTTTATATTTTTATATTTTTATATTTTTATATTTTTATATTTTTATATTTTTATATTTTTATATTTTTATATTTTTGTATTTTTATATTTTTATGTTTTTATATTTTTATATTTTTATATTTTTATATTTTTATATTTTTATATTTTTATGTTTTTATATTTTTATATTTTTATATTTTTATATTTTTATATTTTTATATTTTTATGTTTTTATATTTTTATATTTTTATATTTTATGTACATATTTATATTTTTATATTTTTATATTTTTATGTTTTTATATTTTTATATTTTTATATTTTTATATCTTTATGTATATATTTATATTTTTATATTTTTATATTTTTATGTTTTTATATTTTTATATTTTTATATTTTTATATTTTTATATTTTTATATTTTTATATTTTTATATTTTTATATTTTTATATTTTTATATTTTTATATTTTTATATTTTTATATTTTTATATTATTATATTTTTATATTTTTATATTTTTATATTTTTATATTTTTAAATTTTTATATTTTTATATTTTTATATTTTTATATTTTTATATTTTTATGTTTTTATATTTTAATATTTTTATATTTTTATATTTTTATATCTTTATGTATATATTTATATTTTTATATTTTTATGTTTTTATATTTTTCTATTTTTATAATTTATAATTTTATACTTTTATATTTTTATATTTTTATATTTTTAATTTTTATATTTTTAAATTTTTAAATTTTTAAATTTTTATATTTTTATATTTTTATATTTTTATATTTTTATATTTTTATATTTTTATATTTTTATATTTTATATTTTAAATTTTTATATTTTTTTATATTTTTATATTTTTATATTTTTAAATTTTTATATTTTTATATTTTTATATTTTTATATTTTTATATTTTTATAGTTTTATATTTTTATATTTTTATATTTTTATATTTTTATATTTTTATGTTTTTATATTTTTATATTTTTATATTTTTATATCTTTATGTATATATTTATATTTTTATATTTTTATGTTTTTATATTTTTATATTTTTATAATTTATAATTTTATAATTTTATATTTTTATATTTTTATATTTTTATTTTTTATATTTTTAAATTTTTATATTTTTATATTTTTATATTTTATATTTTTAAATTTTTATATTTTTATATTTTTTTTTATTTATATTTTTATATTTTTATATTTTATATTTTTAAATTTTTATATTTTTTTATATTTTTATATTTTTATATTTTTATATTTTTATATTTTTATATTTTTATATTTTTATATTTTTATATTTTTATATTTTTATGTTTTTATATTTTTATATTTTTATATTTTTATATCTTTATGTATATATTTATATTTTTATATTTTTATGTTTTTATATTTTTATATTTTTATAATTTATAATTTTATAATTTTATATTTTTATATTTTTATATTTTTATTTTTTATATTTTTAAATTTTTATATTTTTATATTTTTATATTTTATATTTTTAAATTTTTATATTTTTATATTTTTTTTTATTTATATTTTTATATTTTTATATTTTATATTTTTAAATTTTTATATTTTTTTATATTTTTATATTTTTATATTTTTATATTTTTATATTTTTATATTTTTATATTTTTATATTTTTATATTTTTATATTTTTATATTTTTATATTTTTATATTTTTATATTTTTATATTTTTATATTTTTATATTTTTATATTTTTATATTTTTATATTTTTATATTTTTATATTTTTATATTTTTATATTTTTATATTTTTATATTTTTATATTTTTATATTTTTATATTTTTATATTTTTATATTTTTATATTTTTATATTTTTATATTTTTATATTTTTATATTTTTATATTTTTATATTTTTATATTTTTATATTTTTATATTTTTATATCTTTATTATCTTTATGTACATATTTATATTTTTATATTTTTATGTTTTTATATTTTTATATTTTTATAATTTATAATTTTATACTTTTATATTTTTATATTTTTATATTTTTATTTTTTATATTTTTATATTTTTAAATTTTTAAATTTTTATATTTTTATATTTTATATTTTTATATTTTTATATTTTTATATTTTTATATTTTTATATTTTATATTTTTAAATTTTTATATTTTTTGATATTTTTATATTTTTATATTTTTATATTTTTATATTTTTATATTTTTATATTTTTATATTTTTATATTTTTATATTTTTATATTTTTCTAGTTTTATAGTTTTATATTTTTATATTTTTATATTTTTATATTTTTATATTTTTATATTTTTATATTTTTATATTTTTATATTTTTATATTTTTATATTTTTATATTTTTATATTTTTATATTTTTATATTTTTATATTTTTATATTTTTATATTTTTATATTTTTATATTTTTATATTTCTATATTTTGATATTTTTATATTTTTATATTTTTATATTTCTATATTTTTATATTTTTATATTTTTATATTTTTATATTTTTATATTTTTATATTTTTATATTTTTATATTTTTATATTTTTATATTTTTATATTTTTATATTTTTATATTTTTATATTTTTATATTTTTATATTTTTATATTTTTATATTTTATATTTTTATATTTATATATTTGTATATTTTAATATTTTAATATTTTAATATTTTTATATTTTTATATTTTTATATTTTATATTCTTATATTTTTATATTTTTATATTTTTGTATTTTTATATTTTTATATTTTTATATTTTTATATTTTTATATTTTTATATTTTTATTTTTTTATATTTTTATATTTTTGTATTTTTATATTTTTATATTTTTATATTTTTATATTTTTATTTTTTTATATTTTTATATTTTTATATTTTTATATTTTTATATTTTTATATTTTTATATTTTTATATTTTTATATTTTTATATTTTTATATTTTTATATTTTTATATTTTTATATTTTTATATTTTTATATTTTTATATTTTTATATTTTTATATTTTTATATTTTTATATTTTTATATTTTTATATTTTTATATTTTTATATTTTTATATTTTTATATTTTTATATTTTTATATTTTTATATTTTTATATTTTTATATTTTTATATTTTTATATTTTTATATTTTTATATTTTTATATTTTTATATTTTTATATTTTTATATTTTTATATTTTTATATTTTTATATTTTTATATTTTTATATTTTTATATTTTTATATTTTTATATTTTTATATTTTTATATTTTTATATTTTTATATTTTTATATTTTTATATTTTTATATTTTTATATTTTTATATTTTTATATTTTTATATTTTTATATTTTTATATTTTTATATTTTTATATTTTTATATTTTTATATTTTTATATTTTGATACTTTTATATTTTTATATTTTTATATTTTTATATTTTTATATTTTCATATTTTTATATTTTTATATTTTTATATTTTTATATTTTTATATTTTTATATTTTTATATATTTATATTTTTATATTTTTATATTTTTATATTTTTATATTTTTATATTTTTATATTTTTATATTTTTATATTTTTATATTTTTATATTTTTATATTTTTATATTTTTATATTTTCATATTTTTATATTTTTATATTTTTATATTTTTATATTTTTATATTTTTATATTTTTATATTTTTATATTTTCATATTTTTATATTTTTATATATTTATATTTTTAAATTTTAATATTTTTATATTTTTATATTTTTATATTTTTATATTTTTATATTTTTATATTTCTATATTTTTATATTTTTATATTTTTATATTTTATATTTTTATATTTTTATATTTTTATATTTTTATATTTTTATATTTTTATATTTTTATAATTTTATAGTTTTATATTTTTATATTTTTATATTTTTATATTTTTATATTTTTATATTTTTATTTTTTTATATTTTTATATTTTTATAATTTTTATATTTTTGTATTTTTTTATATTTTTATATTTTATATTTCTATATTTTTATATTTTTATACTTTTATAATTTTTATATTTTTGTATTTTTTTATATTTTTATATTTTATATTTCTATATTTTTATATTTTTATATTTTTGTATTTTTATATTTTTATATTTCTATATTTTTATATTTTCATATTTTTATAATTTTATATTTTTATATTTTTATATTTTTATATTTTTATATTTTTATATTTTTATATTTTTATATTTTTATATTTTTATATTTTTATATTTTTATATTTTTATATTTTTATATTTTTATGTTTTTATATTTTTATATTTTAATATTTTAATATTTTAATATTTTTATACTTTTATATTTTTATATTTTTATAATTTTTTAATTTTTAATTTTTATATTTTTATATTTTTATATTTTTATATTTTTATATTTTTGTATTTTTATATTTTTAAATTTTTATGTTTTTATATTATATTTTTATATTTTTAATTTTTTATATTTTTATATTTTTATATTTTTATATTTTTATATTTTTATATATTTATATTTTTATATTTTTATATTTTTATATTTTTATATTTTTATATTTTTATTTTTTAATTTTTATATTTTATGGAATTTTTTATTTTCTACGTTTGACTTCATAAACCATTAATACTGGTAAGGATCTCGAACAAGTCATTATTTTAGCAAATATTAGCATAGCAGCTAATGGCTGAACCATAGATAGAATAAAAAATATAACGTAAGAAACGAAGATCAAGATTTATTTTCCAATTTGACGTTTTGGCCGTAGATAACTTAAAATATTAAGCACATTCATATATTTTTTTGGTACATTTCCTAAAATTTTGAATGAAACTACAATAGTTTTGAGTATAAACAAATTTATAACAACAAGTATCTGCTTTTAAAATTATAAAAATTATTTATATGCGGTTGAAATCACCGCAATTTGATAAATTATTTTTTTAGGTTAGGTTTAGAAAAATACAATTATACAGTGTACTGAAAATTAGTTTGATATTATATTCATATTAGTATATGTATACATGAATATTTTATAAATAGAAAAGATAAAATAAACGAATAATTCAAAATTTCCTTATATAAAAACTAAACATGCATACATTCAACGCACTAAAATTTGTTTGAGTTTTGTTGTTGTATTTATTAATTTTTTTATTTCTGGACGAAAATTTTCGCTCGTTTATTCTTTTAAGTGACAGCAGAATTGGAATATAAAACGCAATCTTTGTTCTTCTTTTTATTTCCCAATTCTGATTATGCTCGAATATATGTAAATCCTATCTCTCGCTCTCTTAAGTTATTTATTTTATTCTTTTTATTCTATCTATGGTTTCCACTTAAGACAACATTTAATTAAATTCAATATTCCTTATTCATATACTCGTATTTTTGCTATAAGTTACGTATTTAGTTTTTCTTCTGTCACTTTCTTCGTTTCCAATTTCTTTTCAATCATCAAGAATACTAGTTTTCTGTCTAAACTTTAAAATCATTTTAGATAACCCAGTCCACTATTAAGTAATCTTATTTATTTCTTATAGTATGAGTATACCTTCCATTTATTTAATTTCTCTGATATTAAATTATTATTAAAATTTTTTCGTTAAATTATATGTATTGTTATTCATCAATCTCCTCATTTTCAATTTCTTTTAAGCCGAAAATATCATGGAGCTAGCGAAAGCCACTCAATTAGCTGTCATATTAATGTTTTGTAATGTAGTTACCTTATTGGCTTGAACTATACCGTTTTACAGGCTAATACATCAAAAGAGTACACTATATCAAAAAAAAACATACACCTTATTTTTTTCATTAAATTCATATATTTTTACAGTTTTACACAACATCTTTAGTATTTGTTTTTTTCTTTCATTTATTAACTAATGAATCGGCTATATGATTCAACATTTTCGGATCAGATGACCGTATAACTACATAATGGCGTCAAAACCTGCACTAAATAGTAAGAATCTCATCGCTACCGTCAAACACGGTGGAGAAAACGTCATGGTATGGGGTGCAATGGGGGCCGGGAGGGTCGGAGATCTGGTGTTTGTGGAGACTACCATGAATAAAGAACAATATTTGCAAATTTTACAGCATCATTTAAAAAGCAGTACGACAAAAAATGAAATATCTGGGTATATTAGCTTGGTTTAAGACAACGATCCCAAACATGCATCCCACTTGGTAAAACACTGGTTGATCTACAATGTAAAATTCATTTTACTGAACCCTCCACAATCGCCAGATTTCAACCCCATCGAACATCATTGGGATGATTTGGAAAAACGGGTGCAACAAAATGATATTAGAACGTAAGCCGATTTAAAATCTAAATTAATCGAAGATTGGCAACAAATTACGTTGGAACCAACAGGAATATTTGTGCATTCAATGCAGAATCGCCTAAAACAGGACATATCTAAGAAAAGATGGCACACAAATTATTAATTATATTTGTTATTAATAAAACTATGAACTGTATGTTTTTCTTTGGATGTATGTTTTTGCTTTGACCACGTTTTGTTAAATTGTTGTTGAATAAATTAATTAATTTTTATATTTTTTTTTTGATTTTTTTAAATGTAATATTATTGGTTAATAAATGGAAAAAAATCAAACACTAAAGATGTTGTGTAAAGAAAATATATGAATTTAAAGAAAAAATAAGGCGTATGTTTTTCTTTGATATAGTGTAAGTTGAAAAATACTATAAACTAGAATTGTTAAATAATAACAAAATTAATCACGTAACGAAAGTAATCGAAATCTTGCTCAACATCAAACATTCTTATTATACCGAACGTGTATTGAACTTTCCTTGCTATACAATTAGTAGTACATACAGAGTATGTTATTTAGTTTCTAACCATTCCATTTAGAAAGTTTTGTATACAGAACTTTACATTATTATCATTGGAGAGGGAATAAAAACTAAGAAACAAAAAATAAGAAAAATTTGTCTTTCTTTATTTTGGTATTTTCTTCTTTACGATTCTTTTGGTATATAATATAAGCTCATAAAAATTTTCAGATCAATTTTTAAGGGATTTCTGAATTTAACAGACACACGAATCTAAACTTAAACCCAAATTTTATCGAGAGGAGATATATTTCTCTAACCGTTTTTCTTTGTGTTATTTTATTTTAAATGCTTTGGTTGTGATTGTGCTCGTATCAGTGGTAAATTTTCTCCCTCAATATCAGCAAGCTATACATACGGTATATAAAAATAGAAAAGGAAAAACAAGCGCAAAAAAGGGAAAAAGCATATATATAATTTTCAGTGTTAAAAAACTCAGTGTTTTTATTTTCATTTGTTTTCTGTAGTGTGTATCATCGCATCGCCGTCATCGTGCAAATATTGTTTGTAAACAAAATATAAATTAATTTGGTTTTAAAATTTATGATTGGAAAATTTCCAAAAAAAAATTTAACCTTTAGTGTATTTTTTTTAGTTCAGTGATTATTTATCAATCATTTGTGTGTCGGGAGAATAAAAAAATATTTTTTTTACATTAATTTAAAAATAGAATTTCGCCTGCTTAATTCAATATTAGTATTAATGCTTGCTAAAAATTAATAAAAAAATGATCTGCACCCTTTATGATGGGTGCTCGACATTAAAATTTAATTTTACGTGCATGGTGTATGCAATAGTCTAGTGAAGCTAGTTTATGGTGTTGTCAGTAATTTTATTTGCCGTTTCTCACTATTTTGACGATAGACAGTCACTGTGAAATTAAAATATCCAATTATATTCTTTGTGTTCTCTGCTTATAGTTTGTTTTGTTAAATAAACCGAAATGAAAAATTAATTTAAATTTAACATAAGATAGTAAACATAAACAAAAACATTAAAATTAAGTAGAAATTATGGCTCAATTTGTGACCCATATACAGCCAACTTTAATGGAGGCGGCTCAAGGTCATTTACCTCATCATCACGGACACCAAGTTGGAATACAACATGATTCGCATTTGCCACATAGCGGGCATAATATGCCATCGCCACCTTACCAACACAATATCCATTCACATCAACATCATCACACATATAAACATAAATCGAGCAGCAATCATCATGAAATGCACGCAATACACCAGACGGTAAGTAACTATAAATACATGATGTCTAAACGTGACAAAGTTTTACCACATTTCGAGTATGAATAATGAACATGAACGGGACGAGTACGAGCTTTCGTACTGAAATACATTATGTTGTTTTCAGTTCGTTTAATTTAATTTTCAAATAATAAATTTTGATATAGCCCACGATGGGTCGCGCAATAACGAAATGGAATGATTATTGATCATAAATATTTGCGTTTGGGATATCGTTGTAACCAGCTATTTTTTATTCTGCGCACAACAAACGAATTATTTTCGAATTTTTCATTTCATAGTAAGAATAAAATCGTATGTATAATACCTGATGACATAGAAAAATGTATTGTAATAAAGTTTTAGGTCGCCTGAGATTAATATACTACCAACTCACAACTTTAACTGTTTATTTTTTAGAATACGGGGTAGGTAACCCTAAAGCGAGATAAACGAATAACTCAAAAACTAGTTATTTTATGAAAAAATATTCTAAAACGACTTGCTCGATTTTAAGGGAGAAGTTGCTTGATGTAATTACATTAGATTTCAAGTTAAGTTAGTAAAGGCTAGAAATGACGACCTGCGTCTTTTCTTCACGTCTAACAAAATATTGATGCATACTTCTGAAATGATCTTTTTCGATATTTATAAAGGTACATAATTCGTTGGTATTACTCCACATTTGCCTTCTCTTTTAGGTATTCCCATAAAATTAATCGAGGCATATTAATCTGGTGAACGAGCAGGCCATTTCACATCCATCGACTTTTAAAATGCTTTTTCAATCAGCAGTTCGACAATGAGACACTGGACATTATTCTTCATGCAACCGAATATTCATTATTTCACCTCTACGTAGTATAAAAATCTATATTTCTGTCTAAGTTTCCTCCCATTATTCAACATCAATCATTAAACGACAATGTCTTGTCATTATAGATAACCAGTTACTCCGTATATATTGAGTTCAATCTGGATTGATCCGGGATTGAAATTTCAACATATACTGGATCGAATCAACTTCGCATAAACTCGACTCAATCTAAAGTATTTGTAGAGTTGAGTTAACTCAATCTTAAAAAATGTCAATGTAATACTGTGGACAAAAAATAGTAAGACTTTGTTCATAATTTTAAAATTCTTTATTTATTTCTCCCCCTCAAAGTAATCCCCCCCGGCCTCAATACACTTGTGATACACTTGTGCCACCGTTTTTTCAATCCTCGAAACAGTTGTTAAAGTTAATTTCCGATCTAGCCTCCATTGCGCATTGCGATTCACGTTTCAAATTCACAAGCACGTTTTCACGTCTTCAATTGACTCAAAACGGTTTCCCCGGAGCGGTCGTTTGAGTTTGCGGAACAGCCAGAAGTCACACGGAGCTAAACCAGGCGAACACGGTGGTTGCGGAACGATATGGGCGAGAAAATCACGTAAAACCAATGCAGTATGGGAAGGTGCATTATCGTGGTGCAAAAAGCAAGAGTTGTCGACCCATAATTCCGGCCTCTTTACGAATAGCTTCGCGCAAACGACGCATAACACTCAAATAGTATTCCTTGTTGACAGTTTGGCCGGTCGAAAGGAATTCGGAGTGCACCACACCACGATAATCGAAGAAAACTGTCAACATCACCTTGATTTTTGACTTGCTTTGACGTGGTTTTTTAGGCTTCGGCTCACCTTTGGGCACGATATTCGGCCAATTGATCGTCTTCTTCCAGGTCTTAAGCATAGATCCAAAACTCATCGCCAGTTACAATACGTTTCATGACATCCTGGTAGTCGGAAAGCATTGTTTCACAGAAGTCAACGCTACACTGTTTTTCCAAAAAATTGAGTGATTTTGGAACCAATCGTGCTTTCACTTTTCTTAGACCCAAATGATCTTTCAAAATGGTTTTCACTGATCCTTCCGATATTTCAACGATGCCAGTAAGGTCTCTGACTGTTAATCGTCGATTTTCGGTCACCAGTTCCTTGATTTTATTAACGTGTTGATCATCAGTTGATGTTGATGGCCGTCCTAGACGTGGTTCGTCGTCAACAAGTCGATCCTTTTTGAACAATTTGTACCAATCAAAAACACTTGCTCGCGACATACAATTATCACCGAAGGCCTTTTGCAAAAAAAAATAATCGCCGAATGCACTTTTTGTACTTCAGAAAGCCAAGCGTATACTAAACACTAATGATTATTTTGACGTGACGTCATACAAACATATTTCGACGAATGGTTTTCCGCGCGAAATTTAAATTAAAAAGTCTTACTACTTTTTGCTCACAGTTGGCTTAGGGTCGGTTATTCTCTGTATCATAAAATTTATTACTCGACTGTCGCAACTATGGATTGGGATCGAAATACCTCGTCAAATAATTTTCCGAGAAATTTTAATTTGACGTTAAATCTAAAAACTGCTTTTAAAATAACGATTACTTAAAATAGTAGAAATTTTGTAATCGTTCTGTGTAGTTCTGGTGTAGTTGGAGCCACAATAAATTACCGATTAATATAATAAAACCTTGGCTAGAGCAAGGACAGATCGTTTAGCATGTAGTCCGCGACTCCCAATAACAACAATTTTAATGGAAAGTTAAAATAAACTAAATTAAGCTAAATTTAATGATCGTTAAGAGTCTTAAATTTTAATGCAAAACGGATCGAAATATTGAGGATTTTCGCCATTTTGTATTGATACTGTATGTATTATTTACAAAGTTAAACATTTCCTTTTAGATAAAATTGTACTTATAAAAGGCAAAATCATTTTCGCTGTTTAAATTTCAGAAAACCTACAAGGTTGATAATTTAATCTTTAAATTTATTTAAATCTTTTAATTCTTTGACGTTGTTTGTAAATGCTAAACTTTTTAACGTCATAGCAACAATTGAAAAGCCCCCATTGATTCTGTCACTTCCGATACACATATTTTCTCCAAATTTTGCAAGGATCTCTGTAGAAATTTTCTCAAAGGTTAAGTATGAAGTTTGATTCCGAAAAGTTAATCCGCCTGGGCTGTAGAGAAGTCGTATTATGGTGAAACAAAGCCTTTTTTATCAATACTCCTCATCTCCGATAAAATTTAAAACATTCATTTGGATAAATTTTGTTTGAAATTTAATTTACAATTTTTTTGTTTTAATAGTTTTTTCGTAAATGCTATATGTTTTTCAAAATATTTGCAAAAATCGAAAAAGTTAAAAATCAATTTATGGAAAAAACCTAAGTATGAAGTTTAATCCCGATCAATCAATTCGTATGAATTGGGCTGTATCGGGACCGAATTTTTGCATTATTAGTTCGTAAGAGTTTTTCTCATAAATGATATATGTACTTTTCAAAATATTTGCAAAAAATAGATGCTATGGAGGCTGCCACTTCCGATGTACAAAAAATCATTTGGGTCTCCCAATTTATGAGAAAAGCTTAAGTATGAAGTTTCATCCCGAGCAGTTAATCCGTCGAGGCTGTAACCAACACACATATTTAGGGAGCAAGGCGCTACATACGCACACACACATACACATACACTTCACAAACCCACCCACCCACAACACACACACACACACACACACACACACACACACACACACACACACACACACACACACACACACACACACACACACACACACACACACACACACACACATACACACACACACACACACACGCACACACGTGTTGGGCATATTGTTTAAAATGCTATGTATCTGTAGTTAGCAACGAATGATGTTTTGGTCGTAAAGCTTGGCACTATGCTGCATTACATCTAAACTAGGACCATTCTGCATTCACACATTTAGCCTAGACTTGTTACACAGTTGTCGCTAGTGGCTAAATTATTATTTTAATTTATTCACTTTATGGAAGATAACATTGAAACACTATTGATCAAGGTTTCATTTGATATATTTTTCCAATAACCTACTTGCCTCGTTCGACTGCCTCCATTCGGCGGTGAAACCACCAAATCAATATCCGAGACCAGTATTAATCATATACAAAGCTATAATTAATTTTGTGTATAGGTACAATAGTTAGAGTATGTAAAAGGTGATTTTAAAGTTCTTAATATTTATTATAAGACTATCATATGAAAAAATGTAATTTTAGTGCTGGTTAATTTTTTATTTTCAGTGGTCGTTGAAGAGTGAAGCTGACAAAAAAACTGTATAAAAAGTGCTGTGAAATCAAGCTTCAACGTGATAAAATCTTTGAAGCAAACGTTTTAAGTTCCCATATGATCAGCTTGAAGTATTGGTACTTAGATGAAGTGAGCACTTTAATGTTCCAGAGCATTTAAAAATTTGTGAAAAGCATTATTTGATTGATCCTATAGAAAAAGTTATCAAGTTCCTTCCATATACCAGGATATTATAAAGTATAGTAAAAACCGGAATATTGATTATTCAACAATATAGCTCTGAAGCGAAGATATACGTGCATCGTTAAGCAACAGCTGACTAACTCATCTAAAAAATGAAGCTTCTTTTTAAGAGGCAATATGTAGTACAGCTTTGAGGCATAGGCTAGAGCAAAGAAAGTTAGCAACAGGTACTCAACGGTAACAATTTCGGAGATCTTTATAGTCTTCTTTCCCATCAGTTCTCGTTATTAGGCTCAAAAATAATAAATAACGATTACAACAAAAAAAAATCCCAATTATATATTCTATTTCTTATAAATAATTAACTCAATGTTCATGATAAACTATCGCTTTGTAGATGGGTGACCATTAAAAATTTAAGGCCACGGCAGATCATATTGTTTAATTTGAAACTAAAGGTAGCTGAAACGGATCATCAGACAAAAAAGGAAAACGTTGTATTAACTTTTGACGTATTAGTGGAGGTTTAAACTATGATCGAGCATGCGAGATAGTCCAACAAAACATACACAACAAGATTTTCTTATTGTACGATGCTCTTCGTCTTCAAATCAATAAGGAACAATTTGTTGAAAGGTATTTTCAAACACCTGATAGAATTGTCAGTTGGAATATAGTTAAGGAATTGTAAGAATGTGAAAAAATTAATGAGATCTAAATTATGTCCAAAGTAAACCTTCTATCATATATACCCTAACACTTTTGAAAAAAAATGAAAATAAAATTAGCAAATTTTGAGCAGATCATTAAGGATCGCATTTTTGATGATTTAAATAGTAAGCTATTCACGATAAAAATTCACATAAAAGTGCATTCTGAGGGCCTGATTTATAGCAACTAACTTCTAAGAATGTTCATATCGGCAAAATAAAACCAACTACAAAGAAGCCTATTTTAAGGAAAAATAAAAATCTTAAATGGTCTTAAGTTGTAAATGTGTTACCAAAAATTTACGAAAAGTGAAAGAGAAAGCTTATCCTCTCGATTTCCCTGTTCTACTTGTATTTGCGTTTTGAGTTTCTGTACAAGATATTTTCAAAATTCAGGTAATTTTTCATAATGTTGAAAACAATGTTGTTGCAAAATCATCTAGCGACACCTCAAAACCGCATTGTGTAACAAGCCGAATATATCTTGTCAAGAAAATAAATTATAGAGCTGATCTATAAGAAGAAACATTGAAATTAAACGTCAAATCTTCCTATCTTTCATATAAACAAATAACGCAAAAGAAAAAACTAAAAAAGTTAATTTATAACCAACAAAAATGGAGATAAAAGCTCGGGAGAGAAAAAATACAAAATTGCTTTTGTTTTTGCGAATATAATTCTGCAGGCAAATTCAAGTTAACTAGTATTCGATATACAAATATGATTGTAGTAGACCTTTGATTTTACTGGGTGATCAAAAAACATTACTATATAAATAATATTTCTTGATAGATATGGTTCACTTGTAAATCAAAATAAATCTAGCGGCGTTTGGTTTCTCCAGGTTCATCTAAAAAATATGTTATTTTTCTATCTATAAATTGTGTGCTTGGTTCCTATCCTGTTTCTTCAATTTGAAAATTTTAAATAACACTAGAAATAAAATAATCATATAGTAAGCCAATATCATATAGTAAGTCATGGGACATCGGGCGTTTGGTTTGAAACTATTCCGACTAGGTGTAGCTATTAAATTATTTTTAATTTATGATAACTGAAATTGTACCATTTGGATTATTTGAATAATAAAAAAATTAAAAAATAATTAAAATTTAGTTACATAATAAAAAATTTATGCCGCTTTGTACAAATGTGAAAGCAATGTTTAATATTAGTTATTAACGTATTCATAATTTAATTTAATCACCGGCATGGATGAAGGGATTTTTTAAAACAAACTAGATATCGTTTTGTTTTATTTTAATATAAACTTTTGATGTAGAGAAAACTACAAACAACAACTACAGCAGAATTAATAAAAATGAAGTAAGCGATTTGCCGTATATTCCTCTTTTCACTTTTATATCTGAACTAATAAATATTTATTAAAAACTAATATTTGATATTTGTAATAGATAGTGGAACGCTCTAGAGAAAAATTGCTGTTTTGCCCAAGCAGACCTTAAACCTGATTATGTAGTATAACCAAATCCTTATTATGTAGAATAACTACACCCTTACCGCATCAGCATTCCTCCTCAGTTTTACCACTGTTAATAAGAACGTATCAGCTTTTACGTTTGCAAATGTACCCCAGACAAATTCCGAATAGATTTTGTTTGTATCTGAAATTTTACAATTCTAAAGCCTTAAGGGCTTTGTAACTCAATGTAACTATAGAAATTAGTAAATATTGTTGAAATAATGAAGAACAAAATGAACTGGTATAATGTGTTATACTTTTTATCAAATATCAAATACTTTTGGTGTCGAGTCGAAACCAACACAAATGTATTCTAGAGGCCGAACTGTACTTGAGTATACACCGATCATAATGCACCTAGAGTACCATGCAGTACTGCTTGATACGTCATCAAATTTATGTCTACAGGTTATTTTCTGAACTGTAGATGGCAGTAATGCTCATAAAATATTTTCGAGATTTAGAGGTTTAACGAAATGTTGAATGCATAATATAATAACAAAATAATGGTGCAACAAAATAATAAACAAGGTGCACTGACTGTACGCGCACACAGCTATACTTCAAATAGAAGTAAAAACCAATACTAAAAATTATAATAAATAGAAGAAAAATGTAAAATAGAAGTGGAAGAGGAGGAGCCAGCTTTAATTATTTTTTAAATTTTCGATGTTTTATTTTGCTTAGTGTGGATTTTGAAGTGATGTACGAAATGAAATTTGATAACAATTTATGTTTGGCTCTGTAATTTTTTGAAATGAAGAAATAAAGCAATTATTTAAAGCACCATTTTCGCAACATTTTTGATTGGTGGCACATTTTTAATTCGTTAATATTATTGACTATAGTCCTTTTACATAACAATTTTATTTCTAAAAAAAAAATGAAATACGATAGTATACTGTATAAGGATAATAATTACGTACTTGTTACTGTAAAGCTTCCACAAATTTTTATTTTATTTTTCGTTTATATATTGTTTCGTTTTTAATGACATATAGCAATACCATGCCATAGTCGACCGAAAATTGTATATATATTCCAACAGTATGACTTGTAGAATACATTTGTGTTGGTTTCGGTCGGGCTAATTCAAATCAAATAAAATTGCCAAACATTCTGTTATGGACCCGGTTTTTCATTTTTAGTTCATTCAAACATTTAAAATTAATACAAAACTACAATAAAATGAATATAAACCACAAATCTATACATGGAAATTCAACAGAATTTTCAATTTTGGATGTAAGTTCCTTTCATAAAGATTTGTATAATTTTCCTCGCATTTCAGCAAGTTAATAAACTGCACTAATTTATTTTTCAGAATGATCACTTGTGCTTGTGAAATTTGTAACATTCATTCTGGACCATTAGTCTGGGTTTACAAGGTTTTAACCTTATATTTGTCGATTTTTTCAGTTTAATAACAATTAAAAGTTTAAATAACCGAATCCTTTCTATAAAATAAATTAGCATCGATAGCGACAGCAACAAATAAAATTAAAATGACATAAAATATTATCGTAATTTGAAATCTTTTCCGCAATTCTTCTGGGAATATTGAAACTAATTCTATTTTTGTGGTTATTTCAGTTGATAAACTAAATTTTTTCAGTTTTATATTCAAATTTTATTATTCACAACTGCACCCAACAACTGTATAAGAAATATATCATACAAAGCATGACTTTTAAAATTACCAAGTGCAAACAATAATTTTTTAAATCAACATAAGGAAAATATAAAATTATTTATTAATTAATTATCTTGACCAGAAGGATGTTGTTAGATTCTCTAGTGTAGTCTTACCTTTAGCAAACTAAATATCCACCAAAAACTTATTTGTTAAAGTAAGTGTTGTCAAGTATACTCTTGGATAAAATTTTAATTTATAATACGAAAATTATGTCATCATCATATTATCCTATTAAAATAAAATAACAAGGCACAATACGTATACTTTTAGTACATAATCTCATATAATCCGAGTATATAAGATTCAATCCTTTCTCTTAATAAAGATTTTTTGAATCGGAAGAAATTTATTTTTATCCTTAAAGCACAATACGTCATACTGAGCTGTTATGATACATGAATGTATATATTATGTATGTTTGGAATTTTAAACAGACCCAGAATTATTGAATAAATTTTCTTTTTATGGTTTTCTTGTTCTACTGGACCGAGCACATACAATTTACTGATAAATTTTTTGTCGAAAAGTTTACGAGATGAGATTGCGCAAGATTTACCCAAAAAAAGAAAATAAAGCTGTAGCGTTCTCCGTTTTGTTGATTTGCTTATCTGGCATCATATAAAAATTACGTTTTTCGGTCACAGTTTTTTTATTCGATCCAGAATGTCTGGAGCCGATTAAATAATATAACGAATTGATTGTTTGTGTTTTCTGGTATAAACTGGTATAATGTATAATTATTTAGTTCAACATATCAAATATAATGTTTTTTTTTTGAGAGCTGAAAAGTAATACTAACAGGCGCCAAATTATCTAAGTCGAATAAAACGCGAACAGTATTTGGCATGCAGCTTGATTATGGATTAGCTTTTAGATTTTTTTATTCGGTAACCTTCGTGTATGATATAAAGGTTACAAGAGACTTAATGTTAATGGGACAAGACAGAATTATTATTTGTACCAATTTCTACAAATAAATATTGTAGTTTTCAAATTTTAACATATTTAAATGTACCTAATCACGTCAGCTCATCTGTTCATCTCAACATTGTTAGTAAACTTTAAGTAAGTAGTTAATCAATTCTGGATGAATTTGTGTAAGATGTATGATACCCAAATTAGGGTACATCTATAGCTTATTGTTGGAAGAACTTTAGATCGAGTTTTCACAGAGTTGGAAATAGACAAGAAGAAAATTATTGCAAATTTATTAACCCTGTATTTAAATAAGAAATGTATAACAACCATTTCACTGAATAACTCAGCAGGCTAAATAAGGGCTAAATAGTATAATGAGTATTACACTTTTAAATATTTAAATATTTATTAAAATTAAATTAAAGAGCTACTATTAGGTGTGCAAGTAGAAACTCGACTTATTTTGCTGTATGTGGACGAGCGTTGTCATGCAAAAATATCACCTTCCGCCTTCCATGGTCCGTAGATGGTATTTTTTCCGCCAGAGTATCATTTAATTTGATCAACTGGACCTAGTAAATGACTCCTTTCCAATCCCACCAGACCCACACAGTAACACTTTCTTGACATGAATATTTATTTTTGCATCTGATGTTGATGGCTGGCTTGGATCAACCCATGGTTTTCTGCATTTAGGATTATCGTACAAAATCCACTTTTCATCACCCGTAATGATTTAGTGCAAAAAATTCTTTCTTTTGTACCAATAAAGCAAATTCATGCAGATGCCGACGCATCGGTTTTTGTTTTTTCGGCCAGTTTATGAAGAACCCATTTTCCACCCTTCTGTATTCTTCCCATTGTATACAATCGAAGTGATATTGCTTGGTGAGTAACTTCTAATAGTTCTGCAAGCTCTTTTTGAGTTTGAAATGGATTTTATCCAGTAAAACTTCAAGTTCTTCGCCTTCAAATTGTTTTACTTCCCCTGGACGTGGATCGTCCTCAAGACAAAAATTTCCATCACGAAATCTTGCAAACCACTTTTTTACTATTGAATGACTCACAAAATATCCACTCAAAGTCGAATTAATCAATTCCATAGCTTGAGCAACATTTTTTTCATTTGAAAACAGAATAGAATGCAATGGCGACATCCATCTCTTAAAATTGATGTACACGGAACGATAGCATGTAAATGACTGAAACTTATATTGCAATGACTAAGCTACATATATCAAAAATGGCGGGTGATTTGGATGCGTTTAAGTATATTTTAATGCAACCAACTTTAGAGCCGAGTTTCTACTTGCACACCTAGTATATTTACGATGACGTAAATTGTTGTAACATTTTCTTGTTTTATTTTTTTAACATGCTCAATATGCTGAAGTTAAAGAAATAAAATCAGGTGGCGCATGACAAGATGAAAATGCCATAAAATATATTTAATATATTTATTAAAATAATATTTTTTTTTTTTAAATTTAAATAACAAGCAAACTTTATTTTTGAAAGAAAATTACCAGTTCCATGTGGAAGCAGTATAAATCAGCTTTGTACCAATTAGATTTTTTCTGTTTTTAGTCGAGATTCACACCGACACCGGAATTTTTGTGACACTTTTCTTTGGCGAGTAATATCGATTTCCATGTATTTTACTTGAAACCTTGTAAATTTTTTTGGAATCTTATCCAAACTATTAATAAATATCATGTAGTTAGGATTAAAAATTGATGATAGATATTCTAATTTAATTCTAACAAGTGAGTTAAAATGCAAAATAAATGATTATGATAGTCAGCCTTGCCGTTTACATCGGAAATTTTTTTCTCTAAATAAAAAATTATTAATATATTAATTTATTCTATAAATGTGCTATAATTATATAAATATATGTCATAGTTGTAAATATTAATGTAAATATATGTGAATATTTTGTGATCTTTTATGTTTTTTTTGTGTGTGTTAATATTAGTTTTGGCCGTTTCGCCGTATTGTATATTGTAACATTTTCTGTGTATATATTTATTATTCAAATCTTACAATGGCACCTAATGATTGCTCAATGTGTGACAAAGACGCTAATGAAAATGTTTTAATTTTTTACGGTTTATGTAAGAAAGTCGCTCACTATCGCTGCGCGGGCTTGAAAAAAGCATCGTATGATTTGATATGTGGTAGTAATAATTTACATTGGTTTTGTGATATGTGTTGTGATTTATTTAACACATTTACAAATAAAATAATCTATGTGTTACTTGGAAAAGTGTCAGGGAAATTTTGATAAACATGATCATAATATAGAAAATAAGAATATGATTGACCTGGGCTCTACTGATTCCATCGATACTGATGGTAAAGCTGATGTAGATTTAGTAAGGTCTAATTCTGTATTAACGTCTTCTGTCAATCTAAGCTTGGCCACTCCAATGGAACCTGCTTGTGTAAGTCTGTCAAATGAAAAAATAGCTAGTATTCATAATATTTGTGATAATCAAACACTTACAAACAATGTGGATTTGAAAGATGACTTTGTTATTGGTACTGCTAGAGTGAGTAGTTTGCGTACTGTGGAGCCGCGTTTGCATGCATTTGTCTCAAGATTGCATCCTGATGTTAGTGAAGACAACGTATTTAAGGGACCAATTCAAAATAAGTGACGTTAAAATTCATCGATTCAATCGGAAAAATTCCATTGGGTTTATACAAGAATACTCGTCTTTTAAATTATCAGTTTCAAATGTTCATATGGACAAATTGTTAACTGCATCATCGTGGCCGGCTGGTACTCTTGTGAAGAAATTTGTTAACAAGTCTAGAAGTAATCCTTTTTTGATAATTTTACTTTAGATGTTACTAACCATTCCATTCCAAATGATAAATCACATTCTATTAACAATTATTTATTTTTTGGTCATCTTAATGTACGTAGTTTGACGTTGCATTTAGATGAGGTGATAATACTTCTTCATAAATTTAATTTTGATTTTCTAGCTGTGTCAGAGACCTGGTTAAATAACAAAATTTCTACTAGATCTCTTCAAATTAATAATTACAAATTTCTGAGGTCTGATCGTATCAATGCTCGTGGTGGTGGAGTAGGATTATATTATAAAGTTTAGTAAATTCCTTATTGTTGTTTTTTATAACCCACCTCCCACTTCGAGAGGGGACATTACAAATATTAATGGTATTCTTACAGATTCATTACAAGAATATGAAAAAGTGTTCTGTTTGGGTGATTTTAACTTTAATATGCTAAATAATAATTTATTGATTGATTGTTTTAATATACTTAATTTGTATTTTTTGCCGTTTAGAGGTACGAGGCTGGAAAGCCTTTTAGACTTGATTGTTGTTTTTAAGCCTGATCGACATAATATAATCAGTTATGGTCAATGTCCGGTCCCTTCAATATCTGATCATGATTTGATTTTTGCTTCTTATAAATGTTGTCGCACTAGAGATAAGTTGTCTTATTCTGTTGTGCCCAATTATAAGAAAATTAATTATGAATATTTCGTAAATTGTTTTTTTTCGATTGATTGGTTTATTCTTTTTTGTTGCTCTGACGTAAATATGATTGTTGATTTATTTATTTCAAATTTCTTATATTTAGATTCTATGTGTGTACCCCGTAAAAGAATCATTAACTATTGTCCAACTGCTCCATGGTTAAACCAGACTATATTGGATTCTATTCAGTATAGAGATTTGAAGTATAATAATTATAAAAGGAGTGGATTAGATGGTGACTTTACTTCCTATAAAAGGGCTCGAAACAGAACTACTAAGATTATCAATCAAGCTAAGTATAGTTTTTATTTTGGTAATGTTTATAATTCTAAAATTACTTGGACCAATTTAAAGAAACTTGGTATTTCGTGCTCTGTTTCTAAAGTTGACATAATGTTCACTGCTGAAGATATTTTGAATGATATCTGTAAATTTCGTGAAGATTTAGTGGTTCTGCCATTGCCAGATATTGGATCTGTTGATTCTGATAATAATTATAAATTTGCTTTTGATTGTGTTGACGAGCTAATTGTTATGGGTGCTATCCGATCAATTAAATCTAATGCTATTGCATATGATAAAATTGATTTTATAATAATAAAATTATTTATTGACCTTTTTCTTCCACAGGTGACATATATAATTTATCAATGTTTGTCAAAATCAGTTTTTCCGAATTTGTGGAAAGTTTCTTCTGTTGTTCCAATTCCAAAAAATGATATAGTTGCCAGTCTTAATGATGTTCGACCAATAAGTATATTACATGCCCTTTCTAAGGTGTTAGAAAAAGTAATGCAAATCCAGATTCTGCAGCATTTTAAAGATTTTGATTTTCTTTGTAAATTTCAGTCAGGGTATAAGCCTGGTCACAGTACTACAACGGCTTTGGTACACATTGTTGACGATCTTTCTTCAATTTTGGATGGGCAAGGTTCGCAAGCTTTAGTGGTTTTATTGGATTTTTCTAAAGCGTTTGATAGTGTTAATCATATACTTCTACTTCAAAAACTCTATTTATATTATACATTTTCTGACTCTGCAATTAATTTGTTGTACTCTTATTTGCATAGTCGGCAGCAGTTTGTTAAGTACGGTGTTGACTGCTCTAGCATGGGCAAAGTAACTTTAGGTGTACCACAAGGATCAATTCTGGGTCCGTTGCTTTTTTCTATATTTATAAATGATCTTCCATGGCGCATTCATCATTGTTCTTTTCATCTCTATGCTGATGATTTACAATTGTACATCGGATGTAAAGCTTTAGGGTTGAATGGGGCTGTAATGAAATTGAACGAAGATCTTAGTGGCATTTTTTTATGGGCTAAACATAATTCTCTAGCGCTTAATCCTAATAAAAGTAAAGCATTATTTTTATGTAAAAATAATTCGAACATTATTGAACCTACTCTTGTTTTGGGTGATGACACAATAAAATTTGTTCCAACCGTTAATAACTTAGGGCTGATATTAAATTCCAAACTTACTTGGAGTGACCATATTAGCACATTGTGTCAACGTGTCAATTATAGTTTATATTCATTAAGATTAATAAAAAAAATATGTCCAATTCAGTTGCGAGTATTTTTGATTAAAAGTTTGGCTGTACCATTGTTCATGTACTGTGATGTGATTTATTGTGGATGTGACAGTTCCTCTCGGCGTCTACTTGAAATTACATTTAATAATTGTATTCGATATGTTCATGGCCTCAGAAAATTTGATCATATTTTTGGCTTAAAAACTTCTATTTTGGGATGTACTTTGTTCGAGTACTATCACTATAGAACAGCTGTATTTATTTTTAGAATTATTAGCTCTGGATTGCCTTTATATTTGTATGAAAAATTTAGTTTTTCCAGGTCTCTACGTTTAATAATTCGGTTTTGATGAATGCGTTTATTATTTGGAATGGTTTACCCTTTGAACTTAAAAATATTAATTCTCTTAAAATTTTTAAAAAACTTGTATATTTAACTGTACAGAGAAATTATTAATGTAATTAAAATTTGTAATATTATTTTTATACCCCTTTGTAAATAATTTTGTATATAATTGAGGATTGTTAATTTTTTTTTTGTGATTTTGTTTTCTTTTTCGTAGTATAAAAGCTTCGGCTTATGCTTGTAAATATATTGTAATAATAATAATAATAATAATAATAATAATAATAATAATAATAATAATAATAATAATAATAATAATAATAATAATTTGTAATGTGAAGAAAATTTAGCACATATTCGAAGAACCATATACCAAGTATTTTGTAAGCACTTCTCGTTGTTTTATTAATTTACGAAGGTCAAATTTAAAAGTATTATCAACTGCAATACCTAAATCTAAAAAAAATGTAAATAACATAATCAAAATTCAAGTTGTAATCCATTGGACTAATTTTTAAAACACCGCATTTACTAGCATTAATAATCATATAGTTTTTATTACACCATAACTGTAAATTATTTAAATTATTTTGTAAAATATGACAATCATTTATTGGTATAATTGAACTAATTTTTTTTTTTAAATCGTCAGCAAATAAAATAACCTCATCTAGTACATTCACTATATCATATAAAAAAGCGGTCCCAAAAAAGATCCCTGAGTAACACCGGATGTGCAACTGAATTATAAAGATTTAAACTCATTAATAGCCACAACTTGAATACGATTAGTAACCAAAATTATTAGTAACCAAATTTAGCTTATAGCAACAAAATATCATGATTTACATTATCAAACGCCTTAGCAAAATCAGTGTAAATAACGTCTACCGGATTATGTGGATTTAGAGACAGAACCAGAAATACAGCGGCAAAATACAACGCCTGTCAAATTAAAATACACATAAAATATAGGATGCTAACGCAATCAATTGCCGTGTTTCTTGGCAACCATTGATCCGGATCAGTTCAAATTTTATATGGAAAACCTGATCCATAGTTTGTTTTAAATCAGAAATTTTGATTTGAAATCTAGTAAGCGCCTTCGCGTTGTTTTATGAAACATCAGCTGAACCGGATCAGATCAAGTATCAAGAAACACGGCTAATATCGTTGGCGAGGACGACATTGTCACTGAATCGTTTTTAGAATCTATTCAAATTTTTTAGAACTGTTTTTAAATGAATTTCAACCAAATCTGAATGTTGTACACAATGTTTTAATTAAAAATTGTAAATAGAATCGATAAAAAGATAAATTAACTATTTTAGTGTTAATTTGTTATAGTTTTTCTTGTTTCGTCGCTTCAACGCTGACGTGCTTGTTGTGCTTACCAAAGCGACATCGCCAGGAGACAAATGTATTTTGTCGATGTATCTTGTCGCTGTATCTCTGGTTCTGTTTATACCTTTAAGGGGAAAATTTGAAAAGTATGAGTGATTCGACAAAGTAGACCTTGTCTTTAAAGTGGAAATGTGTTTATAAGTATGAATAATTCGTTCTAATAGTTTACTGCACGTGTTTAAAATTGATATAGGTCGATAATTTTTTATATAGACTTAAATCTCGATTTAAAAACTGGAGTGATTCTTGTCGATTTCAAACGTGTTGGCAAAATATTATAAATCAGTGCATTGCAAAAGATTTTTAAAGAAAGTTGGGAGAATATTATTAGGTCCTGCAGATTGTTTGATATTTAAAGTATTAAGACAAGTTTGAATATCAACTAATGACGGTGTAAATGGTGATATGATATCTTTATATACACATCAAAATCTTTCTCTTCAAAACAGTATTTTGCGGGCTTATAAGCTGAAGAAAGTTATGGCCTGAACAGTTTCCAATCGTAAGGGGTTGATGCATATTCATCATCTTTATTCATTATTGATGGAACGCTATTTCGGGTTTTTAATTTTTTTGCTTTAGCCTTGGGATTAGTTTCCACATTATTTAAATATTTATTGTAAGCGAATTTAATTAAAGTTGTGGTCTTAGAACACTTTGAACGAGTTGAACTCCTCGGTTCAATCGAGGTGCGCATATCTTCGTTGCACATGAAGTCGTATTTCATTTTATTGTAATTTTATGAACACTAGATAATTTCAAAAATATTTGTAAAATTAATATTATAAATTATCACAATTTATACCATGTTAATCAGGAAGTACCGTGGTCGAGGCGACGTACGACTTTTTGCACTCATCACGACGATTTATATGTTATGTAGGTTTGGGAGGCAATACAAATTTTGAGTCAATTTCAAATCACTGTCTAGTTTGAAACAAAACTAAGTCTACTGTGACTATAGGCCTATTATCAATTATGCAATATTAAGTGACCAAAAAAAGGCTAAGAAACCACGTAAAATTCGAATCCTGCGTTCGAAGTTTGAGCTTACTGTTAAAAACAACAGATTACGAGTAAATTCAACCCACGGTTTGGTTTCATATGAAATATTGTTATTTCAAATGACAAACAATACTAATTTTAGAAGAGAGCGTGCTGTTTAACATTTCAGTTAAAAAAGAAATCAAACTTATATTGTATTTCAGTCAAAATATTGGTAGAAATGTTTCAGTCAAATAACAGAAAAAGGATCCCAGTTGAACTGTTTTTTGAACTGTAGTTTCATTATAAAAAGAGTTTTTATCATAAAATTTGTATATGAAAATCTTTTTGGGTTTCGTTGTTTATTTGTAATATTAGCAATCTGTTTTGAGGTCGAATCATTTCCAACTTTTTCGCGGTTCGCTTTCCAGGGAGAGGATATGATAAGCGATCTGCGCATCGGTGTCGGTGCAAGAGTTCTGGATTTCGACGGGGGTTCAATTACATATAAAGTATAGTAATCATGAATAATTTTGACAGCGAGATTTTTTCACATTTTCCATTCGCCATATCGCCGTAGTTTAAAAAAAGTATTTTAAAAAAATCTCTGTATGTACATGTGAGTGCGTGTGTGCATACAGACTGAGTGTCTGTGTTCTCTCTACAACAACCTAGAATGTTTGTCTGATCGGTGTGAATTTTCATAAATTAAGGGATCCCAGTGTGTTTTGTTCGAAATTGGTCCACGGGAAGTGGCAGCTTCCATTGGAGGTTTTCGTTTTTGCAAATATTTTAAAAAGTATGTATCATTGCAAGAAAAACGATAATGAACTAAACAATTCTAAATTAATTTATAACAATACCGTTCTAGATCAGTTTCCAAAAATTTAAGCGGAAATGACGACTTTTGACGAATTCCGTTTTTTAACATAATTTCAACCCCTTGTACAGCCCAGATGGAATGATTGATCAGGCTGAAACTTCATACCTAAGGTTTTTTTATTATTTGGTGGTTATTTGTGCTTTTACTATAAATTGGGAGAGCTATGCGAACTGTGGTGGACAACATCAATAATTTTTGATCGAGCAGCTTCCGTAGGAGCTTTTTCAGTTTTTGCAATGAAAACTACATTTTTAACAATGGCTGACCTTGTTGGTTTTCTGAAATTTAAGAATAATGCAGGAATAATGATTTATGATTTACAAGGCAATTTTTATCACAAATCCGGAATAGGTTCAATTTTTTATTTCAGAAATTAAGTGTTGTGTATTTGAGATCTAGGTCCATTTGACGTAAAACAAAGTTGGCTGTTGGCTACATCAATTATACCTCTCCATTTTTGACTTGAATATTTCCGTAACCCGAATAGTTAGGTAACAGTAAACGTTTATTTTGATATAAGATAAATTATATGACAACTGACGTTTTAAAATCAAAAAATTAAACTAACGGGACTTTCGGTAAAACTGTCTTGTATAATCAAAACCATTATCCCTACTTAAACTTTAGAAAACCAACAAGGTCAACCCTTGTTGGTCGAACATTTAATTTATAACTTTATTTTATTGTTTTTTTCATTTCAAAACTCGTTATTCGTAAATGCTACACACTTTTCAAAAATTTGCAAAAAATGAGAAAGCTCCTATGAAAGCTGCCAATTCAGGTGAACCGATGACGGGTATGAAGTTAGTATGAAGTTTCATCCCGATAAATCAATCCGTATGAGCTGTACATAGAATTTTGGCTGAAAAACAGTTTATTACCAAAATAGTCATTTCTGCCTAAATTTAGGAAAACTGATCGTTTTACTCATAAATGCTATACTTTTCAAAATATTTGCAAAAACAAAAAAGCTCCCAATTTATAGAAAAGCTTAAGTATGAAGTTACATTCCGATCAGCTAATCCGTCTGAGCTGAAGAGTACTAAAGACATTTAGTCTGCACGGAACCACTCACGCATGCATGCACTGAAGCACAGATATTTAAAAAAATAAAATAAAAATGTTTCTAGGAATTCTGTCCATGGGGCCTGGTAATGCGAAACAATAATAAACTTGAAAATTTGGATACAGTATTAGCCATTCACATAGTCAAACAATCAAATTCCATAGCTCTGTCGCATATTTATTAAAATAAATAATAATGGGTGTGGGTCTTTTCTTAACGTGAGCGGAAAATGTATCGGCGGTAAATGTACCTCGAAATGTATTCGAGAAGTCCTGAAAACAAAATAAGTAAGCTACTTTAGTTAAATGAAACTACATAACTCTAAGATAAAAATAAACTACCCATATCGTAAACTAGTATGGCGCATTAATTAGCCTAGTTTTACATTGTAAACCGAACAAGTTTTCGACTTAAAAATGTTTTTCTGATTTCCAATGTGATGTGTTTTTCAAGGTCGTAAATTGCCTGAAGCTTTAAATTTTTTAAATAAAATAAACAAACCTTATTGCATATTATGATAAATACAGTATGTGGAAAAGCAAAATCGGAAAATATAAATTTAGAATTTTATGTTTTAAAGAAAAATGAAACCAAGATCCAAATGGAAAATGAACGCCGCATTGCAGCATTGACAACAACACAGAGTATTTCAGTGTTGTAGTACACAAACATAAAATCGAAAAGGAAAAACACAAAACAGTTTAAAAAAAAGTAATAATAATTATACGAGTACAGCAGAAAAGTTGCTGCTTTTCCAATTTTCGTTTGTACTTTTTAATTTTTTTTTCGTTTTGTGGTTTATAGTATATAAACCCACCCGAAATATGAGTTTGTGTTGTTATCGCACAATTATATGACAAAAGGTTATAGTACATATTTGGTTCGGTTTTTCATACAGAATATAATTTTCCTTCTATTCGCTGGTCTGCATAAAAGTTCAGTCTAAAAAAGAAGTTTGCTAAATACAAATCGTCCAATATAAATAAAATAAAATTTATATTTTTAAAAATATTTAAACTTAATAAGCTTTTTTAAAATAAATAATAATAATTAAATATTTTAGTGAATAAAAATAAAATTTTGTGATTTTTTTTAACATTTTTACATTGTGATGATGAAAAATCAATTCAAGTTTATCTTATATTCAGTGAGAATGCGCATCTTACAAAATCGATAGCTTTTCTTCCATCCATTCACCAAACATAACGTACTGGTTCTTGCTTGTTTATTAAATAGGGAAAATACTTCATTATATTTATAATATTTAAGCGTTACAAGGCACATCGAAACTTTCAAATTTAGTTAAAAAGCTGCAACATAAAATAGGTTAATTATTAGATAAAATTTATTAGACAATTTGTGGTACGGAAAAAGCAGAGAAAATATAAAATTTTTCAAAATGTGGCGTTTTCTGAAGGAATACAACTTTTTTTGGTAAATGTGAAAATATTTGGTGAAAAAACGAGATAAATAAAAAGGTAAAGCATCGGAACGGTTGCGATAGGCAATGGATAATATGGCGGAGCCTGTGGTACTGAAGGTGGTAAGTTAATCATTTTCTTAATTTGAAAAGTAACAGTATCTGATTATAATTTTATCCTTTTAATTTAAATACCAAAGAAAACGATGTTAGATGTTAGACGTTAAACAATAAAAATGATAAATACGATATTTGTATTTTGTCTTAAAGCTAAATTCTGTTTGCGTTACGCCCTTTTTTGTTAGGTGAGCTACGTATATTACATAATCCATCATACATAATTGCAATTATATGTTAACGTGGTGAAAATTATCGATTTAAATTTTACGCAATCTCGTATTTGTAATTTGTATATCGTGTGTTATTTTTACTTATATAGAAGATATTCTATTTTCGAAACTGTATAATAAAACTGAATAATATTTAAATTTAATTGTGTAATAAAAGCAGTATTAGATAGATAATCAACAATGGGAGATCTCTCCGCCTTATTTTATTATGCAAGTCAAAGTTGGAAAATAAAACGAAATTATGTAATAGGTAAATAGTTATTTTTAAAACCGTACGAGTAAATATAATTTATAAAGCTTTCCTAATATTAGAAATAATATTAATGTTAAGTCATTTATGTCTGGTTCAGAATTATTCTATCTAATTCAAACTAATAAATCAATTTTTAGCAGTTTTTGGGGCACATATAATGTTTATAACCACACAGCGGAATTCATTCCTCACCACATATCGTAACAACAAGAGTTTATAAATAAATTGGCATACTATATACATATTACGATTTGTGGACATCATTGTATTTTTATTATCATTTGAAGAAAACTGCTGCAGAATCACATCGAATGCTTGTCAAAGCTTACGGTGAGCATGCTCTTGTTAAATCACAATGCTATGAGTGGTTTAATAAATTCAAAAGTGGTGATTTTGACGTGAGAAAATTAGATAGTAATTGCTAAAACTGTGAAAATGGGCTCCGTTTAAACTGAATGAAAGGCAACAGGAAAAAGAAAAACCACTTGCGAAATGTTGCTCGCCAGCAACAAAAGAAAGTCATTTCTCCATCGAATTGTGACTGGCGATGAA
Organism: Nephrotoma guestfalica; assembly: GCA_963691935.1. Classification (NCBI taxonomy): domain Eukaryota; kingdom Metazoa; phylum Arthropoda; class Insecta; order Diptera; family Tipulidae; genus Nephrotoma; species Nephrotoma guestfalica. The sequence goes on from OY829914.1 coordinate 141,815,397, forward strand.
AAATGGATCTATTTTGAGAATCCAAGGCGCAAAATGTCTTGGGTTGATCCAGGACAACCATCGACATCGACTGCGAGGTCAAATCGCTTCGGACGGAAAACAATGCTCTGTATTTGGTGGGATCAGAAGAGTGTGATTTATTTTGAGCTGCTAAAACCTGGTGAAACCGTAAATACTGAACGTTATCTACAACAAATGATCAATTTGAATTGAGCTTTGCGTTAAAAACACCCAGAATTTGATAAAAGGCAACACAAATTGATTTTGCTTCATGATAATGCACCATCACACAATGACACAAAGCAAAACAGGTCATGAAAACGTTGGAAGCACTTAATTGGGAAATACTTTCACATGCGGCTTACTCGCCAGACTTAGCTCAGTCCAATTATCACTTATTTGTATCGATGGGGGACGGGCTTGCTGAGGAGCACTATCCTTTCTACGAAAATGGCACGATAACTGGTTTTCCTCAAAAGAAGAACAGTTTTTTTGGCATGGCATCCACGCATTGCCGGAAAGATGGGAAAAATGTATAAATAATAATGGGCGATACTTTGAATAAAACACTCTTAATCATTATCATACGATGAACGTGTACTTTTACTAAAAAAATCCGGTTTCATGTTTATACACCTGGTACTTAACTATAAAGGTTATATTTCATGCCACTTTCATGGGGACCGAGAATTTGGTTTTTGATTTTGCTAGAGAGCATACGAAATAACTGATTGGGGTAAAATTTACATTTAAGCTTTGTACATAAACCGAGAAGTCACATGAATTTGGTGATGAAAATTGATCTGTTAGAAAACGGAAGTTTCCACATAAGGTTTTTTATTGTTTGCAAATATTTTAAAATGTTTAGAATTTATGAGAGAAATACTTAAAATTAATAAATTCTTAATTAAATTTGCAAGAGAATTGGTTCTTGAAATTATTTAAAAAATTTAAGAGGAATTGATAATTTAATGTACGATTAAGATTAAATTTTATTTTTCTGTTTTTGCTGATATTCTTACCGTTTCCAACTTTAAATGGGTCGTTTAGTAATAAATAGTAGCTCCTCAACCATACGACAGTGTTGCCGGCTATGATGACATTATCAAACATAATCAATACACTTTTTAAAGCTTTTTAACTCTAATATGTTCTGCACTTTTTGACATGTGGTAGTTGAAATGCAAGTGTCTGTAACATCTTAGTCGATTACTTGGGGTTCGGTTTGGTAGCGCGTTGTATGGTTTAGGGGCAAGCTAAATATATTTTACCTCCTTTATTCCATAGTTGAGTTGAGAAACAATAGCGTTTTTTAATTTTTGAAATATGGATTTTGTTCATTTCTTCTATTATTTTAAATAAAAACACACACATTTTTTTCGAGGAACGAAATTGTACGACATGATCCCCGATTTAACCCTATACATATAAAAACGTGAGTAAAATTATACTGCAGTTCACTGAACTACTGCAACATACATGTATAATTTTAATATTGCATTAGAGCGATGCTCTACCATCCATTTCTTGTTGGTTTTAAGTGCCATTTGCCTCTAATTTAATTTATTTAGGACTTGGCAAGTTAAATATTACTAAAACTTTAATTTCTCGAAATGTTACGAATTAGCCCTTTTAAATCCGGTTCTTATGACTGGATTGTGAGTACCGTTATAAGATTTGACGGTTTACAACCTTACTCGTTTCATGATTTTCAGTATTTTCAGGAATATTCCGGATGTGGTGTAAATTACACCACTTCCGGAATATTCATGAAAATACTGAAAATAAACATAGAACATTTTCCCAAATATTTTTTTAACACACAGCAAATTCTTTGGAAATGTCAGGCAACAAAAATTTACCCGGATTCAGCTGTCAGGGTAAAAAACTTACACTAGAGATCAGGGTAAAAATTTGACATAACATGTTTTTTCGAAAAAAAAATTTACCCAGAAAAGTTACTCAGTGTAACTTTATAAAATCGCGATATATTATAAGATTTATAAAAAATTTACGCATATACAGGGTGGCTGAGACCAAGTGTTACCAAATGAAAACGCTGTAAATTTTTTAATTTTGATTATTTTTTATTGAAATTTCGTGGAATATGTTGAAAACATATTACAGTTTATGAAAAACATGTTACTGCTCGATATGACCTCCTTTGGCTCTGATTATTTGATTCAGTCTTCCATAGAAAGCATTGCATGCTGACCGAACGTGAGCTTGCGGAATTTTATTCCATTCTCGAACAAGAGCTGACTTCAATGCATCAACACTTTCGTATTTTTTAGTAGACACCTTACTCTCCAAAATGGACCATTTGGAGAAATCCATGGGATTCAAGTCTGGTGAATATGGTGGCCATTCTTTCGACGAAATCAGCCGCGGAACGCAATTTGGTAAAAATTGCTGTGTCGCTCGAGCTTTGTGTGACGGTGCCGAGTCCTGTTGGAATGTCCAACGGTTCGTACCAAAGTGTTTACGTGCCCAAGGTAGCAAAGCATCGTTTAGGATCTTTTGGCGGTACACCTCTTGGTTTACCTTGACTCCATGTTCGATGAAAACCAGAGGAGTGCGTCCATCTGCAGTCACTGCAGCCCAAACCATAACATAAGCTGGTGATTGCTTGCGCATGGCAACTCTTGTGTCCAAATTATCGTTGGACTTGTGCTCTAACCAAACACGATCAAGACAATTTTTGGAATCTCATCACGTTAAGCCAAGGCCTTCAATGTTCGTGTTCTTTCAAGCTTAACTTTTTTTTGTGCCTCCGTAAGATCTTGAACTTTTTGTATCTTGTAGGGCTTCAAGTGTAGTTCATTTTTCAATATGGTTTGAATGTTGTATCGTGAAACATGTAGACGTGCGGCTAATTGATTGGCACTTTGACGAGGATTTCGTTGGATTCGTTTATTCACATTTCGTATCATTTCTTTTGATGTTGCGGTCTTTTTAGGACCGCCTTTGTTGCGTTTCGCGATGCTACCAGTTTCGTTGTATCGAGTTATGGTTCGTTACACAAACATTTTATTCACATTGAAATGCTGGAGCTGACGAACTATTGCTGTTTGTGAATTTCCACCCAAATACAGTGCAATTACACTATTACGTTTGAATTCCATTACGATTTTTGTATGAAGATATTAATTTAGAAAAATTATTTGTTGACCATATGTAAACAACTAACCAAACTTCAATCTGTCAAAAAATTGACGCGCGAAAATGACAACTACACAAATGACAGCAGAGTGAAGTCAGTAACATTTGGTCTCAGCCACCCTGTACATATATACACAACTAGACGTCAAAAAATAAATATCAAAACAAAGACTCCGCGCCATTTATACGATACAATTTTGAATTTATTTTTGATTTTAAAAGATGTATTAATGTGTTGATATGAATCTTTCTTCCAAAAGTTTGTGTGTACTTCAATTTAATATTTGGGGCATGAATGAACTAAGTAACTTTGACGATTTACTAAACTATTTTATTTTTTTATTATTGACAGTTTACATTTACATACTGAGATTCATTTGATAGTTATAACCGAAACATTTATCAACATATAAAAAATATTTTCTTTTAATATTAAACATTTCTCAAACGTCTTCTCTTGTAGAGATGGGACCTTGCCTTTACAGTATTCAACTCTCTCCAGGCTCAGATTGATGACTACATATGGAACAACTTCTATGTAGCAACAAAAACAATTCTGATTTTATTAAAGTAGGAGACCTTGGATCATGCTATTAGCAGTTTTTTTAAATATAGAACGAGTTTTTAACTCAACAATTGAATATGATATCAGTGATCATAGTTTTATTTTCTCCAAATTTGTGTTATATCGAAATACATAAATAAAAAATTAGAAAAGAAAACGGTAAATTATGACAAAGTTAATCAGTACTTCGATGAATTTTTACGTAATTTTTTTCATAACCCTATTTAACCATAAAATTAATCTGTGAAAAATATAATGAACTGGTTGGTAAATATTTGAAGTCTGAACAAGTACAGGTGAAAATCAAAAATGGTCCCTGGTTGAATCTAATAAAAGAAAAAATGCACCCTCAAAAGATTTGAACAAAGTACGAACAAATCTGCGTTAAAAGGCATACTAGATTTATTGAATAAAAAGATCAAATCTAAAAAAGACTACGCAAAAAAGTTTTATTTCAAAAATTTGTTTAATAATTTAAATCAAAAGGAAGTATGGAATCAAATAAATCAATTCATAAAGCACCATACTAAAGCGAATATCCACTCCATTGTACAAAACGATCTCTATCGTTCTTCGGTTCCATGACTTTTTGATAGGTTAAACTCGTAGGAGTGATTCAAATATGGCTTCTTTGCGGTTCAATCTCCGTGATGTCTTATTATTGTGAGAATAAATGAGATTCACTCAAAAATCATAAGGAGTCAATGAGAAGTTTGCTCAAAAAACGGACTGAGCCAATCCATATTTCGTACGTACTGAGCCAATTCATTGAGAAACTGTTCCCAAAACACTCCGAAAATGAAACCCTTACACTAATGTTCGAATATTATGCCAGAATGTGTTTGAATTAAAGGTTTGAATTAAAGTGAGGAGTAATATCTCAATAAAATAATTTAGATATTTAAAATTTCAATAATGTTTATTATTTGTTCGATTTTGTTACTTCCCCAACTTTTAAAAAAAACATGAACTTCTTTCTAATTCAAGTTTTACTAAATTTTTTTACATACTGTAACAGGAAATTCCTCAAAGCAGTTTAGCATTGACTTTCCTAGTGTAGTGGTGTTGCCCATTAAGTTGTCTTCATGGCATACTACTTCGAGAAATGACCAGAAAGCATCAAATTTACCGGACTGGTATTTTTTGAATCAAAGCAACATCTCATAGGCGATATTCACGTGTTTACTAAGCACAAGCATTTCATTTAGCAGTTGTAGTTCTCGTAAAATGTGTATAGTATTTACATAATAGTGTGTAATGGACGGCATGCTTCTTTAAGAATATGCCCGATGCACAATAGTGATCATAGAGAAATAGAGATAATTAAAACGATTGCAAATCACATCAACTGATTCCAGTATACCCATCTTGTTCAACAATTGCATTGTGTGTTTTGTGTGATGCATACTAATTACATCTCGATCGCCTTATCTATCTATTTCGATGCCCAGACAATAGTGAATTTTTTTTGTTCACTATTCCGAATTGTTCTCTCAAATGTTGTTTATCCGATTCTTAAATTCGTAACTAATACATGAAAATATTAAATCGTTTAAGTAAACTGCAATAACACAGATTTCGCTCGTATTATTTTTTCATCGTGAACGCATATTTATCATCAGATGCTATTAAAACAGAATTTAACTTATTATACCACTCACGACCAGATTGTTTCAGATAATGATTTTTGCAATTTACAAACATTGCCACTTTGGTTGCGGTCGACGAATAATTCGGATTTTAACATATAGATCTCTTCTTGTAATTCGCCATTCAAATATGCTGATGTCACATCCATTTGATTCACAAGGAGCTTATATTCAGTTGCCAGCGCTAAAACCGTTCGTATCGTTGCATATCAAACTACTGGTGAAAAAATTTCAGTATAATCAATGCCATATATTTGTGAGCATCCTTTTGCTACTAGGCGAGATTTATCCTGCCCAATAGATCCATCTTCTTTGTACTTTACGTGTAACACCTATTTGCAGCCAATTGAGTTGCAGTTCACTGGTAAGTCTACCAATTCCCATATACAATTACGGATTAATGCATCACATTGGCTTAACGTTGCAATAAAATTCGTGAGGTGTTCTTTATCGCTTTTTCACATTTTTGTGGTTACTTTCAATTCATTGTTTAAGTAAAAGTTGGTACTAGCTTCATTTGTACTTTCATCTTTGCGTTCCTCCTCTACTGGTACCACTGGAATTCCATCTTGTGCAGGCTCAGCATCTGGCTCTGTTTCCTCAAGTTCTACAATAATACGGCCGATGCTGAAGCATGGCCAGGTAGTCCCCATGATTTCTACTTTTTTAGGTTATCTTAGTGTATCCATTTTGCATTACCAGTGACTATGTGATGCAAAAAATCCTTTCGCTTATGCCTGTCAAGTAGCATTTCTCATGGAAAATTAGGCGTTCAACATCTCCCTGCTTCAGTTCTAATGGAACCTAATTTCTAATGGAACCTAATTGCTTTTGAATCATTCCCAATGATTTCAAACACTGTGAAATTGCTTGTTGAGTCACTCCTTATGTAAGTGAAAGTTATTTTTGCGTTTGACACGAATTTTCAGTCAATAATGTTTCCAATTCCGCATCGCCGCACACTTTCGGCTTTCCGCTACGTTATTTGTCTTTGACATCAAATTCTCCGTTGTTAAATTTTTGAAACCACTCTCGGCAACTTCTCTCACTTAAGGCAGCCTCACCATATGCTTCTACAAGCAATCGATGCGCCTCAGCTGCAGATTTCTTCAAACTAAAGAAGTAAATCAAACGTTTCGGCTCAAAACTCGACATGTTGACAAGAAAACAATATATGATGCCGATACAAACTCGCTAATATTTTAAGGTTATGTTATTAATGTTGACAGATATCCAATTTTAGGATATGAGGTTTTACATCGGGAAACTAAACTATAACTTACTGGGGGCACCATCTGTTATCGAACGGCGGACACTTATTTGTAAGCATTACGAAAAAACAATTAATATAATTAAGAACAAAAATATTCTAGTTTTAATTTGCAAAATTGGTCCAACATTTAAGTTTATGATTATATAAAAACTTGTATTGCAACAAAATTTGTATCTCTATAGCGTATGCGGATTGACTGATCAGGATGGAACTTCATATTTATGATTTTAAAGATTTTAGTGAAATTTTGCGGAAATCAGCATACCGAAAGAAAAGCTATTTATGAAAATCGACCAAGAATTAAACAATTCTAATCAATTTAAAATTTCAATTTTCCACTATAATTTCACGGGGGATGACGATTTTCGATTAAACAAGACTGGTTTAACCAAAATTCTGCTAGATCCTTTTTCCGCTTTAATAATGTGGTGTATTCGAGATTTAAGTCCATTCGTTGTAAAAGTAAGCCGGGTGTTGGACGGGTGTCATTAGACGTTTAAAATGAGATATGCAAACCATTAAGCGGCCCATTTAAGGTCTAGTTGGATCCATAATCAAATCTCTATAATATTTCATGAGATTGATGTTTATCAAAAGAGTGACCTTTGGAAGCCAAAATGAATTTTTCTTTTCGTTTTTTTTCAACCTGCCCATTCCCAAACAAATTTTCTCTTACGCGAGTAATTGTGAGACTGTATACCATAATATTTTGTTACTATCAAGATACCCGAAAACATGCCAAAATAATTAAAAAATGTCGTTTAAATGTAGGGAAACATGACTCGTATCAATGAAGTATGTATAGAATAATAAGTAATTTAAAAATATAGATCCATAACACAGTATAGGGTAGTTCAAGGTGTTTCACCAAATTTATTTAGGTGGATCTAAATTTTGGCATCCATGCTAAGTTTATTTTTCAGGAATCGTAACAAAATTCCTGTTTGAAAATCATAATTTACACAAATAATAGTATATTGAACGAGCTTACACTAACGGTTGTTATTCACGAGGATGGCATTTGCGAGAGAAGTCAAATATCGTAAACCATCCAAGAGAATAACAGCCATTATCTGCGAGTAGAATACGGTATTTGTTCATGATTATTAAATATTTTCGATTTTTGATATTTTCACGATTGTGACGTTTCACTTAAATGTTACAGTGCTGATTTCTTTATAGCATATTAAGCATATTAAGAAGAAATGATCTAGGGACAAACGATTTGGCTAAATGAAGTCTAGATGAGCGGATTCATTTTAATTTTGAAAAATGTGTGCTGGGTACAAAGTTAATACAAAATTAATTTTTTTAAACATTTTTCCTTTACCCTAATGTTGCAAATTTTTATGAAAAGTGAGTAACTTTCAAATTGATGGACATTACAATGTAAATATTTCTCATTATTTACAAGTAAGTGCCATTACAAGTATTTTAAGTATCAGTTTACAATTTACCATAAATAACGTTTCCAATTGTGCTGCATCCTTAAAACAGCAGTACATGTTTCGTATCAGAACACTTATTTTGTTGCAACTGCGGTTACAGAACTTGGCTATTATCACGAATGCTATTGCATGATAAAGGTAATTTATGTTTTTACTATGTTATGTTTATGTTATAGTATTTTTATAATTATTTAACTTTATTTTTCCAAAACCTTATATAACTACATATTTTTCTATTTTAACTTTGCATGTAGCTAGTTCGATTTTTATTATTTCGAATACACCAATACCGATAACAGATATGAAAATATATATTTAAAAATTGTAGAGCTTTCGCGTGATTAAAGTTTAAGTCGATGATGTTTAATATAATGTATATCGTTATATAAACCACAATTTATTTATTTTTATTTGAATTTATTAGATAGCTAAAATGTATTTAACTAACTAGTTTTGCTGGCCTTTTTCGTTTTGCATGAAACAGTTTAGTTAATTATATTGCGGTATATCTCACAAATTAGGAGCTTTCATTTTTGGGGCTTGCTCACCAAACCTTAAGTCTTGTGTTCCACACTTAATGTGCTCCAATCATATTGTATCCAAATTACAATAAATGTAGGTAACCTTTACTTTAGCTTAGTAAATAAAATTAGTTTTGAAACTGATCAAGCAGAAAATACTGTAGACTATACGTAATATATAAATATATAAATCGAATAAATAATAATAAACCGAACTGAATTAGAAAATAGAAGTCTCAGACAATTATTTGAAATTTACTTCTACAGCACCAATTTTGTTATTAATTGAATTTTCCCCTGTAATTATGCTACAAATTCTACGTGATTGTAAATTTGCAAAGCCTTCTTCGGTTTACTTTTTAAATTTTTTGGTCTCACATAGTTTTTATTTTAAATAATTATAGTAGATTATGCAACTAGTGTTATTAATGGGTAATAACTGAACTGCGCGATGAACTTTTACCAACCGAGGACATTATTACCCATTAGTAACACAAATCGGACACTTTATTTTATATCATTCTCGACTATAATGGCACTTTATCAAGAAATAAAAAATTTTAACTCTAAATATAAACGCAACTTTATTTTCTGATATTTTTCGTACGTCTAAGTGACTTTTGCATTTAATGTTTAATTGTCAGTGTTGTAAATGAATAAGTTTTTCATAATTGTGAATGAAAATGTCTGCATCTTATTTATACAACCAACACAATACATTTGGAAGCAGATAATGTAAATAATGCCGAAAAAATTGTTGGGATGCAATTTAATAATTGCAGTGTAACGATGAACTTCAACTTCAATAAATAACTCAAATTGCAATATTACATCCAATTGTTTGACTTATATAAAATGTTCAATTCATAATTGCCTCGACAATTAAATTCTTAATGGTAGAGTTACCGAAAACACCAGATCGTATAAACTATGTGTAACATATTCCCGCATTCAGCTTTTTCGGTTAATATAATCGGTTGGAATAGTAAACAATTCACTGCATTCGATAAATTTTGCTTTATGTTTTCTAACTGTTCTGCATGCTTCTCGAGTAACAAAAACTTTGACAACAGAGCCCTCGATCAAATGTTAGCGATTTATCTATGTGAATCCGTTCGAGATCGGTACCTAAAAACAGGAAAGATAAATTAGATATACGAGTATAAATAATTTATAACTAAAATAAATTAAAAATGAATTTTTTGGCGTGTACATACTTACGATATGGCCGAATTTGTCTTCATTATTTTTTCTATCAAAATATATTGTCAAAACTTTTTATACAACAAACAAATTTATGTTAAAAAGCTTTATATTCTAATTTAAAACTTACAAAAATAATGAATTTTTCCTACCTTTTTTTACGAACCAAGGTCGACAAAATGTTTCGATATTTTTCCATACAAAAACAGCGTTATGACGTTTTTGTCTATTCTGTGGTATAACTGTGCATGAAAATTGGGTTGGATGGATACGTAAATTTATATATTTTCCAAAACTTTAACAGTTGATTTAAAATGCTAATATTAATCATTTAATACAAATTAAAATAAATTTATTTACTTAATTAATTATAGTCGTTATATGTATAACGAGTAATTAAATCACACCAATCTCAATCATGGATTTGTTTGATCTTTTCATTTTAAGACAATTTATAATACAATAAGTTATTATTGAAAAATGTTAATACATTTGCCATAAACTAGTCTAATCTAAGCAATAATAATAATAAAAATGAATTTTTTAAATGAAATTATAATTTAATTATTGTGCTTCTGTTGTTATAATTAATTTAATTATATATAAAAGCTCCCTTTCTGACCGGTCTTTCGATCACAAAAAAGAATTTCGTGTATTGATTTGATTTTTGATGGAAAAAATATCGTTCAAGCAAACCAGGGGCTTGATAAATGTTATCTGGACTTTAAACCAGGAAAATCAACCATCATTGACTGCTATTCTGAATTTAAACGTGGTCGTACAACCACCGATGATGCACCACGCTCTGGATTCCCAAATGAGGCTGTGACTTCAGAAAACATAAAAAAGGTAAACGAAATTGTTTTGAAAGACCGCAAAGTGAAGTTGCGTGAGATAGCTGACATTGTAAAGATATCAATGGAACGTGTTGGTCATATTTTGCATGAACATTTGTCCATGAGAAAGCTGTGCTCGAAGAGAGTACCGTGTTTGTTCACAATGGATCAAAAACGCCAACGTCTCCACGCCAACGTGCCCACGGCAAATAGTGTAAAAAATATTAATTTTACTGCTGGTTCTTATTTGTTTTCCCTAGTTCGCTTTAAATCACAAAGTCTCACAATTTCTGATGATTTGGTTTGTGTAATATAAATACTCGATATTCAACGCGATATTGATTTTGTATTTATAATAATTTAATTTCTTAAATTTTTGCGTAAGAATACCAGACATCATTTTGTTTAAAGTTGGTTTTTCATTCCCTTGTCACGATAACGATTAACGATTAAGTGCATTTCGAATTGGAACGATAGTTAGATTTCGACTAAAATATAAAATAAAAGCTATAGAAGCTCCAGCTTGATATAATATTTCAAAAGTAAATTTTACTGACGATGGTGCCTAAGAATTTAATTTAAATTAATAAAAAATAAACAAATATTCAACTAAATAAATATAAAAGGAAAATATTTTCGTCTAAAAGCCATTTCTGCTGGTGTTTTATTACTTAAGGTCTTTTAAAATTATGATCTTTTTATCAATTAAGATCTTTTGAAATTATTCGAGCGATTAGCTTTATCTACTTTTAAGCTCTTATCTACTTATAGCCCCTCTACATATGCTTTTGATTATATAAATAAATATATAAACTCAACATTTTGCTGGTTTTGATTATTTGCAATGTTACCGATGGTTTCGGTTAGCTGCTGAGTCAAACTATCAAATAAACTAAAGTCAGGTATAAGCGAAATGAGTTCCTTCCCAACGAACAATTACTGCATCCATTAGTATTTGCATGTATATCTCGTCAACATTGCACATGGAAAACTAATTTCATGAAAAATATTATGTGAGAAGTTGTAGAACACGTTTACTTTAAAAAAGTAGATGGAGGTTAATAAAATATTTTTGCATGCATCTGAATTTCCAGGTAGATAGCAAAAATAGGATAACTTCTGGATATCTGGAATCTTCATTTTCTACATTAACAAATTTCAAATACTTTAACTCACCATGAGAAATACTTAATCCAGTTACAGTTTCAGCGTCAACCGTCGCGAAAGTTCCATGGACCTTATTAATAAATAAAGCAAATAGTAATGATTGATCATACTGAAAATCGTATTCTCTTAATCAAACAATCTAATAAAGCATATTGATTGTATTTATTCGTAATACAAGTCAAAATAAATAATAAAACCTAGTAAAATAAATAATAAAACAAGTGTTACGAGTATTTCGAAAATCGTTATTTTCGTTTCAATAGTTTTCAATTTATATATCCGGTTTAATCAGAGCTAGCAAAATTCAAAATTATACATCTATCTCTCTTATTTATATAATTAACTATATTCGTCCTTGAAAAAATTCTAATAATTTTTAGTGTTTCATAATATACTTATAGTGTTTATAAGTTTTCTTTTCTCATTTTTAAAAAAATATATCATTGCGTATATATTTTCCTAAATATGAAAATATTTACAATACACAACGCAAAGATAAATTCATTTCATTGTGATTGAAACGAAATAACTCACGATGAACAGTGTAATATCCGAATTTTTCTTAAGGTCAATATAAATATCATGGTGAATCATCAGCATCGTAGCACGCATTTTACTAGTAAAAATAATACGAATTTATATTTTAGAAATTTTACTACTTTACATAAATAAAAATTTTAATCAATTCATTCGATTATAAAGCGTGTACCAAATGGTTTCCATCATTCATTCAATATTTGTTATAAGCAAATCACGTGATTGTGAATTGTTATACATACATCTACACAAAAATATCTAAATGGAGTGAAATGTATTTATAATGAATATGTAATCGCCAAATGGCACACGACAATCGCGGAAAATTCAATCTAGACATAATCAATAAAAATTTGGCGTCAGTTATACATAGAATTGAAACACTTTACTACTGCAAATAATATTGCTCGTAGTTTTTTTTAGTAGTAACTTTTAATGTGGATATTTTCTAATTTCTCCAGTACTTTAATTTTTTATTGTAAGGAATTTAATCCTCTCTTCGATGGCTTTAAAGTTCTTCGATTATAATTTTATCAGTTTTCGTGACAGTTGGATTTAGTTAACATGAAGGAATAAATCATATATATATATATATATATATATATATATATATATATATATATATATATATATATATATATATATATATATATATATATATATATATATATATATATATATATATATATATATATATATATATATATTCCTCTATGTGGTTAATCATCTCACGCAAAGTTTCTTAGTTTTTCCTTTGATATTGTCAGTCTTAATTGGGAAGAAGATTTCGATATTTTAATGAATTTTCAATGATTTATTAGAAAGGTAAAATGACCTGAAAATAAGTTAATCTTAAGTTAACGTGGTTTGTTTAGCATAAAAGTTGAACGATTGATTTGTTATTTAATGAAATTTATCTCAATAATTTCAATTTAACTATAAATTTAACTATTAAAGGACATCTAATCATTTTGATTTTTTTAAATTATCGCTTCTATTTTATATAAAGGGTTAGGGAAAAAGTTCGTGGCCTTTTTTGGGTGACATTGAAACAAAGAATTGTCTTATTTAAAATGAACTTTATTAAACCATATATGTGCCATTTTGATCGATGACCTTTTGCCATTTTTCTGGTAGAGCCATGATCACTGTAGAACTTCTGTAGTTTAGGGGCGAAAAATCAAGACAACTCATTTTCGCAGGCCTCTTTTGAATTTAATGTAAAACCATTAAGATGGTTCTGCATGGACCGGAACAAATAGTAGTCCGATAGTGCAAGGTCAGGGCTATATGGTGGGTGTATCAAAACTTCCCAGCCAAGCTCTCTCAGTTTCTGCCGGGTCATCAATGATGTGTGTGGTCTAGCGTTATCATGATGGAACACAACGGCCTTTCTGCAGATCAATTCTGGCCGTTTTAACTGAATAGCTCGCCTTAAACGTGTTAGTTGCTGACAGTAAAGATTAGAATCAATCGTTTCGTCCGGTGGCAGCACCTCATAATGCATGATCCCTTTCCAATCCCACCAAACACACATCATTACCTTTCTTGGCGTCAGTCCTGGTTTTGATACCGTTTGGAAAGCTTCACCTCGTTTCGTCCATGATCTTTTTCGCACAGCGTTGTCGTATCTTATCTATTTTTCATCACCAGTAATCAATTACTTTAAAAATGGCTCAATTTCGTTCCGTTTCAGCAGGGTTTCGCAGATAGAAATCCGGTTCATTAAATTTTTAACTGTTAATTCATGTGGTACCCAAACGTCCAGCTTTTTTTTTGTATCCAACCATTTGAAATGGTTTAAAACTGTTTTGTGATCAATATTTAGTTCTTTACCAATTGTATGGCTGCTTATATGCCTGCTTATATGATTTCATCGACTTTTTCTATATTTCCAGAACGAAAGCGCCTGAATCATTTCTTTGCTGCTGATTTTGATAAAGCACTCTCTCTATAAACAGCACAATTTTTTTCGCAAGTCTGAGCCGCGTTTTCACCTTTGTCGTAATAAAACTAAAAAATAAAACTTTAAAATAAAAATGTTGTGACTTTTTATTCACTTCACCGATTTTAATGTATTGTATGTCACAATAAGGATACATATAAGGATTACTCGATAGGATCAATGGTTACTGAGATATATGAATGTAAAGCCATCTACCGGGATAAGGGCCACGTTTTTTCCCCTACCTATTATTTTACTAAGCCTGTGAAAACAAAGAATTTATAAATATTCATATTTATATTTTCATATTTATTTATTTTATATTTATTATTTATATATATTACTGAGTCGTTTAGTAAATAATACCTATTACAATTACCGAACCCGTTAAAATGACTACCAAGATTAACGGAAAGTCAACATGATTGTATAGGGGTGAAAGAAATTTAATATCTATTGATAGGATCCTTTCCAACCGGTGAAGCCCACTTAAGCGTATAACGACTTAAGCCTTTACAAAGCGCAAACACTTTGAGTGTATATTTATTTAGGTTTAATTTTTAAATGCTATATTAATAGGTTACAGTATTCTGCATCATTTCTTATAAAATGATTCACCATTTATTATAAATATCTTAACCGTTAATCGTATATACGAGTACTGTTGTTGTGTTAAAGGATTGTCAAAAAACCTTAGAAAATCGGTATTCATAAGCTTATAAACTACATTATGACAAATCTCTGTTAAATAATAATGTACTTTGTATTATAAATAATGTAGTTTAGCAGGGGCGTGTTATTTTAGCTTAAAAATTAGTAAATTAGTGTATATTCAATGCGTTGTTGTGTCCTTTGCAATCCGTGTTTGACATTGTTAATCTACGTAACCTAGCTAGGCGTAACGAGTGTGGTCTGGTTGTTCGTTAATACGCGTTTCACATAGTCACAAACATATTCGCTAATACAGCACAATAATTGCGCAATATTTGGCTCATTATAGGAACCAGTGCTGGGATATTCTAACATAACCCTTTTCGATATTTTATCGAAGTTTATGTTCTTGTCTGCAGTATAAAACTTGTCTCTGTTTCAATTTTTATAACATCTACCATAATACACATACCATAATATGTTGTGATCACTGATTTATAAATAAAAAATTGTGGTATAAAAAACACAACTAAAAATCGTACCTAATGGACAATAGAGAAAGCAAAAATGTATCTTCCTTGTCTAGGGTTTCGAATTTTAGGAAATCAAATTCAAATTAGTATCAGTTAGGCTACTAAAAACAGTTGACATACACTTGATAAAATGGATGCAATGCGAGATTTTACCTTGGTTTATTTTGACATTTATGTCGACTTTTCCATTTGTTTTTGACTTTTGTATGTTGTTCATTACAGATATGTACTTCACATTTCAAGGGAAAAATACGAAAAAATAAATTAAATATTTTTTGAAATTAGGCAGCAGTATTTTAATTATTAAATTATGATTTAAAAAATTAACCATTTTGAATATTTTTCTGCCTATCCTATGTTTATTAGGAAATATTAGGAAAAAGAAAACGATTTCAAATATTTTTCGGAATTGTCTTGCTTCCAGTGCGGCTCTTACTTTACATTTTCGAGTAAGAGGTGTATATAATACAAGCGAGTGGAATATAAAAAAAGTTGTACCATATTTTGTTGTTGTTTTCTATGGTAATTTAGTTTTGTGCCGTATCCATGAGTTATATAAATCGGTGGTTGTGATAGCAAACAAAACAAATAATTGATAAACGAAACAAACGTCAATGAAATATCGAAAGTGATGTTAGAACATCCCTCCACAGGCATATATTATATCGATATCAAATATCAATACATACAAAAAACGAAACTACTACTTTTTTAACGAAAACTTCGATAAAGTATATTATGCTAGATTTATTTTGATTTCCAAGTGAATAATTACTGTGCCAGAAAAAATATTTTTTTTTTTAATGATCACCCAATAAAATCAAAGGCCTGCTAAAACTTTACTATGGTGTTATTGAATAATCGAATTTTTTGGCTTTTTATATAGCATAATTTTGTTTAACAAACTTTTATATTATAATTAAAATTAATATATTTCACATTAATTACATAATTTCAAAAATACAAGGAATTAAACTTTGATATTAAAGTTAATTTGTCTTTACGAATAGAGTAACAATATCCGCAGAAAAAACAAAATTGGTTTGTAATGTGGTACATTTTGGTTTTTTCATGGCCCCTTGATTTAAGCATTTGTAATAAAAATTACACCAATATATTTAATTTTTCAAAGTCGGCCAAATTTCTTAAACACCCAATCCACACTGGGAATACCTATAAAACGGTTTTGTTGCAGATTCATTTTTCAACCAAAACTTATTTGGTTTCTCTTAGTATTAGCACACTAACTTAAATAAAATCTCAAAGGCAGTTTTTACTAGTACTTTTTAGTATGATTTTGTTTTTTGTTAGCATTAAACAATATTTTGACACATACTAGGAAATTTATTGAAGAAACCGGATTCATATGAGGCAGAGTGTTGACGGCGACTGGCATTTGAGGAACCAGAAACCGGCCTCATATGAAACTCAGTGTGGATTGAACCAATGGGATGTAGAATGTAGAAAAATAAAACAAAACAGTATAACGCCATAAGAAGCGGAGCAAAAACGAATACTAAGATCTAGTGGAAAATCGGGGTTCCGTCAACTACTAATATAACTAATTAGGTTTAAAGAACTTCAATGCAATAGTCCCCTAAACCGTTTGATAACGGATTTGCTGTATTTCAGAACTGTGTGATATTTATATTAAGATTGTTTTGGTGAGAATTGTGCTAAGTTCTAGTGACGGCATTGAGGTAAATTTAATTTAAAGGAGATAGCTCGTAGCACAAATAAAAACTTATATATTTCTATAAAATTACTCGTTTAGTCCAGCATGTTCAATTGATATTGTTTGAAACATCTGTCTCCAGTTCTGCACCAAACTAAAATTAATTAATTAATTGACCGAATTCAGGGGCGCGTGGCAGAGAGACCATGCGATACCAACTTCACCATCACAGTCAATCAACCATGGCTTGAGTACAAATTTTGGTGACCACATGGGAAAGCTTACTTAACTGTAAATTGAAATGGAAGAAAACGAGATCATTTCCCAACGGCATGTCAGTTGCCTCATCTAGCAGCAGTATGCCCTTACCTTACTAGGATTTAATGAACCTATCATTCATTGACCCGAAATTAAATTGATTATGAGTAACCTTAGAAATAAGGCGGCTAAATCCCTACATCCAATGTAGCGCAAGCAAAATAAAATTGAACCAATTTATTTTATTACTGTTGTTGCAACAATTTTCGTTTTTAAATGAAATTTATAAGAGTTAAGTAATAGAGAAATTTAGATTTGAGCATAATAAAATACATCCTCTAATTCCAAATTCAACAAAAGTTACTTCAAAGCTTTCTTTTTTAAATGATAAGGCTAACATAACTGTTATATATTTCGCACTGTGTTTTTTTAAATTTGATTTAATTATAAACTGTACTTTTTCTCTACGATGAGGCATGAGGATATAGTGTGATGATGTACACACATCTGAATTTTTATAAATTGCTACATGTATAATTGTCACATTGTCAATGATAATAAACAATGCTTACGAGAAGGCATTAAGACTATTATTATATTCACTATTAAATTTCCTCATTAATACTCGTATAATAGCTACTATATGTAATGACCTCATAAAATCAACGAATAATTTTTAGTTATGAATATTGAAATGCTTTCCATGAAAGTTAATCGGAATCTTAATCATATATGGACCACTTCAGGGTAGATATTTTTGTATTTATACACTGGCATTAAACCAGTAAAGCTTGTATTAAATATTATTAAATACAAACATTTTCATATATTGCGTGCTGCAGTATATTTTAACAAATTTTATGTTTTTCGGGGAAATAAAATTGATTAAGCAATAGCATCAACACAATATAATAATTTTTGTCTAGCCAGTAAGTAGTGAGAGTAAAACAAAAACACAATTTTAATTTTGTAAATACATTTTCATGTACGAGTACTCTCGCAAAATCTTGTATGAAAATTAACATAAAAAAAATCGAACTGCCGCAGTCTCGATCGTGCTCGTACTAAGAATAGATCTAATACTTTAAAAAAGTATCAAGGAAACCTAAACGTTGTTTATATATTCGTGATTATTTATTTATTGTGTGCCCATGAATTTGAACAATTTATGATTAGAAAAATATAAATTAATAAGCTGGGAAATATATAATATTAATTATAACGTGTTGTGATTAGCTTATATGAGTGTGACTTGAGTTCAGTAAAATGAATTCCCTTAAAAAACGGTTTCCATCATTATCTAGTCTTGGAGTAAGTGAAAATTTGAAGTAAATATATATATTTTCAATGGCTTTTTGTTTATTTCGAAGATATATATATATATATATATATATATATATATATATATAAATATATATATATATATATATATATATATATATATATATATATATATACATATATATATATGTATATATATATATATATATATATATATATATATATATATATATATATATATATATATATATATATATATATATATATATATATATATATATATATATATATATATATATATATATATATATATATATATATATATATATATATATATGTATATATATATATATATATATATATATATATTTTAAATATTATTTTTAGAAATTATTTTCTTTTTTCTTTTGACTTTCGATGTACATTCGGACATAGATAATTCGCGGTGCGCGGTTAACCTAAATGCTAGTTTATTTAATTATTTTTGTGCTGCGTGAAAAGTTCTAAAAATGTTATAATAATAATAAACAAAACGACGTCATGTTAAATAAATAATTTAAATAATATTCTAAAACAACATTTAAGTAATGATCTAATAGATCACCGGAACTAAAAAAATAATGAATTAAAATAAAGATCTGGTACAGTCTCATTCTACATGATTGAGTTTTAGATTGTTTGTTCATTACTGACATTTCATAGGTAGTTATTTGACTATCATAAATTAAAATATTAAATATTATTATCTTACTTCACCAACAATTTAGTCCAGTTTAAAACACATGAATATTAAATTGACGGTATTCGTTCATTCTTTTTAATAACTTTCAAAGTTTAGTTTGAGATAATTTAACTTAAATAAAAATTTCAATAAAATTTAAAATATTCGAAGTAAATTCTCTATATGTTTCGAACGAATAACGATAGAATGCCTAAATATATAGCAATAAAACGAAATTGAAGTGATTTAAGGAAAATGACGAATATTTTTTTGTAATTCGGCTGCATGATATGAACAACAATCAATCAATTGTTACTGTACTTTGCATTCAACAGGTATCAATATTAATTTAAACATGCGTCTTCGTAAATATAAACTGGGTAACAACTTTAAGATAACTTTAAACTTTATTTTGTTAAAAAGTACTAACTTGAGCTCTTTCATACAAAAAGTATCTTATTGTGAATATTACATTCAGCAAGAAACATTTACAATTTACATTTTTACAATGTTTTATGAAAAGCACGTATTTTCAAAGCATTAGAACTATTTATATAACATATTTATACTCCAAACTCTCGTAAATAGATCGGATATATTTTTGTTATCAAGTTAATCTGAAGTTAACCGGATCTATTTACGAACACGCCTAATATGAGCACTGTTTGACGACCAAAAGTGTACGAACACTTCAAAACTATCATTCAAATGACAAAACTTACAGTTAACACAAACTTGATTCATTTAACCTTAAACATTATTGAGCGAAATGTAAAGAACATCTGCCTGTCTAATCTGTAAACGCCACTTGTTCTTATTCGAAACTAAACACGGTACCAGTTATTTCAGAAAAATGTATGTGGCTGCAACTCGACCCTGTGGTCCATCCACATCCACATTTTAATAAAATCATTGCCATCGTTGTCATCATTTGCCTCTCAGTTGATTACAAGATTTTAGCGCAAACATCAAACACATGTTATCACCAAATTTAAACAGCGAATTCAAAACACAACATTTTTGTAATATTGAATTGAATCCTCACTTGCTTGGTCCAATTTGATTAAATTAGAATATTTTGCGGCATTAATTCCTAGAATCGTAATTTTTTTTGATCTGTTACTTTACCAATTCTAAACATCCTTAATTTTCTGGAATCAAGTCCGCAACTCATTTTGAAATATGGTTTTTAACATACCAAACCAGTTTATCGCAATCGAATTAAGAAATCGGTTAGAGTTATTTAAATTGGCATTTTTCCAGAAGCATGTTCAGAATTTATATTAGATTCTCACTTTCTTCTTATAATCTAACTTCTCGCTCGTTATTCAAGGAAATTTTTAAACAAAAATCTCGGCCCACATCTCGCAACATGAAGCAACATCACACAACTGGATGCAACATCATGCAACAGAGTGCATCTCGAAACGTGATGCACCATCACGCAATATAGCGGAACATGGTGCAGCATTACGTAACATGGCGGGCCCACCACAGGACTCTTAAAGCAATTTTCTAGATACCAAAACTTCTAGCAATTGCTTCTTGACACTCGTTTAATCCGAAAAAATAATCAAACAGGGGTTGACGGACTTCTATACAAATTATCTGTGATCAAACTAATTGCAATCACGACACTAGAAACCCCCCTCTCCAATTTTTAACAAAATCGTTGGGGGACGAAAGCAATAAAAGGGAAACCGGGGCCCACCGGTAGATACCGGTAGGTCTCGTCAACGGACTCACTGTATTTTCCTTCACCAATATCAAAATCGTTCAAGTCGAAAACATTTTTAAAAGAGACCTGCACATCAACGGAGGACCTTCTGAATGAGTTTTCTCGAAATTAGGAATCATCGCAACTATAGTTCGCAACTCTCTATAGAGATCGACATTTTCGTTCTTTTTCTCATTGTTCGAATACTCACCAAATGTTTTTATTTTCTAAATCTATCTATTCTTTGCGTTCATCAAAACTAAGGCCGAATTCATACTTCTTCGATCATTCATTCAAACATTTCTTTTGACCAATCATATTGCTCCAAATTTCGATATCTTTTCTTCTGCATTTTTTCATAAGAAATTATTGGTCGAAAAAATTGTTTGAATGAATGAACGAAGAAGTACAAATCCGGCCTAAACAAAATTTTTTCCCCCAATTTCGCTCGTACGGCAGATAACAAAAACTATTAGTATTCTTTCTTTACAGAACGAGCACAGTAAAACAAATCGTTTTCTTCCCAAGTACAAGTAAGGTTTTTTCTCGTTTTGCAGTTTTGTGCTCATGCAGTCTTCACGAAACGAGATTATAAAGTTGGATTATTTTTTTACCAACTTGAGCATAGTCACACATGAGATTTGCTCAAAAAATTCATCTACGGCTGTCATGTGTTTTCTGTTGTTTACTTTCAATTTCTGCTTGGTTTACAATTTATTGGGCACTTTATTTTAATTTAATCGAATAAACGTATGCTGTGGATTACATCCACAATATTCGGTTTTATATAGTAAAACAATTTATAGGTTATCAAAGAATTTGTAGCCCCAGTTGTGGCATGGCAAAATAAAATGTTTGGTTCTCACCCAAATTGTTTTACTTACACATATTTATTCCATTTATTTTATGATTAAAATTTGTGTCTTCAGTTGAAATGTTCACCCAATTCCAACACAACTGTCTATTTCGCTGAAGCAGTAGAGCTTTTTGATGCAGAATCACGTGCTCCATCATTTCATGTAATTTCAGGTAAATTCTAAGATATTAATAATTATATTTAGTCTTATCACTTTTAGGTGGTATTTTAAATAAGCCATATATAAAAAAATTGCATTGTTAGTTCATTAGTAATTGGTCGGATAACACTTTTGTCTCAAAACCGCACTGCATCTTCTGGCCATACGTGGCGTAAAAGCGGTACACTGAGCTGGAGTGATTTAGCACCACGCGTCCTTAACATGAGCCCACAACGACTCTTTTTGTGGGTTTTGGTCAAGATACCTTTTGTTTTATTGTATAATACCCCACAGGTTCTCTATAGGATTTAAGCCTGGACTCTGCGCTGGCCACGGCAAGACACAAATTTTTTGATGCTCCAATCACGTCCTTACTTTTCGGGATGTGTGTTTGGGGTCGTGGTCGTAGATCATCTGTGTAATCTGCGTTTAAATTGTCAGCAAGGATTCCAATATATTTTTGTGCATCGATGATCCCATCTATTTTTACGATGAGTCCAACCCCGCGACTTGTAAAACATCCCCAAACCATGATGGAAGAGCCGCCAAATGGCGCGTTACAGTTACACTTTAGCCGATGGCTAAATAAGCTTCTGTATATTTCATTAAGGCGGCTCCACAACTGTTTTATTTTTATTTTTCCCATTACTCTGCTAAAAAATTAGAATTTTTTTCCTTCGAGCATTCTTCATTTAATATTTTCTAGCTATCCTTATAGCAAATAGTATATATTATAAGGTTCCTATCTGAATTAAGTTAAGATATATTCCCAAAGATTACAAATATGCTGAGTTTCAACATATTTAGCTTAAGTCATGCCCCACTTATCGTTATTTCTGAACTTCGTTAATAATACAATTTACATATAGAGCCTGTCAAATTATATAGTGTGGGTTAAATAAAATTATTCGTTTTAATTAACCAAATTCCAGATTAAAAATCAAAAATAATTTTTGATTCTTGTATTCGTTGAATATACCATATTTCATCAAATTCAGTTAAAAATTAGTATAACCCCGACTAGTTTGGCCCTATTCCAGAACTTTCCAGAACATTTGAACCCTTAGATGCCATTTGTAAAGAGTTATGTGGTTCACAGAAACCAATACAAATTCTCGATTTGTTTGCCTTACACGTTGTTTCCTTAATAAGCGTACATCTATCCAATAAACCTCCTGAAATTTCTTTGCCTTAATAATTAACATAATTTCAAAAAACTCGTTTAAAATTTATTTTCAAATCTTATATAAATCTAAATACAATTATAACTGATCATTCCAATATACTGATCAGTTAAGAATTAGTTATTCTAGAAGTTGGTTCAATAAAACTTTTTGGAACCGTTTAGTATAACGTCAAATATAGTCGATTATTCAGTAAATCCAATTTAGAAATTATCGCAAATATTAGAATCTTTTTCTTGCATTTCACTAATTTCACCTTAATTCGTTAAAAATCAAGTTAAGAAGTTTAGTTTTGGTTTTGGTCCAGTGGGTATAATTGCATAAAATTTGTAAATTAAATGTTAAACGAAGGATAACATCATCCTTCTTATAGAGCCCTTAATTAGCATTTCGTCAACACACACATGTTGCATGGACCAACGAATTATTTTTATCAATTGTTTGATGTGCCGAGTATGAAAATTAGATAAAACTTAAGTAGCAACATTTTATCGCTTAGAAACCAAAAAATGAAAATTTAATTATTCTAGGTCTTAAACCCCTCAAGCCCGTCCCTTTGCCACTACCCTAAGCACCACATTATAATAATAAAAAAGCTATAGTTTATAAATAATCTAATAATCATATAGTAGTGTTCATTTTCTAGTAGCTAGAAATAGCTTTAACGGACTCAAAAAACTTTAACGGACGGACGTCATATAGGCCGTCATGTCGGCCAGCATAAGTAGAAATAAATTCATCCAGATTGTCGTCGTTTTACCTAAATTTTATAAATTAGAAGACGAGGCTATAACCTTGATTTACTTACATATATTTAAGTCACGCGCGTCACTAAATCACAATCTCCAGTTTTATGTTTTATTTATTTAAGTAGCATTGTAGAGACTCAAGCTAACCACTAACAAAGCATTTTAGCATAATAAACCATACCTTTATTCTAAAACTGCACAATTGAAATTAAATTAATAACTTTTCGATTTTTCGTTAACAATTTTTCACTTGACATTGAGAGAAAAAATATTTTTCCACGTACATTCGTACTTATTACTGCTATTACCATCATCAATTAATAGAACGCAAAACCTCGGTCATTTTACTTTCATCTTGCTCAAATTCTTCTTAATCGAATATGTGTAGCATCTGCAAAGCTCTCGTATTGCACTAAACCAATTATTTTCCTGCTTATGTTGTTGTGTGTTATGCAAAAACGGACTTACATAATTATGTATTTTAAATTATCTATCTACACATAAAAAGGTCTGAGAGAAATAATTTTGTTTTATTATAACAACTTTAAAAAGTTTGCACATGAGCCACACGTTAATCAATATTACATCATTGTGTATCGTATGGAATGGGGTGTAAAACTTGGTGATTTATACCAATTGGCTGTATGTGGTACATTTTAATAAAAGTAAGAGTGTATTGTAATTGGTATAAAAATAAAATAAATCAATGTGAATCTTTTTTTCCCCTATTTCGTCTAGCATAATATTACAACAATGTTTAAGGAAACCCCTTTATGTGTCATGCTGTGATTCAGGTATATATATATATATATATATATATATATATATATATATATATATATATATATATATATATATATATATATATCGTTTATGTATACAAGCAGGGGAGATTATAAATTTATAAATACATACATAAACATCCCTAAATAAAGCAAAGTAAAACACCATTTCCACCACCCCCTAACATCAAGTCATATGACATAGTGATTTTGCGCAGACGATACATAATGCCTTTGCCCTTTTTGTTGATAAAGTGAAATTGTTTTAAAATATATTGGTATCCTTTTCTGTACCGGCAAAAATTTTGGTTTATTGGCGGTATTGTAGTAGCAGGAATCAAATCAGTTTTAACGATGGTTTAGTCTCCGTTGAAACTTGTTAGGAAAAAGACCAAAAAAAAAGTTTTATCATTTAAAAAATATTAAAATAAAAAGTTTATTAATTTAATTAATAAAGGAAACCGAGGAAATTCTTTCCGAAGCGAGTGCAGAAAGTTATTGTATAACATTGTGTGCAAAGTTCTTAACTAAGCAACAAACTTCAGAAAAAATAATTTAACAATAAGTTTATTACATATAAAGTTTTATAATTTTAGTATAAGCTCTTTAATTATATTTAAAACTCTATCTCAATTGTTGTGTTACAATCAATTTTGAAAAATTGTATGCGGATAATTTTGTTTCGACCTTGAAATGGTCACTGAAAATGGTGCTCAGGTAAGACGTTTAGGTTTTTCATTTTTGTACACCATTTTGTTTTCTGTGAAAGTTTTTTTGCTAAATTATATAATTTTCAATTCATTTGAAGTCATAAACACGTCAGAAACGAGCCAATTATAGAATACTGTACTATTTTTTCGCGTTTTGAAAAAATTATTGCTTTGTAGTTTTACCGCAGAGCGATCGATACATTTTTTGTGAAGCATGAATTATGTATTTTGGTGTTTCAAGCGATGTTGGGAAAAATAAAAATGGCTGAGCGCTAGAATACCAATATAATTTTCTTTCCTCAAACTTTGAGGGTGGCGTGTATTTATTCGTTGATGTGATTTTATTAGGCGTCCTCCTCAAGTGATATTTTTTAAATATTTTTTAATTCCTTTAATTATCGGAGTTTTCAGATTTTTATAGAAATCAATAATCACATTTAAAACTTTATTCATATTTTGAATTATAAAAACAAAATGTTTCTCTAACATATTATGTCATTGATTTTTGTTTGAACTCGCACCCTCTGACATACACTACATATATTACATAGAACTAAACCATTGCCTCGAATGACCTCATGAACATGATTATATAACTATATAACAAAAATTCAAAATCTATTTATATAATACATTTAGTTTGTTCGTGAAACTACATTATTAGCTATTTCAAAATAAATTAAAATTAAAAAATCAATACAATCTAAATAAAATAATTTCTTTTAAGAAATTGGATAGGTACCGTAACTAGGGCAATGTATAAGTTTATTTTATGTTTGTTGTGCCCACAAAACAAATAATTCATTAATCTGTACTTAACAATAAACTAAGTAAACTTATCTACAAATATCAATATAAACATGTGTGAGACATTCTGTTGCGAATATATGAGTCAGTAGCAAAAAATCGTCCCCAATTTTCGATTAAAGTACAATATAATTTATCACGCAAATCCTGTATACAATGAAAATATATGATTACGTACTGTACAGGGTGTCCTGGTTAAGGATGCTAACTCTTTATGAAGTGTGTGGTTTATTTTTGAAGCTCTCTGGGATACCGAGCGAAAACTTGTACTTATTTTGTGGAGTTTGTTGGAGTCTGCAAGTTTACAATACGTTTTTTGAGAGCCTTATTGTAAACTTGTTTAACTTATTATGATAACTTTCAGTTTTGGGGAACCGTGTCAATTAAGTTAAATATATCCATAATATTTATTGTAAACTCTCAAATAACTGAGTCTCCACAAAGAAGTCATAAGTTGGACTAAAACAGATATTCACGCTCACAGTATATGTCCTGTTTGATTGGTAATGAACCAGTTTTATAAGATATAAGAATCTAAAATAAAATTAAAATACTTTAGTTTATATATAGATATTGTTTGATGATGATTGATTGTTCAGATATAGATATAAGGTAATCTTGCATCTTAAAAACTCGATTCAGTTATCTATCAAATAATTTCGGAAGATGTAGTTAAAAACTGAGTGCCTTTTTTATGAACACATTTTGTTCATCCCTTTAGTTCAATACCATTTTTAGAATGGGATTTAAAAGCGGAATACCCTGTGTCAAATTTGCGCGTATTTTGGGAGTGTAATTAAATTGGATTCAATAATTTATGTGTTTCTTTATAATCAAAGATTGAAGTTTTAAACCGCTTTGAAACGACCCAACTTAACTTACGATCAAAATACAATACTTTTATTACTTTGCCAAGCAGTTTTTAATAAAACGGGCTTTTGCAGTCGGAGATTTACATTTTGAATTATTGTATATTAAACTGTGGATTAATGATAAGAGTAATCAAAGACACATAATAAGTAGATCAGTTTATGATGTTATCGTAAATCGTAACTTACGACAGTTTATTTATTTACATAGTACACACAATTTTCACATACTCGTAATTAGCATGTTCGAGTCGGTTAGTACACAATTGATTTTTCAACTTTATACGTGAAAGTCCACAAAGTATAGCGGGGTAATTATAATGGATTTTAGGAAACTAATACGAGTATATCCTTGCGTAATAATCGTGCGAAATCACATTGATGAATTATTTCGGAGTCTTTGGTTTAATCGGTAAGACCTCGACCATAATACTAGTACGATTTATTGCGTAAATAATAAAAAGGCAGATTCTTTAAGCCTAATAGAAGAGGAAGTGTGGTTTGGACGGTGAAACAAATTGCTCGACTGTTTTATTTAATAAAGATATTTATAGTTTCGTTATGTTATGTGCAGATAAATGCAATTGGTATCAAAAAATTACACCAACAATTGACTTTATTTATTCAATGTGAATAATTACTAAAAACCTTATTTTTAAGATGAATACCGTAATTAGTAATTTAAAAAACAACAAAATATTCTAAAATAATTTTCTTTTAAAACTCGATAAGCGATTAGAGCGACTTCTTCAGAGTATCCACTGAAATTATTTTACAAAAGGAACAAACAACAATCTCAATATTTTTCAAAACAACCTCAATGTTTTGTAAAATGGGCTCATATTTTTCCAAATCATTATCATCTATACTACTCTAGATCCATATCATCAGCGTAGTTGTCAGAAATGGAGAATTAAAATATTTCATTCGGGTCATTGTTGATTCCTAAAATTTTCCCGTATAAATAACAAATTCATGCAATGGTTACCTAGATCTGTCCAAATGAATAAACACATCACCAATATTTCAATTGAAAATCAAATGTTCATGGTGTATTCCGGTTTTAACGGTTTGAATTGAATCTATTATAATTTTCTACTTTGTACAAAATGTTATTGAGACAGAATTTAATGAGAATGGCAATGGAGATCGGAAGGGGCATATGTTCACGATTTGAGCCTTTAACAATTTATAATTAATAAACAACATCGATCTTAGATCAAATTTTGTAAGATATACATACATATGTACGTATTTGTTAAGAAATGGCGATGCTATATCTTTGTTAGTAACAACAGGTAAATAAATTAAAACCAATTTATACAGCGGCCGTTGAAAAGTATTACTGTTTTATAAAATAGGAAAAAAATGGAATAAAATAGCTCGCCCACATCACTAAGAGGACGGTGAACTTTTGAGCGCTTTAACTTCGTGAATTGATAGTTTTCTACTCGGCCGATAAAACAAACCTTGGTTTCTATTATAAATTTAATTTAAAAATTTGGATGGAAACGCGATTTTTCTTATAGAGAAATCAGCCCGCAGAGAACAGGCAAGAAATATGTATTTTCACTGTTAACATGGAAGCCAAGCTCAATAACCGCCGATGCTTCTCATTCTTTACAATTAATTGACTTTGTATTTACCCTTTGAAACATCCCTCACAATGGAAATAATAGCAATCACAATAAAATAAGGGTAATCAATCCCCATACATTTAGACTGGTATAGAAGAAACATGTTGAAAAAGATTTTTCTGTAGCAGGGCAGGAGTAATACTTTAAAAAACTATTTCTCGAGAACGTAGTTTGAGCTGATCGAAAATTAATCTGGATCGAAACACCCGACTTGATGTGGTTGTTTCGATCCAGATTAATTTACTGAGTGGTCGGCTGACTTGCTGCAAGGTACAAGTGGGTGGGTTATAGACCGAAACATTTGGAGATTATCCTGATTTCGCTCGGTGCAGCGAAACACTGTTCTTATTCAACAAATGCGTTGAATAAGAAATAAAGCTACTGAATATGGTATGAAGGGATACACTTGCTGATGTCATCTTCACTCATTCATCTTACAAACTAATAGAATTGCTCGAAAACTATGTGATAACTTTATATGGCCACTTCTTCTAAAAGGAAAACGAAATTGTTTTACAAAAATAAAGATGTTTGTCAGGTAAAATTGCAGTTCACTACCACATCGATTGAAAGACGTCTTAAATCTTATAAAGAATTAACACGCAAAAAGAATTCAAAAGTATGTTAACCCTTATTTACTAAAATAAATGGCTTATAGAAATTAATTTAATTATTTAATTATTTGGTGGAATTGGATCTAAGTAAAGATGTAGTTTCTAAAGATACCAACAATTTTAAGTTTGTTTGTAACAGTTTTACTTGCATTGGTACAAACAAAAAATTGTTGTGTCAATGAAATTCACCTCGAAGCAGCAATGAAGGTTGAGCCGCGGAGCGGATCTACGGGTCCTAGTGGAAGATAAATAAAATATTTCGGCACTTGGGCAGGGAGGTACTGGGTTTGAATCTCACCAGAGGCTGGATGCAAAGCGAATTTTCATCATTCGTTTATGTTAATAAACGCAACGTCTCTATCTTCTCTACATTCCAAACGGATTGACTAATCGGGGTGAAACTTTATACTTAAGCTTTTCCCATAAATTGAGAATTGGCAGAAATCAGTACAAGTATTTTCATTTACAAGAAAAACAATAAATTACGAACTAAAACATTCCAAATGAATTTTACTTCAATATTTTAAGCGGAAATGACTATTTTTGATAAAAAAAATCTGTTTTTTTATCAAAAATTCTACCCCTGTACAGCCTAGACGAATTGATTTATCGGGATGAAACTTCATACTAAAGCTTTTACAAGGTTCCAGTGATGGTTGGCGAAAACAAGGCCACAGTTTTCATAGGAGATTTTCCATTTTTAAAAAGCGATTAAAAACTCAAACTTGAACATTTATCATTAATTGGAAGATTCTTACGAAATTTGGTGGAAGTCTGTGTAACCGACGTGGTAGCTTCAATGAGAGCTTTTTGAATTTTTGCACGTTTTGCAAATTAGTTTAAATATTTAATTTTCAACCAACAAGGATTGACCTTGTTGTCTTTCTGAAATTTAATTATACGAGACAGTTTTACCAAACGTTCGGAAAGATAAATTTTTCGCTTTAGAAATCAAGTGGGTGTATTCGAGGCCTATGTATTCATTCGTGGTAAAGGAAAACCGAGTGTTGGCTACAACATAATCACCTCTCCATTTTTTTTAAACAAAATCTGCTTTAAACCATGTTTTGTTTGTTTGATTTTTATTGATTTGGTTACATTACTACATTATTCGTGAACACACCTTTTCCTTTATCATTTAAAAGTCCGTTGAGGCCATCTTTTGTATAGTTGCATTACAATCATTTCTTAATTTAGTAATGATTTTGTTTTAGTAATCAATAATATTAATAATATGATTGCTAATAATCAACGCTAAAATAAATTTTGCTCTTTTAACGGTCAAATAAAATGATTTTGTGCATAGAGTTGTTTTTGTTTGCATCAATGGGGCATGCTTATAGTAAATATGCTTGCCACAAACTTTATTGCAGCACCTTCGTTTAAAGGATAAAGAGAAAATGACATTTATGTTTAGTTTCGAAATATATGGCCAACATTAATAACATATGGAACACTAATAACAATTAATAACATACTTAAATGTGTTCTAATAAACCCTTTAGTTTGTCTGAATTCAAACCTATGTAATAGTTTAACTTAACCGTAAAATCAAATATCTTTTATTTTTAAAGAATTTAAAAACTTGATTGTACAACATAATCAGATTTTAAAATTGGTCCATATTGCGATTGGGAGGGAAACCTTCTGAGAATAAGACAATTTATTGAACAGATGATTTTGCTATTCGAATAATAATCATAAACCAAAATATGAACAATACCTCTTTAATGTTAAGTTTATGGTAACGTTTTGACCTTTGAAAAATAAACGTTCATTCAAACTTATACCTGTGGCCTAACAGTAACCATTTACAAATATTAATGAGCAGTACTAAAAACTTGAAATAAATGACCAAAAAGTTTACAGTAACTTTTCTGCAAATTGCACTTCACTTTTTGGTGTCTAAGGTAACTTTTTGCTGTCTAAGGTAACATCATTTTGTTTCGATATTTAATATGGTTTAATATCGTTTTCCCTCAAAGAGTAGCAATATATAGTTCACCGATATTTCGTAGTTTAGTCTTCTGAAAATCAGTAAGCTGCTCCTAAATTAACGAGCAACCTTCTCAAGGCATCACGCCTCTACAATTTGTGTAGCGCGCAGCATTAAGTCTACAGGATATTTAAGTGCTTAACTCAAACTGAAACGAGCATAACCAATAAAGTCAGATCGCTGTGAATCAAGTAATTTTAAATGAATCCACTAATTTATTCTTTAACACAAAGTTAGTAGAACCTTTCCAGAAAAATATTTGAATACAATATCGAAAACTAAATGCTTTTTTAAATGCATTTTGAACCATGCATTCTCATGGCAACGATGAGTTTTGGTATTATTTATTAAAAATGTTGAGCGTCCATTCTTTAGATAAAACACTGGGTTCTTTGTATTTTAAGGCCAGCAGAACCCAAATCGACAAACGGGTTGAAAATCTAATCAAAAAATGTAGTCTCCACTGGGCCTTTCAAGACACATTGTGGCCTAATTCAAAAATCCAACATAAACCTAATTTAGAACTCAAAACAGGATCATATGTTCTGTGATTAATTAAAGGCTCTCTGGAGGCTAACTAAATGCTTTATTAAAAAGGTTTAAGCTCTGCTTGTTTTTGATAAAATATTGATTTCCTGCAAGTTTTTAGGTAGCAGAACCCAAATGTAGTTTCAGATCTAACAAACAGAAAATTAAAAGCTCATTATGGCCCAAATAAATTCGCAATTAAAATTTTTTGGCTTCACTCGTTCTTAATATATCATTGAAGCAGACCCCAAACCGAAAATCGGATCAAAACTAAATTTAGCCACAAAACACAATCGTATAATAAATGAGTTCAAACTTGACAACAAAACTAAATAAAAAGAATGATACTTTTCGGTTCACCAAATTATATTTGATTCGACCTTTTAGGATCTTAAACAACCGGTTGCACAACGATTAATTCAATTGGTTTTGGCTAGAGTACAATTT
The DNA here is from genome assembly GCA_963691935.1 of Nephrotoma guestfalica. Classification (NCBI taxonomy): domain Eukaryota; kingdom Metazoa; phylum Arthropoda; class Insecta; order Diptera; family Tipulidae; genus Nephrotoma; species Nephrotoma guestfalica. Next base: position 141,847,878 of record OY829914.1, read on the forward strand.
AAGTTCTTAGCGACCAACTGGCACAGTTTTATAAACAATTGGCCGTCTCAGTTAGAGTGTAGAGTGAACCAGTTTTTAGAGAAATATTTTCAAAAACATTATAAGGATTCTAAATTGCGTGTTATTTTGCCTATTGATTTTGGCAGCTTGATTATTTGATTTCTTTGATTTGATCTCTATATTTTATACATTTCTTATGTGAGCGAATAAATTAAATTCTTAAACATAATAAAATTTTGCAAATTTAGTATTCTAATAAAATTTACCATACTGTTTAGTACAAAGTCCTAAGTTCAAATTTGATTTTATACTTGAAGAAAATGACGTGCTGGCACCTAGTGGTTGAAAAAATATTATTTTCATTTTGCCTGCCTCATTATAATGGGTTGGGGAAAAAGGAATCCACTATTTTTTCGCTAGATGGCTTTAGCGACATAAATCTCGTGATGTAGTTGTTGTATAAGTAGGCCATACTTATACTCATTGGAAAAGGGGATTTATTTACCAACATTTTTTTATGTTGGTTTTGATTGATCGATTCAGTTGTGTGTTATCGTGTCAAGGTTGGAGGTAAGCAAAGAGAAAATTCGCTATAGTTTTAAATTTTGCTTCGATAAAGGCGAAAACGCAAGTCAGGCAGCTGAAATAGTGTATGGTATCTATGGTCCCGATACTGTCTCAGTCAATCATGCGCAAGTTTGGTTTGATCGATTCCGTTCCGGTTATTTCAATATTAAAGATGCCCTATGCAGTGGCCTATCGTCGAAAATGTCGATAATATCTTGCTCGACATGCTAGTTATCTAACATTGCCTAGGAGCTGAAGATCGACCACAAAACAGTTTTAAACCCTTTGCTTAAGGCTGGTTTTAAAAAAAACCTCCATGTTTGGGTGCCACACGAGTTTACGCAAATAAACTTGATGAGTCGGGTTTCTATCTACGAATCCTTGGCCAAACGGAACGAAATCGAGCCATTTCTGAAGCGCATGGTGACTGACGACGAGAAATGGGTCACATATGACGGCCAGGAATGTTTTGCTGTGTGTTTGGTGTGATTGGAAGGGAATCATCTACCATGAGTTGCTGCCCAATGGCCAAACGCTAAATTCGGGCCTTCACTGGTAGCAATTGGACTGACTTAAGACAGCAATCAAGCAGAAGCGGCCAAAATTAGCCATTATGGCTAATAGGGACAAGGCGTTTTGGAAAAGCCTTCAAAATGGCAACGAGTTATCGAAAAAAATGGCGCATATTTGAGCCTAAACGAATGATTGTAGCCATATTAAATAAAGTCCCGAAATAAACGTAAAAATAATGGATTTATTTTTCCCCAACCCCAGTTGCAAGAGCAATTTGCCATGATATAATCTTATTATTTTTTGTACAACGTATCTAAGAATAGTTTCAAAATAGATCTAAGGCATCAAATTTAATAAAAAACCAGGGACCTTGCTATGGTTTCCATCGTTAATTATCGACGGCTACCGTTCACTTCAGAAAGAAAGCAAAAAACAAGAAAGAGATGAAATATATAATTTACCGTGACGCTCGATATCAAAAAATGAACAGCGAAAACCACAGTGAGCCTCTAGGAGAAAGTTCAAATGACAAATTTGGAGGTGCTGAATTTACTTTTGTACAAACTTTGAAATTTTAAATTTTACAATTAATTCAACTAATTGTATTAATTTCAATAAAAAGCCAATTAAATTTGGACAAAAGTAAACACTTATTATTAAAAATTTTAATTATTAGCTTGATAAGATCAGGTCTGCTGACTCGGAAAAGATACTCGAATCCGTTATCGTTAAAATGACAATTACTCGTAAGTTCACAGACTATTTAAAACTATTCAAACTAACAATACAAATATATAAAATATAAAGAAATTTTATTTCGAATTACGAGGAGTGTTCAATAAGTTCGGTAAACCTTTATGAAATAACGGTAATAGATATTTTTTATTTTGTTTTGTTTTATTCATCTAATTATTTTACCGACAAAAAAAATTCATACAAATCAATTGTGTCATTTCATTTATGTGAGTGATTTAGTGAACATGAACACGTGTTTTAAAAATTTAAGAAAATGGAAAATATTGAACATTGTGCTGTGATTTTAAATTTACAGATTAACGGGATCTTGTGGTTCGAAATTTCTGTCAGGTGTTGCTCGTACGTTTTAAAATCACAGTTGTGAACGAGTGTAAAACGAAACGAGTTGAAATATTCTTATTTTCACATGGCCTAACGTTCTGACCTAACTATATCCTATGGGTCCGCAGCGCCTTGCAGAGAAATATTTATAATATACCATCAGCACCACTTAATAAAGTAGTGTGTATTTTCATTAATTAGAGCCTTTTTTAATACTATGCGAAAATCAATCAGATATATACCGTTTTGTTAATATCTTTTTGAAATGGTCATGGTATAGTGTTATAATGCATTAGTAATTCAATAAGTTCCAAGGAAAGCTAAATCATTTTCTAAAATTCTTCAGATTTAATCATATAGTCATTTTATGATAGTAAAATTAGCTTTGCACACTCATATGCGATTTATTCAGGATAAGGAAGTGTTTAATCCTGCCCCTATCGAATTAACACGCATGATGTATAAATCTAAGCTAAATATTTTATTCAAAATATCCCGATGTTAAATGGGTTTACTTTACTAACTATAGAATGTATTGATATAAATTTTATATTTTAAGTTTTTTATGTTTTATTATGTTTTATTATATTTTTCTTATAAACAACATTTAATTTGAAAAAAAATTGAAAACTGTAATTTTGACCAATATTATTGCAAAATTTATATTTTGGAAAACTAGTTTCGAAATAATTCCTTCGTCAGTTTGAGTTATTTTTTATACTACTAATTCTATTCTGTGTTTTAAGTATTTTTTTCTGTGTTGGTTAAAACAGAGAATACAATTAGTAGTATCAAAAATAACTGGAACTGACGAAGGAATTATTCCGAAACTAGTTTTCCAAAGTTATACATTTTAATATTTGTTAAAATGAAAGTTTTTTAAAATTACTGTTTTTAAATTTTTTTTAATATTAAATGATGTTTATAAGAAAATAATAAAAATACAAGTTTTTTAAAAAAATAAATAAAAATAAAATATACAATAAAAAAAATTAAAATATATTAATTAACAGAAAGCCACGGACAACACAAAAATGCATTTTATTCATCTATATGGTACTTATAAATTGTATGCTTAATATAGTGCAATTTGTACTTTAATAGGTGTTTTATGTTTATAGCAGAAATAAGATGAATAGAAATTTCTCTAACAAAAAACAGTCATCTCTATCCACTCGTCTATTTACTCATACCAACATGAAAAAGTAATTAAAACCAAGAAAAATTCATTGTAACTAAAAGATGAGCTAAATATTTAATAATTATGTACTCGTATATACCAAACACACCTAAACAAGTGCATATCCCCATACACTTTGTTAATGTTATTTACATAAACACATTCACATGATAGTATTGTTCCAATTCATTAAAAACTTTGTGCATGTTTGGAAAAAATAGGGGATGAAAATAGTTTAAAAAAATATATTGTACACACTGAATCGTACGTTTATGATAAGAAAACCGGCAACAGTGAATTTTACGTCTATGAACAAAACGAATAAACTTACATTCAACAATTTTTTGTTGTACATATTCCCATGTAGTGATGAAAATAAATGGAAACATTTCTGGAATGAGTCAGGACTCGGCGCGGTGTGCGGATAATTTGGGGTGGAATATCGATTTTCCGGTTTTTTTATATATACGGTACACTGTAAAATATTTGTGTGAATATTTTTAGAAAAATACACATAATACATATACATAGTCAATTTTGGCATAGGGTGTGGCAGCAAGCTTAAAATTATGGCGTGTGCCTTTAATTTTATATATTAATACTTCAAATGACAAATTGATTTTACGATTTTTATGGGTATCATTACATAATTATAACTACATCGCTTTAAACTAAAATCTATTAGATTTATTGTATTAGGATATTTTATGCTAGTTTCTGTTTTAAGAGGTGGCTTGTAACAAAACATTTTCTGCAATTAGCCGCTTACAATTTATAAGTATATTTTTCAACTAAGAAGACGGTCTAACCGTGAAAAACTGAGTGATAGTTTACCAAACAGCTTTATAATATGTTGTTAGGCAATGCTTTGCAGGAAAAATATTTAACTAAATAAACATACAATTTACGATTAAACAATTGCTAATTTTTAAGTATTTGTAACATGCAATAGTGATAATATAGCATGCTCATTATACGATACTATCTGACGAATACGATAGAGCATGTAAACTTTGCTAAATCTAATTTATTTAATTTTTATTTTAGAAAATGCATAAAACATAATTAGGTCAAATAAAGGTTGAATAAATCAATAAGCTAAAATTGTAGAATATTTAAAATGAAAACTCAGTCAATAAAACACTATGCTTACACCGTCGCGGAACGCAAAATATCTCAGTAAAATAATTATTTAGTTTTTAAATTGTGTGTCCAAATCTTCAAATATAAAGCACTAGTAACTTATTTTTTAATACTAAATGCTTCAACATCTTAAAACTAAGCCTACTTCTCAAAAAAGAAGTGAGCATATTTATTTCATTAATACCTCCCCCAAGTGCACTAATACCTTTAACTGAAACTAGAGGAAATCAATTTTATTAATTGCTACACCGTTTACTCAAAAATTTAAATTTACTGTGCAGCTCGGAACTTCAATTAAAACTAATCATTTATTTTGACCCTGTTAAACAATGTAATAAGTTCCTTATTTATTAATTAAAAAGTATAAACAGTTAAGTTACCGGCTAAAGGCAAAATAAATTAATTCCAACTTAATTTAAGCTTAGCACGTTATCATGTCAATATGATCTAACAAGAATATTCTTGTCAGCGAACTTTTATTTTATGTTTACCACTACATAGCCATTTTGTTATCGAATTATTTCCCATTGGAAAGAAATTTATTCACGCTAATACCAGGGGGTAGATTCGATAAGGTGACAATTTTTCTTTACTTTTGTTTTATTAGAACAAAATATTGTCACAGAAAATTTCCGCTTCTAATGAAATGACTTAAGACTTTTACAGCAGTTTGTAGCAGTTAAAGTTGCGAAATTGTACTCAACTTTTAACATATTTCGCCAACCACACAACTATTACGTGAAAATTTTTAAAAAACTGCAAATTCGCAATAATCCATTATACACATTTTTGTATTATTAATTTTTTATTTAATTATTTAGTTTTGAATTTTATAATTTCGATTCAACGGTTTAAAAATTGTATTCACAAATAGGTGACAATTTTGTACTTTTTGTCACAAAATTTCGTGACATTTTGAAAAAATCATCTTATCAATAACGTTTTTTAGAACTCACAAATAAATTGTCATTTTATTAAAGTTACAATTATAGTACAAAGTCATAAAAACATGTCTTTTGTCATTTGTCACTTGATCAGAATTTAGATCCAGGTTTCCATCGTCGATGGCATAATAGAGTAATTGTATAATACTATTTCACTATCAATCCATGTAGGTTTTCCTATACGCACGATTTGCAGTTGAAGCCTTTTCAAATTAAGCGTTTGATAAAAACGGATATTATTATTATATTTGATATATTATGTTCCACGATTTGATATACACTTTTATGTTAAGACGAGGGAAACCAGGTATGAATGTAAATTTATCACGTGATCATCAATATGATCAAACAAGAATCTTCTTGTCACCGAACTATAATTTAACGTACACTGATACACAGCCACTTTTAATTAATCCAGATTGCCATTCCAATAGATATTAATTCACACTGAATTTAAATTTAACAAGTTATTATCAATTTGATCAAACAAGAATATGTCTTGCCACTGCATAGTTCAGTATTCCATATTCTTGTTGAATATGAATAAAATTATTCTACCAAAAGTTATTTTGACCGCACTAGTATGGCTTTTTGGAAAAACTATAATTTTATGGGTTGGCATCTTGAAAATCAAATCAAATTTGAACTTGTCAACAATGGCTGCTAACCAATTCTAAGGTAAATCTAGGTATATGCAATTTTTAACGGTAAATTCAAATACAGTACATATTAAAATGTAAGGCAAAGCAAAGACACATAAATAAATGAAAATGCGTGTCTTTGCTAAAATAATAATTCAAAAACATGGCGGTTGCCTTTCTATAAGAATTTCCTTTATATGAACACCAATACGTTCCCAAATTTTGTTTGGAAATAAAAATGTGGTTATCATGCAATACAATACATTTAAAAAAAAAATTAATTATTAATACACATTGGTAACAATTTGTTAAGAATTAAATTTCAAAAAAATGTAAAAATTAATATTCCAAAAATTTTCATGAAATTTTCCGCTTCATACGTAATACTCACACAAAAAACAAAATGTGGTAACACAACGGCAACCTCTACACAAAATAACACCAAATACTCGTATATCAAAAAAATTGAGTATCTTCTTCATTTAAGGACGGAATTCTCTAAATATTTCTATAAATTTTAATGTTTTAAATCATAGAATTAAATACTATAGAATAAATGTAAAGATTTTTCTCATAAAAAATTTGCTATTTCATGTGTCACAAACCAGAGCAGGATGGTTATATAAAAAATGCATATGGTGGTCTGATATCTCAAAATAAAAACCAGTCAAACAAGTTTTGGTTTTTGTTTTAAATTACGCGTTTAATTTTGTGCTCTTAAAAAATCTTGAAAATATTAATTAAAATAATCAAAAAAATAATTGAAATATTATAAAATAATTAGTGGATAGTATGTAGTGCATCATTTGATAATAAAAATTAGAGTCTCTTAATAAAATGAAGTGTTTGTGAAAAACTACAAAAATACGCCTAATAAATTTCAATAAGGAATTTCGTGCCATCAGTAAGTGTTTATATAAAATAAAAAGTAAATTATGTTAAGAAAAAAGTGATTTGTGGTAAAGTTATCCTTAATTTGTTATAAATAAGAAAAAATAAGAAAACAATTTTGTTCGTTGGCGTTGGTTTTTATAATTTTGTAAACAAATGTTTTTACCAGTGCCGCATTTTTCGTATTACTATAGTTCAAAAATATATATTGTAAATACAATTTTTTACAGAAATTATAATGTAAACATTTGTTTTTAGTTTACCAAAATATGGAGAATTGAAAAAGCAATGGTTGAAGCCTCATCAGATGATATTTTAATTGGCCAAGAAACTTCTAAAGTAGACGAATCTAATATGTATGACGAAATTTTTTTTTGATACCCAATTATACTAAGTGAATTTTCAATTAATGGGGAGATTATAGTCCGATATTTATTTAGAAAATTGAATTGTGAGGACTGTCGCAAATTAATACAACAATCTAATTCGTATAAATCGCTAATCAATTTACAAAATAGGGGTGATCTTTTAACTCCTTCGCCATCAGTATAAAAATTTGTAAATATTCCGAAGCAATATTAAAACGGGAATTGGCTATTGCGAAATACAAAAACATAACGCAACTACAATCTAGTTCTAAATTGTTTAAATAAATTTGTTATAACGTTCTACACAACCTAATACGTGTTAAATATTTTCAATGAAGAAGATCAATATAGTCATTCTCAAGAATACGTTAATTTGTTAGCTCACTCTATCATAGAGAAATATTATGACATCCGGTTGAATTATTTTTGTAACCAAAGGTCATATAAATTAACAAAAAGAAACAAGTTTGTTTCTTTATTACATTTTAAAGGAATGTGAAATAAATAAGCGTAGTGGTTTTATAATTACTAATTTTTATATACATAATATTATATTTAAATAAAAATAATTAATGTACTTTTATTAAAGAAATAAAAATTTATTTAAATTTAAATAATTTTTTAATTTTAACTTCGTAACTTCATTCCATTCGGTCGAAAAAAATTCTAAATACGACCCTGTTAATTTATATGTTTTCTCTTTTACCCTCCGAATTTGTCAAGTGAGTCAAATTCGGAGGGTAAAAGAGAAAGCATATAAATTAACAGGGTCGTATTCAGCTCATTACATTCATTCTATATAATCTATTTCTATGTTTTAAATTTAAAGTTAATACTTTTGTGATTAGTTTATGTACCTACGAACCAAACATTGTATAATCCTATGAACCATTTTGACCCATGAAGCCGTATTTACCATAGAATTATATACTATAGAATGAATGTAAAGCTTTTTCCCATATAAGATTTGCTATTTCATGTGTCACAAGCCAGAGCAGGATGGTTATATAAAAAATGCATATGGCGGTCTCATATGTCAAAGAAAGAACCCCTCAAACTAGTTTTTGTTTTTGTTTAAAGTGACGCGTTAAATTTTGTGCTCTTAAAAAATCTTGAAAATATTAATTAAAATAATTAAAATATTATTAAAATAGTTAGTGGATTGTGTGTAGTGCATCATTTTAGTAATAAAAATTAGAAACATTTAATAAAATGAAGTGTCTCGTGAAAAACTGCTAATTACGCATAAAAAATTACAAGATGGAATTTCGTACCATCAGTAAGTGTTTATACAAAATAAAATGTAAATTATGTTAAAAAGAAAGTGATTTGTGGTAAAATTATCCTTAATTTAAGTTATAAATCAGATAAAAATAAGAAAACAATTTTGGTTATTAGCGTGGGTTCTTTCTTTTTGTCAATAAATGTTTTTACCAGTGCCGCATTTATCGTATTACTATGGTTCGAAAAGTGGGTGTTGATTGTTTCATGTGCTATGTGCTTTTCTTTTCATAATTTATTTTTATTTTGGAATATGTACTGTAAATACAATTTTTTACAGAAATTATAATGTAAACATTTGTTTTTAGTTTACCAAAATATGGAGAATTGAAAAAGCAATGGTTGAAGCCTCATCAGATGATATTTTAATTGGCCAAGAAACTTCTAAAGTAGACGAATCTAATATGTATGACGAAAATTTTTTTTGATACCCAATTATACTAAGCGAATTTTCAATTAATGGGGGGATTATAGTCCGATATTTATTTAGAAAATTGAATTGTGAGGACTGTCGCAAATTAATACAACAATGTAATTCTTATAAATCGCTAATCAATTTACAAAATAGGGGTGATCTTTTAACTCCTTCGCCGTCAGTATAAAAATTTGTAAATATTCCGAAGCAATATTAAAACGGGAATTGGCTATTGCGAAATACAAAAACATAACGCAACTACAATCTAGTTCTAAATTGTTTAAATAAATTTATTATAACGTTCTACACAACCTAATACGTGTTAAATATTTTCAATGAAGAAGATCAATATAGTCATTCTCAAGAATACGTTAATTTGTTAGCTCACTCTATCATAGAGAAATATTATGACATCCGGTTGAATTATTTTTGTAACCAAAGGTCATATAAATTAACAAAAAGAAACAAGTTTGTTTCTTTATTACATTTTAAAGGAATGTGAAATAAATAAGCGTAGTGGTTTTATAATTACTAATTTTTATATACATAATATTATATTTAAATAAAAATAATTAATGTACTTTTATTAAAGAAATAAAAATTTATTTAAATTTAAATAATTTTTTAATTTTAACTTCGTAACTTCATTCCTTTCGGTCGAAAAAAATTCTAAATACGACCCTGTTAATTTATATGTTTTCTCTTTTACCCTCCGAATTTGTCAAGTGAGTCAAATTCGGAGGGTAAAAGAGAAAGCATATAAATTAACAGGGTCGTATTCAGCTCATTACATTCATTCTATATAATCTATTTCTATGTTTTAAATTTAAAGTTAATACTTTTGTGATTAGTTTATGTACCTACGAACCAAATATTGTATAATCCTATGAACCATTTTGACCCATGAAGCCGTATTTACCATAGAATTATATACTATAGAATGAATGTAAAGCTTTTTCCCATATAAGATTTGCTATTTCATGTGTCACAAGCCAGAGCAGGATGGTTATATAAAAAATGCATATGGCGGTCTCATATGTCAAAGAAAGAACCCCTCAAACTAGTTTTTGTTTTTGTTTAAAGTGACGCGTTAAATTTTGTGCTCTTAAAAAATCTTGAAAATATTAATTAAAATAATTAAAATATTATTAAAATAGTTAGTGGATTGTGTGTAGTGCATCATTTTAGTAATAAAAATTAGAAACATTTAATAAAATGAAGTGTCTCGTGAAAAACTGCTAATTACGCATAAAAAATTACAAGATGGAATTTCGTACCATCAGTAAGTGTTTATACAAAATAAAATGTAAATTATGTTAAAAAGAAAGTGATTTGTGGTAAAATTATCCTTAATTTAAGTTATAAATCAGATAAAAATAAGAAAACAATTTTGGTTATTAGCGTGGGTTCTTTCTTTTTGTCAATAAATGTTTTTACCAGTGCCGCATTTATCGTATTACTATGGTTCGAAAAGTGGGTGTTGATTGTTTCATGTGCTATGTGCTTTTCTTTTCATAATTTATTTTTATTTTGGAATATGTACTGTAAATACAATTTTTTACAGAAATTATAATGTAAACATTTGTTTTTAGTTTACCAAAATATGGAGAATTGAAAAAGCAATGGTTGAAGCCTCATCAGATGATATTTTAATTGGCCAAGAAACTTCTAAAGTAGACGAATCTAATATGTATGACGAAAATTTTTTTTGATACCCAATTATACTAAGCGAATTTTCAATTAATGGGGGGATTATAGTCCGATATTTATTTAGAAAATTGAATTGTGAGGACTGTCGCAAATTAATACAACAATGTAATTCTTATAAATCGCTAATCAATTTACAAAATAGGGGTGATCTTTTAACTCCTTCGCCGTCAGTATAAAAATTTGTAAATATTCCGAAGCAATATTAAAACGGGAATTGGCTATTGCGAAATACAAAAACATAACGCAACTACAATCTAGTTCTAAATTGTTTAAATAAATTTATTATAACGTTCTACACAACCTAATACGTGTTAAATATTTTCAATGAAGAAGATCAATATAGTCATTCTCAAGAATACGTTAATTTGTTAGCTCACTCTATCATAGAGAAATATTATGACATCCGGTTGAATTATTTTTGTAACCAAAGGTCATATAAATTAACAAAAAGAAACAAGTTTGTTTCTTTATTACATTTTAAAGGAATGTGAAATAAATAAGCGTAGTGGTTTTATAATTACTAATTTTTATATACATAATATTATATTTAAATAAAAATAATTAATGTACTTTTATTAAAGAAATAAAAATTTATTTAAATTTAAATAATTTTTTAATTTTAACTTCGTAACTTCATTCCTTTCGGTCGAAAAAAATTCTAAATACGACCCTGTTAATTTATATATTTTCTCTTTTACCCTCCGAATTTGTCAAGTGAGTCAAATTCGGAGGGTAAAAGAGAAAGCATATAAATTAACAGGGTCGTATTCAGCTCATTACATTCATTCTATATAATCTATTTCTATGTTTTAAATTTAAAGTTAATACTTTTGTGATTAGTTTATGTACCTACGAACCAAATATTGTATAATCCTATGAACCATTTTGACCCATGAAGCCGTATTTACCATAGAATTATATACTATAGAATGAATGTAAAGCTTTTTCCCATATAAGATTTGCTATTTCATGTGTCACAAGCCAGAGCAGGATGGTTATATAAAAAATGCATATGGCGGTCTCATATGTCAAAGAAAGAACCCCTCAAACTAGTTTTTGTTTTTGTTTAAAGTGACGCGTTAAATTTTGTGCTCTTAAAAAATCTTGAAAATATTAATTAAAATAATTAAAATATTATTAAAATAGTTAGTGGATTGTGTGTAGTGCATCATTTTAGTAATAAAAATTAGAAACATTTAATAAAATGAAGTGTCTCGTGAAAAACTGCTAATTACGCATAAAAAATTACAAGATGGAATTTCGTACCATCAGTAAGTGTTTATACAAAATAAAATGTAAATTATGTTAAAAAGAAAGTGATTTGTGGTAAAATTATCCTTAATTTAAGTTAAAAATCAGATAAAAATAAGAAAACAATTTTGGTTATTAGCGTGGGTTCTTTCTTTTTGTAAATAAATGTTTTTACCAGTGCCGCATTTATCGTATTACTATGGTTCGAAAAGTGGGTGTTGATTGTTTCATGTGCTATGTGCTTTTCTTTTCATAATTTATTTTTATTTTGGAATATGTACTGTAAATACAATTTTTTACAGAAATTATAATGTAAACATTTGTTTTTAGTTTACCAAAATATGAAGAATTGCAAAAGCAATGATTTAAGCCTCATCAGATGATATTTCAATTGACCAAGAAATTTCTAAAGTAGACGAATCTAATATGTATGACGAAGATTTTTTTGGATACCCAATTATACTAAGTGAATTTTCAACATACATTACATTTTAAAGGAATGTGAAATAAATAAGCGTAGTGGTTTTATAGTTACTATTTTTTATACACATAATATTATATTTAAATAAAAATAATTAATGCACTTTTATTAAAGAAACAAAAATGTAATTAAATTTAAATAATTTTTTAATTTTAACTTTCTAACTTCATTGCATTCGATCGAAAAAAATTCTAAATATGGCCCTGTTAATTTATATGCTTTCTCTTTTACCCTCCGAATTTGTCACGCTTGACAGTTGCTTACATTCATTCTATATACTCTATTTCTATGGTATTTACTTAATTGTATGTACTAGTGAATTAGTACGATTTGTTAAGTAATAATATTTTAATTTACAGCCAATGTAATTAATGTAATTAATCAGATTTGTAATATTTATCGCACAAAGAACCAAATAAAAGAAACTAAATATTACATAAAGTAACTCCAACGTTAAGTTAAACTGCAAAATAAGAAATATTTAGGTCAAAAATATATTTTATATTTTGCATATTTTACAATTGCAAATTGCAATACGTATACATCGCCAGATGCATTAAACGGAATAATCTCGAACAGCGATTGACAAGTAGTATTGTATGTATATAAACGCGAGTAATTTGGGACGCAGACACAGTTGTAATTTAATTAGTGAGCAGTGCAAGTTAAGAATTAAAAAGAGAAACAGGGTGATAAGAAAAAGTAAATAGTAAAGTGAACTAGTGAACACTAATAAAGGGTGTTGCTGAAGCCACAAAGGTGTTGGGAAATAAAGTTTGTAACTTAAAACGCTGAGTGTTTTGTTTGCAAAATCCAATACGAATCCGTATCGAACGCACGACATTCGTAAAAATATGAATTAAAGTTATGCTTTCCGCTTTCCGTAAAATTTAAATTTTTCTAAAAAAAATCGGCCCGTCTCATTCATTTAATTCTGCTCCATTGTAACACCGTTCCACATTTTATGTAAATTGTATAGAATATATCAAATTTAGATTTTTACGGAAAAGCGGAACGGAAAAAGACCGATGCCTTGTAGCTGAGACTATAGTTTGTGTCCATTTTGTCGAAAATAATATTTTTTTTCAATAGACTGCTAGCTGCCAGTCTAACTGTTCACTATTTGTAGTGATTAGTCATCATTTACTACTAACAATAAGTATTTTATTCATTTTAAATTTATTATTTGAAGTTTTATATAGTCCAGGAGCCTTTTCTTAAATAATACCTACATATACGTATTATTTACGAAAAGCTACTTAAACCATTAAGTTGTAACAATAAAATCGTTCAAAATATTAAAATATTACAAACAAATGTCATGGACAAAATGTCGTATTCTAATCGCACACAATGGCGTACTAATATGCCACCAAAATAGAACAACACTTGTGATTGAAATTCGGACTACCTTGATTTCTTTAATAATATAAAACAACAAGTATTTGTTTTTGCTTAAAAAATTGACAGTTTTTTCTCTAATAAAAATAACGCCTTATGAAGTTTTTGGTAATAAAAAAAACAAAAGCTCCCTAAGGTGGCACTTCTAGTAGTGGAAAAACAGTACATATATAGATAAAACACGCTTAAGAACTACTATTTAGTCCGCGTTTGCTAGAAACTCTCGGAGTATAATAAAAAACCACTCAACCTTGGTATATATGTTTTCTTGATAAGATGTAGACTGGGTTCCTTTACTGTTTTCGTTATTTTGTATATTTAAATAGGAAGGGAGCAAGAAAGGATTATTGTTTTATCAGAAACTGATATGAAATACAATGATGAATATAATGATGATGACAATATTATATTATAATTGTTATTATACTTGTACCATGATCCATGCTTCTTTCCACATGGATAAGATGAATTAAGATTTTCGTTGAGTTTCGTTGAGTTAATAACTTGGCGAAGCTAATTTCTATTATTTCTATGGATCATTTATAAAGTGTACAATATGTTTTGACATTTGTTTTCATTTTCACTCTAAAATAGCGCGCCTAAAATAGCGCGACACCATGTTGATATGGAATGTTATATTTGTTTCTTTTTAAAGATAAAAATATTGGATATCTTTCTTTGATATGTATTTATTAAAAAGTACGTTTTATACATGAATAATAAACAATACAATTTTGATTTAGACATTATATTTGATCAAACCTCGAAGATAAGATAATTGCAAATGTAAATTTAAAAACTTGTGCCCATAGAGTTGTAGTGATAGTATTTGATAAACCTTCACAATTTAAGTATCGCATACAGATAACTGTTTTTATTTTCCCGATAAAATGGCCGATAACCTGTAAAATTTTCTGGTGTTATTTTCTTCTATTAATTTTGCGGTGAAGCTCAAGGCGCCATAAGTTTTGTTTCGTCTCGTTCCGCTTCCGTTTTCATTGCGAATTCTGCATCAAGTTGACATAGCAATACAATGAAGGAAAATTGACAATTATATATTGAAGTGATTCCAATGGTGCCGATTAAATGATAAAAATTCAATTTTCTTTGTCCTATTCTGCTTTTTTTTATAGAAACCAATTATCAAATCTCCAATAGTCATTTCTAAATGTTTGGTAAAGCAAAAGATGGACATAAAATAGAAATGACGTTCAATAGGGTATTTAACATTTTATCTTAATAAACACATTTTTTTAACATTACTTGTTTTAAAATCTACTCGAGGTGTAGGTACTCCTGATGATGACCTAACAAGTCGGAATAGATCGACTGATTTTTTTTTTTGAATTTAAATGCCTACGGCAAATAGTGTTAAAAAAGGTTAAATAATAGCCACTCATAAATTATTTTCTGTAAACGAATAACTATATTTAGATCGTAACGAGAATCAGAGTCTACCCGGTTTTATATAACCTAACCTAAACCACTACGAAATATCATTTGATTATTCAGCATCGTATTACTTTAAGATTATATTTATTATTGATACTGAGCTTTGGTTTGTATGTATGCAGGCCCAAAAAACGTAAATACGTAATATGTAATTACATTATATCTCGTATATACAGCAAGAAAAATAAATTTTTATTTTCCTGAGCGTGAACTGTATTTATTTACCTTTAATTTTGACAAATTGTTATTCATTTTTAAGTTGCCTTTTATTCAAAATTTCACCATTTTTCGTTATGAAGTCTTTAATTTGACTATCGTTGCATAATATATAGAGCAAAGTTTGTGTGAATACATGAATAGACACAGCATCTTCCTAAATACACCTAATGTTGACATAGAGAAGAATAACGAAAAAATAACTACTCTTCAGCATACACACAAACCGTGCTCTATATATTTTATACGACAATCATCAAATTAAAGACATCATAGCGGAAAATGGTAAAATTCTGAATGAAAACTAGCTTAGAAATGAAAAACAATTTATCAAAATTAAAGATAAATAAACAAAGTTCATGCTCAGAAGTTAAAAAAAACTTAACCAAAAATAATTTTCATAGCATTTGTAGGAACGTTTTTTTCTTGTTTACGTTTTTTGGGGCTGCATACATACAACGTCCATATATTATGATATGGCCGTATACATACATAAGCACTGACACCAGTAATACACACGTATTAACACAACATCATCATAATATATATTAATAAAGTAATA
Source organism: Nephrotoma guestfalica (assembly GCA_963691935.1). Taxonomy (NCBI): domain Eukaryota; kingdom Metazoa; phylum Arthropoda; class Insecta; order Diptera; family Tipulidae; genus Nephrotoma; species Nephrotoma guestfalica. The sequence continues at coordinate 141,863,971 of OY829914.1, forward strand.
ATATTAAATTAATAGATTCTGGATCACACATCAAATTGTACGGAGTGGAGTCCCTTGGTAAAATGGTGATTAAATTTTTGTTAATTTTGCTTCTTTCTAAATTTTGCCCGACATTTAGTTTTCGTCAGAAATATGAACAGCAGCTAATGAGGTTCGGATTTCGGAGTATAAATATATAAATCTGTATACATAATAATCAAAATCCTCTTAAATATAAATCCTGCGCAAACCCTCAATGACAGACATCTACATAAAAAAACTACCAAGAAACTACCAAAGATTGTGTTGATTAAACTAACAATGCAATGTAAGGGCGTTTGCGTTAATACATTCTTCAGAAAGGATAGAAGGTATAGAATATTGATCACGTGACCTAAGAACATTCCGAACGAAATGTAATAAAATAACATAAATAGAATAAACAGAATACTTTTTTACAGCATCGATTTGTTTTTATTTTGGCAGCATTTAATTTTGTTGAGCCATAGATAATATATATTATGTTGTTTTATTAAAAAAAAAGAGGAAACAATTATATTATTTGCACACGCACTATCACATCTTGACATTTCAAAACAGAATATTCTTTCATTCTACGATTCGTTGAAGTATAAAAAGAATGCGTTCCGAAAATTTTAAATAAATAAAAGAACAAACGAAAAAAACAGAATACATAGAATGAATAAAAGTACGTTTTATGTCAGTTTTGGAACGTTCGAAATATGAATAAACGAAATCACACTAAATTTGATTTTTTAAAAAAAATTTTTTGTTTCTTCACCAACACATTTATGCTTAGCTGGCTAAGCAAAATCTAGTATATACGAATACATCTTTAATTAGGTTTTGTTTATGTCATATGGATGGTGTTAGCAGGAATTATATTCAAGTAGATTTTGATAATAATAATGTTCAGTTTTTGCATAAATTCTCTAATTAATGTACCACCTTAAAGTACTAGAGTATCGACAATGTGGATGGATGACATTTTGAATCTTGCGACTTTTGTCTGATCTTAACGTAATAGTTCTGAAATTAAATTTAGAACCCAATAATGTAAAGCACAACCCATAACGTTAGGAAACCTACATTTAACAATTGAACTTTCGAATTAAACTTGTGTGATTATTTTTTACGCGAGAACAATGTTCAATTGGTTCTTCTATATTAAAGTAGCGACCCAACATGAATCGTGTTGAAGTTGCAGTATGACTCGGAAGTATGTATCGGAAGATATTGATAGATATCAGCTTAGACATTTTCAACGATAAATTTTTTTGCTAAGTGATTTCTAAAGATTCTGTGTGTGTGTGTGTGGCTATGTGTATGGAGTGCCGTGCATACTAAATATTTGTGTCCTCTCGACAAACCAGAAGGATTTACAGATCGATGTGAAACTTCAAACTTAAGCTTTTTCCATAAATTGGGAGATCCCAATAATTTTTGGTCGAAATCGGGCTACCAAAAGTGGTAGCTGTCATTGGAGCGTTATTTGCAAATAGTTTGAAAAGTATATCATTTACGAGAAAAATAACCAGGAACTAACAGATTATTAATTAAATTTGCAACAATATCGGGCAGCATCAGTTGCTCAAATTATAAGCAAAAATACATATTTTGCCAGAAAACTGTTTTCTAACCAAATTGTTGCCCCTCCAGACGGATTGACTGATCGGGATGAAACTACATACTTAAGCTTTTTCCATTGAATTGGAAGAACCCAATGATTTTTGATCATAATCGGTCATAGGAGCTGTTTAGGTTTTGCAAATGTTTTAATAATAAATCATGTATGCGATAATAAAAACTGTTTTTCAACAAAAATTCGGTCTCTGTTCAGCCCAGACGGATGAACTTCGTGATGTTTGGCCGAAATAGGTCCACCAGAAGTGACAGCTACATATTTTGAAAGGTATATAATATTTACAAAAAAACGATTACAATCAAAACGATTGAAAATTAAATTTCATTCAAAATTAGTTCTTATCGTTTTTTTCAATTATACCGGAAAAGCTAAGATTTTATAAAACAAAATTTAAATCACCAAAATTCGGCATCTCTACAGTCCAGTCTGATTTATTATTTGGGTTGAAGTTTCATACTAAAGCTTTTTCCATAAATTGGGAGATCCTTGCGAAATTTATTGTTGATGCTAGAAAGTTTAGTTTGTAAATAAAAAGGTAAAGTATTAAAAGATTCCAATAAATTTAAAGATTAAAATCTTTAAATAATTGTTTCGACAAGGGTTGATCTTGTTGGTTTGATTTTTGATTATAGTTACAAGACAGTTTTATCAAAAGTACGGCAAGTTTAATTTTTCTCTTTAGATCAAGCGTGGTGTATTCGAGATATATTTTTGCGCAGAAATAACTAGGAGTTATTGCCTTTTCTGTGCAACCGAGACTTTATTGAATTAAAAAGTTGATTTTTTGGCATGTTTACACTAATCTATTATTATTATATTAATATATTTTTTATTTCGGTTTACCGTAATTTCATAGCCGTCATAGTACCAATGTTCATAGTACCAAACAACAAGAGTTCAATTTTATGCACCATGAAGGGGGTTCTAATACGTTTACGATCACAGGATCTTCCTAAATACTTTCCTTTTTGCTAAAATACTTTTGAATAATACATTTTTTTGTATATGTAATGTTAAAGTATAGACTAAGTTTCATGGTGTTAATAATGGATTCATTTATTGTATTTTATGTCCAAAGAACTATATCTAATAAATAATTTGTAAAAAAAATTAAATTTATATCGAAATATGTTTCTAGTTAAGATTCACAAATGCCATCCAACATTCCATTCATTTTCTAACGAGATTACCGAACATAAATATCGAAAATAATATTGTTTGGTCGGTAGATTCTATATAAATGGTGAAAAATTCCTGACATCACAAATTTTTGGAAGTCATGTTTGAATTTCATGTTTTTATATTTTCAATGTATAGTCTAGATTAAAAAAAAGAAGTTTGTGGAGAAATTTGAATAGGGATTCTAAAAAAATTATAAAATTCGTACTATGTTTCAACTCTTCCTATTCAAAATGACCGCCAAAATAGTAATTTAGAATTTTCTCAAAAACCTATTTTTTTCTTTTTTAAATTTTTCCTCATTTAATTCTATTGAACACCTAAAAAAATTGTACTTGTGTTATTTTTTGTTTTCTTGCAAAAGACGTTTGAGTATGAAGATCTACCCATTTTTTGTATATAAAATCAAAGTCAATGTGGTATTTTTTTATTTTTTTTTTTGCAAGGAAACAAAATATCGCAAGTCCAATTTTTTAGTATATATATTTTTATTATTATTATTTTTATTTAAAAGTCAACAACAATCAAAATTCACATGTTACATAATGTTCACTATTTGAATATTTTTTACATTTTAACTTGCCTTCTCCTGAAGGTATAATTGCGTGAAAATCGCGGATTCCTTTTATTGTTTTCAAATTCCCTAGTCTAGTCTCCAGTTGAATTTGTTTTAATTTATATTCAGCATCTGAGCAAAATTCAAAAATCATATCAGTTTTCAAAGTTTGAGTCCATTTGAAAAATTCTTCAGCATTAGTTATGGTATCATCATATTCTTTGGTGAGACTGGCTCTGGACGCCATTCTCTTAATAGTACCTCCTAGTCCATCGCATGGTCCCTTTCTATGAGCAGTTGCATGGAAATGCCACTCACAATCGACTCCAAAATCCTCTTTGTGTTTAGTTATATTCATAAATTTTTTTTTGTTTTTATAATGTGTTACTGCACCATCAGTAACATAATAAACTTTAGATAAATCCGGAATTTTTGTTTTCAAAAACTGCAATAATTTTTCTATGAACACGTAAACTGCTACGGCGTCATGATGGAGACAACCTGATATTATAATGTAGCTGGAATGCTGCAATTTATCTCCTTGATTTTTGTAAATTACAAACGGATGAATAGTTGCTTGTTTGTTGTTCCAATGAAAACCCTGTGCTGCATTTTGCATTATAAACGCATAATTTTCTGCAAAGTCACACGAAACCAGTACCTCTGTGGGCTCCAGAGTTAACTTTTAATTATTGATGAAACCAGATTGTTGCAGTGTTATAAAGCAATGGGGAATCAGATTTTTCAGCTTTATTATGAAGTAATCCAGAAAATCATCTAATGGTTTTGAAAACTTTTCCAAATTGCATCGGTCAGTTGAAACCCACTGACTGAACGATAATTCAGCATCCAGACAATCATTGTCCAAAAATGCGTTTCTCAAATATTCGCAAAAACTATCCAATCCTGGGCAGTTCTCGCATTGCAGAAGATAACATGTTGATGTTGGATCTTTACATAATATGGATGAAATGCAGTCCTGGTATCGCGAAATTTTTCCATTGGTGACAGTTTCCATCCTGGTTCCATAAATAATTAATTTGACATTTTGGTGTATTATACAAACACAAACTGTATGTGTTCCGCTGCTTCCTGGTTGCACACAGTATTTAGGACGAAGGAGAGAAAATTTAGAAAAGCCAATTTGTTTTGGCTCATCATCCTTATATTTGATTTTGTACCCCTCATAGCACTCCTTTAATGTGCACATCATTAGACGTTTCTGAAGTTTAACTTTTTCAATAGTTATACAATCGTTTTTCCCAGGCATTATACGACTAACATCATCATCATTATAATATTCTATCACTGAGTCTCTGAGTTCATCACTTATCCGTTTGCCAGCTTTGGGTGCTGGAAGGCTCAGTGACCCATTCTTGTTTTGAATATTTTTCGCTGTTCGTACCATATACATACTTAAATTCTTCATGGATTTCTTGTATTGTTACTGCTTTTTGAATGATAATTTAGTTAGTTTTTGCATTTTTGATATCTCAAAATTGAATCAGGTTAATCGAGGAATAACTTTCTCGTATATAATATTTACAAAGGTTCATAGTGAAATTTAAACGTTTATTTTTTTATAAAACAAACAAATTTGATGAAGAATTTTGCATAAAAATACGCCACCAAAATAATACGCAATACTTATTTGTGTTTGATAGTCAGGCTACTTGAATTTCATTAATACTTTTTTTGCCATAACACTTTCGAATTATAATAAAAACTTCTCATACCAATAATATCCAACGAATAGTTATACAAATTTTTGAGAATAGTATTAATTTTTAATAGCGTCCATAGTAGGGTATAATCGAAAAATTGTTTGAAAAACGATACCCGCTCGGAAAAAGGAAACCAGTAAATTTTTAATATTTATTTTTTTCGAGGTTATTAAAAAGTCATACATACCAAATAATATGATATGTAATATGTTTAACTAAAACATAGATTGTGTTTAAACATGCAACCACAAACATTTTGATATTACAAAAACGAAATTAATTCACCAAAAATCTATGTTTATACAACGAAAACAACACACCGCAGGTGACCAAACCCACAATGGAAAAAAAACCATCTTACATCATCGGCACTAACAAGTTGAATATGGGCATTGTCTTATTTACAATACAAACGTTCTTACACTATATAAAATGTCCTAAAAATCCTGTTTTTGCTCTGTACATATTTTCATTTGTATGGTAGGCATGCGCATTTGCCGAATTTTTAGGAAAATTATTATGTTGCTCACGTTAATATTTTTTCTTCTACTGTTGAATTTAGATTCTTCACTATCACAACATAAAAATATTCATCTTTGTTTAGACTTTAGTACTGGAATAGTTTTGAAAAGTTTTGTTTAATTTTTTTTGTGGTTTTTTAGTGTCGAAGTATTAAATTTAAGCTTTACAATTATTAAGTTTGGCAATCAAAGTGCAGGGACTAATTAAATTAGTCCACTTAATTAAGCGTGACTAGTTTTGTGATATAGAAGGCTGCTCGTTAAATTAAAATATGTTTGTTTAGTCCAGTAATGTTGGGATGTTTCAAGCGATTGGTAAAATATTTTAAATTTACTAAATTTAGCCATGGAAGTGCATAATTTATATCGATTGTTACAAAGTTAAAATGACGCCGACATGTCGAATTTTATAATATTGTTTGTATTATATTAAATTTAAATATAAGGAAAGGATCTATGAACGGTGAATGTGGGTGGCAAATATTATGATTCTGTAAAAAATGACAATCATTAAAATTATTTTAAATTCTCATACTTTCTTCTCACCCTGTGCTTTTCCAATGACTTTGTAAAAATGTTTAAAACACACGAATGTTATTTGAATGGATGGCAAATTGAGTTGTGCCAGTAAACTAGAAAACCTATTAAATGTTTATATTTAGAAAATTGATCAGATTATTATTTAGTTCGCTCGTAGGAGTTTTCACCAACAAAAAGGGCGTGTTACATAAATTCAATTTCTTAATTTTTTATTATGTAAAGCTCGTCATCTTCGTGACTTAGCCTTTATTGATTTATCAAATAAAACTTTAGAGACTAAAGAACATATGTAAACGTATTTTTATTTTGTTTATTTACAGTCCGATGGAAATACATCATTTCTACGTGCGGCACGAGCGGGCAATCTTGATAAAGTATTAGAACACCTTAAAAATAATATAGATATAAACACATCAAATGCTGTAAGTTATAACAATTAGTTGTGGAGTTCCATTATAATAACTTTTTAATATTTACAGAATGGCTTAAATGCTCTGCATCTTTCTTCAAAAGATGGACACGTACATGTAGTTGCTGAATTGCTAAAGCGAGGTGCAAAGGTTGATAGTGCTACAAAAAAAGGTAACACAGCACTTCATATTGCATCCCTTGCGGGCCAAGAAGACGTTGTCAAATTGCTTATACAGCATGGTGCATCGGTTAACGTACAATCACAAAATGGATTTACACCTCTATATATGGCAGCGCAAGAAAACCATGACTCCGTAGTAAAACTATTGCTGGCAAATGGAGCTAACCAAAGTTTAGCAACAGAAGATGGTTTCACACCTTTAGCCGTGGCAATGCAACAAGGACATGATAAAGTTGTTGCAGTATTACTTGAAAGTGACACGAGAGGCAAAGTTCGATTACCAGCTTTGCACATTGCAGCTAAAAAAGATGATGTTAAAGCTGCAACTCTGCTACTTGAGGTAGAATTTGCTGTACACATTTTTTTTCTAGTTATAATTGGCCATTTGTTTATTAATTTCAGAACGATCATAACCCGGACGTTACATCAAAATCAGGATTTACACCACTCCATATTGCATCCCATTACGGCAATGAAGCAATTGCAAACTTATTAATTCAAAAGGGAGCCGACGTTAACTATGCGGCTAAACATAACATTAGCCCCTTACATGTAGCTGCAAAATGGGGTAAAACAAATATGGTATCACTTCTCTTGGAAAAGGGAGCAAACATCGAAAGTAAAACACGTGACGGTCTCACACCATTACATTGCGCCGCCCGCTCAGGAAACGAACAAGTCGTTGACATGCTATTAGAACGTGGGGCCCCAATTAGTGCTAAAACTAAAAATGGTCTAGCACCATTACATATGGCAGCACAAGGAGAACATGTAGATGCAGCACGCATACTTTTATATCATCGTGCACCCGTCGATGAAGTAACAGTGGATTATTTAACAGCATTACATGTGGCTGCCCATTGTGGTCATGTACGCGTTGCAAAATTATTATTAGATCGAAACGCAGATGCCAATGCCCGTGCGTTAAACGGATTTACACCGCTACATATTGCATGCAAGAAAAATAGAATTAAGGTCGTCGAATTGTTATTAAAACATGGCGCAAGTATTAGTGCTACTACAGAAAGTGGATTAACACCATTACATGTGGCTTCATTTATGGGTTGCATGAATATCGTTATTTATTTATTACAACACGATGCCAGTCCTGATGTTCCAACTGTGCGTGGAGAAACACCATTACATCTTGCAGCCAGAGCAAATCAGGTAATTTACAAAATTAATATTACATACTTTGAATGATTGTTATATTTTTCATTAAACTTTTGTAGACCGATATCATAAGAATTTTATTGCGGAATGGAGCACAAGTAGATGCACGGGCTCGTGAATTACAAACACCATTGCATATTGCATCACGACTTGGTAACGTTGACATTGTTATGTTATTATTGCAACATGGCGCCCAAGTTGATGCAACAACTAAAGATATGTACACTGCTTTGCATATAGCGGCAAAAGAAGGACAAGATGAGGTAAAAAATTTAATTTGTAAAAAAATTATGGATCACATAGATACAGTTTATTTAATGCAATTATTTTGGATAAGGCATCAAGAATTTTTTATTTAAGCTCTTACATAATTTACTTAGTTAATGTTTTCTAAACGCTTTAAAAGTTTTACCCGAAAATATTAGCTGTATCACTCGATTCCTAATTTAAGGACTAGAGCTAGACTAACATTCAAAATCTAAAATGAAGAAGAAATTTAATTTTACGTTATTTTGAAAAATTTTAATTCATTCTGTTTGACAAATACTATGCGTCAAATTCATTGTACCTAATTGAGCACTAGGCATAACACGTTTCTAGTGTATCTCTTGATAGAGGACTAAGTACAGGCGAACGATCAGTACATAATCTTCATTGCGAGTGAATTGTAAATATTCATATAAATGACAAAAACATTAATTTTACTATTATTTGTTTGGAAATTTGTGACGCTAATATAAGCATTTAAGGGAAAGAATTAGTAGAAACGAAAATAATTGTCATAATTTTAAGAAATTGAAGGTCAAAGATGCACTATTCCTACCTACTTTACCTACTGCCTATTTTATTTATTTGACAGTTAATTTATTTTATAATGGATTGTTATTTATAATTTATTTTTGTTTTAAGTTTAATTGATTTCCTTTTTAATTTTTAAATAAAATTTAATTTTTAAATTATAAATCACAATTTTATTTTATTTGAGCATTTTAGTTTTACGAACACACACTGTTTTTTGTCAAAATTGAAGGAATTAAATATTAAATATCAGTAGATCGGATATGTGCCCCTTTGCCTCAAAACGATTTTACGATTTAATACTAATTTGAGAATTAATTAAAGTTTATATTTTAATATTTTCTTCTTCAATTTTGATGAAAATTTATTTAGTTAAACATGTCGATTCCATACACGTGCTTATTATGTACCTGTTGTCTTGTAAACTTGTTGTACACAAAATATTTAGGCCATATACAAATACCCAAAAACCCATACAATTTTTATTAGGTTGCTGGAGTTTTACTCGAAAATGGCGCGTCACTCGATGCGACAACCAAAAAAGGATTTACACCATTACATTTAGCAGCAAAATATGGTAATCTCAAAGTTGCTCAATTATTATTACAAAAAGATGCACCAGTTGATGCACAGGGAAAGAATGGTGTAACACCATTACATGTCGCCAGTCATTATGATCATCAAAACGTCGCGCTACTTTTACTGGACAAAGGGGCCAGTCCCCACGCAACTGCTAAAAATGGACACACTCCATTACATATTGCTGCACGCAAAAATCAGATGGATATTGCTGCTACACTACTAGAATACGGAGCACAAGCGGATGCTGAGAGTAAAGCTGGGTTTACCCCATTACATTTAAGTTCACAAGAAGGTCATACAGAAATTTCAAGTTTACTACTTGAACATAAAGCTTATCCAAATCACCAGGCACGTAATGGTTTAACACCAATGCATTTATGTGCGCAAGAAGATAAAGTTAGTGTTGCTCAAATATTGGTTAAACATGGATCGAACATTGACACGATTACGAAAGCTGGATACACACCATTACACGTAGCATCGCATTTTGGCCAAGCCAATATGGTTAGATTCTTATTACAAAATGAAGCAAATGTAAACTCCGCTACAACGATTGGTTATACGCCATTGCATCAGGCTGCGCAACAAGGACATAGTCATGTTGTGCATTTACTTCTTGAAAATAATGCCGATTCGAATGCATTAACTGCGGTTTGTATACAATTTTTTATATTTTATATATCAGTATTTACTCCGTTTTTATTATTCCACAGAACGGTCAAACCCCACTTAATATTGCGCAAAAATTGGGCTATATAAGTGTACTCGACTCATTGAAAAACGTTACTAAGGATGCTACATCTCCAATGCAGACATCAATGGCCGAAGAAAAATATCGTGTTGTTGCTCCAGAATCAATGCACGAAACATTTATGTCGGACTCCGAAGAAGAAGGAGGTAATATACAAATTTTTAGACTACTATTCGAAAATTTTCTTAATATTCTTGAGCTCTCGTTAGTTATGCATGTGTCAAATTATCTCATTTCATTGTTACCAAATTCGAGAGTCTTATATGAGAGAATTTTGAGAAACGTCATTTGATTTATATACGGTTACTAAAAGGACCACAAATTAACGCCAATTTTTTGACTTCTCCTACATTTTCAAATGACAGATCTTCCCATTTTATATTATAATAAAGGATCTGTTAATCGCTTAAAATTGTTGAGTTTCTGTTGCCAATTGTTTGGAATAAATTTGTTTGCCATGAAATAACCTCGCGATACATAAACGTAAAAGAAATACTAGGTATAATTAAAATAAATACCTTTAGTTGAAATAGAGCAGCATTTTTCTAAGGTCAGTTGAGTGTACCTGAATGTCTCAGGTAGAGTTTTTTGGGCTAATTAATTATCTGTGTGCAGAACATGAATAAATATAGTTGTAAAATAAAAAATTGTTGGTTAATAGAATTAAATTAAAAATCATCATTACAATGTCTAAGATTAACATAAAAGATATTGTACAAATTGCTTGACGAATAAATTCTGGAAATGTTTGAATGAATTTTTAAAATGTTTATATGTTGTAGAAACTGCTTTTCTACTAATCGTTAATAAGCCTAAACTAGTTTTATACTTTCCCTTTTATTCATGCTATCCCCTCAGATGTCAATCCGTTTATTTGCCTAATTTGACTTCTCAATTCTACTTTTTACATTAACCGCTAGATGCCGTCAGGAAGTTAACTTAAAGTTAGCTTTTCAATTTAGTTCACTTCATTTTGACTTTAAAATTGTTTTGATTTTGGAAAATGAGGCTCAACTATCACTAAAAATTTAGTACCAAAAATATTGCAGAGGCACACCTCAATACTCCGAGGTACTGAAAACTGTTAAAAAAGCACATTGAATTGTGTGCATTTATTCCACATTGTTCAAAAATCAAAAGAGAGGGATATGGCTTCCCAAGAATGTTTAGTAAAACTTTTAGTAATCTCAAAAATTTATAAACCGGCACTAAAATTTAAGTTTATTAGATTCTCGGCATTTTTGTAATTTTTTAAAGTTATATTAACGCTTAACGATTTTTTCTTATATTTTTGCACAAATTAATAAAAACTAAAAGTTTAATATTATCTTAAAAAAATTTGCTATCAAATTTACATTAAAAAAAATTGTAATTGGAAAATCCGCGACGCACGCAATATTTATACGCATCTTGTTCTATTTTAACTTAAAAATTAACGCGCCTATATCGTAAAGGCGAAACAACTGATTTGGATGCTTGTTATGAATTGAAAATTAATCAGCATAAATATACAAATGGTAGCCACATTTATCTTCCATTTTTTCATGGTGATTGCATGATATCTCGTAAGTTTTCATTTCATTGTACAAATTTTCATTTTCATACAAATTTTTCGAAATTTTTAATTTATAACCCGATTGGCATCAAACTTTAAAACTTTCTTATTACCACTTATTTATTTTTTAAAGACAGTTTAAAATAATGTACTATAAACAAATCTTATAGGTGAAGACACAGTCCTGTCGGATCAGCCATATCGCTATCTAACTGTTGATGAAATGAAATCATTGGGAGACGATTCTCTACCAATTGACGTAACACGTGATGAACGTATTGATTCAAATCGAATGGTACAAAGTACTGATTCTAGTCAGATGCCACCAACTGCTATCGAAGACGTAATTAGTCCACAACATATTCAACCTTCACAAACTATGGTCGATGGAAGGTACACAATTGATAATATCATGATTGATAAACATCCACAGCATGTCGGGTAAGAATTGTGTTTTACTTTTATTTAATTGCATTTTACTAATAGTTAACTATAATAAATCTTGCTTATTGCTATGGATAGTAAATTACATTGGAAGAAGTAAGTTCTAATTCTAACAGGTTATTTAAAAAAATTATTATAATATTTAACAAATAAATACGTTTTGGTTAAATTTCATCTCATTATTATCAATTTTTCAGTTTCCTCGTTTCATTTTTGGTTGACGCACGTGGCGGAGCCATGCGTGGATGTCGTCATAGTGGTGTACGTATCATAGTACCAGCCAGATCAACAGCACAACCAACTCGCATTACGTGTCGGTATGTGAAACCACAAAGAACAATGCATCCACCTCCTTTAATGGAAGGCGAAGCGCTTGCAAGTCGCGTCCTTGAATTGGGACCCGTATCGGCCAAATTTTTAGGCCCCGTGGTTATGGAGGTACCACATTTTGCTTCGTTACGTGGTAAAGAACGAGAAATAGTAATACTTCGTTCGGATAATGGTGAAACATGGCGTGAACATTCCATTGAAAATTCAGATGAAATTATTCATGATATTTGGAATGAATGTTTTGAACCGGAAGGTACTAAATATTTTTGCTATTACTTTTATATTTGAAATTTAATTGTGTCCTTGATTTTGATTATTTTTAACAGATGCTGCCCAAATGGATGAATTAGGCGGTGGTCGCATTTGTCGTTTCGTTACTTACGACTTTCCACAGTATTTTGCAATTGTATCACGTGTACGTCAAGAAGTTCATGCAATTGGACCTGAAGGTGGAATGGTATCTAGTACTGTTGTGCCACAAGTACAGGCTGTATTTCCCCAGGGCGCTCTTACTAAAAAGATTAAAGTTGGTTTACAGGTAAATTTATTTAAGCCGAGGAAAGGAGTTGCTCCTGAAAAACTACGTAAAATTAGTGTTAATCATGTACCAAAAAAGAAACGTTTTTCACTTATTTGGTAAAAAAGGTACATTACCGCTATTTTTAGCATTTTTACTCTCACTACTTTTGGTTACAACTGGTTCCGAACTACGATTTGAGTAAGCCTATATTTAAGTTAGGGCTAAATTTCCTTATACAACAGAAAATTAAAAATCCTGCAAATGGCGCAAAATGAATTTTAGTTGCGATTGGTCATTTTGAGATTTGGGTTGAACCGATGAGATCATTACAAACAGAATTATTTTATGAAATCAAGCGATTAGATTAAGTTTATTGAGCTGGCACCACATAATAGGCAAATGCATAGGACTCCAATTTCCTGTTAAAAATAATCTCAAATTTAAAATCTTAGCTTTTCGCCTGTTTCATCTTAAAAATGGAACATTTTTTGTTTTAAATTTGTAATGAGATGCACAATTCTCAGAGCTTGGACATGTTTGAAAAATAAATAATCCTTAAAAAGACCAAGGCCTTGAATAATATCTGACAGAGAGCCCAATCCCGCTCGTAGTCATTTCGTACCTTAATAAAAGCTAACAAGGCTTTCAATTATAGATGAGTCCTGTTTAACGGGCCTTTTTGTCCACCTTCGTTCAAATCTAAAATTGCTTTTTAAATATTATCTGATTGAATAAAATAAAAAAACAAACATAGTTTGTGTCGATTGAGAAACCACTTGAATTCAATTTCCTCGGCCACCAGGGCACAAATTATTTTTGTTCTGAACAATTTTGTTAAATCGAAGGAAAGCAAAATAGGAGATATGGATGGTGATTTGAATCCAGTGTAAATTTTAAATTGCCTGTTGATAAATCGAGCAAGTCATATAATTTCGAACTATAAAATCAAATGAAATGTCAAAATTTGAGTTTTACGAAATTTAATGTTGAAAACATGGACTAGACATTTTTTCGTCATTGTTTCCATTGATTTTTCAACAATTTATATAAAACTCAAATATTGAAATGGCACTTGTTCTTAAAGTGAGTAATTAATCTGCATAGTAAAATTGGAAAACAAGAAGTGTTTTGGAATAATACTGTGGGCAAAAAACAGTAAGACTTTGTTCATAATTTTAAAATTCTTTATTTATTTCTCCAAATCTATTTCGTCCCCCTCAAAGTAATCCCCCCGGCCTCAATACACTTGTGCCAACGTTTTTTCCAATCCTCGAAACAGTTGTTAAAGTCAATTTCCGGAATAGCCTCCAATGCGCGTAGCGATTCACGTTTAATGTCTTCAATTGACTCAAAACGGTTTCCCCGGAGCGGTCGTTTGAGTTTGCTGAACAGCCAGAAGTCACACGGAGCTAAATCAGGCGAATACGGTGGTTGCGGAACGATATGGGTGGAATTTTTGGCGAAAAAATCACGTAAAACCAATGCAGTATGAGAAGGTGCATTATCTTGGTGCAAAAAGCAAGAGTTGTCGACCCATAACTCTGGCCTCCTTTTACGAATAGCTTCGCGCAAACGACGCATAACACTCAAATAGTATTACTTGTTGACAGTTTGGCCGGTCGGAAGGAATTCGGAGTGCACCACACCTCGATAATCGAAGAAAACTGTCAACATCACCTTGATTTTTGACTTGCTTTGACGTGGTTTTTCGGCTCACCTTTGGCACGATATTCGGCCGATTGATCGTCTGTTTTCCGATCGTAAGCATAGATCCAAGGACTCATCGCCAGTTATAATACGTTTCATGACATCCTGGTAGTCGGAAAGCATTGTTTCACAGATGTGAACGCGACGCTGTTTTTCCAAAAAATTGAGTGATTTTGGAAGCAATCGTGCTTTCACTTTTCTTAGGCCCAAATGATCTTTCAAAATTGTTTTCCGCTGATCCAGTCTCTGACTGTTAATGGTCGATTCTCGAGCACCAATTCCTTGATTTTATTAACGTGTTGATCATCAGTTGATGTTGATGGCCGTCCTAGACGTGGTTCGTCGTCAACACGTTCTCAACCCTCTTTGAACAATTTGTACCAATCAAAAACACTTGCTCGCGACATACAATTATCACCGAAGGCCTTTTGCAACATTCTGAACGTTTCGGCACCACAAAATTAATTCCGCACACAAAATTTAATGGAACTTCTTTGTTGAATAATTTCACTCATTGTAAAAATCGCCCAATGCACTTTTTGTACTTCAGAAAGACAAGCGTATACTAAACACTAATGATTATTTTGATGTGACATTTGGCACAGATATCACTGACAGTCATACCAACATAGAAAAAACAATATTTCGACGAATGATTTTCCGCGCGAAATTTAAATTAAAAAGTCTTACTACTTTATGCCCACAGTAATACAAGCCGTAATGATTCCACCTACATAGTTTAACGCCTATTTGAATAATTGTCATAAAAGGTGTAAATGAGTTCCATCAAAAATTATAATTTTTCTAAATTGTTGTGGTTTACAATATATTAAACGTAACATGTGCAACGATACTCTGTAAATAACATAGAAAACAAACTATATAGGAGGGCGGGCACTCGTGCAATCGCATCTTTTTTGTTTTCGTAAAGTGTTGTTAAGAGGTACCAGTTTCGGCAAAACCTCTATTATCTCAAAACTGATCTTGAACATAATTACTCTAGAGGATTTCGATTTAACCGTCATTTTAGAAATTTTCCACCTACTTATCTAATTCCCGAGTGAGTTTAAATATACAAATTAACCTAAACTGTTCCAGATTTTTCAAATTTTATTGCAACGTATTAATATTAAATCTGAGAGACAGAACCGTACTCAAAGCTATTAGCTCGGCACTGGTTGAAACTAATACTTATCATTATTAAAACTTGAGCTGGTGCTCGATTATGAAATGTTTACGAAAATTCCAGATGCGTTTAAATAACATGTTTCTTCTGCCAAAAATGTGTTAGAATGTTGCATGGCTGTACCATGTCATTGAGTAAAAATTTCATAATTACCAGTAATTATTTTAAATCATTCCAACAATAGCGTTATTAGGTTCCGAGAAACCGGGCATTTTACTTAGCCATTTTCTAAAAATTATTCAATCATTCATGCATGGGGAGTCATTAAACGTGGGTTTAATTCTGTCATTTTAGTGATTTTTCATGGTACTGGGTAACGTTTGTAATCAATTAAATCCGCATTATTATCAACCGCTAGAATAATTGGGCGTTTCTGTCAAAACCAGTCGTTCCAATACCGTATTCATGTCTGTTTGGCCGTATTTAGCTCTATGTAAATACCACATAAAAATTTCAAGACAAAACTTTTACAACATTTATCGTAACTCGAGACTCGTAATGCTTGCGTAATAATGAGTAATAATCTACCCCTGTCGCTGATTCTAGGACAACTCGATTCGGGTGTATTTTTATATGTCCAAAGACTACTTATTTGAATGTATGTCTTTTGAGGTTTTGCCTAAGGCCCTCTTCTGTTTCGCTTGGTTTCGCTACAGCACAACCAAGGTATACAAACTTGTTAATACGTTAGATTGTTGCAAAGTTTAGTCGCAATGCCTTTTTGCAATGCAATTTTAAAACCGACTTCCTGTGTCAAATCTGGCAACTTCTGAATTTTCTGCTGCACAGCTACTTGCTTGTCGATGGCAGACATTGGAGTCCACTGGACTGGATGCCATTCGGTGTTTTATTATCTAATGTCTCTAGACGAGATATGTAGTACACAATTCAATTTGTCATTCTGCTTCCCTTTGTATTGAACTGTATTTGCAGTATCTCTTTCTACATTAGTACTCCAGTAGTACATTTCTTTGATGAGTTCCACGAAGAGTAATATAGTCAAGTTAACGTTTCTGCAGTTAAAGAGCTAAATTCGCCTTCGTTAAGTAGTTCAGCTGGTATATTATCGAAGCCGGCCACTTTATTGTTCTACAACTTCTGAATAGGACTTCTAACTTCCTTTTCTTGGTGGTTGGCTTTATTTGTAGCGCTATAGTTGTTACCTAACTATGTACTATTTAGCTGCTACCTGTCTATGTATTTAGTTATTGATTTTCTGTGGCTAGAACTTATCATAGGTATCTTTTATTGGTGGTATGTTTGTAAATGTTCTGGCACTACCGGCATTACATATATATGTGTGCAATTTGAGGATGTTTCTATTCACTGCTGCCGCGTCTGATCGATCTCACTGGTTTCGAGATTTGAGAGATTAAGTTGGAGAGTTTTGTTGAACATGTTTCTTATGTCAGTGTTTTTCTCTGACATCTTGTTTCTCTGAAATTTCTAGTTAGCCCACACATGCTCTATTTTGTTTTTGGTTCTTTCAGCTGTTGAAGTCCAAGGTATTTGCGTATATTTTTGTGTTCATCTCCGCAGACCATAGCCACCCAACATTACAACATAATAATCACAAATTGTGTTATGTAGAATAATTCTGTAGCAACCATGGCCTGATGAGATAACTGTACTTTAAGGAGCGCGTTATACATGGAATCATAGAGTGAGTCTAAATATCGAAGACAACTTGGTGCCCAAGATCATTTATGGCTTCAATTATTCATTTTTATTATTGAATTGCTTTTCGCTTGACGTTCGTACCAAACCTTTTCCATTAAGTTTAAGTCGGGTGAATAAGTACGCTTTGCGTCACATAAATAATTTGTTCTTTTCTAAGATCAAGAAAATTATTGTTATAGCCATCGGATTCATCTATATTAAATTTTTATTTTGTCCGAGGAGTTCACTTTGTGTCACTATCTTTCCCACTTTATGTACGTATCTCGTAAGGGATTAATCAATTTTTGGCACGCTGAATTATACGATGGACCATCGCTCTGGTGGCTCAGACGCTTGGTTTTTAATTGTGGTTTTCTAGTCGATAGAGAGTTGTAGCAGTCTTTATATTGATGAAATTATGGAATATGTTCGTAATAAATCCCATTCCATTTAATTATAAGATGGTTTTTTAATTATTCAAAGTATTAGAGAAATTGTCCGATTTAAAAAAAAAAATAAGGAGTCTTAAACAAGTGAGACAGAGTCAATACTAATACCCTTAAACACTCAATGAACAAATTCTGAAGTTTTTTGGTCTCTAACCGTAATGCAAATGGCCCAGAGCTAGCAAATTAAAAACACCCTGCATATTGAGTTACCTTAGAGATAAACGGAGAGGTAAATTTGCCCGACATAATTTCGGATTCATCGCGTAAATTCAAAATGCAACAAATCAAAGAATGCTTTCTTTTAATTGTTTCATGGACAGAGAATTTATCTTTGAAGATGAGAAAACAAATGAAAATATCGGACCTAATAACATCATACTGTAATCATCTGCAAGTGCAAATTATAACAATAAAATAGTGTGTAGTCATGGATAAAATTGCGGCTTATGATTTATGTCTGTTTTATGTTGTTTTTAATACTGCTTTAAAATAAAATGTATAAATTTCCAAACCCGTCGATAAAATTAATTAAGTTTAAGATTATTATTTATATAACATTAATTATTTTCAATAATTATAATTATTATTATTTTAAATTTAATCAAAGGAAAACCATTTAAATATTTTAATACACTTCTAATATATAAACTATATGCGGCTTCTGAATACATTTCATTGTAACTCGCACTGAATAAGATATATCAAAATTAAAAGGAATTCGTTCGATAGTCGGTCATCGAAAAATATAGCTAGGACGCCAAAACTAATTTTTCTCAGTTCGAATTATATTAATTATATGTGCCCTAGAGCAGCATTCACTCCAAGCCGGAATTGCGAACGCAAGTAACTTCAATAGCGAAAATAAAAACTCGTGCAAAGTTAAATAATTAATATTTTTTCGTTCGGAAAGCCCGAAAAGTAGTTACTGCAGAATTTTCAATAAAACTACTCGCGACATTATATATTGCTGCGGTTAAATCGCTAGTACACTTGTGAATTAAGCACCTTTTTATGCTCGATTAATTTTTTCAGATACACCGAATTAAATTAAATTATTGTTGTAATTAATACTTTTAACACTATGCGCCGTAGGTACTTGGCGAAACACATTAACACTTAATAAACACATTATACCACTTGTTTATTATTTTGCAAAAAAAAAAAATATTAATTTAATTTTTTGTTGTTCAAAATGTTTAAAATATTACTCGATCGATTTCGACTTGTTAGGCCATCATCAGGAGTATCTACTTATTTGTAAAAATATTATTATAATAATATTTTTAAATTATATTATAAATTTTTTTTAAACATTTTGAACAAACTTTCACATTTTTTTTTTGCGACATATTAAACAAGTGGTATAATGTGTAAATACCACTATTAAGTATTGTAATTAACTTACAATTTTTGCAAGTAAAGTTAGTCACGTTCGCTTTTTACAATTAGCATGGATACTGATACTGCCGCTCAAGGGTATTATTTTGTATTTTAGTTTTTAATTTTTTAAGAATACCTAGCTGTTCTTATAATAAACCTATAACATTTTGTCAGGCATTCATCTCAAAAACTAAGCCGAACTAAGAAAACTTACACTAAATTCTTTTGTACCTAGCTAACTACCACTCGAACTGTTAATTCTCTAAATTTGAGATAATCCTTGTAAAGTAATATGGGAAATCATGCTTTTCAATATAATAAACTTATTCTTACACAACTTACTTGCATGCATTTTTTAATTTTTAATAATAATTAAATAATAAATAAAAATAAATCGTCTTAAAACAATAAAGATTGTCGATCAAATATGATTTAAATTTTTAAAAACATAATAATTTATTAACGTATTAATAATTTATTTTCTCAATTCATCGTTATCAAAACCATAATACAATTTTTATTAACGTTAAGTTACACCAAACCAAAACCATGGACATTTAACATGATAATAACTAAATATTATCATTGACTACACAGTCATTTTAATGTCATTACTTGTAATGACAATGTTACCTAAATGTAAGCATCATTACTTTATCATTTTGTTTCACATTTACGCGATCATTTTTAATGACAGTATTTTTGACAGACGCATTTACTGTATATGTCCTTTTAATTTTTAAATATTTTGTATTTATTATTATTTTTAATAATAATTATTATATTTCACTTTATATGAATTCACACAGTAAAAATTGATCTTTAACCTTTCTATTGCCTTTCGGGTCTATATGACCCGAAGAGAAAGAGAAGAAAAAATAAATTTTTTTTCCTAGAAAAAAATAAATTTTTGCATCAGCCAACACTAAAGTTATATAATTATACCAGTCTAGGATTTCATTAAAATTATTTAAATTGACATTAATTCAGCCCAAGAAATATTAAACCTCGTAACAAAACGTAAGGCATATTTGAACGAAAAAATTTCAAATAATTATATTAATCTAAATACATGTGAGTTTATAGAGTCACAACGGTTGTGAAATTTGTATGGTTGGTAACGGACATACTAACAATTGGTTATAAACAGGTTTAATAATGACGAGGAACCATGAAGTAAAACATTTCATACATTGGGCCAAACACGTGTGCACCTGTAGCGATAATCAGAAAGGTACAATTAACGGTAGGATTTGTGTTCGCTTTACCAGGCTGATGAAATTTGATGTACATGTAATTGAAATAATTTATTTCATTAAAATGCCTATGTACCATACGAGTTTCAAGTAAATCGTACCGTTCTGATTGGTACTACAGGCGCACACGTGTGTCGCCCAATATATGAAATGCTTTACTTCATGTTTCCCACAAACCGCAAGTTCCAGAAACCAAACTTGGTGGTAGAAACCACTTATAATCAGGCCCGTTCCTGACCATTAAATTTTCAAAATAATCCTATCGTTGTAATTGGCGCTTTAGGCCCAAATTTGAATGGGCCAATACATTTAACAGGGATCTACTTTAATAACTCGTGGAAACAAAGAGTTCCGGAAACCAAACCTAGTAGTAACAACTCGCCAGAATACTCGTCATTATTAAACCTGTTGTCCCACCTGTTAACCAATTGTCATTTTGTCTGTTACCAACCATACAAATTGAAGCCAGTCCCACCATTATGACTAGCACTATAAACTCACAAGTATTTAGATTGATGTAATTATTTGATCATTTTTCGTTCAAATATGTGTGGGTTCTGTATATATATATTTTTTTTCTCATAAGGGACGGTTTTAATATTTCTTGGGCTGAATTAATGTCAATTTAAATCATTTTAATGAAACCCTGAGCTGGTATAAACATACAACTATAGTGTTGGCTGATGCAAAAATGTATTTTCTCTGGGATGAGTTTCTGGGCTAACTTCTGGGCTAACTTTTCATCAAATACATTATTTTTATTGTAAAATAAAATAATGTATTAGATGAAATCACTAACTGTCAATCGTACTCGATTCAAAAATGCATTTTATAAACAACTAAAATGGACTTCGGGTCATATAAGAAAGGCAATAGGAAGGTTAAAATAATTTTTGTTAATTGCAAAAATTAATGTAATAACAACAGTAATGATGCAACCCACACACGGTCAGTAATAATGTCAATATTCCCACCACACCTCAGTACAATGATGCATCGAAATCAGAAAATCAGGATCCATGTCATTATAGGCCATCATTATTAATTTCATCAAAGTACACGATCAATATTATGTCATTACCAAGAAATATTGAGATTAATATTGATTGTGTAATGGCCGCAAATTATGTTAGTCAAATTAAAAAAAACACATACTTTGTGATTTTGGCATAGTATTGGCATTGTAAGTAACTTTTTTGTGGCCTACTGGGTAGAAACTAAAACAAAACTACTTCTAAAAAATTATTCAGCTTGAAGTCAAAAATATTTTAAAAAAAATTATTATGCTACTTAATAATTGTATTTACCAAATTTCGATTTTTTGAAAAAACTAATTAGTTTCTTGTTTCCCGTACTTGTATCAAGAAGGTACTAATTTTTCTGCCCCAACATTAATAATCATTAATTCCTTAACAACAACATATTTGACATGTAATAACACAAAGGAATTACACCCAAAGTTCGTAGTAAACCTGTTTTGTCTACATTGCGATAGGCCTCTAAAAATATTCTGAATCGAGTTAGTTTTATGAATTTCCGTTCTTGTTAATATATTGAATACAAGTTTTTTCTAAATTGATTTCTTCTGGAACTCGTGCTCGATTACTTGATATACACAATATTCACAATATGCATGAGACAAAAACTTAAAATTGTTGAATATAGCTGCAATAGTTTGGTTTGGTTTAAATTCCAAGACGTATAATTTTATCAAAATAATTGATTAAATAAATTAAATGTAATTTTGTAAAAATAAATTGTTTATTTTCGGAAAAAAATTTAATTATAAATGTAATTTTATTATTTTGAGTGCCCAATAAATTTAGTTTACAGATATTTTAAAAATAAAAATTAAAAATATATTACAAAAATACGTTATTTTATTTCACAACGATATTTTTAGAGGCGGGGTTCGAATAATAAATATTTAACTATTAATTATTTAATTACTTACTATTTAGTATAGATGGGCCAAAAAGATTATTAAATTTAAAATTGAACTTCAAATAAATTATAAAGATGAACTAATTAGACTAAATTTATTGGGCAAGTGTGCTCAAAAATCGACGATTCATTTTGTTTATGTATTTTTTAAGAATAATAATTTTAAAAACTTTAGATTGTTTTTATTTTTGGCTGCATTTTTTAATTTGCTTTTATGATATATCACAAATTAATAATTTTGATTTCTGCACATTGTTTTGAATTTAATTTGCCTGATATGTTGTGTCCTACTTTTGTTACTAAATAATTTTTGGCTATCACAAAAAGAAACAAACAAAAAAATTATTTAAAGTTTACCAGAATATTAATATTTAAAATTTATTATCGAGCCTTGCTTTCTAATTACATATATGTTTTTATTATTGTGTATGGTTTAGATTAATTTTATTAGTTTGAAACTCCTGAATGCATTTACGACAATCCAACTTTATAAAAACGGTCAATTGTCGTAAATTTTGAAGTTTTGGTCATTGCTTTGCACCAAGATTTTATTCTTGTAATTCACTCTGAACATATTCTCAACATCATCATTAAATTTTTTTGCCATAATTTGTGAAAAATGTGCTAAATTATATGTTTAGTTTGTGTACTTGACAAATAATAAGAGTATACACAAAAAAACCTAATTTTAATTTGTCTAGGCACAACCAATTGATCCCGAATTAACTGCAAAAATGTTAGGGCGTGGCGTTGCTGTATCGCCAATTGTTACAGTAGAGCCACGTCGCCGAAAATTCCATAAAGCTATTACTTTAAGTATGCCGGCACCACGGGCCCACAATCAAGGAATGATAAACCAATATTCTGGGAATGCACCAACTTTAAGATTATTGTGTTCGATTACAGGTAAATTATAACTTTTTTTATTCGCTATTAGTGTTTTTACTTTCGTTTGGTTTAATTTAGTTATATTAAATTTTTTGTTTTCATTTAATATAATTTTTTTATAACGTATATATTCAAGAAATTGCCATTTTTTGTATAAATAAATTTTGTAGATAAATTAATTAGGAATAAATTCTTAATTAAATAACGGTAATTGAGTAATTACAAATGAGTAGAAAATATATATTTAAATAGTTTCAGAATTAAAATTATTAATTATTATTGATTAAAAATTAGAGAACTAAAACAAAATTCCATCGTTATTATTTATTTACTATTAATTAAAGTTTTATAAATATTATATATTCTGTGTTTCCGTCTTCAAAATTTGGTTTTTGTGTTTTTTAATTTTATTATTCAAATAATAATTATTTATATGTTCTTATTATTTTTAAGTTAACTGTTGTGTAATTTTTGTGTTACAAGTTGAAAAGTTATAAAAAGGTATATAATAAATATTATATATTATATGCATATATATATATATATATATATATATATATATATATATATATATATATATATATATATATATATATATATATATATATATATAATTATATATATATAATATATATATATATATATATATATATATATATATATATATATATATATATATATATATATATATATATATATATATATATATATATTTATATTTATGTTGTTTGCGTAACAAAATAATTAATTTACAAAAAATATATTTTAATTTATTTTCAAATTAATTATCATGTATGTGTTTCCACAACTTTTGTTTTTAATTTATTGTGTTGGTTTTGTGACCGTTATTATTATTATTTTAATTATCATCAAATTAAGTATATACATAATACAAATAATTTTCATTTTTTATATTAATTTAATTACTTGCAAATACTAGATAACAACGAATTCTCGTATATTAATAATTTGTCTAATTTGGCCTTTATAAAGGGTCTTTCAATACGGACGCTCGATTTTTAAATGTAAATAAAACCAGTTGTGTGTGAGATATCCACTTAATTTTTTTTATTTAGATAATTATTTAATGACATTAAGTACGGAGTATAACTTCATTCAAACGTCCGCCACGGCTTTACTTGGTGGCATCTGGCATATGTTCGGGAGGTCTAATTTTCGATGACTTTGTCGCATAAATCTGGCTGAATTTGGTGGATGGCGTTCGTTATGTTGACTTTGTATTATTATAGGCCTGCGATTTAAGATAGACACAAAAGAAGAAGTCTAAAGGCTTAAATCGCACGAACTCGGGTGGCCAGTTCACGATTACGCCGCGCGAGATAACCATGCTCTGAATCGCTGGCATGCGCTTTGTGACATGTGGCGCCGTCCTGTTGGAACTACATGTCGCCGATATCCATATCATCTACTTCAGGCCACTATAAGATGCTTGACAGTTACGCTCGTCGTTGGCGGTTATGGCAACGACAGTTTCGTTTTGGATGAAGTATGTATACCAACGATTCCGCCAGAAAGAAATTCGCACCAAACAGTGACTTTTTCGGGATGCATTAGGATGCTGGTGCATCTCGTGTGGATTGGTATCGCCCTAAATCCAAAAATTTTGGTTTTTCACATATTCATACATCCAAAAATGGGCCTCGACGCTGAAGATGATGTTTTGGCGAAAGTTGGATCAACTTTCAACTGCTCCAGAGCCCAATAAGCGAAAACATTGTGTTGCCTATGGTCATGATTCATTAACCTTAAGTTGTTGTGAACGGCGAGAAATTTACTGTCTCTGGTTTTCCTGTACACTTTCACGCACAGCGATGTTTTCAGCAGACCTTTCGTTTCCATTACGTATAAGTGCTGGCTGATTATTTATCGAACCGGTTGATTTGGATTTGGCCACCAAAAGGCGTATAATCGATTCGGCAGGAGGTTATAGCGACAAACAAATTTCGAGCGTCCGTATTGAAAGATCTCTTATATCTGTCCACATCGTTCAACCTTAATTATATCTTCGTTACCTTTATAATTTCTAAAAATTATTCTGTTTTGCAACATGTAACAAACTTTTACTTTGAAATAATCTCTTTGAATCAGAATATACGTTACGAGTAGGTTTCTTGATGCTGTTCTATATTATAAGATAAAATGCAAGCACGCAGCGGATATTCAAATTCTAAAGTCAATGTCTCTTTTACCCCATTTACATGCGACCAACATTTTTCTTCTGCAAAATGAAAGAGATATAATATTGACTTTTTGCACATGAGAGACAAGAAAAGAAATATATCCCAACAAAATTTTGCAGATAATTTTTTGAGCCACTACACCGCAAAAACCACTATAAAAATGAAAATGTTGCCATAAAATATATTCAATCCGAGTATTTTTATGGCAATATTTTTAAAATTAATAAAAAACAATTTTTTTATATTTATAAATGTTAAGGATTCATAATAAAAACCATCGCCATATACAAAAATGTAAATTTCGCATTTGAATTAATTAAAAATAAATTAATAATTTTCCTATAAATTATGGCATTACTATATACTCGTATGTTTATTTCTTTCTCGCATATTGAATATTTTTATATAGCGAATGAAGAAAACAATTTTCTATATGTAAATGCCATTACTCTCTTTAATTTCATTAAAGTACGTACATACATAATTTGAAAATATCGAATAAATAATAAAGGGTTTTCCAATAAGAGGTTTCATTTTGATATTAAAAAAGTAGTATTTTTAAAAGAAATCAATGAATGTTTATTTCATTGTTTAGAGGAAGGTGTGCCATTAACATTTGAAAACGATACCAGCCAAATGGCCGCCCAATTCGATAACTTCACGAATTCCATCTTTAAAGTCTTGAATTGGTTGTGGAGCATAGACCTTATCTTTCACGTGGCCCCAAAGAAAAAAGTATTAAGGTGTTAAATCACTAGATCTCGGTGGCCAATTGTAATCACCTCTTCGAGAAATAACATGATCAGGAAACGTTTCTTGCAAAATTGCGATTGTTTCGTTGCTTGTGTGGCACGTAGCGCCGTCTTGCTGAAAATAAACGTCGTCCACATCAATATCTTCTGGCCATAAAAAATCATCAATCATAGCTCGGTAGCGCAATCCATTCACCGTAACAGTTGCACCAGCCTCATTTTCGAACAAGTAAGATCCAATCAAACCGCCAGCCCAAAAGCCGCACCAAACAGTGACACGTTGAGGATGGAGAGGCTCAACAATCATTCTTGGATTTTCTGAGCCCCAAATGCGACAATTCCGCTTATTAACGTAGCCTCCGAGGTGAAAATGTGCCTCATCACTGAAGATGATTTCTCGATGAAAATCCGGATCATTTTGATGCATTTGAAGAACCCAATCAGCAAAGATTCGACGTTTATGGTGATCGACCGGCTTGAGTTCTTGTGTTAACTGAACTTTAAAAGCCTTAAGACCTAAGTCTTTATGCAAAATACGGTGTAATGTCGTTTGTGGAATGTCTAATTCCAAAGTTTGACGAGGAATCGACAAACCTGGGTTTTCGTCAACACTACGGGCTACAGCAGCAATATTTTCAGTTGTTCTTGAGCGATACAGACGGTTTCGATTCTTTACATCACTAACTTGTCCCAACAGCTCAAATTTTTCCACCAGTTTCACTATTGCCGGCCGAGAAGGTGTTCATGACGACCCAAAAGTGCTTTAGTTTTGCGAACTGTGACTTCAAAATTTTCACCATTTTTGTAGTGAATTTTAACAATTTCAATGCGTTGTTGAAGCATGTATCGTACCATTTTTAGTAATGGCGTAATTTAATTCTTGTCAAATGTCGAAAGATGACAACTTTAAAATTGACAGCTGCCCAAATAGTAGGCTATTCAAAATGAAACCTCTTATTGGAAAACCCTATATAAATGGAGAACTGGAAACACATAAAAAAATATCGCACGTAATGCTAAGTAAATGGAACAAAAAAAACCTATTTCAATTATCCTTTCTAACGGAATGAAAAAAATTTAAATTTAAATTTTAGTTTTAAAAACATTTTAAAATATTGCTGTCTTGAACAGGTTTGTGCTAAGTTTTATGTGCTAGGTTTCTCTTATTTAACATTTGAAATCACATACGAGAAACTGCGAGAAAAAACCGCATAAGTGATCTGGGTAACAATTTAGCTTAAATGTGCAACGGGCATTAAGATACTAGCTTTATGGAGAGAAAGAATTCTGTTTATTAAACATTTATATTTTTTAAAAATTATTAATTAAAATTATTAACAAAATTAACTAGATCATGTTCCAATCAAATTTTAGCTATTTAAAAATATATAAAAACTTATACCGTAACCTATAGCCTGGAAAGTTCCCAATCCAACAAATAAAACACATTTTTTTGGGGGAAAATACATAATTTCCTTCTAGAGCGGTACAATCAGTCGAACGCCTCTCTAACATTTCGATGCCTTTTTTGTAGAACGATTTATCTTTATCTTCAAAATAAGCTTCAGTTTCGGCAATCACTTCTTTATTGGAGCCAAATCTCTTTCGCTGGAGCTTTTTTCAGGTCTGCAAAAAATCACTGTAATCACTCCGAACACAGCTTTCTCATGGACAAATGTTTGTGCAAACTATGACCAACACGTTCCATTAAAATCTTAACAATATCACCTATCCCATGCAACTTTACTTTGTGGCCTTTCAAAACAATTTCATGAATCCAGACCGTGGTGCATCATCGGTGGTTCTACGACCACGTTTAAATTCAGCATACCAGTGAACGATGTTTGATTTTTCTGGTGCAAAGTCCGGGTAACATTTATCAAGCCACTGCTTTGCTTGAACGGTATTTTTTCTCATCAAAAAACAATGTTTAATCAACACACGCCATTGTTTTGAAATTAACAAAAGTAGCATCACTAAAGCAACTGTAGACTTAAGACTAAACTAAACTTGTAAACTTAATGACCGAAACGTCATGAAATTTTAACAGGTATTGTTTGAAGGTTGGTGGGCTTTAAAAATCATATAGATTTTAAATTTGTGGCACTATTTATCTGTCAGCCGGGAACTTTTCAGGCGATGTAATACGTGCCGCTGTCGACAATAAAACTTAAGAGTGTTCTTAACTAAAGTAAGCGTGAGTTGTACAGATTCACTAAGCATCTGTGGGAACATTTTCTTTTAGAATTTTTTGGTATTCTAAATCTGTTATGAAAAAATCGTGCTTAGTTTTTTCTTATTCTCGAAATTTTCTTTTAATATTGTATTATTAAGTCTCAAACTTGGAGAGGTTGTGCAAGCTCGATCGAAGTATACAACAACAACAGACACAAATTTGTTTAGCAATATAAAAGTTAAATTCACAATCTCGTGCGGAGTTTTGTTTTAGAGGGCCAAATAAAAACAAAAGCAACGATATGTGTGTACTTTTCGTGACATTAATGTTCAAACTGTATCAATGGCGTCATAATCTTAATGTGACCAGCGTTGTCTCGCACATTTTTTCCGATCTTCATTGGCTGGTTGTTTTTGCTACACTTTTATCAATCTCTCCCACATGTGGCAATCGCTTTCGAAAGTTAAACCAAGCCAAAACACAATATTATTATTTTTTTATGTTTAACATCAGTGATTTTTTCTAATTTCGAATTCAAGTTACTTAATCGAATCTGAAAGAGTAAAAATTGTGAAAGAAATCAAGTTTCAATTGGATCAAAGCTATTCAAATTAAAATTAAATTATCGTTAAATTCAATATCATTAATAATAGTTTCTATATCAGGGATTTTCCCTTTTTGTTTTTCAGAATTTCTGTTGGATATTTTATAAATTCTTTTCTCTTATGGATCAGCAGTAATTTTAAATCAAGCAAAACCATCTCTTCTTTATTTAACCCATATTTTTTTTATTTTGCTGTCGCTGCATTCCACGTATGGATTTGGCCGCCTCATTATAATATCAAGGTTACATTAATCAAATTATCTTCGGCTTAATAGTTCATTGGTCCGTTGAATCCTATCCTAGCCAGGTTCATAAGTTGCTGAACGATGTACACTGTACTGGTGGATGAGGCCTACTGCCATGAATTTATTTTATGCTGTTTCAATGTGGTCACCCAAAGTTGTATTCCAAAGTTGTATTAACTCAAACAACTTTTGCTTGACGTTGATGTGATGATGTTGTCCCATTATCTCTTTCTGCAACGCTACCCCGATTAAACCTATACAATTGGCATAAAATGCTACGATTTTAATATGGAAATGCGTTTTGTCGAATTATTTAGAATTGGTTTTATAAACCAGAAAAACACGAATGCATAAAGATACGCGTATTTTTGGTTTCTGTGTAGAATTATGAATGAATATTTCCATTACCATAAACGCGAATTAGGAAAAGTAGTTTAATTATAAAAATTTGCACTAGAGTGATTATTGAGGACTGGCAAAGTTGAATATGAGACCTATGAAAAACAAGTAGTACGAGCTTTCATTTTTCAATTTTGATTCACCCCCTCCGATTTTTATGAAACTTTATATCTATATCAAGAAACATGAAAATGATTTTTATCACTTTTTTCAACACGCGTTTTTGTTAATACGCTTTAGTGAAAATGCAAATTTTTAAGGGCCCGTTTCTCAAAAAGTACTAAACCGAATTTCAATAAATAAGGACTCAAATGAACGGGATTTAACGGTAGTTTTAGAAATAAGAATTAGGATTGATTGTATGAGAAAGATGATAATTTTTAGTAGTTTCGACGTTTTCGATCATGAAAAAAAGTCGTTTATGTGAATTGTTTTCGCCGATGTTTTCATATTTTGATATTTGTTTTAAAAAGAAAATGTATATGCGCAAATGTAATTCTTTCTTTCATCACAAGAAATTGTCTCTACTAAGTTAAAAAAAATCGTTTTTGTATCTCGTGCCTAAAATGTTTTTCGCAGTTGAATCGATTTTCATTCTCGAGCAAAAAAAAAGGAATTTTATGCCCTAAATATAAAAATAAATAATTTTGAGCGTCTGCTCAAGTTTGAGTACTTTTTTACAGATCCTATATCAAAAATGAAAAATAATAATTTGTGTTGTTTTGATTTGATTCTATTTTTCACTACTGCTTAACTTTTGTCACTTTGAAATTTAATAACTAATTAAAACAATTTGTGATTTATTCCTTAGTAGCAATATTTTACAAATTGTTTTAATTAGTTATTAAACGTCACAAGTCAAAAAGTTCGATTTTTAAAGTATGAAACTTTTTTGAACGAGTTCATAAATTTGCTTGATCCTTATCTTACTTGGACCTTCGTCAATCCCTAGCGTTATTTTTGACCTATTTGGTAATTAGTTTTAGAATATTTTAAATATTATAGTGGCACAGATCTGTGATTATGTTACTCTAAGAAAACTCTAAGTACATTACTCTAAGGAAATTAAAAAAATAATTTTTTTTCGACTACCTTTTAAATGTCCATTACACTTTTGTTTCTTTAATTATGTTGCTGTATATTATTCACTACTGCCCGTGATTAAACATTACCAAATTCTGACAACAAAATCGTTTATTCTAATTTTATTTTCTGAAATTTTATCCGCTAGCCATTTCTTAAATATGTATTACTTATTATGCCGGTTCACGCAGTGCTGTCTCAACCTGCCTTTATTCATCTCCTCCTTTTTCCCCGACAAACAAACTAAACATTCAACTTTAGAGTGAGGATTTTTTGTGGCACGATTGCAGTAATAATTTTATGTACGTGGTGTTTACTCACTAATAAAACCGAAAAAAGCAATCGTGCCCGAGCAAATGTAAAGAATTTTTCATTGTACTTCAAAACCTACTAGATCTTTCAAATTTTATTTCCTGTTTTCCTATCCGTTTCGCTCACGTATAAAATTTTAAATAATCAATATAAAAAATTATATTATTACACAGAATACATGCTAGATTCGCACTTGATTATTGCGTGGAGAGACAAGTGTAGCTTGATTCTAGTTTGAACATGCAATTAGCCGGTTTACACACGCATTTTCAAACATAAATCAAGCAGCACTTGCATATCCACGTAAAACTCAAGTGTGGCACTTATCTGCATATGAATGTGTAAACTTATTTTCATTATATTATTAAAACACACTAAAACCATCAATCAGTAAAATTTATCTTTAATAATATTCCTAGTGTTGGAATGAATATATTAGAGACCAAAAATATGAGAATTATGTAGTTTCATCATTTTAAGATTTTATGACTTTAAATGATATTGACATATTTTATCGTTTTAAATTTTGTCGATAAGTTTTACTATCTTTTGGAAAAATAATATCAGTCAATATAATATATATATCATGTCAATATTTTATACTATTAAACATAAAACGAGTTTTAAAATAAACTTTAAAAAATATATTAGGTATTGAAAAACAATGTAAAAAAGGTGATTTTTTGTCAAAATTCAATTTCATACTAATCACGTAAACATACTACTTACATCGAGTTGCTAGCACTAAACACGTACTCGTACACTAACTCGTTAAATACAATAAAATTTGAAGTTTCGGCAGGGGTTAACAAATGCGTGGCGAAATATAATAATTCGCTAAAGTATTGGGATTACATTTTGAATATAAGTTCAAAGTATCTTCCATATTTTTGTAGTTTAGTCACTGCAGTCTGATGAGACGACCGAATTATTTAATTTAAAGAATTCAATGTTTTATTATCAGTAACAAAAAATCTCGTAACTTAAAGTCAATCTTCAAACAAAATTATTTTAGAAATTAATCCAAAGAGAGGTAAATGTACTTGTGATGCCCATTTTAAATCGGTCCTGTTCGATACCATGTAATTTAGTGTACGTTGTACTGTTTTGTGATATACTGTTTTGTTACATCCTGTTTTATCCTGTTTCATCCTTCACGAGCCGCACATAAAATTTTCGCTGCAAACGTGCTGCGAAAGGTAAGAGACGAGGAAAAATGAATCGTGTTACCGCACTGTACAAGTAAGCTCAACGTGTGAACCGGCTAAATATGCAGAATTTTAAGAAAAGACTACTAAATAAAATTTCAAATATTTATGAAAACAACTGATATATAAAACAACTGTCCGTAAATATTATTTTCCATAATAACAATGAAACATCAACATATTAACAATGGGCGCTTTCAGATCTCGTATCATGATTAGTAAAATCATCGCCAATTTGATTTGAAAGTTTCATAGTACTAACATTTTCATAACATTGGGCGCATTCAGGGCACCCAACAGTTGGGAACATGTTGAGTAAAATCAAACCCATCGTTATGAAAATGTTTAGTACTATGAAATTTTGAAATCAAATTGGCGATGATTTCACTAATCATGATGCCAACAGTTGGCGGTCCTGAATGCGCCCATTGCCTTTGATTTTACTCAACATGTTTCCAACTGTTGGCTTCCCTGAGAGCGCTCAATGATTGTCTTAAATCAGTTTTAAATTATTTTAATTGCTATTTTAAAATTATATAACCGATAAAAATTAAAATAAACATCAACATAGTTTAAAATATCTAAATAGCAAAAATATTTAATTGTCGTGGAAGTATTGGATCTTCTTCGCATAGAATGACTCGGTTATTCACTCGGATGATTTATGACACTTGTCTAACAGCTCGTATTGTAAACTTCACCGTCGCGAATAATCGCCATCATTTATTTTATTTTATTGGCTGACTTATTTCGAAAGTTACATAATCAATTTTAAATTTTGGATTAATGATTGGTTGAGCCATTGTGCTTAATGGGGCATACTGGTATGCCAGGTGGGATGATCTCGTTTCTTTCCATTTTTATAATTACTTTTATGCTTTCCTCATTCGGTCATCCAAATTTGTACTAACACAAGCAGCGGTTGCTTGCCATCATACTTGTTAAATAGTAATAACAACCTACAGATCCTTGAATAAAACGACTTTTCATTTTTTGGTAATAGTTTTTTTTACAACACCCTGATTTTCGAATCCGTAAATTATGTAGTTAATGAAAAGTTATTTTTATGTACAACTAAATTTTTTTTAATGTTTAATTTTTTTAATTTTAATTTTTTTTCAATAATTTTTGTATTAAAAATCATTGTATTGGTTAAAATGGATCAACGGGAACTCTAGCATTATTTACTTTAAAAGATGGTTTGGTGTGTTATCTTTGAATTTCGTGTCAAATAGTCCTATTTATTTTTATTCCTGTGTTTTCGATATTTTTATTTTTATTATTTTTTAAATTCCTCGGGGTACAGCTTGTTTAATTTTTAAGTTGTACCATAATGACAAGATAGCAAAAATGGCAATGAGTTTATGCAGCGGATCGCAGAATAATCACAATTCGGAGTTGTAGTGCTGCCCACCGGAATCAAAATAAAGTTAAGGCGGTACCATCGAAAATTAATTAACGATAAATAATCTTTTAAAGTTGTGATTTCATCGGCCAAATGCAGATAAGAAATATGATATGGCTTTTGACACGAAGAAGGTGGACATTATACTGAACATTTTTATAGAGTTCGCATCACGTTATAAATGAGCTTTAAGCTCAAAATGCGGTGCAACTTCTAATCAAAATTGACAAAAAATGTATAAACAAATAACAACATGGATGATCACGTTAATTCCATCTTTCGTTATTTGATTTAATAGGCAGTGTTTGAAACCCCACGTAATTATTTATTTGTCGTAAAGAAATTCGAATAACAAGGAAATGGTGATAAATATAGGGAAATAAAGTTTAAGAACGTAAGGTTTTGCTGCGGGATACCTAATAAACAAGAGAATTTGTGCATACAGCTAAAGGTAGTGCACGCTTTCATACATTTGTAACGGTTGGTAATGGTAAAGAGAGGAAAGAGACACATATCCCACAGAATTTCCGCTGTGCTTGTATTTTTATATGTACATTATATATGCAATATTACTTTATATTAAGTTTAATTGAGTTTTCAAAAACACAGAATACTGAATAACATGAAACACAATTTAAGACTAAATAAATAAATTAATAAATATAACAAGATATGAAAATATTAAAACGGATATGGGGTTGCTTGAGCTGGAAGCGGTTTCGCATTTCTATTTGTAACATAACAAATTCTCTATTGAGGACGGAAACACTTTAATTTTTTTTGTTGCATTTTTTTTATAAATTAATAATTTAATAAATTTAATTTAAAAGTAAATCATTTCGATTTTCATACAAATTTTCTTTTTTTCATTCTTTTTTTGTTGTTGTCTCTGAAAAATACAAACCACTATTTAAAAAAAATATATAAACAAAATCGATTTATAAATGCGAAAATGAATACCTAATATTGAAACCAACATAAAACCAAAAACTATTTAATTATGCCTGTGTGCACGCATTCCAATCTCCTGTTGCCAATCAAGGTGTGTTTCGGAAAAGATCTCTAAAAGGTAACTAACATATAAAACAACACTTTTAAAAAAATGTGTCTGAATTATTTGAAAACAAACAAAAATATTTTCAAGTAACCAAAAATGTTTATAAACCAGCTTGGGCAACCTAAATTTTTTATTTTGATTTATTTTAAGTTGATTCTTTATATTTTTACTTAACCCAATAATATTATTTGTTTATGTATAAATGTTTAATAATATATATTATAATATATTTTTTGTTGTAATATATATTAATAACGTATATGCATACATTTGGCTGTTGTGTAGGATGTACATTTTCGTACTACTTTTAGTGTTCCTGTTAGAATTGCTGTATAATTTTTCGCTGAACTTCTATACATCCTAGACCACAACCATTAATTAAATTTTTATTTAATTCAATTTAATTTCCTGCATCATAAAACTATAAAAAATATAAAAAGCATTTTCATTTTTAATATTGTTTTTTTTTTTCTTAATAATAACTAGTTCATAATTTAATTAATCAATTAATTTTTTTTTGTTCAATTAATATATTCCAAACTATTTCTTTTTTAAATTAATAATCACAGAAAGCATGAAAATTTACGAAAACATATTATCTGGAATATATATCAAAAATGATAATTTAAATTATAATATATATCACACTCGCATTATATATCAAAATAATATGTATTATGAAAAACAAAAATTAATCACAAGAATACAGATTTTTAATTTAAAATTTTATAATTTAGTTTTTAATTTTTACAACGAAAAAATTTTATACCCACACATTCAAACACATTGCTTTTATTATTAATTATATTTCATTATTTATTATATTTTCGTTTTGTTTAATTTAATTTTGAAATTAATTCGAAATCAATTCGTATTTAATTAACCAAATATATGAGTATTTTATAAGTAAGTTAGTTGCCCATAAGGGAACTTTTCTGAAACCGTTGCTAATAAAACCACCTCACAATATTAACTAATTTAGTTTTTTAAAATTATAATTTTATTTATAATTTCTTTAAAATAATATAATTATTACATTATTGGTGCACTCTTTTCTATTTTATATGTAAATATTCGTATATAATTTTTATTTAGGCTTAGAAATTAATTTAATTAAAACAAGTTATATTATAAACAAAACGTATATATAACAATGCTAGCTTGATTAATATGATAAATACTTATAAATATTGTTCAATTTATATAATTGTTTGTATATTTATATTACACTTTAATTAAATTAATTCTAATTTTAAGATCACTTTTAATTTATAAATACGATTTGTATGACAGAACTGACCACCACAAATAAATTAAATAATCTCCCTAAAATAAACGCGGTGGATAACATAGTAATGGTTTCAAAAAATATTAATGATGAGTGTCCTGCTTAGATCGTAATGGAAGATCGAATTTTGAAAACCAAAAATCTAGAAATTAACAAAACAATTTAAATTCTTATGATTTCTTTAAATTAATTTTTATGATTTTAGATTTATTTAAAAATAAATTTGAATAATTACACTATTCTTACCGCGCTAATCGCTTTTGTAATCATTTCTTTCGGTAGCTAATATAATGTGCGGTGAACACGGTAAAATAATTTGCCTAAGCTAAAATTCTAATTCAAGATTTAAAAAGTTTCTAGTATTTAATTTATAACCCATTCAGAAAGGAGGTAATATGTCAAATAGGAGTTACAATTTAGCACAAATAGTATTAAAATATCAAAGACAGGATTTTGAGCTCATTTATTTTGCTAGTAATGCTTTTAAAATTTATACTGAAATTTAACAATTTGCTTGAAGCCTCAAAAATACCAAAAATTATATTCTGAAAAAAATAGAAGATTTGCATAAAACTGGGTATATTATCGCCCGATTCAAATTATTTAAAAGTGTAAACCAGCCATTAACCATGCTACCAAAATAATGCTTATTTGCTTCATAATTATTCAAATTTTAATATTTTTGTATTAATTTAATTATTCTTATTTTTCCAATGAAACACAAATTTAGTTTCGATTTTAGTTTTATTTAATTTAGGAGATAACAAAATATTAGTTTGAGTATAAATTAATTAATCACATCTTAGCTTTTTGTAAAAAATTTGGATATTGTTTAAATTTTTAATTACTATTACTAATATCTATTAGGTTCAATAAAAATTTAAATTAGATCCGAATTAGTAGATTGTGTTTTTTTTTCAATTACTACTTTTTAGTTACATATTTAATTTCAAATTAAATTCACAAAAACCAAATTATATTTCAAATAAATATAATAATATTATAAAATAATAAATAATTACTAAATTTCAAATATATTCTGTTAATTATTAAAATGTATCTGCTTTTTAAAACGTAAAGGTGGAACTACTAGAGCACAATGGGAGGATGTAACCGGATCAACACCTTTAACATTTGTTAACGATTGTGTATCATTTACCACAACGGTATCGGCCCGTTTTTGGCTTATGGATTGTCGTAATATATCGGACGCTACAAAAATGGCAACTGAATTATATCGAGAAGCGATACACGTACCATTTATGGCAAAGTTCGTAGTATTTGCGAAACGAATTGATCCGTTAGAAGCACGTCTCAGGGTATTTTGTATGACGGACGATAAGGAGGATAAAACACTGGAGCAACAAGAACATTTCACGGAAGTAGCAAAGAGTCGGGATGTTGAGGTGCTGGAAGGAAAATCGCAGTACATAGAAATGGCTGGTAATTTAATTCCAATTACAAAATCTGGCGAACAGTTACAACTGCCGTTTAAAGCATTCAAAGAAAACCGACTACCATTTTGCGTTCGAGTGAAAGATCAGCATGCTGACACAATTGGTAGAGCCTTATTTATGCGAGAACCTAAAGTGGCAAAGGGTGAACCACCACAACAGCCAATGTGCATACTAAATATAGTCTTACCTGATAAAATATTACCCGATTTTATAACGATACATGATGGTGAAACGCAAAACCTGATAACTCGTCTGGATACAAGTGATATGTATAGAAAAATATCAGATAAAAACAATTATCTTGCTGATTTACGAATAGTGGATATTTCTAATTTACTTGGCGGCGATTGGATTAATCTAGCGCCACAAATTGGCATAAACGAAGAAGAAATTAATACAATAATAGCTCAACATCCAACATCCACAGCACAACAAGCACAAGCAATGCTTCGAAAATTCCAAACGCGGAAACAAAACGATAGAAATATATTAGAAAATGGCCTACGCGCAATTAAACGGGATGACATTATAGCCCGTTGCATGAAAATATCTAATTATATAGAGACTAGTGTGCGACGAAATGCCAGTTTGGACGTTCCATACGATGAACAAGATATAATGAAAGATTCGGAGTCAGTTGAAGAGCTTATGATACAAGAAGATAGGCGGAAAGGATTGCATCGTGATCATGATGAAACAAAATATTCTGCCGAAGAAAAAATCGTTGAAGACTCAGAATCCGAAGAGGACGTGACAATAAAGAAAACTGTAGCTGAACGTAGACAACAAATAGAAAAACGACTGTCCGTTGAAAGACAAATACCCGCCTCTACACAGAAACGAGAAATCGTAGAGGAAATTACATCAATAAAACGGCAAAGCTTAATCGAGGATAAGAAAGCAATACATGAAGAAGAGATAATGTTACAAAAACCTGTAGATAATATTATAAAATCCAGTCAACTACCTGAACCAGTGAAAAAACTAAAAGTGACTGCCAAAGAAATTCCAGATATTTCCAAAGATGAGTTTGATAAAGAGCTCAAAGATAAATTTAAAATTTCGATTAAGGGACTAGAAAATGATTTTGATCTTAAATACGACCAGGTTGTAGAAAATATCGAATCTAAAATTGAAACTGATCTTAAAGAAAAAGAATTCTTACCCGGAGAAACAATCGAAGAAATTACTAAGGAAAAAATTATACTTCAACCAAACGAACCGATTAAAGCTACCACAACTACTACCACGACAACTATAATAACTAAAGTTTTAGATCCTACACAAATTGAGGACAGTGCACCAAAAATGATAAAAACTGATAAATTCTTAAAAGAGGCTCTAGTAGCTGTTGATCCACGGCTACAAGAAAAATTACAAACACAAAAGGATAAAATTGAAAGTTCAGCTAAACTAGTGGATGCAGTTATTCACGACGCGCAAGCGAAAATTGACGAAATTAAGTCGAAAGAAGAGAAACAGTTGAAAGATGATGAAAACGTCGAAAAAATTTCTGAACGAATAACAAAAATGACTGAAAAAATTGAAAAATTCGAAAAAGTGACGGAAAAATCCGAAGAAAAAACAATCCGGAAAATTGATGATAAAATCGCAGAGACGACGGAAAAGGTAGGCCACTTTCAACTAGAAGCGAAAAAGATTAAGGAAACTATTGGAGAGCAGGCTGAAAAAACTACTGAAAAGGCTGACCAAAAACTCATAGAGAAAATCGAGGAAAAGCTGATAAAAGTTGATGAAAAATGTGACACGATTGATAAAACTGTAGAAAAGTTACAAGACAAGATAGTTAAAAAGGTCGACGAAGAAACCGCTCTAGTTGGAACAAAGGTGCAGAAATCATTTGATGAAAATTTTATAAAAACTGTTGAGGAAACAATTATCGAACGAGGTGGAGAATCCGATGAGAACTTAGTACAGAAGATCGACGCGAAGATTAAACGCACAGTTGAAATATTCGATGACAAAGTGAATAAAGAACTTCCCGAAAAAGTCGGCTGCTTTAAAGATACATTTGAAAAATCTATAGAATTGGCACAAACCAAAATCGATAAACAATTGAAAGAAGATAAAGAAATTCATCTAGTTAAAGAAAAAGACGATAAAAAGAAAGCAGACATAATTCCAGATAAAATTAAATCGATTCCCGACAAAGAACAGCAACCCAGTTCAATATTTGGTAAAATAAGCAGTACTATTAGCGGCTTCTCTGACAAAATTTTGGATAAAAAAGATCAAACTAAAGAACAAATAGATGACAAGAAACCCACGGTTGCAGCAAAAATTGAGTCCACCTCTACGAAAGTTGATGAAAAAAAAGTTAACCTTGATGGTAGTTCAAAAGATTTTAAATTTGAGGGAGCCAAAAAACTTACCGAAACAGCAACCAAAATTAATGAAAAAAATCAGATAATTTCACAAAAAATGGACGAAACTAAAATTCAAACCGTTAACAAGAGAGATGAATTCATGGAAAAGGCCGTTACTGCAAAAGATCAAGAGACTAAACAAATAGTCGAATTAGCTGCTAAACTCGACGAAAAGTCTGATAAATTCGCTGATTTGGCAGTGGATTCAATAATTGATACTAAAACTACCGCAACAAAGAAAATAGACGAAACCAAAAAAAGTGCTTTACTAGCCAAAGAAAATTTAGTTGGTCAAGCAATTGATATTAAAAACCAATTTGAACAAAAAATTGGTGATTCTACATCTGAAATTAGTGATAAAACCGCACAATTCATTGATAAAACAATAAGTGTTAAAGATGAAACAAAAGAGAAAATTGATCAAACCATATCTAAGATTGACGATAAAAAAGATCAACTATCTAAAAAGACATTCGATGTTACCGGTCGTGTAGGGCAGAAATTTGACAAAGTTAAAACTGAAGTGGTCGATAAGAAAGATGAAATTATTGATAAAGCAATTGGTGGTAAAGGCCAAGTCATGAATAAGGTTGATGATACAGGAGTTATGGTGCTCGGGCAAAAAGATAAACTTTTCGACAAAGCACTTGATTTACAAGGTGATTTAAGCTTAAACATTGATAATGCCAATGCAATAGGAGTTCACCAGAAAGGGAAATTAACGGATAAAGTGACTGGCATAAAGGACACGGTTATGGAAAAGACCGTTGAGGGTACCGGTGCGGCTGTAGAAAAGGTGCTTGATAGTAAAAACCAAATTTCTGAAAAAATTGATACCTTTGCAACTAACGCCCAAGAACAGAAAGTTAAACTAATAGAAAAAGCAATCAGTACAAAAGGTAAAATAGAAGACAAATTAGACGAAGCATCAAACAACATCGTCGAAACTAAAGATGTGATTGTTGACAAAGGTATTGATGCACAAAATAAAATCACAAATAAACTTGGTCAAGTTGCAACTAGAGCCGGCGATAAAAAACGTGATATTATCGACACCATAGAAGATTCTAAACAAAAACTGACTGTTAAAGTAGAGACTACTGCATCTACTATTGCGGAGAAAACAGATGAACTTACCGAAAAAGCTAGGAACAAATTCGATAACACAGTCGGTGAAACTAAATCTAAAGCGATAGAGAAAATTAAAGATGTCAGCGCTAAAATAACCGATACCGAAGATAAACTAGACGAGAAAATTGCTTATGCCAAAGACGTAGTGGCCGATAAAATGCAAGATGCAGCAACTAATGTAGAAAATAAAAAGGATAAATTTGTAGAGGATGCAAGCCAATTAAAAAAAAATATTCTTGAGAAAACCATTGATGGTAAGGACATCTTAATTGCCAAATTCGACCACTCTGCAACTCAGGCACAGCAGACAGTTGACATGGTTACGAAAGGAAAAGACAACTTGACCGATAAAGTTGTTGACACCAAAGATCTAGCAGCTGCAAAAATGCAAGAAATGGCAGTGAACGTAGGAAAGCAAAAAGAGAAATTAGAAGAGGATGCATTTCACTTAAAACAGGATATAGTTGGAGGAAGTACCACTGCTAAAGATAGCATGGTAGGCAAACTTGATAAATTTGCAACTATGGCCGAGCAGAACATTAGCATGGTTACAAACGAAAAAGACAAATTTACCGATAAAGTGGTTGTTGCCAAAGGTG
Organism: Nephrotoma guestfalica; assembly: GCA_963691935.1. NCBI lineage: Eukaryota > Metazoa > Arthropoda > Insecta > Diptera > Tipulidae > Nephrotoma > Nephrotoma guestfalica. The sequence goes on from OY829914.1 coordinate 141,905,654, forward strand.
GATTAGAAGAAAGTATGCATGAAACAGCTGTGAGCGTGGAAAAGAAAAAAGATAATTTAGAAGAGAGCGCAACTCACTTAAAAGATGATATTTTTAATAAAACCGTTGCTGCTAAAGACAATATGTTTAGTAAACTCAACCAATTTGCGACTAAGACAGAGCAGAAATCTGACATAGTTGTCAAAGAGAAAGAAAAAGTGACAGATAAATTGATTGAAGCAAAAGATGAGCTAGTAGAAAAAATAGATGAGACAGCAATTATTTTCGGTAAGAAAAAAGATAAATTTGTAGAGGATAAAACTCACTTAAAAGACTATATTGTTGACAAACCCGTCGCTGCTAAAGATAGTGTTTCTGACAAACTTGATGAATTTGCAATTAAAACAGAACAGAAAGTTGACAGAGTCATAAAAGGAACAGATAAAGTAACCGGAGAAATCGTTGATTCGAAAAACATAATTACTGACAAATTTGGAGATTTCTTTGGTGGATTTAAAACAAAGACGGAGAAAGTAGACGATAAAACCCTCGACACAACCGAGACAATTATTGAAAAATCATCTGATATACAACAAAAAATTGAGGAAAATATTTTCCAAGTTGAGAGTAAAAAGAATGAGACGTTGTCTAAAGTGGATGAGAATAAACAAAAAATTTCAGATGACATTGCTAAATCCAAATCACAAATAATTGACACTACATTTGATGAAAAAGTAAAGCTGGTTGATAAACTTACTGAGCAAAAAAATAAATTTGACGATAATTTTGATAGTTATAAAGACAACACTACGGGTCAAATTGACGCAACCTTAATCAAGTTTGATGACAGAAAAGATCAATTGTTAGCCAAGCAAAAAAGTGATTTTGAAAAGGTTCCAGAACATGTTGGTGAAAAGGTCGAAAAATTATTTGACAAATTTGAAAAAACAGTCGAAATAATTCCAACTAAATTCGGTGGCCTATTTAGCTCTGAAACTAAAAAAGTAGAACAAACAATTGAGGTGATTCCCAATAACAACAAACAAATTAGTGAAACGTTAAAATCATTTGACACGCCTAGATCGCAAAAAAGAAGTAAGTATCTATCTATCTATCTATCTATCTATATATATACATATATATATATATATATATATATATATATATATATATATATATATATATATATATATATATATATATATATATATATATATATATATATATATATATATATATATATATATATATATATATATATATATATATATATATGTATATATATATATATATATATATATATATATATATATATATATATATATATATATATATATATTTATATATATATATATATGTATGTATGTATGTATATAATTCTAAAATCAATATAATCACGTTACTGATACTAAATATTCAACTTGCATAGGCGATAAAGAAATAGAAGAAGGTCCACAAACACCACCGTCAAGTCCAACGGATCAAATTGATTTTAAACAAATGAAACCAACAGATCTTCAACTTCATCATCATGATTTCGCTCATCCAGGTAAGCGATTCAATCTCCATTTAAAATAAATTTCTCATTATATCCCCACAAACATTTAATATATTCGATATTTTATAAAAATGAATTAAAACTAATTAATACTTATATATAAATCCAGTTTCCAAAAATTATTTATCAATATACTTAATAAATAGTATCCATTTAAAAATAAAAACCATTATCAATTAAAAATTTTATAACATATTATTTAATTACTTATTTATTTTATTAATGTCTTTTTTTAAATGATTATTTTTCTTTTGGTTGAGTTTTTCTATCATTATTTCTCATTTCGTCTTGAAAAAGAAAATGAATCAAATTGAATATAAACTTAGTGTAAAGTATTTAAATGATGTTAGAAGTTTTCTTTTTTAATGAATTACGACCACCTTACGTTTGCCTTAGATAAAATATGAAACATAGCTAGTTGATTTAAAAAAAAAGTTTGTATTTTCAATTTTCCTTTAAAACATTTTTGATTTGTTAAGAGAGACAGGGAGAGAGACAGTATTTCTAATTAATTTCGAAAGTTATATAAATACTTAATCAAATGTTGCTAATATTAAATTAGTTTATTTAGTAGAAATTGTTTTTGCGTAATTTAAGCTTGGGAATGGCTATTAAAATCATGGTTTTTTAAAATATTATTGTATTATTTAAATCTGTTAAGTATTATTTTGTTTGTACACGAAAAGTTTAGTTCGGCGAAACGTACTCCTAAAATACACAATTTGTACTGTACATATTACACGTTGCTTAAATGGTTTACGGGATAAACAAGTAGTTCGGTAAATGCTTGGTCACCGACCAAACAGCACAGTGGTTAAAGCTTTGGCGTTTAGATCGGGAGGTACCGGGCTCGAATCCCGATAAGGACAGGATGCGAACGGGAATTTTCATCAACAGATTACGATCTGTGATGAAATGGAACATAAATATGACCTCATGAGGGGAGTCTAAACTCATTGGCCAACCCATCTTCCGTGCCAATACAGGCTGGCATGGAGCTATGCAATGTGCAGATGGTGATAAGATCGGGTCTATAGCCGTACGTTCTCGATTTTGTAGGCGACTGCGTAAGGCAAGGGCGTGAAAAGCGAATTACGAAAGAGTTGGAAGTGCTTCGGCCTCAGAAAATATTGCAAAGATTAATTAATAAAAAAAATGTTTGCTCAAGATTTGGTAATATTTAAAGTACGTAAATAGAAACTATACTATAATTTTGCGCTTGGTGTGTAATTATTCCTTGGTCAGTAGTGAAAATTATTCCAATAGTATAAAATCATAGTTCGGAACCTTTTTATAAACTTTCAATACATGCAATACTGCAACAACACCAGTAATTGCATTTTAGATATTAGTAAAGCTCCATGTTTGTCCATATTTATTGAAAATGGCATAACTAGCAATCAAATTCTAAAAATTTTATTGTTATGAAGGGCTTCGACCACCAAAAACTTATAAGATTCCAATCAATAACGCCCTGTAGTTGTAGTTGTCGTATAAATAACCGGAACGATAATCATTAACTTAATCTGTAAGAGTGAATTTAGATACTATTGTGTCCACAATTATTCCACACATATTTACCACAATTTTAAATAAAGTTAGATAAATGCTACCATAACAATTATAATTAAAGCTCAGCTTCGACTGATATTCCGGATTAACAGCTTCGTTTTGCATTAACTTATGAAATAAATTGAGCGCTATAAAAATAATACGCTATATAAACATACAAACATAGTAAATTATAAATCCGCTAAATATTTTTGAACCCTTATAGAGGAGGTCAAACCTTACGATTGACAAGGATGTAAAACGGACTATACGAAAAAGTTGGAAGTTTGCAACCCAGAGAATAAATTGGGAACCAAATATTGAATATTGAGAGAAGTAAGAGCCTATTTGGCCAAAACATTGGACTATAATAATGGAAGAAACCATTTTTTTGCTACTCCTTCGACCAAAAGCTAAACTAAAATACATCATAATATCTAAGTAAGCGGCCTTACACTATCAATAATAATGCCAATATTTGTACACGATCAATTTAATAAGCCTTAAAACACAGGCAGCACTTGCCTTTCCACGCAAAACTCAAGTGCTGCTCGGTCGGGTCTATGTATCTGTAAAATTATTTTCATTTTATATTGGATGCTTGAGCGAAACGGATAAAAAAATAAAATAAAATTTTAAAAATCTAGTAGGTATTGAAACAAAATGTAAAATTCTGCTCAGGCGTTTATTTTTTACCAAAATTCATTTTCATAATAATCGTGATATGTTTTTGGTTTTTTCGTTTGAGTTAGTGAGTATACAGCACGAGCCGCACATACAATTATTGCTGCAAACGTGCTGCAAAAACCTCCACTTTAAAATTTTGTTTATAGGCGAAGAGGAAAGAAATTACCGCTCTGTGTGGAAAGACCCAATGACAATACCAAACCGTAATGCCATTAATATTGATAGTGGAAAGGCCGCTGCACAATATAAGTCAATAATAATGTATTTTACTCTAAAGGGCCTAAATTAAAAATGAGTTACTAGATTATCTAATTATACAAATCGAACAATTTGTATCCAAAATTCGTTGTGAAAGGAGATTTTCGATGAAAACTATATAGCAATTTAAAACTTTAACGTAGCTATAGTTATCTAAGAAAAATTTAATTTACTAAAAACTGTAACCGATTATTACTCTAGTTCATTTACCTCCCTTGGTCTTCGGACTCTGTTGGTAATTTCTTCATCACTCGAGTACTAATCTTCAAATTTACTTTATGACAGAGAGGAAGCTAATGCGAAGACAATTTTTAAAGTGGTAGTGGAAAAACATAAAGTTGTATTTCAATATTGAATGTGTATTTAGTATGAGGATATTTGTATCCAACAACTATACATATCCTTAGTATGAAACACATTTGGTAATCGCATGTATTAATGTAATACAATAACGTTCCACAGTCTCGCCTTTCGACTTAGTCTATGTCACTATGTCTATGTCAATCAAGGTCTATTTCACTTCTAAAATTTATGTTTTTCTATTGCGTTCTCAGCTTGCTCGCGAAAAACATAACTATTTTTTCGTGGTATGTTTATCGAAATAATAAAAGAGATAGAGCTAACAATTGTATCAACAGGTTGAAATTGCAATATTAAACACGTAATTCTTTATGCGAAATACAATGTCAATTGATTCCTCAAAAAAGTAGAAACTAGTGATGGTACCAGGCCCAGCCCACGTTGCAAAGGATCGATCAACACATTTATACTCGTAATGTGCTAAGTTAACATAGTTTATTATTTGGATATACCGAAAAAGTATTAAATTTTGTTTTGTAGTTTGATCACTGAGGACTACAAACTGATAAGAAAATATTTCGTGAAGTGTTCTCTCATAAAGTGCAAAATTGCAAAACCGATACTACCAAGCTCTCAGTCTTACCAGCATTTATTAGTCCAGAAAAAACTATAATGGCAATAAACTATCATCCCATTGAATGGTAAATATTCACGAAAACGTCATGTTCGCGCGAATGTGTTTAGAGATAGCACATGGATGCCCATTTCATCCTACAGGGTTGATTTCATGGAGTTTTTAAATGTACGAGATGTTTGAATCCCAAAGTTTGCATATTTTTTTATATACCACGTTTCAATATCCTCATTTAAAATGTGGTATTAGTCCGAGCATTTACATGTACATTGTCAATTTTGCTTTATCATTGGTATATTTTGTTACTTTTAGCCATACTTTCACTAAATTACTAATAAAATTACAGTACTAAAGTACCAACATCTATTACAACTGTTAAATGCTTGTAAATGTACTCGTTTACTATTTTTCTTCGTTGGAACTATGTATGTATAGTGTTATAAAAAAATGTAACAAGATACGATTTTTTCATTTCATGGTCAGGCCGTTCTCTGACGCTGGCTAGTGGTTGAAACACTTTTTCAAGGAGATATTTAATTTCATGAATCATTCGATTTCCAATTTATTATTCCCAAATTTCATGAACAATAAATGGATCGAATCACCAAGGCCAGTTTTGCGATTTGCAAATCATGACGATCTTTCTAATGGACAACGCAGTTGTCCTCAGAATTAAAACTTGCGGTTAATCAGGTTCTCTTGATGGTTACGATGTGGTAATCGCTCCACTAGCTAAACCAAACCGAAATGTCTTAGTTTTACCCCGAATACTGAATGCATTGTGGTGACAGATGGAGATAAATTTTAACCGGTTAGAACTGAGATGGTCCCTGGTAGTATAGTTTTGGCACGTATTGATGAATTCATAGTGGGAGAAGCACGACGTGTGAGTTTTCCTTTTCGGTTGACGAATGTTAACGAATGGTTTGATAGAGCAATTTAGTGGCCGAATACTTACGTCGTAGACTTTTTCAAAAACGCTTGGCTCACTCCAAATTTCGGATATAAAATAATGCTGCCAGGAGTTTTTAATTTATTCCATTTTTATATCGAATAAATTAAATAATTAATTAATAACTATAATTAATTATAATTTATCATCGCACGCATATTTGACAGTTGGTTTCAAGTTCGTTACATACAAGAATTTCTTATGTTGCATAATCTCCAGTTCCGATAGTTTATAATCCGAACCAGCAATTACGGATTTTTAAGTAACCAACGATTCAAAAGTGAAATTGTTGGTCGCATCTAGCATAGCAACGATCAGCACTTTGCTAGAAAAAATATGAAAATCAGCAAGCAATTAAAAACTTAATTGTTGTCAGCGAATATGAATTAACATTTATTAAATTTCATATTCATGATCAAGGTTGAGTATTCGATTACAAAATTACAAACTAATTAAATGACAGACGAAGCTTCTGTGCTATTATACTTTCCTTGGTTAAAGCATATGATGAATATCTCTTCATTATTTATACAAAATCATTCTCAAATTGAAACACTGACCAATAGTTGATCGGTTGCTAATGAAAGGCACACCGAAGTCACCGAGAACTTTTCGGCGAGAAAAATGAGTCTGGCCAAACGCAATGTTAAGACTAGAATTTTGCACTACGACGCACTATTTTTCCATTTAAGGAGGTTACCGTTTTATGCAGGAGACACTTAACGTCATCCATATATTAGGCAGCACTTCAAACCCCAAATCGCAACGATAAAATCGTTAAGCTTAGATACACCAATAACCAATAACGAGAATGAGAATACTAGCTATAAGTTTGGTTTCAGATCTCCGTTCATGACTTTGGTGGCTAGGGATCTTGAACAGTATTTGTTGGTGAAATCTCTGAAGTTAGTAAAAGGATCACTAAAATAACGTTCAGATGTTCAATTGGTGCAGGAGACACTTAACGTCATCCATATATTAGGCAGCACTTCAAACCCCAAATCGCAACGATAAAATCGTTAAGCTTAGTAGATACACCAATAACGAGAATGAGAATACTAGCTATAAGTTTGGTTTCAGATCTCCGTTCATGACTTTGGTGGCTAGGGATCTTGAACAGTATTTGTTGGTGAAATCTCTGAAGTTAGTAAAAGGATCACTAAAATAACGTTCAGATGTTCAATTGGTGGTCTTTTTTAGTTCAAGCCTTCTATAATAACTTCTACTAATTTAGCATTCTCCGCGGGGCAGCTAAATGAAGTACGAATCTTAAACGCCCTAGTTTGTGAGGTAGATCACAATATATTATGAAAAACTAACAAGTTTCTTCGTTTTCAATAATTAATGACATTGAGAACCTACAAAAGATGTTTTTAGTGATATGTGTGCTGTCACCAAATCAAAATAAAAACTGTACATTAGTTATTATTTTGTGAAGAATATTATAGTTTTCCCTGACCTTAATAGAAATTTCATGTATAGGGCTTCTGTACACTCAATATAATCCCATTATGAAAATATTTTTCAATGTGTCCGATGAATTTACCATCGATAACCAATAAGCTGTATAGTGTATGTAGGTACGAGGTATCGCCGCCTGATTTTGACTAAAACCTAGATAAAACATAAAACAGCAAAATAATACTTACACATTTTACTCATATATTCATTACAATTTTTCTTGTTAGTTTTGTGTTTTCATATTTATTTATTTATTATTTTATTTCATTCCAAAAATATTATTTTATTTTTATTCTTGTTTGTGGTTTGAATCTAAAAAGGCATTGTGCATTGTGTGTTCTTTGTGTATATATTTTTAATATATAATAAAATTAATAATAATAAAATAAAAGAATATTAATAAATTAGTAATTTAAAGATTTTCTAACAAATTTTTTTCAAATTATTGCAAATATTTCAAATTGTAATTTGTTTAGATTTTTTTTTAATATTACTGAAAAGAAATAACAAATTAATTGAATAATCTATTTTTTGAGTTTTATACCAAGTTTTGTTTGAGTTTTTGAATTTAATTCTTTAAAAAAAATATTAAAAGTTTCAAAATACAAATAAGATAATCTGGTAAGTGAAATAAAAAACTGAGTTTGACAAAAAAGAAATTTACGAAAGCAAATGTAAAATTTTATAATTTTAAATTATTATTTATTTATTTGTTTTTTAATCATTAATAAAACTATTTGGCAATTTATTAACAACTAAATAAATATCGTCATAGTTATAATTTTTTAACTATAGGATTTTTTTACAAAAAAGTTGATCAATTTTACTTAAAAAAAATTTAAATAATTTGTAATTAATTACAAGCAAAACAATATTTAATTAAATAAATGTACCGGGCTAATTATTTGAGTGTATATGTGAAATGAAATGAAAACCTATCACACACAAACAACACACAACAAAGAGAATTTTATTTTATTAATTATAATTTAATTTATAAGTACGATTATATAATATAATAGGTAGTCTTAATTTAAAGGATTGCACCTCGGGAAGTGGTCGGTGCCTAAAAACGTATCTCGTAACTTAGGGGTTTAGGGTTTCTATTACAATTCGCCTTTGGTGACGAGAACACGTCAGAAAATTTAATAAAATGCGTTTTTTAACCAAATGAAGCATTTCATCAAAGGAAGTTGTGTGGATGAGAAAGCTAACAAGATATACTTAATAACGGATGCGCCATCTTTTATGTCGGTATGTAAACATTGAATAACTTTGAAAAAACAACCGATTTCTATATATGAGGTATTTTTATACAATTTGGCCCTTTGCAATTTATTTGGACTAGGTTTTGAATACAACAACAATAAGTGGCTACCTTTATTGACCAAAGCAAAATATGCCCTTTTTGCTGCGTTTTGAATTAATTTTTCGATCATCTCAGGCGGTATAGCAATGAATTCGGCACAAATGTTTGTCTTGAGCTCGTCAATGGTCTGAGGCTTGCTGGCGTACACTTTGCTTTTCAAATAACCACACAAAAAGTAGTCCGGAGGCGAAAAATCTAAAGATCTGGGTGGCTGGTAAATGTCGCCTTTTTTGACATCAGACGTTCAGGGAATTTTCGTTGCAGAAACTGACTTCCCGCATTTGCGGGCAGACATAGTGAGCCAACATCCGCCAATATCGATTTCCATTGACGGTTTCTTTTTCTCTGAAAAAATATGGCCCAATGATGGTTTTGGCGCAAACAGTCAGTTTTTGGTCATGGCTTTTCATGGATCTCATGTGGATTCTCCGTTTCCTAAATGCGGTAATCTACTTATTAACGCGGCCAGAGAGTGTGAAATGGGCCTCGTCGGTCGTCAAAATTTGCTTCCAAAAATCAGGTTCAGTGACCAACCATTCAATCGACTGTTTGGCCGTATTCCAAGCGACGTGGACGGTCTGTCGACAATATTCTTTGTGTTAATTGCACTTTATAGGGAAACAAATGCAAATCATCCTCCAAAATACGCCGCAAAGTGGTTCAACTGACGCCAAAATGCAGAGCGCGGCGACGATACGACACTTTTGGGTTCTGAGCAACGCTCTCTCTGACCGCTTCAACCAGTTCATTGGAACGTCTTGATCGTTGATGAACAGCATGTTGACGATCTCTCACTGTCCCATGCTGAACAAAATTCAACACCAAACGACGAATAGTGTTGTCAAACGGACCCTGTTGGTTATGATATGTTCGACGATATGCACGTTGAGTTAACACAACTGAACGACTATTTTCAATGTACAACATTACTATTTCGGCGCGTTGTTCCGGTTTGAAGTGATTCATGGTTAAAATTGTACTGAATGACGTCTTCAGACAAGTCAATCGGTTGACAAATATCACAGTTATTCAATGTTTACATACCGAAATAAAAGATGGCGCACCCTGTACAATATATTATATTCTCATTTATTTTAAACTAAATAACAACAAAGAAACTTAGTCGAGTGTATATGTAATGAAAAGTAAAACCATTCTTAGATATAAAAATGATTCGAATATGGCGGGTTCAAGATTGGCGTGACCAAAATACGTATTTTATTTTTTTTCTGTCGTTGTCGCAACAGAGCCGAACTGTGGAAAACAGAAAATATCTGCCACTTGTCCTTTAAATTCTGGACACCTGTATAAACAGGGTGTTTCTAAAGATTGTGCAAAAAATTAATAACTGATTTTTGAACTAAATTTTTAGTAGTTTCTCATTTTATTTTAGAAGTCGTTTTAATGTGAAATTATACAGGAAAACCTCAAATATTTAATTTATTTATTATACTATTTAAAATATTCTGACTTTTTCCGGGCAAATGGGTCTTAACATTTTTACACAAAAGAAACACCCTGATGGAAACTGTAACGCTATAAATTCAAATCGTAAGAAAATATGTGTGTGTGGAATATGTAAAATTTGTACCTACAATTCGCTATCTTATAGTTATGTTATTTCTTTTTTTAATGTTTATAAAAAAAATTTTTTACACATTTTTAACTAATTATTATTATTTTATTATTTATAAGGTGAATAAATATTTAATGTATTGGAATAATATATTAAAATAGGTTGGTAGGAAGCTTCGCCGGTCCTATTTCTTAAAAAAACAATTGGCAATACTAAAATACATTTTTCGTGATTTGCTGAACGTCTTATTTTATAATAAGTACATCCAGCATATGTAGGTCTACATTTGAGATGTCTCAATTGTAGATTTGCCTCAATTGTAGAATCCTACATGGGCTAAATGTAATATCTTCATGTTATTTTGGGTTTATGTCTAATATAATTGATTTTAATAATTAAGAAAATATCACCTTAATTTATTATCACACCTTGAAGATAAAAACAAATGGAAATACGACAAACAAAATTGTCAATTAACGTACAGGCTCTTACCAAAAATATCTACTCAAAATTAAACACAACATTCTTGCCTCACAAACAGTGAGGATATCTACATTTGTTAGTGAGATATTTTTGCATTCAGCCCCTAAGATGTGTGAGGCTTAGTATTATTTAGTGAGGCCTACATGGCCTGGATGCACCCAATAACGAACATTTTTGTTTTCATTTTAATGCAATTGTCTATATTATGCAAAGCGTTCCGTTCAAAACGAAACACCAATAAATTATACGTGTATGCTACAGTATTTCTGAAAAAGGGCCGACGATGCGTACATATCAATATATCCACGAGCAAAAATTGTACGCAGCATTTTAGGATGACAGAAATATATTTAAACTAACTTAAATTTAGAGATTTCGAAATCGGGATGTTTCAAGAAGTACTCGTTTCTTTGTAGAGTTTGGTAGAGCTTCTTAAGTTTATTTTATCTAGATCGATAGGTCTAGATAGGTTTAGATCGATCTAAGGAATCTATTTCATTCCGTCCCATCAAAAGCTTTTGCCTGTCTGTATCAAAACTGTATCTATGATATAAATTGTGTACTTATTTTGCTCGTGGCTATATTACACAGGGTGTTCGGAATTTAATTTATCGGTAAATCGGGAGAAGTTCCGATCCTGTTCCAATTTTTTACATTAAAATTTAGTATTATGCAAAAGGTACAAATATAGTAGACTTTATTAGAATTTTTCAATATAAACTAGTAATTTTCATTTAACACTCTTTAATATTGTTTTTTAATAAGCATGAACTACTGACGTTAAACGTGGAAGGACCTTTGCTCAAGAAAACATTTTATTTTGTGAAACAATTGCTATTAATACGCAACGGTTTCTGGTCTAAACAGAGCCAAATTTATGATTAAATATAAACCACAGAATTCATAGACATCCACAAACTTGATTGTCATTTTAATTTCTATTTAAACAAATGTAACACTCTGTATTGCATGCTCAATGCTACGGTGTTGATCATACTTGGAAATTATTTTCTGCCAATTTAGACATTAATTGCCAACTATAACATTACAATAAGCACATATTGTGGTACACGGACAACACAAAAAATCAATATTGAGGTGAACAAGCTTTAGTTATTTTAGAACAATTGACTTGAGCGAACTGAAGCTATCGTATATTCATTTAGATCAAATACAGGAAACCCTAAAAGAACACGATTAATTGGTTCCGTGCTCTTTGAAACTGAGTTGTTCGAGACTACGAGTGTGAAAATAAAAAAAACGTTACGTTTTTTTTTTTGGTATATAAAAAACAAAATAAAAGAAAATCAACGAAAATCGTGTAGTTCGAAACCATGTAGTTCGAGGGAAGGTATCCGTGTTCTTCGAAACTCGTGTTCTTCGAATACCGTGTTCTTGGAGGATTCCCTGTAGTTAATAACAAACATATTTTTGTTAGTTTTGACGGTGTTTTGAAACCGAATCCGCTTCTATTCATTAAAATCGGAACACCCTGTAAATAATTAGCATTTGTAAGGTTTAATAACACGTGTTTTAAAAAATATAAATATCACATTTCTGGAAATTTCCGACACTTATTTGTATTATCAAATAGTTAATAAAATTGCATGTATTATTTTTATCAAAAATTTACAGTGTGATAAAATCATGATTAATTTAAAAATTGAAGAATTTTTATTCAAAATATGAATTTATTTAATTATTCTAAATTTCTAACTTGGTTACGTGGTGCGATATAACATACTAGTAAAATACCTAAATTAGATTTAAGTGGTTTAAAGACTCTGTTTAACAATTAACTAATTTTAAATTTACATAGAACATTAGTTTATTATAATTTTAATTTGAAAATTATTTATCAAAAATATATACCATTAGCAAACATTTTTAGTATTTAAAATTTTGGCTTATAAAATTATGCAAAATTGGAGTTTTTCAAGTTTATAACCTAAAAAAGCAATATTTTTTAATTGTATGACCCTATAGTACCAATGTGTATGGTGTATCGATCGAACAACGCTTGGACTAAAGATACGGACAGGGTAAACAATCATATTCTACCATAATACAAAGTATACCTAGATAAGTTCTTATTTAAAAAAAGTTAACTTAATTGTTTTAACCGACTGTATCTTTATTATTTTCGATAAATATCGAAATATACCGAAATATCGATAAATATCGCCATCTGGTATCCTCCATATATCACTTTGCCCTTAATCATGTTGTCCATAGTTCAGGTAGTTTTTAAGATTATTTTGATTTGTCAAGTTTTAACTTTGTCTCAAAAGTCTCAAATTTTGATTTGTCAAGTTAAAAGAAACATTCGACATAAAATTTTAAACTGAAGTTTACCCAAACACATACGAGTAATGAAGAACAGTAAGGAAAAATAGGGAGATATGTAAAAAGTTTTAATATTAATTAACCGCTTCTAATAGAAAAGAGATTTAAAAAACTACTAAATTTAACAATAAATATCAATAATGGATGCCTAACGGAACTAGAGCATAAATAATTTGTTTAAATTATACAGGGGAAGATTTCTTACCTAATTAAATATTGGTACTTACAATGGTATAGTGTGTTAAAGAATAACAGTTCGGGATGGCACCTTCATACGACTTTTTATCAATTGTAATTTTATTTGGGGGAATTAATTATTTTTGGATTAATGTATTACATAAGCAGCTGGACCATACAGTTATTTAAAATGTTAAACTTTCGTGTAGTTTTTACACGTAAAAGTAGGAAACTAAAATTAATTAATAGTTTCTAATTTTTCATTGTTCATCTTACCTGCTCGTATATAAACAAAAGTAGTATCACGAAAACTTTTCATGTGAGAGTTACGATTTGCCAGATAATGTGGAAAAATAACTGACTGACAAAACTGACTAAATCTTCGTCAGCCATCTGAAAATACTCGTTTTTGTGTGGGGAACGTTGAAGAAGTTGTTGTTTTCATCGTGACATTTCAACTATAGACAATAAACGAAATAATTCACGTAGTCTCTGTAAAAATTATTACATAATAAAAACTTAGCAAGTGAAAAATTATTGTAAAAAAACAGCATGCATATTATTTTCACGTTCTAGCAGATAAAATTTTACGAAAAGATTATAAAATTTCAATCAATAGTATTGTAAATGACCTGACACAATTTGCTCTAACTTTCCTTGTTAATTGGCCACTATAAAACGTACAACATCAAATATTTTTACTACACTTGTGTAGGTATGTATGTGTATTTCAATAACGAAATGGTCCACGTACTTATACAATATTTCAAAACAAAATCATGTAATTCTTATTACTAAAAATAAAATTAATAATGGTTACTAATTATTAAAAATTTCTTTTAAGAGACCGCCTCAAACTATCTTTCTTTAACGCACTGCATCTCCGAAAATATTTGAATGGGGTACTCCCTTCAGGAAATTAAATTAATCAAATCAAATCAAGCTAATCAAAGAATCACTAAAATATTTTATTATACACTCAAATACATCACACGGTCTACAAATAAAAGATTTTCTGACTATTTGACGACTATTTGACATAACGAAAGTTTTTTCTAAAGTCGTTTATGTTGTTTTCATTAGGTAATGAATATCATTGTTAGACAATTAATGTGCTGGATCAAACAGTGCTGCAGTATACTGGTTTTTCTTCGTCTTTATGACTTTCAACAGTTGCTCTTACTTTAAGAATAACAACCCAATGTAAACTTCTTGATAAACAAAATTTGAAATAAACCATATTTCATTAACTGAAGTACATTTTATGCGCCAGATTTTGAGATTGTTAATTTCAACACTACCAAGTTTTCCAAAAACTAATTATTTATACTACAATTCAAATAAATTTAAAATACATTTATTTAGATATTGTTTAAAAATAATATATTCGAAACAAAATTGTATGTATTCTTAACCAAAATTTTATTTTGATGCATGTCAATGTGTAATCTTTATCTGCATATCGTCCCGTTCCGATCCTAATAAACAATTAACATCAAATACAAAACTCGGTTAACTTCATTGTATTTTTCATAAAGCAAAAGTTCAAAGATTGATTACTTTTCCCAAAACAGTTTTCATACTTTACGATAAGTCAAAAAACGTAAGATTTATGTCGGGGATGTACCTTACGGTAAAATTCAAAGAAGCAAACAATTGTACGTTTGACAAAATGTTGAAAATTTTAGAATATGCTTCAAAAGCTACTAGATTATGACGTAAGCATTCAGTCTAAACCAATAAACGTAAAAAAATTATGTGAGTAAATAAAATGTTGCGCTTGTGAGAATTTTTTTTTGTTCAATAAAATGTAAATGTAGATTATCTCGAACTTCATTATGAATATATATATTTTGGTTTTACTTAGAAACAAAAATAATCTCAATCTTTGCATTTATTATTACGAATTTATGATAACAAGAAAACGGGCTCACTTCATCTTCTTTGTCACTGGTGCAAAAATCCTCACTTTTAAAACATTGGACCCAGTACTCACATGTTTTTAATGATGGAGCATGTTCCTCATGTGCTTCACACAGCAATCGATGTCCATCAGCTGCAATTTTCTTCAAATTAAAACAAAAAGGCAGCGCTTCCCACCAATTATGGGAACAAAGGTTGGACAAGGTTAAAGCACAAAAATATGTTGTTTACACTTCAGCGAAACGACACATACTGATTTTTAGAGGGAAATGGTGACGCTTTATCATGAATACAGTTATAAGATGGCTCGATGCGATTTAATACTAGTTACGCCATCTTTTGTAAATCCCTCAAAACTTATTTGTACCGCAATAGTACACATACAAAATATACGCTGCCGCTGCCTGATGAACCAAACCAGAATTTTTAAATCCGTTAAAATATTATTATTATTCCGTTTAACCTGAATTTTGAGTGTAGTGTGTACCAAATTAAATCAAAATTACAACAAATTTATGTTATACAAGAAAATAATTTAGTAAACAAAATTATAAATACAATATTAAAGTTAGGACTTAATTAACGTCTAACAGCGGTTGTGCAGATTTGCGCTAAAATCTCAAGTCATTCCGCTATATTCAGCATCCGCCACGAAAAGAAATTCGCGCTAGTCTCATATTTGCGTTTTGCCTGTAGTACTAAATATTTCTATATATTATGTACTTCTACAATATTATTTTAAGTTGCATCCTATTATGGTAATTGCGTGAATATACAAACTCTTCATAACTATTTATGAAAAATGTGAACATCATAAAACAACAAATAAATATGTTCATCTCATTTCCACTATATGTGTATCTAAAATTTTGAAAATAATTTAAGACGAAAATGACTCAATCTAATTGAACAGAAAGAGATGAACTTAGAAAAACTCTTACAAACTTATAAAAACAGAATAGTAAATACGAAATTGCAATCTCAATATCGAGTGGGCCATTTAACATTTTTTTAAAACACTATAAAATGAGTATACATCTTTATTTTCTGGAAAGTTTTTTTCTATCGTGTAGGTTGGTTGGAGTCTCTGATTTAAGAATGTAAACCAATTTTGTTCATTTGGCTCCCTCTGCTGGCCTTACAGTAAACCATCCTGTGAGTCCAGTTTTTAAGAACTTTTTCAATGATTTCTGGATTATCCAGAGAAGAAAAAGTCCAACAGCGTCAAATCGCAGTTCGCTGAGGCCAATTAACATCTCTAAAACGGCTGATTATTCAGTTGTTAAATTTGATGCGCGAAATTGACTGTTAATCGATTTTTGTGGCATCATCTTGTTCAAACCAAAGGTTGTTAGCCATAGCACGGCTATGTAACGGTCGCCATTGACGGTAACAGCGTTTCTAGCAGTCTTGCTTCGAAGAACCAAAATCTACACCAAACAGTCACTCTTGGTGGATGCATTGGCTTCTCTACGATTACGTGTGACTGTTCCGAACCCCAAATTCGGCAGATTTGCTTGATTACATAGCCCCCGAGATGGAAATGCGCTTCGTCTGAAAATATGATTTTTCGACCAAAACTGACGTCATTACGAGGCTGGCCTATGGCTCACGCAGATAATTAATGTGTCATCTGGACTTTGTAGGCGAATAATCCGAGGTTTTTGTGCAGTATTCTCCTCAGGCTGGCGCTACTAATGTTCAGTTACTGAGATCAGCGCCGAATTGAGACGTCGATGGATTTTGTCCTACACTATGGACCACAGCTGTAATATTCACGGGCGTGTGCACTGTCCCAGATCGGGGACCACTTCTGTCAACTTTTTTCACCTATTTCACTACAGCGGCTCTGGTTAACGCTCTTTCACGACCCACATTTCTTTTCAAAATTCGCACGGTTTCGGCTACACAACACTGACTTTGAAAATACATTTTCAATATTTCGAAACGCTCCTCAAGCGAAAACATGATTGTTTCGTGACGCGGAATATTAGTCTGATGAGCTGTCAAAATTTCAAACAAATCATTCAAAACAGGATTGCCATAGCCTATGATTTAAAAACAAACGGATAGATGGCCCACCTTATACATACAAGACCTTACCTCGTATTTTGGTTTTACCTCCTTTCATAATTTCGTTTCCAACGAAGCTCTACTTTCCGCTATATAACATCTTCTCCCGCACACTCACACACCTTATGAAAAATGTAATAAAAATTGAATTGAATTGAAGTGCACACCATACCAAATAGTGAGAGAGAAATAACAGGACTAAATATATTATATTTTATTCGGTACACACTAGAAAAAACCATGATAAAGAGAAGAAAATAAAAATATCTTGCACCAACGTGTAAAATGGCCTAGAAACACGTATACCAAAATATTTCTTCTATCTCGAAATACAACAGACGAAACATAAAAAAAAAATTTATGAAGATAAAATCAATAGAAAAAATGACTATACTACTAGTTTTTGGCAGCCATATAAAAGATAACATAGGTATAGAGTCATAAAACTTAGGGACGGATTGAGATAAATCCAAAAAACTAGCTTATACTGAAAAATAAATATTTGCTCATGCGGTTGGTTGTTGCCCTATGGGAGGGCCTTAAGGCAAAAGTAATAAGAGAAAGTTTTTTGCACCTGTCACACGCGAATAGAAAATGGTAAACAAAAACGAAACAATTCAAATTTATCTCTTACTTACGGTCAAATATACATATATATATAAATTCTATATGAGCTGTTTATTTTGAAAGTGGTTTAAGTCCATTTATTTTTATATTGAGATTTTTAAGGGTTTATGTTTGAATTGATATAAAAATATAACTAGTAAACAGTAACTGGTATTAAGCCGCTTTTGTGTTTTTGTGACCTTAAACCTGTTAAATACAAAGTGTAATACATTTTATAAATATTACTTGTAAAAGAAGCTGTTTTTGAGAACCTGCAATGGATTTAAACCACTTTCAAAACCAATAAAATTATTTTTTGCTTTTGAAATGCATATTAGTCCACTTTGCGTATTTGTTTAAGATTGTTATAAGTTAATTTTTTCACTTAAATTAAGACATAATTAATTGAGTAATTGCGAGTATGTTTATATATGTCCAACATAACTGTTTAGTGATTCTTCTATAATCGTTGAATTGTTATTATTTTAATGTAATTTCTTGGAATTATTATTTTAAAGAAATTAAACTGTAGAAATAGTAAATTTTTTATTTTTAATTTAGATGAATCTATTAGATTTAAAGTTTAAAGCAAAAAGAACAGCTTTATAACTTGATACAGATTTTTAATAGAAAACAATTTATTTAATAGTAAAATTAATTCAAGTATTACAAAATTAAAATAACATTGTCTTAAGAATACTAAAAATTTAAAAAAATCAAATTATCTTATATTATTCTTTCTCCTCATTTGGGTTATGTTTGTAAAATATTTATGATGCATACGTGGTATGTACTTTAACAACTCCATCATGTATTTGTGCTTAAAATTTGAAATGGGACGTAGATTTTTATATAAAGGTGTTAATTTGATATTGTTAAAGTTCCTTGGTCTTTCCTGACGATGTAATAAATCAAGTATTTTCAACTCCGTAACCACTCCCATAGATGTTTTATAAAACATTCGAGAGGGTTCACTTTTTAAAAATCGCATCCAACATATCTTTAACCAATTAATAGGTTCGCCATCAGTGTTTTTAAATATTTTATAAATAGCTTCTTCCAGAGGTTTAGTTGAATAAATATCTTCCCTTTTCATTTCATGTAATCCAAAATTATTTTTTCGACATGTTTTTATGATTGCATAATAATCCTGAGGGACATACATTAAATTATTTTGCCACAAAGCCATTTCTACTACTCCAAAATCTCTATCATTTGGTAAAAAATGAATGACCTGTTATCTGCATTATTTTTTCAATATTGGACAATTTTTAACCATGTTACTGCCAATTTTATGTTCCTGTTTTGTCCAGTACACATATCGCTGTAAGCTATAATAGCTGCTTTTTTGAATAAGCTGCTCTAGACCGCGATAAATTATATTTTGATTTTTTAGACAATTTATATAATATTAAAATATTTGTGTTTCGAATTCTCTGGATCGATCCTAAAGAGCTTATACTAAGTCCATATCTTGCATTATATTATTGAATAACGTTTATTTATGCTTGTTCTCAACAACTATGAATAACTCTTAGTTTTATGTAGAATACAACAGAGTTCATAGTTCATCAAAAAACTTAATAATTCCTGAACGGACGAAACAGGGATTTTAGTACACAATTTTTCGATTATTCCTTACTTCATTTACAACTGGAAATTTACAAAAAAAAAAGACAGTTGCGTTGTATTTGCGTATATGCCGGCGCGGATACAATAATAGTTAAATAGACAATAATACGTAAGTATAAGTATTTTACTTTGTCCGTATCCAAAAACAGGTTAATCCATAAATTAATTAGAAGAAAAAATTATTCCATTTACATTATAGCTAGAACTACTCTGACTGTTCCAATATCAGTGGTAAAAACAAGGCTATGTTTACAATATTCAGATGGGGCGGTTAAAAATTTACCACGATATATATCGGAAGGTATGTCCGATATATATCGTGGTTTCATTCCTGGAAAGTTTGGCGTTTCTCATGGGGTACTTCAATTTATAACCTATGAAGAAATGAAAAACCGGTATAATTAATATCGCAAGCTGAATTCGCAAGTGAATTTAAATTTAAATGCACACATTACTATAAATTTAATGTATCTAATATTTTAGAGCACAACTGATTATTTAACTTTTGCCGCAATCTCAAAATTTATAGCAGAGGTATACCAAGGTATACATATCCATACCAAGTGATAAGGGCCCGTCTGCGGGATCAGCAGCATTCCTACAAAGGAACTGAGGATTGTATAAAACAAACTTGGAGGCATGAAAGAATGCCAGGTTTTTATAAAGGTCTGGTACCATATTTGGCTCATGTAACATCAAATATTATATTAATTATGTTAATTTATGAAAAATTTACTGTGCGATAAAGAGAACGCATAAGACAAAATCAAACCACCATAACAAAAAAACGTCATTCGGACATGGCGCATTTGCAAGATAAGTCAAACAATGAACATGAAATGTCTGAATTGTATTTTTAATAAAAAAACGGAATTCGTAATTCTTCTATGGTGTTTAATAACAAACCAAAAATTAAATGTCAAAATGATTGACTTGAAGTTGGTTAAAGTTGTTGTTCTAAATTTTGTTTTCTAAATTTCATATGTGAAACATCATATGTGAAACAAACGCAGCAAATATGTTTAAGATTTCTTAAATTTTTGACATGTATCACTATACAATATGCCACTTCTTGCGAACCCCTGCGTGCCACAGTTTCATCCCATGCATACGTGTGAACATCATTATCGGGACTTAAACAACTTTCAAAATAAACGGCTCATATATAAATGAATCGACGATAAAATGTATAAACCCAGAGAAAAAAGTTGTTAAATTAACAATTTTCATATTCAAAATAAATTAAAACCATAGATAGGTTTTGCCAATAAACAACGTTTATATATATATATATATATATATATATATATATATATATATATATATATATATATATACATATAGCGTTTTCCAATAAAAGTGATATGATTCGCAATAATTCAATTGTTGCAACTGCTGTGTGGCACGTGTTCCATCTTGTTGGAACCAAATGTTGTCAAGATCAACTTCTTCCAATTTCGGCCATAAAAAGTTGGTTATCATCGATCTATACCGATCTCCATTAACAGTAACGGTGTTACCAGCTCCATTTCGAAAAAAATACGGACCGATGATTCCACCAGACCAAAAGCCACACCAACCTGTTAATTTAGGTGAATGTAATGGGTTTTTATGAATAATTTATGGATTTTCTTCGCACCAGAATCGACAGTTTTATTTATTTACCGCACCACCTTTAGCATTTTCTTAAAAATGACTGAATACAATGAAACAAAAAATGACAGATCATGACATATTACAAATGGCCGAAACGTCACTTAAAAATCATATCATTCCTATTGGAAAACCCATTATATATATATATATATATATATATATATATATATATATATATATATATATATATATATATATATATATATATATATATATATATATATATATATATATATATATATAACTATATATATATATATATATATATATATATATATATATATATATATATATAGAGAGAGAGAGAGAGAGAGAGAGAGTACAATATGAAATTTAGGTAATTCTGGGTGATAGGGATAGAGGTTACCAAGCCGTTTTAAGCTTGGTTGCGAACTAATGACACTTGAATTCGTTAAATTAAAATATTCGGTCATCTCATCAGATCAGACTGCAGTGACCAAACTATAAAAATATTTAAAATGCTTTGCGCTAACATACAAAGTATAGTCACAATGAATCTAGCGAATTATTATGTTTCGCCACACAATTGACCACCCCTTCGTAACCTCAAATTTTATTGTATTTGACGCATACAAGCGATTTATTTAAAATCATCCTATAGTTAATACACAGGAAAAATATAATTGCAATACATTTTATGGAAATTCAATAAATAAAATTTGTTGATTCGTTATTCAAGAGTCACGTTGAAAATGTAATAACTTTAGTTATTGAGTTAGTACTTTAATCAAGTCCTTATGTTTATTTTAATAACAAACATTATCCGATCAATAAATTTAGTTTATTTTTACTTGATAACTAATACATTGTCATTGTAATAAGTGTATTTATTAGTAAAACTATTTTATTTTATTGGTAGAATATATGTTTTTATTGAGGTTAACAGAAAGTCATTGGGTCAACAATTTTATGGCCGATTTTCGAAAAAAGCGATTTAATAAGTCTAAGTTGTTGAATTAAAAACTGTTATTTTTCTGGGTGTACATACACCTATAAAATACATAAGATTTATTACATATTTTCACAAAACTAACATATGTTTTAAAATAAAATTAATTTAAGTACAAATGGATACAGCACCCTGTTCCTCAATATAGACGCATTGAAGGGGAAAGAAAGTTGAACCGTATAAATAAATTTTTGGAAATATGTAGCTACATATGAGTATAGTGAAATTTAAAAATGATACTTCTCTGATTTTATTTGAGGGTTGGTAATTGTAATATTTTAATAACATGCAGTACACAAGTTACATATCACACCAATATCAACACTTGAAATAAAACATTACTATAAAAATCACTACACTCACACCTAATATTAAACAAATATAATACAGGGTGGCTGAAACCAAGTGTTACCAAATGAAAACGCTGTAATTTTTTTAATTTTGATTATTTTTTATTGAATTTCGTGGAATATGTTGAAAACATATTACATTTTATGAAAAACATGTTACTGCTCGATATGACCTCCTTTGGCTCTTATTATTTGATTCAGTCTTCCATAGAAAGTATTGCATGCTGACCGAACGACTCACACCTAATATTAAACAAATATAATATGTATAATAAACCAAAATAAGAAGCGGGGTTTGGCCCTATGTTTATTTCGTACTACAATTTTATTCAACGACGACTTAACGGTACATGCAAACTGAAATTAAACCAATTACTTTTTATAAATTATAAGCCTGTTTATGAGTGTAGTAAAAGCATATATTAGTAGGTTATTACTTTGTGTTTTTATGAAAAAGTAATTACTTTGTTTGGTCTTATTTACCTCCAAGTTTTTCTTTTGATTTAGACACAGTTGAACATTTCGTTTCACCCGAAATGTATTGGAATTGACAAAGTCAACTAACCTAAAGTTGTCTGGAAATGACAACTCATCTGAACAAACCTGTCTAATCTTGTGAATTAATCTAAATTTATAAAGAATGTCGCTGTGTATATAAAAATCGATAAAATATTTTGAAAAGAATTTCAGCAAATTACCAATAGGGAGCCGGGTCCAACCATATGCCTAATTTAAAATAGCATTCAATGCAATTTGTTGAAACTGTTACATTTGACATACACGATCTTAATGATTTATTTAATATTTAGTTGAAAAAGTGTATCAGTTAATATTTAATGAACTGTAAGTGTAATATTTCCATAGACATTTAGCGTTTGACATGTTAAATGACTATCGTTTCCAGAAACGTTCTTTAACGAATGAAACCGTATTTGGTAAACAGCGAAATAAACATTAAAACAGATATTTTCAAAATAACAAACGCTTTATGTAGAAAGGTCGTTGCTATTATTTAACATTGGTATGTGTTCTATATCTTTCAACTTCATATTGGTAAAAACAATTTTTAATTATAGAAAAAACTCATCTACAAATTTGAATAATTTTAAAATAACAAGTAGTTGAATTTGAACATCGTATTCTAGTTTAAATTAAGTAATTTATCCTAACATTAAATCTTATTTAAACAAAAGACAATAATTATTTACTCTTTTGTAGATTAAATGTTTAAGAAACACAAAAACACAAACTCTGTCGAGTTAACTCGTTTTGAAGAATCACCGAAGTAACTACAAATACCAAATACTTTTGAAGACATTTAGTGTTGTTAAAATGTCTTATTAAGAATAGCTAGGTTATTGATTAAATTGAATAATATGCATCAAAATAAAAATATTGCTTTTCAAGGTAAAATTGATTAAAATTAATTTTTAAAAATGCTTCGAAATTTTTCAACTACCCAATGCTTACACAAAATTCAAATTGTTATGTCATATTATATATATATATATATATATATATATATATATATATATATATATATATATATATATATATATATATATATATATATATATATATATATATATATGTGTATATATATATATATATATATATATATATATATATATATATATATATATATATATATATCGATTACATATCGATTACATATAAAATTTACCAAAATATAATTAGAATTTATTTAACTCCTAAACTTTTTTAATCGCAATTGTTATTCAACAGCATTAAATATTTAAGTATTAAAAGCTTTGTTTAGTAAGTGTTACATACTTTTCATTATTTTATTTAATTTTAAGTTTTTATAACATGAATATAATATATAAACTCTGTATACATAAAATTAATTCTCAAAATTTTAATTATTTTTGGACAATAACTGAATAGGTATAAATGATAGTATAGTATATGAAGTCGTGGAACAATCTAATGTTTCGGTATCAGTATAAGTTTTCCTTTTTTAACAAACCTGGTTTTTCGACAGGTACAATAATTTTCAATTTATTCATGTACAACATTATTATACTTTTTGTTTTGTTGCCTTGTGTGTCGCGGACGATCTTTAAGTTTTCATTTCTTTCGTTTCTCAAATATTATTTGTAAATTGATTTAGATTTCTATGTAAATTATCACTGTAATTATGATCAACTTTTTTCTTTATGCAATTATTTAGATACAATTAGTTATAAAAATATTTTTATATTGAGAAAACAAAATTTATACAAATAACTACTTAAAACTGATTGCGTGATCTCGACTAAAAATTGTTAGCTTTTTTGCTATATACAAAATAATTCATTTCACGTAATTCATTTCACAATCATCGCTGGAGTTGACTAAGCTACTGAAAACATGAGCTTTTTAGTTATTTTTATTCAGTTTTTCGTGAACGTCGAATGAATATGTATGTATTGTATTATAATAGAATGATAAAATATTCCCACGACTACATATATTATATTATATAAATAAATTATTAAATAAAATATTATTATATTTTCGGGTTTACATGGAATTTACTACATTAAAAAAGATAAATAATATATTCATGATGTGTAATTGTAACATATCTATATAATATACTATACATGTGTACTATCTGCCTTGTTGTATAATTTGCATATATAATTCTCGTATTATATACAAGAAAAATTTATATAAATCTTATTTAGTGAGGACTGAGGATAAGTCTAAATGATCGAGCAATTACTCAAAATATTTATTATTACCATTTTGCACGCTGCCATTTACGTTTATATTACAAAATATAATTTTAGATCAAAATAAATTAAATTAAATTTTCATTTGTATACAACATTTAACCAACGAGAAAAGAAACAAAAATGGTTCTTCTAAACGACATTCACCACATAAAGTTAATTTATATTTATTTCAATATTTTATTTTAATTTTATTCTAAAATTTTCTGTTTATTTTTTAATTTCGAAAACAAATTATTTGATTCAATTTCATTAGTCTAAGTTTCTTCCAAAACAATTCGAAACTCGATAATTCAAGTATTGTAAACCGTTTATGAAAAATAATTTATAAAACTACATATTTGTGTTTCCGGTTTCATTAATACGTTTTCACCACTTGTCTCTGCGGGTAAACAAAATCTCTTTCGTTCATAGTTAGGCCAATTAACATGTCCTAAAACCGCCCAAATTTACATTAGTATTTTAGACTTTAGAATTATTTATAAATATGAGATTTTACGAGTGTTCCTATTGACAAGTGATTGAAATTAAGATTATAATGAGAACCTGCAATTAACAAGTAGTGATATTGATTTATTATTAAAATCTGACAAGTAAAAAATATTTTCTCCTGATAAATTCACGAAAAAATATTTTTAATCCTTAAACATTTACTCGAATTCACAAAAAATATGAAACCAAACCGACAAACCTCTTTATTGTAATACTACGCAGATGAAACCATACCATCCATTCAAGATGATCGATCATCCGATTTCCGAGATTATCAATCAATGGACTCATTTGACAATATTGCCGATAGTCATCGCGACACAATCGACAGTAATAAATTATTTTTATTACACGAACAAATGCACGACTCGAGCAAAATAAAAAAAGTGTCATATGATTTAAAAAATTTGGCCACATCTGAGGACTTTGATACATTGAGTTTGCAATCATCGGAACCGGATGCCGAAGAACGTGGTGACACAAAACAAACGAAAACTATGAATTTAGATTTAGATCCGACAACGTATCGAATTCGAACAATCCATACTGATAAATTGCGCGATGAGAAAGGCACAAAAACAACAATGGCGTCACGAATAACTCGAGGCACATCACCTTTTGATGTAGCAGATTCACCTGATGGAACGGGTGTACCACCATCATTAAAACTAGTGATTGGACGGAAAGAAGTGAAAACCAATGACACGTCCGCAATAGCGGAAAGCCGGCTAACTTTATATGGAAGCCGTGATGTAGAAATATCAATTCGTTCTCAGTCTCGCATTTCAGTAACAACTACTACTAGTGGCAAAGACAAAACTGTGGTAAGGACAACTACCTCAAAAAGTGATTCAAGTGACGACAGTCAATCTGAATTCATTCGGAAACGAGACGATTCCGTAGCATTTTCAAACAAAAAAAGTATTCATTTATATGGAAGCAGCTTCGATTCAAGCAGTGACCAGTCGCCTGGCACCGAACATAGTATATCACATCACATTAGTGACACAGGAATTTCGTTAACAAGGGGTACATTTACTGAAACTGGCACCAGCCCAGGAATACAACAGTCAACTGGATCAGACATTATTAAGGAAAAACAAAAACTAGGTGTAGCAACTGATACCGCTTTAGACATTGAAATTGAAGAAATGGAATTAACCGATGCTGGTTTGTCACCCATCCAACAAGACGATAATATTACTTATAATCTAGTTGATGAAGAAACTCATTACACAACCCAAGGTACAAGTCCCGTTGAATTTGACGATACATTATCAATAATCGATACATCAGAAGCCGCAACGTTAACGGATAAAGTAGAATTTAAAGATGCTTCAAATAGTCCAATAGATGTGTCAAATATTAAACATGATTTAGCTTCAAAAATAACAGATGAAGATATTTTATTAACCCGCAGGGGATCAGGCGACGTGAAAGCAAAAATAAAAATGCTTGAGAAAACGGCTCAAAAATCACTTGTTGTAATGGCTACTTCGCCAAAGAAAAAGCCCGAAGTCGGCAAAAAAGAATATATTACAGAGAAAGACAAATTAGAAGTAGATGTGGATGAATGTAATGTATCTTCAGAGTCTATTCCACCTATACAAGAAGTAATAATGAAAATAGAAAAACGTATTGCCGATGAACATATCGAAAAACTTGCAATTGCCGAACAAAAAAGTCCGATTAAAGTAAAATCGAAACCCAAATTACAACTTGAAGTTCAAAATGATGATGAAGCAATAAAAGATCTCGAATCACAGATCATTACACCGGATCCTGTCGAACCCATTATCGGAGAGGAAATGATAGATATCCATCTAACTAAAATCGATCGTCTCGTTAATGCTATCGAAAATACACAAAAAATTGTCGAAATTCGTACACATGCGGCTGAATTGGAACAAATTCATGAACCGACATGCGAAATTATTTGTATAAAGAAAAAAGCGTACGTATGCGAAGAAGATACTGATGATGAATATATCGTAGTTGAAAAAACCGACATGGAGCCTACGTTAAGTGCTGTGGAACATGTTCTAGAAATAGATAGAAACACAAAACTGATAAGTAATGAAACTTTACCTCTCTTCGATGAACCAGAAAGACTATCCGATATTATTAAACCAAAATCTCCAGATAAAACTAAACCAATAAAATCTCTCATAGAAACATTCCAAAAACTTGAGAACAATGCTAATAACACACTTATTCAGCATAGAACATACAAAGCTGATTCTACTGATAAATTACAAGTACAACAATTTATTGATCAGGAGATTTCAGATAATGAATTACCATCCTCTATTTTAATACAGAAACCCATCCCAATAGCCTTAAACAAATATGAGTCACATAAACAACCATCAGAACTAGGAATTGTAACTGGAACTAGTAAAGAAAAACAAAGCTATTTCCAAGAAACTGTAGGACAATTGAAACCGATGTTAGTTGAATTCCATCCCTCGAAACATAAACATCCTATCACAGAACTTTCGGAACCTCGTAATTTGTTAACAAGTAAAGACGATGAAACATTAAATAGTCATTTAGAAGACCATTCCCGCCACAAAGGAGAATTAAAAATCGAAAAACAAATCCTTTCTCAAACAGTTGAAGAAACCACAAAGAAATTTAATTCACATGACCTACCACAATTAGATGATAAACTTATAAAGTCAAGAATATCGGATCCCTTGGTTCAGAAAAAACTACATTCTCCTACCCAGCAGCAACCTTCATTTAAATTTAAAGAAAATCAAGCTTTTAACTCAAGCACGGTAACTACAACAATTATGTCTAAGAAAAAAATATCGACAACAAAAACTGAAACGATAGAGACAATAACAACAGAAATATCAAACCCATTAAGCGAAACGGACAAATCAATCAGCAAAATTTTAACAAAATCCGATTTAGAGAAACCAACCGATAAACCCTGTGACAAACTAAAATTACCAACAGATGTAGATTTAAAATCAGTCGAACTATTAACAACACTGGAAGAGAAAAACGCATCTACTCTACCAGTGGACAAACTAAAATCTCCATCAGCCGAAGATGTACAAACTGTCGATTTATTACCAACAATGGAAGAACAGAAAGAATCTACTCTTCCAGTGGATGACATTTCGCCAGTTGGTGAGCTTATATCGACAGTTGTCGCACCAATCAAATTGCCAAGTGAATCAGTGGAATCGATTGAACCAGTTTCTCCAAAATCCGATTTAGAGCAATCAATTGACAAATCTCTTGACAAGCTAAAATCACCATCGGTTGAAGATGTAAAATCTGTCGATTTATTACCAACACTGGTAGATAAGAAAGCATCTACACTTCCAGTTGGTAAACTGTCGCCAGTTGATAAGCCTAAATCGGCAGTTGTCTCACCAATCAAATCACCAAGTGTATCAGTCAAATCAATTGAACCAATTTCACCAAAATCAGATTTAAGGCAACAAATTAAAAAACCTCTTGACAAACTAAATTCAATTTCGGTTGAAAATGTAAAATCAGGCGATTTATCACCAACACTGGAAGATAAGAGTACTTCTACACTTCAAGTTGATAAACTGTCGCCAGTTGATAAGGTTATATTGACAGTTATCACACCAATCAAATCTCCAAATGAATCAGTAAAATCGATTGGAACAACTTCAGCTAAAACCGATTTAGAACAACCAATTCACAAACCTCTTGACTATATAAAATATCAAGCTATGACCTCAAGCACTGTAACTGCCACGGCTACATCTTCACGGCAAACATCTAGAACTATGACTGATTTCAAAAACAAAAAAATACAACATGTATCAAGTCAATTAATAACAATAGACAAATCAATTAACAAAACTTTAACAAAATCCAATACAGAAAAAACTGTCCAATCGATTGAACAGATTTCACCAAAATCCGATTTTGAACAAACAATTAACAAACCTCTTGACAAACTAAAATCACCATCGGTTGAAGATGTAAAATCAGCTGATTTATTACCAACAAAGAAAGATAAGAAAGCATTCACTCTTCCAGTTGATAAACTGTCGCCAGTTGATAAGCCCAATTCGGCAGTTGTTGCACCGATCGAATCACCAAGTGAATCAGTCAAATCGATTGAACCAATTCCACCAAAATCAGATTTAGAGCAACAAATTGGCATAACACTTGACAAACTAAAACCAACATCGGCTGAAGATGTAAAATCTGTCGACTTGTTACCAACAATGGAAGATAAGGAAATACCTACTCTTCCAGTTGATAAACTGTCGACAGTTGACAAGCACAAATCGGCAGTTGTCACACCATCCAAATCGTCAAGTGAATCAGTGAAATCAATTGAACCAATATCACCAAAATCTGACTTAGAGCAACCAACTGACAAACCTCTGGACAAACTAAAATCACCATCCGTTGAAGATGTAAAATCTGTCGATTTATTACCAACACTGGAAGATATCAAAGCATCTACCTTAACTGTGGATAAACTATCGCCAGTTGACAAGCACAAATCGGCAGTTGTCACACCATCCAAATCACCAAGTGAATCAGTGAAATCGATTGAACCAATTTCACCAAAATCCGACTTAGAGCAACCAACTGACAAACCTCTTGACATACTAAAATCACCATCCGTTGAAGATGTAAAATCTGTCGATTTATTATCTACATTGGAAGATAAAGAAATACCTACTCTTCCAGTTGATAAACTGTCGCCAGTTGATAAGCCCAGATCGGCAGTTGTCACACCATCCAAATCGCCAAGTGAATCAGTAAAATCGATTGAACCAATTTCACCAAAATCCGACTTAGAGCAACGAACTGACAAACCTCTTGACATACTAAAATCACCATCCGTTGAAGATGTAAAATCTGTCGATTTATTACCAACACTGAAAGATAAGGAAATACCTACTCTTCTAGTTGATAAACTGTCGCCAGTTGACAGGCACAAATCGGCAGTTGTCACACCAATCGAATCGCCAAGTGGATCAGTGAAATCGATTGAACCAATTACACCAAAATCCGACTTAGAGCAACCAACTGACAAATCACTTGACAAACTAAAATCACCATCCGTTGAAGATGTAAAATCTGTCGATTTATTACCAACATTGGAAGATAACGAAATACCTACTCTTCCAGTTGATAAACTATCGCCAGTTGATAAGTCCAAATCGGCAGTTGTCACACCATCCAAATCGCCAAGTGAATCAGTGAAATCGATTGAACCAATTTCACCAAAATCCGATTTTGAGCAACCAACTGACAAACCTCTTGACAAACTAAAATCACCATCTGTTGAAGATGTAAAATCTGTCGATTTATTACCAACATTGAAAGATAAGGAAATACCTACTCTTCCTGAGGATAAACTATCGCCAGTTGATAAGTCCAAATCGGCAGTTGTCACACCATCCAAATCGCCAAGTGAATCAGTAAAATCGATTGAACCAATTTCACCAAAATCCGATTTTGAGCAACCAACTGACAAACCTCTTGAAAAATTAAAATCACCATCGGTTGAAGATGTAAAATCTGTCGATTTATTACCTACATTGAAAGATAAGGAAATACCTACTCTTCCAGTTGATAAACTGTCGCCAGTTGACAAGCACAAATCGGCAGTTGTCACACCAATCAAATCGCCAAGTGGATCAGTGAGATCGATTGAACCAATTACACCAAAATCCGACTTAGAGCAACCAACTGACAAATCTCTTGACAAACTAAAATCACCATCGGTTGAAGATGTAAAATCTGTCGATCTATTACCTACATTGGAAGATAAGAAAGCATCTCCTCTTTCAGTTGATAAACTGTCGCCAGTTGATAAGTTCAAATCGACAGTTGTCACACCAATCAAATCGCCAAATGGATCATTGAAATCGATTGAACCAATTTCACCAAAATCCGATTTTGAGCAACCAACTGACAAACCTCTTGAAAAATTAAAATCACCATCGGTTGAAGATGTAAAATCTGTCGATTTATTACCTACATTGAAAGATAAGGAAATACCTACTCTTCCAGTTGATAAACTGTCGCCAGTTGACAAGCACAAATCGGCAGTTGTCACACCATCCAAATCGCCAAGTGAATCAGTGAAATCGATTGAACCAATTTCACCAAAATCCGATTTTGAGCAACCAATTGACAAACCTCTTGACAAACTAAAATCACCATCGGTTGAAGATGTAAAATCTGTCGATTTATTACCAACATTGAAAGATAAAGAAACACCTACTCTTCCAATTGATAAACTATCGCCAGTTGATAAGTCCAAATCGGCAGTTGTCACACCATCCAAATCGCCAAGTGAATCAGTGAAATCGATTGAACCAATTTCACCAAAATCCGACTTAGAGCAACCAATTGCCCAACCTCTTGACAAACTAAAATCACCATCTGTTGAAGATGTAAAATCTGTCGATTTATTACCTACATTGAAAGATAAGGAAATACCTACTCTTCCAGTTGATAAACTGTCGCCAGTTGATAAGTCCAGATCGGCAGTTGACACACCATTTAAATCGCCAAGTGGATCAGTGAAATCGATTGAACCAATTTCACCAAAATCCGACTTAGAGCAACCAACTGATAAATCACTTGACAAACTAAAATCACCATCCGTTGAAGATGTAAAATCTGTCGATTTATTACCAACACTGATAGATAAGGAAATACCTACTCTTCCAGTTGATAAACTGTCACCAGTTGACAAGCATAAATCGACAGTTGTCACACCACCCAAATCGCCAAGTGAATCAGTGAAATCGATTGAACCAATTTCACCAAAATCCGATTTTGAGCAACCAACTGACAAACCTCTTGACAAATTAAAATCACCATCGGTTGAAGATGTAAAATCTGTCGATTTATTACCAACATTGAAAGATAAGGAAACACCTACTCTTCCAATTGATAAACTATCGCCAGTTGATAAGTCCAAATCGGCAGTTGTCACACCATCCAAATCGCCAAGTGAATCAGTGAAATCGATTGAACCAATTTCACCAACATCCGATTTTGTGCAACCAATTAACCAACCTCTTGACAAACTAAAATCACCATCGGTTGAAGATGTAAAATCTGTCGATTTATTACCTACACTGGAAGATAAGAAAACATCTACTCTTACGGTTGTTAAACTGTCACCAGTTAATAAGCCTGAATCGACAGTTGTCACACTATCTAAATCGCCAAGTGAATCAGTGAAATCGATTGAACCAATTTCACCAAAATCCGACTTAGAGCAACCAATTGACAAACCTCTTGACAAACTAAAATCACCATCTGTTGAAGATGTAAAATCTGTCGATTTATTACCTACATTGAAAGATAAGGAAATACCTACTCTTCCAGTTGATAAACTGTCGCCAGTTGATAAGTCCAGATCGGCAGTTGACACACCATTTAAATCGCCAAGTGGATCAGTGAAATCGATTGAACCAATTTCACCAAAATCCGACTTAGAGCAACCAATTGACCAACCTCTTGACAAACTAAAATCACCATCTGTTGAAGATGTAAAATCTGTCGATTTATTACCTACATTGAAAGATAAGGAAATACCTACTCTTCCAGTTGATAAACTGTCGCCAGTTGACAGGCACAAATCGGCAGTTGTCACACCAATCAAATCGCCAAGTAAATCAGTGAAATCGATTGAACCAATTACACCAAAATCCGACTTAGAGCAACCAACTGACAAATTACTTGACAAACTAAAATCACTATCCGTTGGAGATGTAAAATCTGTCGATTTATTACCAACATTGGAAGATAAGGAAATACCTACTCTTCCAGTTGATAAACTGTCGCCAGTTGATAAGTCCAAATCGGCAGTTGACACACCATTCAAATCGCCAAGTGGATCAGTGAAATCGATTGAACCAATTTCACCAAATTCCGACTTAGAGCAACCAATTGACAAACCTCTTGACAAACTAAAATCACCATCGGCTGAAGATGTAAAATCTGTCGATTTGTTACCAACATGGAAAGATAAGGAAATACCTACTCTGCCAGTTGATAAACTGTCGCCAGTTGACAGGCACAAATCGGCAGTTGTCACACCAATCGAATCGCCAAGTGGATCAGTGAAATCGATTGAACCAATTACACCAAAATCCGACTTAGAGCAACCAACTGACAAATCACTTGACAAACTAAAATCATCATCCGTTGAAGATGTAAAATCTGTCGATTTATTACCAACATTGGAAGATAAGGAAATACCTACTCTTCCAGTTGATAAACTGTCGCCAGTTGATAAGTCCAAATCGGCAGTTGTCACACCAATCAAATCGCCAAGTGGATCAGTGAAATCGATTGAACCAATTTCACCAAAATCCGACTTAGAGCAACGAACTGACAAACCTCTTGACAGACTAAAATCACCATCGGTTGAAGATGTAAAATCTGTCGATTTATTACCAACACTGATAGATAAGGAAATACCTACACTTCCTGTGGATAAACTGTCGCCAGTTGATAAGCCCAAATCGGCAGTTGTCACACCATCCAAATCGCCAAGTGAATCAGTGAAATCGATTGAACCAATTTCACCAACATCCGATTTTGTGCAACCAATTAACCAACCTCTTGACAAACTAAAATCACCATCGGTTGAAGATGTAAAATCTGTCGATTTATTACCAACACTGGAAGATAAGAAAACATCTACTCTTACGGTTGTTAAACTGTCACCAGTTAATAAGCCTGAATCGACAGTTGTCACACTATCTAAATCGCCAAGTGAATCAGTGAAATCGATTGAACCAATTTCACCAAAATCCGACTTAGAGCAACCAATTGACAAACCTCTTGACAAACTAAAATCACCATCGGTTGAAGATGTAAAATCTGTCGATGTATTACCTACATTGAAAGATAAGGAAATACCTACTCTTCCAGTTGATAAACTGTCGCCAGTTGATAAGCCCAGATCGGCAGTTGTCACACCATCCAAATCGCCAAGTGAATCAGTGAAATCGATTGAACCAATTTCACCAAAATCCGATTTTGAGCAACCAACTGACAAACCTCTTGACAAACTAAAATCACCATCGGTTGAAGATGTAAAATCTGTCGATTTATTACCAACATTGAAAGATAAGGAAACACCTACTCTTCCAGTTGATAAACTATCGCCAGTTGATAAGTCCAAATCGGCAGTTGTCACACCATCCAAATCGCCAAGTGAATCAGTGAAATCGATTGAACCAATTTCACCAAAATCCGATTTTGAGCAACCAACTGACAAATCTCTTGACAAACTAAAATCACCATCGGTTGAAGATGTAAAATCTGTCGATTTATTACCTACATTGGAAGATAAGAAAGCATCTACTCTTTCAGTTGATAAACTGTCGCCAGTTGATAAGTCCAAATCGACAGTTGTCACACCAATCGAATCGCCAAGTGGATCAGTGAAATCGATTGAACCAATTACACCAAAATCCGACTTAGAGCAACCAACTGACAAATCACTTGACAAACTAAAATCATCATCCGTTGAAGATGTAAAATCTGTCGATTTATTACCAACATTGGAAGATAAGGAAATACCTACTCTTCCAGTTGATAAACTATCGCCAGTTGATAAGTCCAAATCGGCAGTTGTCACACCAATCAAATCGCCAAGTGGATCAGTGAAATCGATTGAACCAATTTCACCAAAATCTGACTTAGAGCAACCAACTGACAAATCACTTGACAAACTAAAATCACCATCCGTTGAAGATGTAAAATGTGTCGATTTATTACCAACACTGATAGATAAGGAAATACCTACTCTTCCTGAGGATAAACTGTCGCCAGTTGATAAGCCCAGATTGGCAATTGTCACACCATCCAAATCGCCAAGTGAATCAGTGAAATCGATTGAACCAATTTCACCAAAATCCGACTTAGAGCAACCAACTGATAAATCACTTGACAAACTAAAATCACCATCCGTTGAAGATGTAAAATCTGTCGATTTATTACCAACATTGGAAGATAAGGAAATACCTACTCTTCCAGTTGATAAACTGTCGCCAGTTGATAAGTCCAAATCGGCAGTTGTCACACCAATCAAATCGCCAAGTGGATCAGTGAAATCGATTGAACCAATTTCACCAAAATCCGACTTAGAGCAACGAACTGACAAACCTCTTGACAGACTAAAATCACCATCGGTTGAAGATGTAAAATCTGTCGATTTATTACCAACACTGATAGATAAGGAAATACCTACTCTTCCTGTGGATAAACTGTCGCCAGTTGATAAGCCCAAATCGGCAGTTGTCACACCATCCAAATCGCCAAGTGAATCAGTGAAATCGATTGAACCAATTTCACCAACATCCGATTTTGTGCAACCAATTAACCAACCTCTTGACAAACTAAAATCACCATCGGTTGAAGATGTAAAATCTGTCGATTTATTACCAACACTGGAAGATAAGAAAACATCTACTCTTACGGTTGTTAAACTGTCACCAGTTAATAAGCCTGAATCGACAGTTGTCACACTATCTAAATCGCCAAGTGAATCAGTGAAATCGATTGAACCAATTTCACCAAAATCCGACTTAGAGCAACCAATTGACAAACCTCTTGACAAACTAAAATCACCATCGGTTGAAGATGTAAAATCTGTCGATGTATTACCTACATTGAAAGATAAGGAAATACCTACTCTTCCAGTTGATAAACTGTCGCCAGTTGATAAGTCCAAATCGGCAGTTGTCACACCATCCAAATCGCCAAGTGAATCAGTGAAATCGATTGAACAAATTTCACCAAAATCCGATTTTGAGCAACCAACTGACAAACCTCTTGAAAAATTAAAATCACCATCGGTTGAAGATGTAAAATCTGTTGATTTATTACCTACATTGAAAGATAAGGAAATACCTACTCTTCCAGTTGATAAACTGTCGCCAGTTGACAAGCACAAATCGGCAGTTGTCACACCAATCAAATCGCCAAGTGGATCAGTGAGATCGATTGAACCAATTACACCAAAATCCGACTTAGAGCAACCAACTGACAAATCTCTTGACAAACTAAAATCACCATCGGTTGAAGATGTAAAATCTGTCGATTTATTACCTACATTGGAAGATAAGAAAGCATCTACTCTTTCAGTTGATAAACTGTCGCCAGTTGATAAGTCCAAATCGACAGTTGTCACACCAATCAAATCGCCAAATGGATCATTGAAATCGATTGAACCAATTTCACCAAAATCCGACTTAGAGCAACCAACTGACAAACCTCTTGAAAAACTAAAATCATCATCTGTAAAAGATGTAAAATCTGTCGATTTATTACCAACATTGAAAGATAAGGAAATACCTACTCTTCCAGTTGATAAACTGTCGCCAGTTGATAAGCCCAGATCGGCAGTTGTCACACCATCCAAATCCCCAAGTGAATCAGTGAAATCGATTGAACCAATTTCACCAAAATCCGACTTAGAGCAACGAACTGGCAAACCTCTTGACATACTAAAATCACCATATGTTGAAGATGTAAAATCTGTCGATGTATTACCTACATTGAAAGATAAGGAAATACCTACTCTTCCAGTTGATAAACTGTCACCAGTTGACAAGAATAAATCGGCAGTTGTCACACCATCCAAATCGCCAAGTGAATCAGTGAAATCGATTGAACCAATTTCACCAAAATCCGATTTTGAGCAACCAACTGACAAACCTCTTGACAAATTAAAATCACCATCGGTTGAAGATGTAAAATCTGTCGATTTATTACCAACATTGAAAGATAAGGAAATACCTACTCTTCCAATTGATAAACTATCGCCAGTTGATAAGTCCAAATTGGCAGTTGTCACACCATCCAAATCGCCAAGTGAATCAGTGAAATCGATTGAACCAATTTCACCAAAATCCGACTTAGAGCAACCAATTGCCCAACCTCTTGACAAACTAAAATCACCATCTGTTGAAGATGTATCCAAATCGCCAAGTGAATCAGTGAAATCGATTGAACCAATTTCACCAACATCCGATTTTGTGCAACCAACTAACCAACCTCTTGACAAACTAAAATCACCATCGGTTGAAGATGTAAAATCTGTCGATTTATTACCAACACTGAAAGATAAGAAAACATCTACTCTTACGGTTGTTAAACTGTCACCAGTTAATAAGCCTGAATCGACAGTTGTCACACCATCTAAATCGCCAAGTGAATCAGTGAAATCGATTGAACCAATTTTATCAAAATCCGATTTTGAGCAACCAACTGACAAACCTCTTGACAAATTCAAATCACCATCCGTTGAAGATGTAAAATCTGTCGATTTATTACCTACATTGAAAGATAAGGAAATACCTACTCTTCCAGTTGATAAACTGTCGCCAGTTGACAGGCACAAATCGGCAGTTGTCACACCATCCAAATCGCCAAGTGAATCAGTGAAATCGATTGAACCAATTTCACCAAAATCCGATTTTGAGCAACCAACTGACAAACCTCTTGACAAATTAAAATCACCATTGGTTGAAGATGTAAAATCTGTCGATTTATTACCTACATTGAAAGATAAGGAAACACCTACTCTTCCAGTTGATAAACTATCACCAGTTGATAAGTCCAAATCGGCAGTTGTCACACCATCCAAATCGCCAAGTGAATCAGTGAAATCGATTGAACTAATTTCACCAAAATCCGACTTAGAGCAACCAATTGACCAACCTCTTGACAAACTAAAATCACCATCTGTTGAAGATGTAAAATCTGTCGATTTATTACCTACATTGAAAGATAAGGAAATACCTACTCTTCCAGTTGATAAACTGTCGCCAGTTGATAAGTCCAAATCGGCAGTTGACACACCATTCAAATCGCCAAGTGGATCAGTGAAATCGATTGAACCAATTTCACCAAAATCCGACTTTGAGCAACCAATTGACAAACCTCTCGACAAACTAAAATCACCATCGGTTGAAGATGTAAAATCGGTCGATTTATTACCTACATTGAAAGATAAGGAAATACCTACTCTTCCAGTTGATAAACTGTCGCCAGTTGATAAGCCCAGATCGGCAGTTGTCACACCATCCAAATCGCCAAGTGGATCAGTGAAATCGATTGAACCAATTTCACCAAAATCCGATTTTGAGCAACCAACTGACAAACCTCTTGACAAACTAAAATCACCATCGGTTGAAGATGTAAAATCTGTCGATTTATTACCAACATTGAAAGATAAGGAAATACCTACTCTTCCAGTTGATAAACTATCGCCAGTTGATAAGTCCAAATCTGCAGTTGTCACACCATTCAAATCGCCAAGTGGATCAGTGAAATCGATTGAACCAATTTCACCAAAATCCGACTTAGAGCAACCAATTGACAAGCCTCTTGAGAAACTAAAATCACCATCGGTTGAAGATGTAAAATCTGTCGATTTATTACCTACATTGAAAGATAAGGAAATACCTACTCTTCCAGTTGATAAACTGTCGCCAGTTGACAAGCACAAATCGGCAGTTGTCACACCATCCAAATCGCCAAGTGAATCAGTGAAATCGATTGAACCAATTTCACCAAAATCCGATTTTGTGCAACCAACTGACAAACTTCTTGACAAACTAAAATCACCGTCGGTTGAAGATGTAAAATCTGTCGATTTAATACCTACATTGGAAGATAAGGAAATACCTACTCTTCCAGTTGATAAACTGTCGCCATTTGACAAGTTCAAATCGGCAGTTTTCACACCATCCAAATCGCCAAGTGGATCAGTGAAATCGATTGAACCAATTTCACCAAAATCCGATTTTGAGCAACCAATTGACAAACCTCTTGACAAACTAAAATCACCATCTGTTGAAGATGTAAAATCTGTCGATTTATTACCTACATTGAAAGATAAGGAAATACCTACTCTTCCAGTTGATAAACTGTCACCAGTTGATAAGCCCAGATTGGCAATTGTCACACCATCCAAATCGCCAAGTGAATCAGTGAAGTCGATTGAACCAATTTCACCAAAATCCGACTTAGAGCAACCAATTGACAAACCTCTTGACAAACTAAAATCACCATCGGTTGAAGATGTAAAATCTGTCGATTTATTACCTACATTGAAAGATAAGGAAATACCTACTCTTCCAGTTGATAAACTGTCGCCAGTTGATAAGTCCAGATCGGCAGTTGTCACACCATCCAAATCGCCAAGTGGATCAGTGAAATCGATTGAACCAATTTCAC
Source organism: Nephrotoma guestfalica (assembly GCA_963691935.1). Taxonomy (NCBI): domain Eukaryota; kingdom Metazoa; phylum Arthropoda; class Insecta; order Diptera; family Tipulidae; genus Nephrotoma; species Nephrotoma guestfalica. Next base: position 141,945,666 of record OY829914.1, read on the forward strand.
CAAAATCCGATTTTGAGCAACCAACTGACAAACCTCTTGACAAACTAAAATCACCATCGGTTGAAGATGTAAAATCTGTCGATTTATTACCAACATTGAAAGATAAGGAAATACCTACTCTTCCAGTTGATAAACTATCGCCAGTTGATAAGTCCAAATCGGCAGTTGTCACACCATTCAAATCGCCAAGTGGATCAGTGAAATCGATTGAACCAATTTCACCAAAATCCGATTTTGAGCAACCAACTGACAAACCTCTTGACAAATTAAAATCACCATCTGTTGAAGATGTAAAATCTGTCGATTTATTTCCAACATTGAAAGATAAGGAAATACCTACTCTTCCAGTTGATAAACTGTCGCCAGTTGACAAGCACAAATCGGCAGTTGTCACACCATCCAAATCGCCAAGTGAATCAGTGAAATCGATTGAACCAATTTCACCAAAATCCGATTTTGTACAACCAACTGACAAACCTCTTGACAAACTAAAATCACCATCGGTTGAAGATGTAAAATCTGTCGATTTAATACCTACATTGGAAGATAAGGAAATACCTACTCTTCCAGTTGATAAACTGTCGCCATTTGACAAGTCCAAATCGGCAGTTATCACACCATCCAAATCGCCAAGTGGATCAGTGAAATCGATTGAACCAATTTCACCAAAATCCGATTTTGAGCAACCAATTGACAAACCTCTTGACAAACTAAAATCACCATCTGTTGAAGATGTAAAATCTGTCGATTTATTACCTACATTGAAAGATAAGGAAATACCTACTCTTCCAGTTGATAAACTGTCACCACTTGATAAGCCCAGATTGGCAATTGTCACACCATCCAAATCGCCAAGTGAATCAGTGAAGTCGATTGAACCAATTTCACCAAAATCCGACTTAGAGCAACCAATTGACAAACCTCTTGACAAACTAAAATCACCATCTGTTGAAGATGTAAAATCTGTCGATTTATTACCTACATTGAAAGATAAGGAAATACCTACTCTTCCAGTTGATAAACTGTCGCCAGTTGATAAGTACAAATCGGCAGTTGTCACACCAATCAAATCGCCAAGTGAATCAGTGAAATCGATTGAACCAATTTCACCAACATCCGATTTTGTGCAACCAACTGACAAACCTCTTGACAAACTAAAATCACCATCCGTTGAAGATGTAAAATCTGTCGATTTATTACCAACACTGAAAGATAAGGAAATACCTACTCTTCCAGTTGATAAACTGTCGCCATTTGACAAGCACAAATCGGCAGTTATCACACCAATCAAATCGCCAAGAGAATCAGTGAAATCGATTGAACCAATTTCACCAACATCCGATTTTGTGCAACCAACTGACCAACCTCTTGACAAACTAAAATCACCATCGGTTGAAGATGTAAAATCTGTCGATTTAATACCTATATTGAAAGATAAGGAAATACCTACTCTTCCTGAGGATAAACTGTCGCCAGTTGATAAGCCCAAATCGGCAGTTATCACACCATCCAAATCGCCAAGTGAATCAGTGAAATCGATTGAACCAATTTCACCAACATCCGACTTAGAGCAACCAACTGACAAACCTCTCGACAAACTAAAATCACCATCGGTTGAAGTTGTAAAATCTGTTGATTTAATACCTACATTGGAAGATAAGGAAATACCTACTCTTCCAGTTGATAAACTGTCGCCAGTTGACAAGTACAAATCGGCAGTTGTCACACCATTCAAATCGCCAAGTGGATCAGTGAAATCGATTGAACCCATTTCACCAAAATCCGACTTAGAGCAACCAATTGACAAACCTCTTGACAAACTAAAATCACCATCTGTTGAAGATGTAAAATCTGTCGATTTATTACCTACATTGGAAGATAAGGAAATACCTACTCTTCCAGTTGATAAACTGTCGCCAGTTGATAAGCCCAGATCGGCAGTTGTCACACCATCCAAATCGCCAAGTGAATCGGTGAAATCGATTGAACCAATTTCACCAAAATCCGATTTTGAGCAACCAACTGACAAACTTCTTGACAAACTAAAATCAACATCGGTTGAAGATGTAAAATCTGTCGATTTATTACCTACATTGGAAGATAAGGAAATACCTACTCTTCCAGTTGATAAACTGTCGCCAGTTGATAAGTCCAAATCGGCAGTTTTCACACCATTCAAATCGCCAAGTAGATCAGTGAAATCGATTGAACCAATTACACCAAAATCCGACTTAGAGAAACCAATTGACAAACCTCTTGACAAACTAAAATCACCATCTGTTGAAGATGTAAAATCTGTCGATTTATTACCTACATTGAAAGATAAGGAAATACCTACTCTTCCAGTTGATAAACTGTCGCCAGTTGATAAGCCCAAATCGGCAGTTATCACACCATCCAAATCGCCAAGTGAATCAGTGAAATCGATTGATCCAATTTCACCAAAATCCGATTTTGTGCAACGAACTGACCAACCTCTTGACAAACTAAAATCACCATCGGTTGAAGATGTAAAATCTGTTGATTTAATACCTACATTGGAAGATAAGGAAATACCTACTCTTCCAGTTGATAAACTGTCGCCAGTTGATAAGTCCAAATCGGCAGTTGTCACACCATTCAAATCGCCAAGTGGATCAGTCAAATCGATTGAACCAATTTCACCAAAATCCGACTTAGAGCAACCAATTGACAAACCTATTGACAAACTAAAATCACCATCGGTTGAAGATGTAAAATCTGTCGATTTATTACCTACATTGAAAGATAAGGAAATACCTACTCTTCCAGTTGATAAACTGTCGCCAGTTGATAAGTCCAAATCGGCAGTTTTCACACCATTCAAATCGCCAAGTGGATCAGTGAAATCGATTGAACCAATTTCACCAAAATCCGACTTAGAGAAACCAATTGACAAACCTCTTGACAAACTAAAATCACCATCTGTTGAAGATGTAAAATCTGTCGATTTATTACCTACATTGAAAGATAAGGAAATACCTACTCTTCCAGTTGATAAACTGTCGCCAGTTGATAAGTCCAAATCGGCAGTTGTCACACCATTCAAATCGCCAAGTGGATCAGTGAAATCGATTGAACCAATTTCACCAAAATCCGACTTAGAGGAACCAACTGACAAACCTCTTGACAAACTAAAATCACCATCTGTTGAAGATGTAAAATCTGTCGATTTATTACCTACATTGAAAGATAAGGAAATACCTACTCTTCCAGTTGATAAACTGTCGCCAGTTGATAAGCCCAGATCGGCAGTTGTCACACCATCCAAATCGCCAAGCGAATCAGTGAAATCGATTGAACCAATTTCACCAAAATCCGATTTTGTACAACCAACTGACAAACCTCTTGACAAACTAAAATCACCATCGGTTGAAGATGTAAAATCTGTCGATTTAATACCTACATTGGAAGATAAGGAAATACCTACTCTTCCAGTTGATAAACTGTCGCCAGTTGATAAGCACAAATCGGCAGTTGTCACACCAATCAAATCGCCAAGTGGATCAGTGAAATCGATTGAACCAATTTCATCAAAATCCAACTTAGAGCAACCAATTGACAAACCTCTTGACAAACTAAAATCACCATCTGTTGAAGATGTAAAATCTGTCGATTTATTACCTACATTGAAAGATAAGGAAATACCTACTCTTCCAGTTGATAAACTGTCGCCAGTTGATAAGTCCAAATCGGCAGTTTTCACACCATTCAAATCGCCAAGTGGATCAGTGAAATCGATTGAACCAATTTCATCAAAATCCAACTTAGAGCAACCAATTGACAAACCTCTTGACAAACTAAAATCACCATCTGTTGAAGATGTAAAATCTGTCGATTTATTACCTACATTGAAAGATAAGGAAATACCTACTCTTCCAGTTGATAAACTGTCGCCAGTTGATAAGTCCAAATCGGCAGTTGTCACACCATCCAAATCGCCAAGTGAATCAGTGAAATCGATTGAACCAATTCCACCAACATCCGATTTTGAGCAACCAACTGACAAACCTCTTGACAAACTAAAATCACCATCGGTTGAAGATGTAAAATCTGTCGATTTATTACCTACATCGAAAGATAAGGAAATACCTACTCTTCCAGTTGATAAACTGTCGCCAGTTGACAAGTACAAATCGGCAGTTTTCACACCATCCAAATCGCCAAGTGAATCAGTTAAATCGATTGAACCAATTTCACCAAAATCCGATTTTGTGCAACCAATTGACAAACCTCTTGACAAACTAAAATCACCATCTGTTGAAGATGTAAAATCTGTCGATTTATTACCTACATTGAAAGATAAGGAAATACCTACTCTTCCAGTTGATAAACTGTCGCCAGTTGATAAGCCCAAATCGGCAGTTATCACACCATCCAAATCGCCAAGTGAATCGGTGAAATCGATTGAACCAATTTCACCAAAATCCGATTTTGAGCAACCAACTGACAAACTTCTTGACAAACTAAAATCAACATCGGTTGAAGATGTAAAATCTGTCGATTTATTACCTACATTGGAAGATAAGGAAATACCTACTCTTCCAGTTGATAAACTGTCGCCAGTTGATAAGTCCAAATCGGCAGTTTTCACACCATTCAAATCGCCAAGTAGATCAGTGAAATCGATTGAACCAATTACACCAAAATCCGACTTAGAGAAACCAATTGACAAACCTCTTGACAAACTAAAATCACCATCTGTTGAAGATGTAAAATCTGTCGATTTATTACCTACATTGAAAGATAAGGAAATACCTACTCTTCCAGTTGATAAACTGTCGCCAGTTGATAAGCCCAAATCGGCAGTTATCACACCATCCAAATCGCCAAGTGAATCAGTGAAATCGATTGATCCAATTTCACCAAAATCCGATTTTGTGCAACGAACTGACCAACCTCTTGACAAACTAAAATCACCATCGGTTGAAGATGTAAAATCTGTTGATTTAATACCTACATTGGAAGATAAGGAAATACCTACTCTTCCAGTTGATAAACTGTCGCCAGTTGATAAGTCCAAATCGGCAGTTGTCACACCATTCAAATCGCCAAGTGGATCAGTCAAATCGATTGAACCAATTTCACCAAAATCCGACTTAGAGCAACCAATTGACAAACCTATTGACAAACTAAAATCACCATCGGTTGAAGATGTAAAATCTGTCGATTTATTACCTACATTGAAAGATAAGGAAATACCTACTCTTCCAGTTGATAAACTGTCGCCAGTTGATAAGTCCAAATCGGCAGTTTTCACACCATTCAAATCGCCAAGTGGATCAGTGAAATCGATTGAACCAATTTCACCAAAATCCGACTTAGAGAAACCAATTGACAAACCTCTTGACAAACTAAAATCACCATCTGTTGAAGATGTAAAATCTGTCGATTTATTACCTACATTGAAAGATAAGGAAATACCTACTCTTCCAGTTGATAAACTGTCGCCAGTTGATAAGCCCAAATCGGCAGTTATCACACCATCCAAATCGCCAAGTGAATCAGTGAAATCGATTGAACTAATTTCACCAAAATCCGATTTTGTGCAACCAACTGACCAACCTCTTGACAAACTAAAATCACCATCGGTTGAAGATGTAAAATCTGTTGATTTAATACCTACATTGGAAGATAAGGAAATACCTACTCTTCCAGTTGATAAACTGTCGCCAGTTGATAAGCCCAAATCGGCAGTTGTCACACCATTCAAATCGCCAAGTGGATCAGTGAAATCGATTGAACCAATTTCACCAAAATCCGACTTAGAGGAACCAACTGACAAACCTCTTGACAAACTAAAATCACCATCTGTTGAAGATGTAAAATCTGTCGATTTATTACCTACATTGAAAGATAAGGAAATACCTACTCTTCCAGTTGATAAACTGTCGCCAGTTGATAAGCCCAGATCGGCAGTTGTCACACCATCCAAATCGCCAAGCGAATCAGTGAAATCGATTGAACCAATTTCACCAAAATCCGATTTTGTACAACCAACTGACAAACCTCTTGACAAACTAAAATCACCATCGGTTGAAGATGTAAAATCTGTCGATTTAATACCTACATTGGAAGATAAGGAAATACCTACTCTTCCAGTTGATAAACTGTCGCCAGTTGATAAGCACAAATCGGCAGTTGTCACACCAATCAAATCGCCAAGTGGATCAGTGAAATCGATTGAACCAATTTCATCAAAATCCAACTTAGAGCAACCAATTGACAAACCTCTTGACAAACTAAAATCACCATCGGTTGAAGATGTAAAATCTGTCGATTTATTAGCTACATTGAAAGATAAGGAAATACCTACTCTTCCAGTTGATAAACTATCGCCAGTTGATAAGCCCAGATCGGCAGTTATCACACCATTCAAATCGCCAAGTGAATCAGTGAAATCGATTGAACCAATTTCACCAACATCCGACTTAGAGCAACGAACTGACAAACCTCTTGACAAACTAAAATCACCATCGGTTGAAGATGTAAAATCTGTCGATTTATTACTAACACTGAAAGATAAGGAAATACCTACTCTTCCAGTTGATAAACTGTCGCCAGTTGACAAGCACAAATCGGCAGTTGTCACACCATCCAAATCGCCAAGTGAATCAGTGAAATCGATTGAACCAATTTCACCAATATCCGACTTAGAGCAACCAACTGACAAACCTCTTGACAAACTAAAATCACCATCGGGTGAAGATGTAAAATCTGTCGATTTATTACCTACATTGAAAGATAAGGAAATACCTACTCTTCCAGTTGATAAACTGTCGCCAGTTGACAAGTCCAAATCGGTAGTTGTCACACCAATCAAATTGCCTAATGGATCAGTCAAATCGATTGAACCAATTTCACCAAAATCCGACTTAGAGCAACCAACTGAAAAACCTCTCGACAAACCAAAATCACCATCGGTTGAAGATGTAAAATCTGTCGATTTATTACGAACAATGGAAGATAAGAAAATACCTACTCTTCCAGTTGATAAACTATCGCCAGTTGATAAGCCCAAATCGGCAGTTATCACACCATCCAAATCACCAAGTGAATCAGTGAAATCGATTGAACCAATTTCACCAAAATCCGACTTAGAGCAACGAACTGACAAACCTCTTGACAAACTAAAATCACCATCCGTTGAAGATGTAAAATCTGTCGATTTATTACCAACACTGAAAGATAAGGAAATACCTACTATTCCAGTTGATAAACTGTCGCCAGTTGACAGGCACAAATCGGCAGTTGTCACACCATCCAAATCGCCAAGTGAATCAGTGAAATCGATTGAACCAATTTCATCAAAATCCGATTTTGTGCAACCAACTGGCAAACCTCTTGACAAACTAAAATCACCATCTGTTGAAGATGTAAAATCTGTCGATTTATTACCTACATTGAAAGATAAGGAAATACCTACTCTTCCAGTTGATAAACTGTCGCCAGTTGATAAGTCCAAATCGGTTGAAGATGTAAAATCTGTCGATTTAATACCTACATTGGAAGATAAGGAAATACCTACTCTTCCAGTTGATAAACTGTTGCCAGTTGACAAGCACAAATCGGCAGTTGTCACACCATCCAAATCGCCAGGTGAATCAGTGAAGTCGATTGAACCAATTTCACCAAAATCCGACTTAGAGCAACGAACTGACAAACCTCTTGACAAACTAAAATCACCATCGGTTGAAGATGTAAAATCTGTCGATTTATTACTAACACTGAAAGATAAGGAAATACCTACTCTTCCAGTTGATAAACTGTCGCCAGTTGACAAGCACAAATCGGCAGTTGTCACACCATCCAAATCGCCAAGTGAATCAGTGAAATCGATTGAACCAATTTCACCAATATCCGACTTAGAGCAACCAACTGACAAACCTCTTGACAAACTAAAATCACCATCGGGTGAAGATGTAAAATCTGTCGATTTATTACCTACATTGAAAGATAAGGAAATACCTACTCTTCCAGTTGATAAACTGTCGCCAGTTGACAAGTCCAAATCGGTAGTTGTCACACCAATCAAATTGCCTATTGGATCAGTCAAATCGATTGAACCAATTTCACCAAAATCCGACTTAGAGCAACCAACTGAAAAACCTCTCGACAAACCAAAATCACCATCGGTTGAAGATGTAAAATCTGTCGATTTATTACGAACAATGGAAGATAAGAAAATACCTACTCTTCCAGTTGATAAACTATCGCCAGTTGATAAGCCCAAATCGGCAGTTATCACACCATCCAAATCACCAAGTGAATCAGTGAAATCGATTGAACCAATTTCACCAAAATCCGACTTAGAGCAACGAACTGACAAACCTCTTGACAAACTAAAATCACCATCCGTTGAAGATGTAAAATCTGTCGATTTATTACCAACACTGAAAGATAAGGAAATACCTACTATTCCAGTTGATAAACTGTCGCCAGTTGACAGGCACAAATCGGCAGTTGTCACACCATCCAAATCGCCAAGTGAATCAGTGAAATCGATTGAACCAATTTCATCAAAATCCGATTTTGTGCAACCAACTGGCAAACCTCTTGACAAACTAAAATCACCATCTGTTGAAGATGTAAAATCTGTCGATTTATTACCTACATTGAAAGATAAGGAAATACCTACTCTTCCAGTTGATAAACTGTCGCCAGTTGATAAGTCCAAATCGGCAGTTGTCACACCAATCAAATCGCCAAGTGGATCAGTGAAATCGATTGAACCAATTTCACCAAAATCCGACTTAGAGCAACCAATTGACAAACCTCTTGACAAACTAAAATCACCATCGGTTGAAGATGTAAAATCTGTCGATTTATTACCTACATTGGAAGATAAGGAAATACCTACTCTTCCAGTTGATAAACTGTCACCAGATAATAAGTCCAAATCGGCAGTTTTCACACCATTCAAATCGCCAAGTGGATCAGTGAAATCGATTGAACCAATTTCACCAACATCCGACTTAGAGCAACCAACTGACAAACCTCTCGACAAACTAAAATCACCATCGGTTGAAGATGTAAAATCTGTCGATTTATTACCAACACTGAAAGATAAGGAAATACCTACTCTTCCTGAGGATAAACTATCGCCAGTTGATAAGCCCAAATCGGCAGTTGTCACACCATCCAAATCACCAAGTGAATCAGTGAAATCGATTGAACCAATTTCACCAACATCCGACTTAGAGCAACCAATTGACAAACCTCTCGACAAACTAAAATCACCATCGGTTGAAGATGTAAAATCTGTCGATTTATTACCTACATTGGAAGATAAGAATGCATTTACTCTTCCAGTTGATAAACTGTCGCCAGTTGACAAACACAAATCGGCAGTTATCACACCATCCAAATCGCCAAGTAAATCAGTGAAATCGATTGAACCAATTTCACCAAAATCCGATTTTGAGCAACCAACAGACAAACCTCTTGACAAACTAAAATCACCATCGGTTGAAGATGTAAAATCTGTCGATTTATTACCTACATTGAAAGATAAAGAAATACCTACTCTTCCAGTTGATAAACTATCACCAGTTGATAAGTCCAAATCGGCAGTTGTCACACCAATCAAATCGCCAAGTGGATCAGTGAAATCGATTGAACCAATTTCACCAAAATCCGACTTAGAGCAACGAACTGACAAACCTCTTGACAAACTAAAATCACCATCCGTTGAAGATGTAAAATCTGTCGATTTATTACCAACACTGAAAGATAAGGAAATACCTACTCTTCCAGTTGATAAACTGTCGCCAGTTGACAAGCACAAATCGTCAGTTGTCACACCAATCAAATCGCCAAGTGAATCAGTGAAATCGATTGAACCAATTTCACCAACATCCGATTTTGTGCAACCAACTGACCAACCTCTTGACAAACTAAAATCACCATCCGTTGAAGATGTAAAATCTGTTGATTTAATACCTACATTGGAAGATAAGGAAATACCTACTCTTCCAGTTGATAAACTGTCGCCAGTTGATAAGCCCAAATCGGCAGTTGTCACACCATTCAAATCGCCAAGTGGATCAGTGAAATCGATTGAACCAATTTCACCAAAATCCAAGTTAGAGCAACCAATTGACAAACCTCTTGACAAACTAAAATCACCATCGGTTGAAGATGTAAAATCTGTCGATTTATTACCTATATTGAAAGATAAGGAAATACATACTCTTTCTGAGGATAAACTGTCGCCAGTTGATAAGCCCAAATCGGCAGTTGTCACACCATACAAATCGCCAAGTGAATCAGTGAAATCGATTGAACCAATTTCACCAACATCCGACTTAGAGCAACCAACTGACGAACCTCACGACAAGCTAATATCACCATCGGTTGAAGTTGTAAAATCTGTTGATTTAATACCTACATTGGAAGATAAGGAAATACCTACTCTTCCAGTTGATAAACTGTCGCCAGTTGATAAGTCCAAATCGGCAGTTGTCACACCATTCAAATCGCCAAGTGGATCAGTGAAATCGATTGAACCAATTTCACCAAAATCCGACTTAGAGCAACCAATTGACAAACCTCTTGACAAACTAAAATCACCATCGGTTGAAGATGTAAAATCTGTCGATTTATTACCTACATTGAAAGATAAGGAAATACCTACTCTTCCAGTTGATAAACTGTCACCAGTTGATAAGCCCAGATTGGCAATTGTCACACCATCCAAATCGCCAAGTGAATCAGTGAAATCGATTGAACCAATTTTACCAATATCCGACTTAGAGCAACCAACTGACAAACCTCTTGACAAACTAAAATCACCATCGGTTGAAGTTGAAAAATCTGTTGATTTAATACCTACATTGGAAGATAAGGAAATACCTACTCTTCCAGTTGATAAACTGTCGCCAGTTGATAAGTCCAAATCGGCAGTTGTCACACCATTCAAATCGCCAAGTGGATCAGTGAAATCGATTGAACCAATTTCACCAAAATCCGACTTAGAGCAACCAATTGACAAACCTCTTGACAAACTAAAATCACCATCGGTTGAAGTTGTAAAATCTGTCGATTTATTACCTACATCGAAAGATAAGGAAATACCTACTCTTCCTGAGGATAAACTGTCGCCAGTTGATAAGCCCAAATCGGCAGTTATCACACCATCCAAATCGCCAAGTGAATCAGTGAAATCGATTGGACCAATTTCACCAACATCCGACTTAGAGCAGCCTACTGACAAACCTCTCGACAAACTAAAATCACCATCGGTTGAAGATGTAAAATCTGTCGATTTAATACCTACATTGGAAGATAAGGAAATACCTACTCTTCCAGTTGATAAACTGTCGCCAGTTGACAAGCACAAATCGGCAGTTGTCACACCATCCAAATCGCCAAGTAAATCAGTGAAATCGATTGAACCAATTTCACCAACATCCGATTTTGTGCAACCAACTGACCAACCTCTTGACAAACTAAAATCACCATCTGTTGAAGATGTAAAATCTGTTGATTTAATACCTACATTGGAAGATAAGGAAATACCTACTCTTCCAGTTGATAAACTGTCGCCAGTTGATAAGTCCAAATCGGCAGTTGTCACACCATTCAAATCTCCAAGTGGATCAGTGAAATCGATTGAACCAATTTCACCAAAATCCAACTTAGAGCAACCAATTGACAAACCTCTTGACAAACTAAAATCACCATCGGTTGAAGATGTAAAATCTGTCGATTTATTACCTATATTGAAAGATAAGGAAATACCTACTCTTCCTGAGGATAAACTGTCGCCAGTTGATAAGTCCAAATCGGCAGTTGTCACACCATTCAAATCGCCAAGTGGATCAGTGAAATCGATTGAACCAATTTCACCAAAATCCGACTTAGAGCAACCAATTGACAAACCTCTTGACAAACTAAAATCACCATCTGTTGAAGATGTAAAATCTGTCGATTTATTAGCTACATTGAAAGATAAGGAAATACCTACTCTTCCAGTTGATAAACTGTCGCCAGTTGACAAGTACAAATCGGCAGTTTTCACACCATCCAAATCGCCAAGTGAATCAGTGAAATCGATTGAACCAATTTCACCAACATCCGACTTAGAGCAACGAACTGACAAACCTCTCGACAAGCTAATATCACCATCGGTTGAAGTTGTAAAATCTGTTGATTTAATACCTACATCGAAAGATAAGGAAATACCTACTCTTCCTGAGGATAAACTGTCGCCAGTTGATAAGCCCAAATCGGCAGTTATCACACCATCCAAATCGCCAAGTGAATCAGTGAAATCGATTGGACCAATTTCACCAACATCCGACTTAGAGCAGCCTACTGACAAACCTCTCGACAAACTAAAATCACCATCGGTTGAAGATGTAAAATCTGTCGATTTAATACCTACATTGGAAGATAAGGAAATACCTACTCTTCCAGTTGATAAACTGTCGCCAGTTGACAAGCACAAATCGGCAGTTGTCACACCATCCAAATCGCCAAGTAAATCAGTGAAATCGATTGAACCAATTTCACCAACATCCGATTTTGTGCAACCAACTGACCAACCTCTTGACAAACTAAAATCACCATCTGTTGAAGATGTAAAATCTGTTGATTTAATACCTACATTGGAAGATAAGGAAATACCTACTCTTCCAGTTGATAAACTGTCGCCAGTTGACAAGCACAAATCGGCAGTTGTCACACCATCCAAATCGCCAAGTAAATCAGTGAAATCGATTGAACCAATTTCACCAACATCCGATTTTGTGCAACCAACTGACCAACCTCTTGACAAACTAAAATCACCATCTGTTGAAGATGTAAAATCTGTTGATTTAATACCTACATTGGAAGATAAGGAAATACCTACTCTTCCAGTTGATAAACTGTCGCCAGTTGATAAGCCCAAATCGGCAGTTGTCACACCATTCAAATCTCCAAGTGGATCAGTGAAATCGATTGAACCAATTTCACCAAAATCCGACTTAGAGCAACCAATTGACAAACCTCTTGACAAACTAAAATCACCATCTGTTGAAGATGTAAAATCTGTCGATTTATTAGCTACATTGAAAGATAAGGAAATACCTACTCTTCCAGTTGATAAACTGTCGCCAGTTGACAAGTACAAATCGGCAGTTTTCACACCATCCAAATCGCCAAGTGAATCAGTGAAATCGATTGAACCAATTTCACCAACATCCGACTTAGAGCAACGAACTGACAAACCTCTCGACAAGCTAATATCACCATCGGTTGAAGTTGTAAAATCTGTTGATTTAATACCTACATCGAAAGATAAGGAAATACCTACTCTTCCTGAGGATAAACTGTCGCCAGTTGACAAGTACAAATCGGCAGTTATCACACCATCCAAATCGCCAAGTGAATCAGTGAAATCGATTGGACCAATTTCACCAACATCCGACTTAGAGCAGCCTACTGACAAACCTCTCGACAAACTAAAATCCCCATCGGTTGAAGATGTAAAATCTGTCGATTTAATACCTACATTGGAAGATAAGGAAATACCTACTCTTCCAGTTGATAAACTGTCGCCAGTTGACAAGCACAAATCGGCAGTTGTCACACCATCCAAATCGCCAAGTAAATCAGTGAAATCGATTGAACCAATTTCACCAACATCCGATTTTGTGCAACCAACTGACCAACCTCTTGACAAACTAAAATCACCATCTGTTGAAGATGTAAAATCTGTTGATTTAATACCTACATTGGAAGATAAGGAAATACCTACTCTTCCAGTTGATAAACTGTCGCCAGTTGATAAGTCCAAATCGGCAGTTATCACACCAATCAAATCGCCAAGTAAATCAGTGAAATCGATTGAACCAATTTCACCAAAATCCGACTTAGAGCAACCAATTGGCAAACCTCTTGACAAACTAAAATCACCATCGGTTGAAGATGTAAAATCTGTCGATTTAATACCTACATTGAAAGATAAGGAAATACCTACTCTTCCTGAGGATAAACTGTCGCCAGTTGATAAGCCCAAATCGGCAGTTGTCACACCATCCAAATCGCCAAGTGAATCAGTGAAATCGATTGAACCAATTTCACCAAAATCCGGCTTAGAGCAACCAATTGACAAACCTCTTGACAAACTAAAATCACCATCGGTTGAAGATGTAAAATCTGTCGATTTAATACCTACATTGAAAGATAAGGAAATACCTACTCTTCCTGAGGATAAACTGTCGCCAGTTGATAAGCCCAAATCGGCAGTTGTCACACCATCCAAATCGCCAAGTGAATCAGTGAAATCGATTGAACCAATTTCACCAAAATCCGGCTTAGAGCAACCAATTGACAAACCTCTTGACAAACTAAAATCACCATCCGTTGAAGATGTAAAATCTGTCGATTTATTACCAACACTGAAAGATAAGGAAATACCTACTCTTCCAGTTGATAAACTGTCGCCAGTTGATAAGCCCAGATCGGCAGTTGTCACACCATCCAAATCGCCAAGTGAATCAGAGAAATCGATTGAACCAATTTCACCAACATCCGATTTTGAGCAACAAACTGACAAACCTCTTGACAAGCTAAAATCACCATCTGTTGAAGATGTAAAATCTGTCGATTTATTACCTACATTGAAAGATAAGGAAATACCTACTCTTCCAGTTGATAAACTGTCGCCAGTTGATAAGTCCAAATCGGCAGTTGTCACACCATTCAAATCGCCAAGTGGATCAGTGAAATCGATTGAACCAATTTCACCAAAATCCGACTTAGAGCAACCAATTGACAAACCTCTTGACAAACTAAAATCACCATCGGTTGAAGATGTAAAATCTGTCGATTTATTACCTACATTGAAAGATAAGGAAATACCTACTCTTCCAGTTGATAAACTGTCGCCAGTTGATAAGTCCAAATTGGCAGTTGTCACACCATTCAAATCGCCAAGTGGATCAGTGAAATCGATTGAACCAATTTCACCAAAATCCGACTTAGAGCAACCAATTGACAAACCTCTTGACAAACTAAAATCACCATCTGTTGAAGATGTAAAATCTGTCGATTTATTAGCTACATCGAAAGATAAGGAAATACCTACTCTTCCAGTTGATAAACTGTCGCCAGTTGATAAGCCCAAATCGGCAGTTATCACACCATCCAAATCGCCAAGTGAATCAGTGAAATCGATTGGACCAATTTCACCAACATCCGACTTAGAGCAGCCTACTGACAAACCTCTCGACAAACTAAAATCACCATCGGTTGAAGATGTAAAATCTGTCGATTTAATACCTACATTGGAAGATAAGGAAATACCTACTCTTCCAGTTGATAAACTGTCGCCAGTTGACAAGCACAAATCGGCAATTGTCACACCATCCAAATCGCCAAGTAAATCAGTGAAATCGATTGAACCAATTTCACCAACATCCGATTTTGTGCAACCAACTGACAAACCTCTTGACAAACTAAAATCACCATCTGTTGAAGATGTAAAATCTGTTGATTTGATACCTACATTGGAAGATAAGGAAATACCTACTCTTCCAGTTGATAAACTGTCGCCAGTTGATAAGTCCAAATCGGCAGTTGTCACACCATTCAAATCTCCAAGTGGATCAGTGAAATCGATTGAACCAATTTCACCAAAATCCAACTTAGAGCAACCAATTGACAAACCTCTTGACAAACTAAAATCACCATCGGTTGAAGATGTAAAATCTGTCAATTTATTACCTATATTGAAAGATAAGGAAATACCTACTCTTCCTGAGGATAAACTGTCGCCAGTTGATAAGCCCAAATCGGCAGTTGTCACACCATTCAAATCGCCAAGTGAATCAGTGAAATCGATTGAACCAATTTCACCAACATCCGACTTAGAGCAACCAACTGACAAACCTCTTGACAAGCTAATATCACCATCGGTTGAAGTTGTAAAATCTGTTGATTTAATACCTACATTGGAAGATAAGGAAATACCTACTCTTCCAGTTGATAAACTGTCGCCAGTTGATAAGTCCAAATCGGCAGTTATCACACCAATCAAATCGCCAAGTGAATCAGTGAAATCGATTGAACCAATTTCACCAAAATCCGACTTAGCGCAACCAATTGGCAAACCTCTTGACAAACTAAAATCACCATCGGTTGAAGATGTAAAATCTGTCGATTTAATACCTACATTGAAAGATAAGGAAATACCTACTCTTCCTGAGGATAAACTGTCGCCAGTTGATAAGCCCAAATCGGCAGTTGTCACACCATCCAAATTGCCAAGTGAATCAGTGAAATCGATTGAACCAATTTCACCAAAATCCGGCTTAGAGCAACCAATTGACAAATCTCTTGACAAACTAAAATCACCATCGGTTGAAGATGTAAAATCTGTCGATTTATTACCAACACTGAAAGATAAGGAAATACCTACTCTTCCAGTTGATAAACTGTCGCCAGTTGATAAGCCCAGATCGGCAGTTGTCACACCATCCAAATCTCCAAGTGAATCAGAGAAATCGATTGAACCAATTTCACCAAAATCCGATTTTGAACAACCAACTGACAAACCTCTTGACAAACTAAAATCACCATCGGTTGAAGATGTAAAATCTGTCGATTTATTACCAACACTGAAAGATAAGGAAATACCTACTCTTCCTGAGGGTAAACTATCGCCAGTTGATAAGCCCAAATCGACAGTTATCACACCATCCAAATCGCCAAGTGAATCAGTGAAATCGATTGAACCAATTCCACCAACATCCGATTTTGAGCAACAAACTGACAAACCTCTTGACAAGCTAAAATCACCATCTGTTGAAGATGTAAAATCTGTCGATTTATTACCTACATCGAAAGATAAGGAAATACCTACTCTTCCAGTTGATAAACTGTCGCCAGTTGACAAGTACAAATCGGCAGTTTTCACACCATCCAAATCGCCAAGTGAATCAGTTAAATCGATTGAACCAATTTCACCAAAATCCGATTTTGTGCAACCAACTGACAAACCTCTTGACAAACTAAAATCACCATCTGTTGAAGATGTAAAATCTGTCGATTTATTACCTACATCGAAAGATAAGGAAATACCTACTCTTCCTGAGGATAAACTGTCGCCAGTTGATAGGCCCAAATCGGCAGTTATCACACCATCCAAATCGCCAAGTGAATCAGTGAAATCGATTGAACCAATTTCACCAACATCCGACTTAGAGCAACCAACTGACAAACCTCTCGACAAACTAAAATCACCATCGGTTGAAGATGTAAAATCTGTCGATTTAATACCTACATTGGAAGATAAGGAAATACCTACTCTTCCAGTTGATAAACTGTCGCCAGTTGATAAGTCCAAATCGGCAGTTTTCACACCATTCAAATCGCCAAGTGGATCAGTGAAATTGATTGAACCAATTTCACCAAAATCCGATTTTGAGCAACCAACTGACAAACCTCTTGACAAACTAAAATCACCATCGGTTGAAGATGTAAAATCTGTCGATTTATTACCAACACTGAAAGATAAGGAAATACCTACTCTTCCAGTTGATAAACTGCCGCCAGTTGACAAGCACAAATCGGCAGTTGTCACACCATCCAAATCGCCAAGTGAATCAGTGAAATCGATTGAACCAATTTCACCAAAATCCGACTTAGAGCAATCAACTGACAAACCTCTTGACAAACTAAAATCACCATCGGTTGAAGGTGTAAAATCTGTCGATTTAATACCTACATTGGAAGATAAGGAAATACCTACTCTTCCAGTTGATAAACTGTCGCCAGTTGATAAGTCCAAATCGTCAGTTTTCACACCATTCAAATCGCCAAGTGGATCAGTGAAATCGATTGAACCAATTTCACCAAAATCCGACTTAGAGCAACCAACTGACAAACCTCTTGACAAACTAAAATCACCATCCGTTGAAGATGTAAAATCTGTCGATTTATTACCTATATTGAAAGATAAGAAAATACCTACTCTTCTAGTTGATAAACTGTCGCCAGTTGACAAGCACAAATCGGCAGTTGTCACACCATCCAAATCGCCAAGTGAATCAGAGAAATCGATTGGACCAATTTCACCAATATTCGACTTAGAGCAACCAACTGACAAACCTCTTGACAAACTAAAATCACCATCGGTTGAAGATGTAAAATCTGTCGATTTAATACCTACATTGGAAGATAAGGAAATACCTACTCTTCCAGTTGATAAACTGTCGCCAGTTGATAAGTCCAAATCGGCAGTTTTCACACCATCCAAATCGCCAAGTGAATCAGAGAAATCGATTGAACCAATTTCACCAAAATCCGATTTTGAACAACCAACTGACAAACCTCTCGACAAACTAAAATCACCATCGGTTGAAGATGTAAAATCTGTCGATTTATTACCTATATTGAAAGATAAGGAAATACCTACTCTTCCTGAGGATAAACTGTCGCCAGTTGATAAGCCCAAATCGGCAGTTATCACACCATCGAAATCACCAAATGAATCAGTAAAATCGATTGAACCAATTTCACCAAAATCCGACTTAGAGCAACGAACTGACAAACCTCTTGACAAACTAAAATCACCATCCATTGAAGATGTAAAATCGGTCGATTTATTACCAACACTAAAAGATAAGGAAATACCTACTCTTCCAGTTGATAAACTGTCGCCAGTTGACAAGCACAAATCGGCAGTTGTCACACCATCCAAATCACCAAGTGAATCAGAGAAATCGATTCAACCAATTTCACCAATATTCGACTTAGAGCAACCATCTGACAAACCTCTTGACAAACTTAAATCACCATCGGTTGAAGATGTAAAATCTGTCGATTTATTACCAACACTGAAAGATAAGGAAATACCTACTCTTCCAGTTGATAAACTGTCGCCAGTTGATAAGCCCAGATCGGCAGTTGTCACACCATCCAAATCGCCAAGTGAATCAGTGAAATCGATTGAACCAATTTCACCAAAATCCGATTTTGAGCAACCAACTGACAAACCTCTTGACAAACTAAAATCACCATCCGTTGAAGATGTAAAATCTGTCGATTTATTACCAACACTGAAAGATAAGGAAATACCTACTCTTCCAGTTGATAAAGTGTCGCCAGTTGACAAGCACAAATCGGCAGTTTTCACACCATCCAAATCGCCAAGTGAATCAGTGAAATCGATTGAACCAATTTCACCAATATCCGACTTAGAGCAACCAACTGACAAACCTCTTGACAAACTAAAATCACCATCGGTTGAAGATGTAAGATCTGTCGATTTATTACCTATATTGAAAGAGAAGGAAATACATGCTCTTCCAGTTGATAAACTATCGCCCGTTGATAAGCCCAAATCGGCAGTTATCACACCATCCAAATTACCAAGTGAATCAGTAAAATCGATTGAACCAATTTCACCAAAATCCGACTTAGAGCAACCAACTGACAAACCTCTTGACAAACTAAAATCACCATCTGTTGAAGATGTAAAATCTGTCGATTTATTACCTACATTGAAAGATAAGGAAATACCTGCTCTTCCAGTTGATAAACTGTCGCCAGTTGACAAACACAAATCGGCAATTGTTACACCATCCAAATCGCCAAGTGAATCAGTGAAATCGATTGAACCAATTTCACCAAAATCCGATTTTGTGCAAACAACTGACAAACCTCTTGACAAACTGAAATCACCATCGGTTGAAGACGTAAAATCGGTCGATTTATTACCTACATTGGAAGATAATCAAATACCTACTCTTCCAGTTGATAAACTGTCGCCAGTTGATAAGACCAAATCGGCGGTTGTCGAACTAATCAAATCTCCAAGTGGATCAGTGGAGTCGATTGAACCAATTTCACCAACATCCGACTTAGAGCAACCAACTGACAAACCTCTTGACAAACTTAAATCACCATCGGTTGAAGATGTAAAATCTGACGATTTATTACCTACATTGGAAGATAAGAAAGCATCTACTCTTCCAGTTGATAAACTGTCGCCAGTTGATAAGCCCAAATCGGCAGTTGTCACACCATACAAATCGCCAAGTGAATCAGTGAAATCGATTGAACCAATTTCACCAATATCCGACTTAGAGCAACCAACTGACAATCCTCTTGACAAACTAAAATCACCATCGGTTGAAGATGTAAAATCTGTCGATTTATTACCTACATTGAATGATAAGGAAATAACTACTCTACTAGTTGGTCAACTGTCACCAGTTGATAAGCTTAAATCGGCAATTGACACACCAATCAAATCACCAAGTGAATCAGTGAAATCGATTGAACCAATTTCACCAACATCAGACTTAGAGCAACCAATTGACAAACCTCTTGACAAACTAAAATCACCATCCGTTGAAGATGCAATATCTGTCGATTTATTACCTACATTGGAAGAAAAGGAAATACCTACTCTTACAGTTGATAAACTGCCGCCAGTTGATAAGCCCAGACCGACAGTTGTCACACCATCCAAATCGCCAAGTGAATCAGTGAAATCGATTGAATCAATTTCACCAAAATCTGACTTAGAGCAACCAACTGACAAACCTCTTGACAAACTAAAATCACCATCGGTTGAAGATGTAAAATCTGTCGATTTATTACCTACATTGAAAGATAAGGAAATACCTACTCTTTCAGTTGGTCAACTGTCAGCAGTTGATAAGCCCAAAAAGGCAGTTGTAGCACCAATCAAATCGCCAAGTGAATCAGTAAAATCGATTGAACCAATTTCACCAACATCCGACTTAGAGCAACCAACTGACAAACCTCTTGACAAACTAAAATCACCATCGGTTGAAGATGTAAAATCTGTCGATTTATTACCTACATTGAAAGATAAGGAAATACCTACTCTACCTGTCTATAAACTGTCGCCAGTTGATAAGCACAAATCGGCAGTTGTCACACCATCCAAATCGCCAAGTGAATCAGTGAAATCGATTGAACCAATTTCACCAAAATCCGATTTTGTGCAAACAACTGACAAACCTCTTGAGAAACTTAAATCACCATCCGTTGAAGATGCAATATCTGTCGATTTATTACCTACATTGGAAGATAAGGAAATACCTACTCTTCCAGTTGATCAACTGTCGCCAGTTGACAAGCACAAATCGGCAGTTGTCACACCATCCAAATCGCCAAGTGAATCAGTAAAATCGATTGAACCAATTTCACCAACATCCGACTTAGAGCAACCAACTGACAAACCTCTTGACAAACTAAAATCACCATCGGTTGAAGATGTAAAATCTGACGATTTATTATCTACATTGGAAGATAAGAAAGCATCTACTCTTCCAGTTGATAAACTGTCGCCAGTTGATAAGCCCAAATCGGCAGTTACCACACCAATCAAAACGCCAAGTGGATCAGTGAAATCGATTGAACCAATTTCACCAAAATCCGACTTAGAGCAACCAACTGACAAACCTCTTGACAAACTGAAATCACCATCGGTTGAAGATGTAAAATCGGTAGATTTATTACCTACATTGGAAGATAAGATAGCATTTACTCTTCCAGTTGGTCAACTGTCGCCAGTTGATAAGACAAAATCGGCAGTTGTCGCACTAATCAAATCTCCAAGTGAACCAGTGAAATCGATTGAACCAATTTCACCAAAATCCGACTTAGAGCAACCAACTGACAAACCTCTTGACAAACTGAAATCACCATCGGTTGAAGACGTAAAATCGGTCGATTTATTACCTACATTGAAAGATAAGGAAATACCTACTCTTCCAGTTGATAAACTGTCGCCAGTTGATAAGACCAAATCGGCGGTTGTCGAACTAATCAAATCTCCAAGTGGATCAGTGGAGTCGATTGAACCAATTTCACCAACATCCGACTTAGAGCAACCAACTGACAAACCTCTTGACAAACTTCAATCACCATCGGTTGAAGATGTAAAATCTGACGACTTATTACCTACATTGGAAGATAAGAAAGCATCTTCTCTTCCAGTTGATAAACTGTCGCCAGTTGATAAGCCCAAATCGGCAGTTGTCACACCATCCAAATCGCCAAGTGAATCAGTGAAATCGATTGAACCAATTTCACCAACATCCGACTTAGAGCAACCAACTGACAAACCTCTTGACAAACTTAAATCACCATCGGTTGAAGATGTAAAATCTGTCGATTTATTACCTACATTGAATGATAATGAAATAACTACTCTACTAGTTGGTCAACTGTCACCAGTTGATAAGCTTAAATCGGCAGTTGTCACACCAATCAAATCACCAAGTGAATCAGTGAAATCGATTGAACCAATTTCACCAACATCAGACTTAGAGCAACCAATTGACAAACCTCTTGACAAACTAAAATCACCATCCGTTGAAGATGCAATATCTGTCTATTTATTACCTACATTGGAAGAAAAGGAAATACCTACTCTTACAGTTGATAAACTGTCGCCAGTTGATAAGCCCAGACCGACAGTTGTCACACCATCCAAATCGCCAAGTGAATCAGTGAAATCGATTGAATCAATTTCACCAAAATCTGACTTAGAGCAACCAACTGACAAACCTCTTGACAAACTAAAATCACCATCGGTTGAAGATGTAAAATCTGTCGATTTATTACCTACATTGGAAGATAAGGAAACACCTACTCTTTCAGTTGGTCAACTGTCACCAGTTGATAAGCCCAAAACGGCAGTTGTAACACCAATCAAATCGCCAAGTGAATCAGTAAAATCGATTGAACCAATTTCACCAACATCCGACTTAGAGCAACCAACTGACATACCTCTTGACAAACTAAAATCACCATCGGTTGTAGATCTAAAATCTGTCGATTTATTACCTACGTTGAAAGATAAGGAAATACCTACTCTTCCAGTTGATAAACTGTCGCCAGTTGACAAGCACAAATCGGCAGGTGTCACACCATCCAAATCACCAAGTGAATCAGTGAAATCGATTGAACCAATTCCACCAATATTCGACTTAGAGCAACCATCTGACAAACCTCTTGACAAACTTAAATCACCATCGGTTGAAGATGTAAAATCTGTCCATTTATTACCAACACTGAAAGATAAGGAAATACCTACTCTTCCAGTTGATAAACTGTCGCCAGTTGATAAGCCCAGATCGGCAGTTGTCACACCATCCAAATCGCCAAGTGAATCAGTGAAATCGATTGAACCAATTTCACCAAAATCCGATTTTGAGCAACCAACTGACAAACCTCTTGACAAACTAAAATCACCATCGGTTGAAGATGTAAAATCTGTCGATTTATTACCAACACTGAAAGATAAGGAAATACCTACTCTTCCAATTGATAAACTGTCGCCAGTTGACAGGTCTAAATCGGCAGTTGTCACACCAATCAAATCGCCAAGTGGATCAGTGAAATCGATTGAACCAATTTCACCAAAATCCGACTTAGAGCAACCAATTGACAAGCTAAAATCACCATCGGTTGTAGATCTAAAATCTGTCGATTTATTACCTACGTTGAAAGATAAGGAAATACCTACTCTTCCAATTGATAAACTGTCGCCAGTTGACAGGTCTAAATCGGCAGTTGTAACACCAATCAAATCGCCAAGTGGATCAGTAAAATCGATTGAACCAATTTCACCTACATCCGATTTTGAGCAGCCAACTGACAAACCTCTTGACAAACTAAAATCACCATCCGTTGAAGATGTAAAAACTGTCGATTTATTACGAACACTGAAAGATAAGGAAATACCTACTCTTCCAGTTGATAAACTGTTGCCAGTTGACAAACACAAATCGGCAGTTATCACACCATCCAAATCGCCAAGTGAATCAGTAAAATCGATTGAACCAATTTCACCAAAATCCGTCTTAGAGCAACGAACTGACAAACCTCTTGACAAACTAAAATCACCATCGGTTGAAGATGTAATATCTGTCGATTTATTACCTACATTGAAAGATAAGGAAATACCTACTCTTCCAGTTGATAAACTGTCGCCAGTTGACAAGCACAAATCGGCAGTTGTCACACCATCCAAATCGCCAAGTGAATCAGTGAATTTGATTGAACCAATTTCACCAAAATCCGACTTAGAGCAACCAACTGACAAACCTCTTGACAAACTAAAATCACCGTCGGTTGAAGATGTAAAATCTGTCGATTTATTACCTACATTGGAAGATAAGAAAGCATCTACTCTTCCAGTTGATATGCTGTCGCCAGTTGATAAGACCAAATCGGCAGTTGTCGCATCATCCAAATCGCCAAGTGAATCAGTAAAATCGATTGGACCAATTTCACCAACATCCGACTTAGAGCAGCCTACTGACAAACCTCTTGACAAACTAAAATCACCATCGGTTGAAGATGTAAAATCTGTCGATTTGTTACCTACATTGAAAGATAAGGCAATACCTACTCATCCAGTTGATAAACTGTCGCCAGTTGGCAAGCATAAATCGGCAGTTGTCACACCATCCAAATCGCCAAGTGAATCAGTGAATTCGATTGAACTAATTTCACCAAAATCCGACTTAGAGCAACCAACTGACAAACCTTTTGACAAACTAAAATCACCATCGGTTGAAGATGTAAAATCTGTAGATTTATTACCTACATTGGAAGATAAGGAAATACCTACTCTTCCAGTTGATAAACTGTCGCCAGTTGACAAGCATAAATCGGCAGTTGTCACACCATCCAAATCGCCAAGTGAATCAGTGAATTCGATTGAACTAATTTCACCAAAATCCGACTTAGAGCAACCAACTGACAAACCTCTTGACAAACTAAAATCACCATCGGTTGAAGATGTAAAATCTGTAGATTTATTACCTACATTGGAAGATAAGGAAATACCTACTCTTCCAGTTGGTCAACTGTCGCCAGTTGATAAGCCCAAATCGGCAGTTGTCACACCATCCAAATCGCCAAGTGAATCAGTGAAATCGATTGAACCAATTTCACCAACATCCGACTTAGAGCAACCAACTGACAAACCTCTTGACAACCTAAAATCACCATCGGTTGAAGATGTAAAATCTGTCGATTTATTACCTACACTGAAAGATAAGGCAATACCTACTCTTCCAGTTGGTCAACTGTCGCCAGTTGATAAGCCCAAATCGGCAGTTGTTACACCATCCAAATCGCCAAGTGAATCAGTGAAATCGATTGAACCAATTTCACCAAAACCCGACTTAGAGCAACCAACTGACGAACCTCTTGACAAACTAAAATCACCATCGGTTGAAGATGTAAAATCGGTCGATTTATTACCTACATTGAAAGATAAGGAAATACCTACTCTTCCAGTTGATAAACTGTCGCCAGTTGACAAGCATAAATCGGCAGTTGTCACACCATCCAAATCGCCAAGTGAATCAGTGAATTCGATTGAACTAATTTCACCAAAATCCGACTTAGAGCAACCAACTGACAAACCTCTTGACAAACTAAAATCACCATCGGTTGAAGATGTAAAATCTGTAGATTTATTACCTACATTGGAAGATAAGGAAATACCTACTCTTCCAGTTGGTCAACTGTCGCCAGTTGATAAGCTCAAATCGGCAGTTGTGACACCAATCAAACCGCCAAGTGAACCAGTGAAATCGATTGAACCAATTTCACCAAAATCCGACTTAGAGCAACCAACTGACAAACCTCTTGACAAGCTAAAATCACCATCGGTTGAAAATGTAAAGTCTGTCGATTTATTACCTACATTAGAAGATAAGGAAATACCTACTCTTCCAGTTGGTCAACTGTCGCCAGTTGATAAGCCCAAATCGGCAGTTGTCACACCATCCAAATCGCCAAGTGAATCAGTGAAATCGATTGAACCAATTTCACCAACATCCGACTTAGAGCAACCAACTGACAAACCTCTTGACAACCTAAAATCACCATCGGTTGAAGATGTAAAATCTGTCGATTTATTACCTACACTGAAAGATAAGGCAATACCTACTCTTCCAGTTGGTCAACTGTCGCCAGTTGATAAGCCCAAATCGGCAGTTGTTACACCATCCAAATCGCCAAGTGAATCAGTGAAATCGATTGAACCAATTTCACCAAAACCCGACTTAGAGCAACCAACTGACGAACCTCTTGACAAACTAAAATCACCATCGGTTGAAGATGTAAAATCGGTCGATTTATTACCTACATTGAAAGATAAGGAAATACCTACTCTTCCAGTTGATAAACTATCGCCAGTTGACAAACACAAATCGGCAGTTGTTACACCATCCAAATCGCCAAGTGAATCAGTGAAATTGATTGAACCAATTTCACCAACATCCGACTTAGAGCAACCAACTAACAAACCTCTTGACAAACTAAAATCACCATCGGTTGAAGATGTAAAATCTGTCGCTTTATTACCTACATTGAAAGATAAGGAAATACCTACTCTTCCAGTTGATAAACTGTCGCCAGTTGACAAACACAAATCGGCAGTTGTCACACCATCCAAATCGCCAAGTGAATCAGTGAAATCGATTGAACCAATTTCACCAACATCCGACTTAGAGCAACCAACTGACAAACCTCTTGACAAACTAAAATCACCATCGGTTGAAGATGTAAAATCTGTCGATTTATTACCAACACTGAAAGATAAGGAAATACCTACTCTTCCAGTTGATAAACTGTCGCCAGTTGACAAGTACAAATCGGCAGTTGTCACACCATCCAAATCGCCAAGTGAATCAGTGAAATCGATTGAACCAATTTCACCAACATCCGACTTAGAGCAACCAACTGACAAACCTCTTGACAAACTAAAATCACCATCGGTTGAAGATGTAAAATCTGTCGATTTATTACCAACACTGAAAGATAAGGAAATACCTACTCTTCCAGTTGATAAACTGTCGCCAGTTGACAAGCACAAATCGGCAGTTGTCACACCATCCAAATCGCCAAGTGAATCAGTGAAATCGATTGAACCAATTTCACCAAAATCCGACTTAGAGCAACCAACTGACAAACCTCTTGACAAACTAAAATCACCATCGGTTGAAGATGTAAAATCTGTCGATTTACTACCTACATTGAAAGATAAGAAAGCATTTACTCTTCCAGTTGATAAACTGTCGCCAGTTGACAAACACAAATCGGCAGTTGTCACACCATCCAAATCGCCAAGTGAGTCAGTGAAATCGATTGAACCAATTTCACCAAAATCCGACTTAGAGCAACCAACTGACAAATCTCTTGACAAACTAAAATCACCATCGGTTGAAGATGTAAAATCTGTCGATTTATTACCAACACTGAAAGATAAGGAAATACTTACTCTTCCAGTTGATAAACTGTCGCCAGTTGACAAGTACAAATCGGCAGTTGTCACACCATCCAAATCGCCAAGTGAATCAGTGAAATCGATTGAACCAATTTCACCAAAATCCAATTTTGTGCAACGAACTGACAAACCTCTTGACAAACTTAAATCACCATCCGTTGAAGAAGTAAAATCTGTCGATTTATTACCAACAATGGAAGATAAGGAAATACCTACTCTTCCAGTTGATAAACTGTCGCCAGTTGACAAGCACAAATCGGCAGTTGTCACACCATCCAAATCGCCAAGTGAATCAGTGAAATCGATTGAACCAATTTCACCAACATCCGACTTAGAGCAACCAACTGACAAACCTCTTGACAAACTAAAATCACCATCGGTTGAAGATGTAAAATCTGTCGATTTATTACCAACACTGAAAGATAAGAAAGCATTTACTCTTCCTGTGGATAAACTGTCGCCAGTTGATAAGCCCAAATCGGCGGTTGCCACACCATCCAAATCGTCAAGTGAATCAGTAAAATCGATTGAACCAATTTCACCAAAATCCGATTATGTGCAACCAACTGACAAACCTCTTGGCAAACTTAAATCACCATCCGTTGAAGATGCAATATCTGTCGATTTATTACCAACAATGGAAGATAAGGAAATACCTACTCTTCCAGTTGATAAACTGTCGCCAGTTGACAAGCACAAATCGGCAGTTGTCACACCATCCAAATCGCCAAGTGAATCAGTGAAATCGATTGAACCAATTTCACCAACATCCGACTTAGAGCAACCAACTGACATACCTCTTGACAAACTAAAATCACCATCAGTTGAAGATGTAAAATCTGTCGCTTTATTACCAACACTGAAAGATAAGGAAATACCTACTCTTCCTGTGGATAAACTGTCGCCAGTTGATAAGTCCAAATCGGCAGTTGTCACACCATCCAAATCGTCAAGTGAATCAGTAAAATCGATTGAACCAATTTCACCAAAATCCAATTTTGTGCAACGAACTGACAAACCTCTTGACAAACTTAAATCACCGTCCATTGAAGATGTAAAATCTGTCGATTTATTACCAACAATGGAAGATAAGGAAATACCTACTCTTCCAGTTGGTCAACTGTCGCCAGTTGACAAGTCCAAATCGGCAGTTGTGACACCATCCAAACCGCCAAGTGAACCAGTGAAATCGATTGAACCAATTTCACCAACATCCGACTTAGAGCAACCAACTGACAAACCTCTTGACAAACTAAAATCACCATCGGTTGAAGATGTAAAATCTGTAGATTTATTACCTACATTGAAAGATAAGAAAGCATTTACTCTTCCAGTTGGTCAACTGTCGCCAGTTGATAAGCACAAATCGGCAGTTGTTACACCATCCAAATCGCCAAGTGAATCAGTGAAATCGATTGAACCAATTTCACCAACATCCGACTTAGAGCAACCAACTGACAAACCTCTTGACAAACTAAAATCACCATCGGTTGAAGATGTAAAATCTTTCGATTTATTACCTACATTGGAAGATAAGGAAATACCTACTCTTCCAGTTGATAAACTGTCGCCAGTTGACAAACACAAATCAGCAGTTGTCACACCATCCAAATCGCCAAGTGAATCAGTGAAATCGATTGAACCAATTTCACCAACATCCGACTTAGAGCAACCAACTGACAAACCTCTTGACAAACTAAAATCACCATCGGTTGAAGATGTAAAATCTGTCGATTTATTACCAACACTGAAAGATAAGGAAATACCTACTCTTCCTGTGGATAAACTGTCGCCAGTTGATAAGCTCAAATCGGCGGTTGTCACACCATCCAAATTGTCAGGTGAATCAGTAAAATCGATTGAACCAATTTCACCAAAATCCGATTATGTGCAACCAACTGACAAACCTCTTGGCAAACTTAAATCACCATCCGTTGAAGATGCAATATCTGTCGATTTGTTACCAACAATGGAAGATAAGGAAATACCTACTCTTCCAGTTGATAAACTGTCGCCAGTTGACAAACACAAATCGGCAGTTGTCACACCATCCAAATCGCCAAGTGAATCAGTGAAATCGATTGAACCAATTTCACCAACATCCGACTTAGAGCAACCAACTGACAAACCTCTTGACAAACTAAAATCACCATCGGTTGAAGATGTAAAATCTGTCGATTTATTACCAACACTGAAAGATAAGGAAATACCTACTCTTCCTGTGGATAAACTGTCGCCAGTTGATAAGCTCAAATCGGCGGTTGTCACACCATCCAAATTGTCAAGTGAATCAGTAAAATCGATTGAACCAATTTCACCAAAATCCGATTATGTGCAACCAACTGACAAACCTCTTGGCAAACTTAAATCACCATCCGTTGAAGATGCAATATCTGTCGATTTGTTACCAACAATGGAAGATAAGGAAATACCTACTCTTCCAGTTGATAAACTGTCGCCAGTTGACAAACACAAATCGGCAGTTGTCACACCATCCAAATCGCCAAGTGAATCAGTGAAATCGATTGAACCAATTTCACCAAAATCCGACTTAGAGCAACCAACTGACAAATCTCTTGACAAACTAAAATCACCATCGGTTGAAGATGTAAAATCTCTCGATTTATTACCTACATTGAAAGATAAGAAAGCATTTACTCTTCCAGTTGATAAACTGTCGCCAGTTGACAAGCACAAATCGGCAGTTGTCACACCATCCAAATCGCCAAGTGAATCAGTGAAATCGATTGAACCAATTTCACCAACATCCGACTTAGAGCAACCAACTGACAAACCTCTTGACAAACTAAAATCACCATCCGTTGAAGAAGTAAAATCTGTCGATTTATTACTAACATTGAAAGATAAGGCAATACCTACTCTTCCAGTTGATAAACTGTCGCCAGTTGACAAACACAAATCGGCAGTTGTCACACCATCCAAATCGCCAAGTGAATCAGTGAAATCGATTGAACCAATTTCACCAACATCCGACTTAGAGCAACCAACTGACAAACCTCTTGACAAACTAAAATCACCATCGGTTGAAGATGTAAAATCTGTCGATTTATTACCAACAATGGAAGATAAGGAAATACCTACTCTTCCAGTTGATAAACTGTCGCCAGTTGACAAGCACAAATCGGCAGTTGTCACACCATCCAAATCGCCAAGTGAATCAGTGAAATCGATTGAACCAATTTCACCAAAATCCGACTTAGAGCAACCAACTGACAAACCTCTTGACAAACTAAAATCACCATCGGTTGAAGATGTAAAATCTGTAGATTTATTACCTACATTGAAAGATAAGAAAGCATTTACTCTTCCAGTTGGTCAACTGTCGCCAGTTGATAAGCACAAATCGGCAGTTGTTACACCATCCAAATCGCCAAGTGAATCAGTGAAATCGATTGAACCAATTTCACCAACATCCGACTTAGAGCAACCAACTGACAAACCTCTTGACAAACTAAAATCACCATCGGTTGAAGATGTAAAATCTTTCGATTTATTACCTACATTGGAAGATAAGGAAATACCTACTCTTCCAGTTGGTCAACTGTCGCCAGTTGACAAGTCCAAATCGGCAGTTGTGACACCAATCAAACCGCCAAGTGAACCAGTGAAATCGATTGAACCAATTTCACCAACATCCGACTTAGAGCAACCAACTGACAAACCTCTTGACAAACTAAAATCACCATCGGTTGAAGATGTAAAATCTGTAGATTTATTACCTACATTGAAAGATAAGAAAGCATTTACTCTTCCAGTTGGTCAACTGTCGCCAGTTGATAAGCACAAATCGGCAGTTGTTACACCATCCAAATCGCCAAGTGAATCAGTGAAATCGATTGAACCAATTTCACCAACATCCGACTTAGAGCAACCAACTGACCAACCTCTTGACAAACTAAAATCACCATCGGTTGAAGATGTAAAATCTTTCGATTTATTACCTACATTGGAAGATAAGGAAATACCTACTCTTCCAGTTGGTCAACTGTCGCCAGTTGACAAGTCCAAATCGGCAGTTGTGACACCAATCAAACCGCCAAGTGAACCAGTGAAACCGATTGAACCAATTTCACCAACATCCGACTTAGAGCAACCAACTGACAAACCTCTTGACAAACTAAAATCACCATCGGTTGAAGATGTAAAATCTGTCGATTTATTACCTACATTGGAAGATAAGAAAGCATTTACTCTTCCAGTTGATAAACTGTCGCCAGTTGACAAGTCCAAATCGGCAGTTTTCACACCATTCAAATCGCCAAGTGAATCAGAGATATCGATTGAACCAATTTCACCAAAATCCGACTTAGAGCAAACAACTGACAAACCTCTTGACAAACTAAAATCACCATCGGTTGAAGATGTAATATCTGTCGATTTATTACCTACATTGGAAGATAAGGAAATACCTACTCTTCAAGTTGATAAACTGTCGCCAGTTGATAAGCCCAAATCGGCAGTTGTGACACCAATCAAATCGCCAAGTGAATCAGTGAAATCGATTGAACCAATTTCACCAACATCCGACTTAGAGCAACCAACTGACAAACCTCTTGACAAACTAAAATCACCATCGGTTGAAGATGTAAAATCTGTCGATTTATTACCAACACTGAAAGATAAGGAAATACCTACTCTTCCAGTTGATAAACTGTCGCCAGTTGACAAGCACAAATCGGCAGTTGTCTCACCATCCAAATCGCCAAGTGAATCAGTGAAATCGATTGAACCAATTTCACCAACATCCGACTTAGAGCAACCAACTGACAAACCTCTTGACAAACTAAAATCACCATCGGTTGAAGATGTAAAATCTGTCGATTTATTACCAACACTGAAAGATAAGGAAATACCTACTCTTCCAGTTGATAAACTGTCGCCAGTTGACAAGCACAAATCGGCAGTTGTCACACCATCCAAATCGCCAAGTGAATCAGTGAAATCGATTGAACCAATTTCACCAAAATCCAATTTTGTGCAACGAACTGACAAACATCTTGACAAACTAAAATCACCATCGGTTGAAGATGTAAAATCTGTCGATTTATTACCAGCATTGAAAGATAAAGAAATACCTACTCTTCCAGTTGATAAACTGTCGCCAGTTAACAAGCACAAATCGGCAGCTGTCACACCATCCAAATCGCCAAGTGAATCAGTGAAATCGATTGAACCAATTTCACCAAAATCCGACTTAGAGCAACCAACTGACAAACTAAAATCACCATCCGTTGAAGATGTAAAATCTGTCGATTTATTACCAACATTGAGAATTAAAGAAATACCTTCTCTTCCAGTTGATAAGTCCAAATCGGCAGTTATCACACCATCCAAATCGCCAAGTGAATCAGTGAAATCGATTGAACCAATTTCACCAAAATCCGATTTTGTGCAACCAACTGACAAACCTCTTGGCAAACTTAAATCACCATCCGTTGAAGATGCAATATCTGTCGATTTATTACCAACAATGGAAGATAAGGAAATACCTACTCTTCCAGTTGATAAACTGTCGCCAGTTGATAAGCCCAAATCGGCAGTTGTCACACCATCCAAATCGCCAAGTGAATCAGTGAAATCGATTGAACCAATTTCACCAAAATCCAACTTAGAGCAACCAACTGACAAACCCCTTGACAAACTAAAATCACCATCTGTTGAAGATGTAAAATCTGTCGATTTATTACCAACACTGAAAGATAAGGAAATACCTACTCTTCCAGTTGATAAACTGTCGCCAGTTGACAAGCACAAATCGGCAGTTGTCACACCATCCAAATCGCCAAGTGAATCAGTGAAATCGATTGAACCAATTTCACTCACATCCGATTTTGAGCAACCATCTGACAAACCTCTTGACAAACTTAAATCACCATCTGTTGAAGATGTAAAATCTGTCGATTTGTTACCAACAATGGAAGATAAGGAAATACCTACTCTTCCAGCTGATAAACTGTCGCCAGTTGACAAGCACAAATCGGCAGTTGTCACACCATCCAAATCGCCAAGTGAATCAGTGAAATCGATTGAACCAATTTCACCAACATCCAACTTAGAGCAACCAACTGACAAACCTCTTGACAAACTAAAATCACCATCCGTTGAAGATGTAAAATCTGTCGATTTAATACCAACATTGAGAATTAAAGAAATACCTTCTCTTCCAGTTGATAAACTGTCGCCAGTTGATAAGTCCAAATCGGCAGTTATCACACCATCCAAATCGCCAAGTGAATCAGTGAAATCGATTGAACCAATTTCACCAAAATCCGACTTAGAGCAACCAACTGACAAACCTCTTGACAAACTAAAATCACCATCGGTTGAAGATGTAAAATCTGTCGATTTATTACCTACATTGATAATTAAAGAAATACCTTCTCTTCCAGTTGATAAACTGTCGCCAGTTGATAAGTCCAAATCGGCAGTTATCACACCATCCAAATCGCCAAGTGAATCAGTGAAATCGATTGAACCAATTTCACCAAAATCCGACTTAGAGCAACCAACTGACAAACCTCTTGACAAACTTAAATCACCATCCGTTGAAGATGCAATATCTGTCGATTTATTACCAACAATGGAAGATAAGGAAATACCTAATCTTCCAGTTGATAAACTGTCGCCAGTTGACAAGCACAAATCGGCAGTTGTCACACCAATCAAATCGCCAAGTGAATCAGTGAAATCGATTGAACTAATTTCACCAAAATCCGACTTAGAGCAACCAACTGACAAACCTCTTGACAAACTTAAATCACCATCGGTTGAAGATGAAAAATCTGTCGATTTATTACCTACATTGAAAGATAAGGAAATACCTACTCTTCCAGTTGATAAACTGTCGCCAGTTGACAAGCACAAATCGGCAGTTGTCACACCATCCAAGTCTGCAAGTGAATCAGTGAAATCGATTGAACCAATTTCACCAAAATCCGACTTAGAGCAACCAACTGACAAACCTCTTGACAAACTAAAATCACCATCTGTTGAAGATGTAAAATCTGTCGATTTATTACCTACATTGGAAGATAAGAAAGTATCTACTCTTCCAGTTGATAAACTGGCTCTAGTTGATAAGCCAAAATCGGCAGTTGTCACACCATCCAAACCGCCAAGTGAATCAGTGAAATCGATCGAACCAATTTCATTAACATCCGATTTTGAGCAACCAACTGACAAACCTCTTGACAAACTTAAATCACCATCTGTTGAAGATGTAAAATCTGTCGATTTATTACCAACACTGATAGATAAGCAAATACCTACTCATTCTGTGGACAAACTGTCGCCAGTTGATAAGCCCAAATCGGCAGTTGTCACACCATCCAAATCGCCAAGTGAATCAGTGAAATCGGTTGAACCAATTTCACCAAAATCCGACTTAGAGCAACCAACTGACAAACCTCTTGAGAAACTAAAATCACCATCGGTTGAAGTTGTAAAATCTGTCGATTTATTACCTACATTGAAAGATAAGGAAATACCTACTCTTCCAGTTGATAAGCTGTCGCCAGTTGACAAGTACAAATCGGCAGTTGTCACACCAATCAAATCGCCAAGTGGATCAGTGAAATCGATTGAACCAATTTCACCAAAATCCGACTTAGAGCAACCAACTGACAAACTAAAATCACTATCTGTTGAAGATGTAAAATCTGTCGACTTATTACCAACATTGAAAGATAAGGAAATACCTACTCTTCCAGTTGATAAACTGTCGCCAGTTGATAAGCACAAATCGGCAGTTGTCACACCATCCAAATCACCAAGTGAATCAGTGAAATCGATTGAACCAATTTCACCAAAATCCGACTTAGAGCAACCATCTGACAAACCTCTTGACAAACTTAAATCACCATCTGTTGAAGATGCAAAATCTGTCGATTTATTACCAACACTGAAAGATACGGCAAGACCTACTCTTCCAGTTGATAAACTGTCGCCAGTTGACAAGCACAAATCGGCAGTTGTCACACCATCCAAATCGCCAAGTGAATCAGTGAAATCGATTGAACCAATTTCACCAAAATCCGACTTAGAGCAACCAACTGACAAACCTCTTGACAAACTAAAATCACCGTCGGTTGAAGATGTAAAATCTGTCGACTTATTACCAACACTGAAAGATAAGGAAATACCTACTCTTCCAGTTGATAAACTGTCGCCAGTTGACAAGCACAAATCGGCAATTGTCACACCATCCAAATCGCCAAGTGAATCAGTGAAATCGATTGAACCAATTTCACCAAAATCCGATTTAGAGCAACGAACTGACAAACCTCTTGACAAACTAAAATCACCATCGGTTGAAGATGTAAAATCTGTCGATTTATTACCTACATTGGAAGATAAGAAAGCATCTACTCTTCCAGTTGATAAGCTGTCGCCAGTTGATAAGACCAAATCGGCAGTTGTCGCACCATCCAAATCGCCAAGTGAATCAGTGAAATCGATTGAACCAATTTCACTCACATCCGATTTTGAGCAACCATCTGACAAACCTCTTGACAAACTAAAATCACCATCGGTTGAAGATGTAAAATCTGTCGATTTGTTACCTACATTGAAAGATAAGGCAATACCTACTCATCCAGTTGATAAACTGTCGCCAGTTGGCAAGCATAAATCGGCAGTTGTCACACCATCCAAATCGTCAAGTGAATCAGTGAATTCGATTGAACCAATTTCACCAAAATCCGACTTAGAGCAACCAACTGACAAACCTCTTGACAAACTTAAATCACCATCTGTTGAAGATGTAAAATCTGTCGATTTATTACCAACACTGAAAGATAAGGAAATACCTATTCTTCCAGTTGATAAACTGTCGCCAGTTGACAAGCATAAATCGGCAGTTGTCACACCATCCAAATCGCCAAGTGAATCAGTGAATTCGATTGAACTAATTTCACCAAAATCCGACTTAGAGCAACCAACTGACAAACCTCTTGACAAACTAAAATCACCATCGGTTGAAGATGTAAAATCTATCGATTTGTTACCTACGTTGAAAGATAAGGCAATACCTACTCTTCCAGTTGATAAACTGTCGCCAGTTGACAAGCGCAAGTCGGCAGTTGTCACACCAGTCAAATCGTCAAGTGAATCAGTGAAATCGATTGAACCAATTTCACCAAAATCCGATTTTGAGCAACCAACTGGCAAACCTCTTGACAAACTAAAATCACCATCGGTTGAAGTTGTAAAATCTGTCGATTTATTACCTACACTGAAAGATAAGGAAATACATTCTCTTCCAGTTGATAAACTGTCGCCAGTTGACAAGTACAAATCGGCAGTTGTCACACCAATCAAATCGCCAAATGAATCAGTAAAATCGATTGAACCAATTTCACCAGCATCCGACTTAGAGCAACCAACTGACAAACCTCTTGACAAAGTAAGATCACCATCCGTTGAAGATGTAAAATCTGTCGATTTATTACCTACATTGGAAGATAAGAAAGCATATACTCTTCCAGTTGATAAACTGTCGCCAGTTGATAAGCCAAAATCGGCAGTTGTCACACCATTCAAATCGCCAAGTGAATCAGTGAAATCGATTGAACCAATTTCACTAACATCCGATTTAGAGCAACCATCTGACAAACCTCTTGACAAACTAAAATCACCATCGGTTGAAGATGTAAAATCTGTCGATTTATTACCTACATTGGAAGATAAGGAAATACCTACTCTTCCAGTTGATAAACTGTCGCCAGTTGACAAACACAAATCGGCAGTTGTCACACCATCCAAATCGCCAAGTGAATCAGTGAAATCAATTGAACCAATTTCACCAAAATCCGACTTAGAGCAACCAACTGACAAACCGCTTGACAAACTAAAATCACCATCTGTTGAAGATGTAAAATCTGTCGATTTATTACCAACAATGGAAGATAAGGAAATACAATCTCTACCTGTCTATAAACTGTCGCCAGTTGATAAGCCGAAATCGGCAGTTGTCACACCATCCAAATCGCCAAGTGAATCAGTGAAATCGATTGACCCAATTTCACCAAAACCCGATTTTGAGAAACCATCTGACAAACCTCTTGGTAAACTAAAATCACCATCCGTTGAAGATGTAAAATCTGTCGATTTATTACCAACAATGGAAGATAAGGAAATACCTACTCTTCCAGTTGATAAACTGTCGCCAGTTGACAAACACAAATCGGCAGTTGTCACACCATCCAAATCGCCAAGTGAATCAGTGAAATCGATTGAACCAATTTCACCAAAATCCGACTTAGATCAACCAACTGACAAACCGCTTGACAAACTAAAATCACCATCGGTTGAAGATGTAAAGTCTGTCGATTTATTACTAACACTGAAAGATAAGGAAATATCTACTCTACTTGTCTATAAACTGTCGCCAGTTGATAAGCCCAAATCGGCAGTTGTCACACCATCCAAATCGCCAAGTGAATCAGTGAAATCAATTGAACCAATTTCACCAAAACCCGATTTTGAGCAGCCATCTGACAAACCTCTCGACAAACTAAAATCACCATCCGTTGAAGATGTAAAATCTGTCGATTTATTACCAACAATGGAAGATAAGGCAATACCTACTCTTCCAGTTGATAAACTGTCGCCAGTTGACAAGTACAAATCGGCAGTTGTCACACCATCCAAATCGCCAAATGAATCTGTGGAATCGATTGAACCAATTTCACTAAAATCCGATTTTGAGCAACCAACTGACAAACCTCTTGACAAACTAAAATCACCATCGGTTGAAGATGTAAAATCTGTCAATTTATTACCAACGCTGAAAGAAAAGGAAATACCTACTCTTCCTGTGGATAAACTATCGCCAGTTGATAAGCCCAAATCGGCAGTTGCCACACCATCCAAATCGCCAAGTGAATCAGTGAAATCGATTGAACCATTTTCATCAAAATCCGATTTTAAGCAACCAACTGACAAACCTCTTGACAAACTAAAATCACCATCCGTTGAAGATGTAAAATCTGTCGATTTACTACAAACAATGGAAGATAAGGAAATACCTACTCTTCCTGTGGATAAACTGTCGCCAGTTGATAAACCCAAATCGGCAGTTGTCACACCATCCAAATCGCCAAGTAAATCAGTGAAATCGATTGAACCAATTTCACCAAAATCCGACTTAGAGCAACCAACTGACAAACCTCTCGACAAACTAAAATCACCATCGGTTGAAGTTGTAAAATCTGTCGATTTATTACCAACAATGGAAGATAAGGAAATACCTACTCTTCCAGTTGATAAACTGTCGCCAGTTGACAAGCCCAAATCGGCAGTTGTCACACCATCCAAATCGCCAAGTGATTCAGTGAAATCGATTGAACCAATTTCACCTAAATTAGATTTAGCAGAACCAATTGTCACCCCTCTTGATTATCTTAAGTATCAAGCTATTACCTCAAGCACCGTAACTGCAACTATTACATCTTCACGGCAAATATCAAGAACAATGACTGATTGCCAAAAGACAATAATATCAAAAATATCAAGTGAATTAAGTACAACAGACCAATCCATTAGAAATTGTTTAACAAAATTCGATTTCGATGAACAAGTCCAATCGATTGAACCAATTTCACCAAAATTCGATTTAGATCAATCAATTGACAAACCTCTTGACAAACTAAAATCACCATCGGTTGAAGATGTAAAGTCTGTCGATTTATTACCAACACTGAAAGATAAGGAAATATCTACTCTACTTGTCTATAAACTGTCGCCAGTTGATAAGCCCAAATCGGCAGTTATCACACCATCCAAATCGCCAAGTGAATCAGTGAAATCAATTGAACCAATTTCACCAAAACCCGATTTTGAGCAGCCATCTGACAAACCTCTCGACAAACTAAAATCACCATCGGTTGAAGATGTAAAATCTGTCGATTTATTACCAACGCTGAAAGATAAGGAAATACCTACTCTTCCTGTGGATAAACTGTCGCCAGTTGACAAACACAAATCGGCAGTTGTCACACCATCCAAATCGCCAAATGAATCTGTGGAATCGATTGAACCAATTTCACTAACATCCGACTTAGAGCAGCCAACTGACAAACCTCTTGACAAACTAAAATCACCATCGGTTGAAGATGTAAAATCTGTCGATTTATTACCAACGCTGAAAGATAAGGAAATACCTACTCTTCCTGTGGATAAACTGTCGCCAGTTGATAAACCCAAATCGGCAGTTGTCACACCATCCAAATCGCCAAGTAAATCATTGAAATCGATTGAACCAATTTCACCAAAATCCGACTTAGAGCAACCAACTGACAAACCTCTCGACAAACTAAAATCACCATCGGTTGAAGTTGTAAAATCTGTCGATTTATTACCTACATTGAAAGATAAGGAAATACCTACACTTCCAGTTGATAAACTGTCGCCAGTTGATAAGTCCAAATCGGCAGTTGTCACACCAATCAAATTGCCAAGTGGATCAGTGAAATCGATTGAACCAATTTCACCAAAATCCGACTTAGAGCAACCAATTGACAAACCTCTTGACAAACTAAAATCACCATCTGTTGAAGATGTAAAATCTGTCGATTTATTACCAACATTGGAAGATAAGGAAATACCTACTCTTCCAGTTGATAAACTGTCGCCAGTTGACAAGCCCAAATCGGCAGTTGTCACACCATCCAAATCGCCAAGTGATTCAGTGAAATCGATTGAACCAATTTCACCTAAATTAGATTTAGCAGAACCAATTGTCACCCCTCTTGATTATCTTAAGTATCAAGCTATTACCTCAAGCACCGTAACTGCAACTATTACATCTTCACGGCAAATATCAAGAACAATGACTGATTGCCAAAAGACAATAATATCAAAAATATCAAGTGAATTAAGTACAACAGACCAATCCATTAGAAATTGTTTAACAAAATTCGATTTCGATGAACAAGTCCAATCGATTGAACCAATTTCACCAAAATTCGATTTAGATCAATCAATTGACAAACCTCTTGACAAACTAAAATCACCATCAGTTGAAGATGTAAAGTCTGTCGATTTATTACCAACACTGGAAGATAAGAAATCATCTTCTCTTCCAGTGGATAAACTGTCACCAGTTGATAAACCTAAATCAGCAGTTATCACACCAATCAAATCGCCAAATGAATCAGTGAAATCAATTGAACCAATATCCGACTTAGAGCAACCAATTGACAAGCCTCTTGACAAACTAAAATCACCGTTACTTGAAGAAGTAAAATCAATCGATTTATTTTATAATTTGGAAGTTAAGGAAGCTTCTACTCTGCCCGTTGATAAACTGTCGCTAGATAATAAGCTCAAATCGGCAGTTGTCACATCAATCAAATCACCATGTGAATCAGTGAAATGGATTAAACCAATTTCACCAAAATCCGACTTAGAGCAACCAATTAACAGAGCTCTTGACAAATTAAAATCACCTTTGGTTGAAGATGTAAAATATGTCGATTTATTTCCAACACTGGAAGATAAGAAAGCATCTACTCTTCCAGTTGATAAACTGTCACCAATTGACAAAGTTAAATTGACAGTTGTGACACCTATCAAACCTGCAATTTATTCAATGAAATTAATTGATCCAACTTTAGCAAAATCTGAATTAGAGAAACCAATTGACAAACTAAAATCACCGTCAGTTGAAGATGTAAAATCTGTCGATTTATTACCAACACTTGAATATCATAAGGCAATGACTATTCCAGTCTCGCTGATCGATAAATCTGAACCAGCAGTAGTCAAACCAACCAGAGAAGAAAATGTTTCATCTAATTCTGTTCTCAAAATTAGCTCCAACTTAACTTGTGGATCTGAACCAATTTTATCTCATATTGAGGTTTCATCCACCCGAATTGGTTCAATAAATCTTACTAACCTCCAATTCCCTACAGACAAATTTATACTTAATGAACAATTACCATTATCGGAGAAAAAGAAACCTTCCATTACTCCAACCCTAACTGACCAAGTAGCAACAGATGTCGTGACGAAACTAGATACATCCAGTGATCAGTTCATTGAATCACAGCAATCTTATGAAATTATTTCACCAACATGTGATTTAAAAAGTTCAGTTGACAAGTTAAAATCGCCACTATCAGTTGATGATGTTAAATTTACTGAATCATTTGCAAAACGCAAAATAAAGAAACGTGCTACATCTCCAATAGACAAATTATTCCAAAACAATCAAGGAAAATCGACAGCCATGAACGTGCCCACCCTTATCTCATTTTTACAATCTGGAAAATTAGTAGATCCTATAATATCTCCCACCCAATCAAAATTAGATACAAAATCTTCTAGAAGGGCAAGTTTGACAGTTAGAAAAGACTTTTCATTGACCGTGCCTGCAAAAGCAATAACTGAACAACCTGTAGAAAATATAACAGATCAGTCGATGTTGCAGAGACGCAAATCATCATCAGCTATTTCGAAAGATAAAGTATCTGAAACGAATTTTATATACAAAGATAAAAATCAGATTTTAGATTGGCAAACAGGAGTGGAAAAAACCTCCGTCTCCGTACTATCTGTGAGATCAGATACATCGGATGACCCCAAGTTAAGTGAAAATACATCAATTTTCGATAGTAGCAAAGACGAATCTCCTCTGTTTACCGATTTTACTACATCATCAATTACCAATGTAAGCGATCGGATTGAATCATCTTTAGAAACAGATGCAGCGGATAATTCTGGAGATCATAGTTGTTGTAAACGTTGGACCACATCTAATTCTGATAAAACGGAAATTCCATTACAACAAGAAAATGACAAATCGGTTTCAATATCTGATAATGCAGCTTCTGATTTTTCACCAGAATCTATTAACAAACTAGTTGATTCTGATACTTTACCTATGGATTTAGATTTTAAAAGAAGTTATTCAAAACAGATATCGTCCTCCTCGCAGGAGGAAAAGTTTGCGAAATATCAAAAAATTCACGAACGCAGTAATGTGGGTTCAAGGAATTCTTTACAAGAAACCAGTTCTCCACACAGTGAAACTACCGAATATACAGAAAGTATTTCATGTATTGAATCCATTATAGATGGTAATATTGAAAAATTAAACGAGGAATTTCACAAAACGAATGTTGAAAAGAAATCTACTGCGAAAATAGCGAAACTTGGAGAAACAGATCGTTTATTAGAACCAAAACTAACATCTGTGACAAAAGACTCACGAAAAGACAAAAGAAATTTGTCCACGGCTTGTGATACTACTTCCGACGTAGACCAGGACATTTCTAACGCCTCATCAACTGTGACTCGCACCAAATTGTATTCGAAGCGAAGTCGGGCTACGATCAAGCAGTCACCAAGAAAGATTATAACCACAGAGGTTACAACTGCTGCTACAACTAGTAAAAGTTTTACAAAATGCTCAACCCGTACTTTTGGCTATATGCAGTCTACTTTGTCACGAGATCAAAAAATTCATAGGCATACTGATGTATCCCATTCATCTCCCAGTAGATCTAGCTCGAAGTATGGAAGCGAGAAACGCGCAACAAGTTTGGAAAAAAAAGAGTTTAGCTTGAAACGATCAATAAGTTCTGAAAAGAAAGATTTAGAAAAACAATCATTAAATAAAGAGAAACTAAGTACTCGAACATACAGAACATCAAGTAGTACTGAAAATCG
Organism: Nephrotoma guestfalica; assembly: GCA_963691935.1. Classification (NCBI taxonomy): domain Eukaryota; kingdom Metazoa; phylum Arthropoda; class Insecta; order Diptera; family Tipulidae; genus Nephrotoma; species Nephrotoma guestfalica. Next base: position 141,988,660 of record OY829914.1, read on the forward strand.
TTCATCGAGCATTGAATATCGATCTTCCAGCATAGAAAAAAGGCCTTCCAATGAAACCGAAAACTATTCAACTTCATCAGAAAGATATTCAAATAGTCGATCAGGATTACGTTCAACGAGCTCTGAAGGAGGTCGTAGTAGTAGACCCGATACACACAATGTTAGTTCTGAACAAACAGCATCTAAGAGGCCTGATACAATAAAGACTCGACCGAAAAGTAAAAACATAACTGAAAAAGAAAAATTAGAAAGAATTACAAAAGGTAAATCTGAAAGTTCTAAATCACGAGTTGATCTAAACTCACAAACAGAAGCAAAATCAGTGGTACAAAAAGGGTATACACCAGAAATTAAAATCCAGTCAACTATCAAATCAAGTAAACCAACTGTGTCCAAAATAGAAAGTGACAACCAGTTTAAATCACCGAAACTCAAAGCAACACATACTAGTAAGGCAATAAAGGATGCCAAAAATATTAGCCTAATTCCAGTGAAAAAGCAGTCTTCAACAGTCATCAGCAAAGTAAAATCCAGTAAGGCTGAACCTCGTCAAACCAAATCTTCTGCCGATGACAAACACGTAGTTGTCCAAACACAAATGTCCAGTTTTGTTGAGCAAACAACAAACAAAGTTCAAAAATTACAACAACAGAAAAGAGCACAATCTATTAACATTTACCAAGAGAAGCATTCCGATAGTAAAATTAGAAGAAAAGAAGAGGAAGTTGAAAGATGCCAATCTGCTTTACAACAATATTCAAACAAAGACAGCTTACAAGCGCTCTCCAAAGACACGTCATCACTGCCATCCAGTCCAATTCACATAAAGCGTCCTAACAGTTCAAATTCAAATAATACAAATGTTATAACTAGCGAAGTATTTACTCGTACAGTCGACTCATCAAAATCTATAGAAGTAATATATCAGCAACCATCCAGTAAAAGTGAACTGACTCGAAAGATAAATGAGTACCGTTACAATGATTTTGATGTCAGTTTTATAGAAACAACAGATTCTAGTCTATCTGATTCTATTGCTCTTCCGTCCACGTCCTCCGATTATGAATATGACGGTTTTGGTAAAAGGAAACGTTCTTGCAGTCCTGCATCACCAAAACCAACCAAACGAGCTTTACAACTAATCAAACGAACTGATAATTTATTAAAATTGAAAGATGATGATAAAAAAATAATTGAACATTATCAACAACAAATTAGTAGTAGCATAAGTAGTAGTAGTATAAACCAAATAAGACAATCAAGATATGAAAGAACATTCAGTAATTCGAGTACTAGTAATGCGCCCGCCTTGACGGATAGTAAAATATCGCCAATATTAGATTCTAGGGCCGTTACCTCGCCACGGCAAAAACCTAAATATGATTTTGATCAGTACGTCATGATGGAGCCAGGTAAATTTAATCTTAAACTGATACCAAAATAAAAATTAAATTACAAAACTTGTTTGAACAAATAGTTTCGATATTTGGTCTGAATTCAATATCAAAATTTTATCAAGCATTTTTTATCAATTTAATTTAAAAACTAATAATCTGATGTAACTTTCTGTCCTCAATACAGATTTGTTACATTAGATTCTGTTATAAAAAAAATCAAAACACAATAAATTGCCAAATATATTTATAACCGTTATTTTAATTTTATTTATTATTTTATTAACAAATTTTAGTATTTTTTATTTGCTTAAATAATTTCGTAAATTTCTGCAAAAATTTCAAACATCGATATTTTTAAAAAGAAACTTTGAATTATAGAAATAAAAATGACAACTGCTATCCCCTTAATATCGATCACCCAAGACGAAAATATTAATGACGATATCGATTCAGATAATTCAGAAAATATAAACCTAAACATAAATGAAGCGCATACGGACATCGAAGACATCGATGATAATGAACAGGAAAATATAAATCAGAATGTTAGCCGTCTGGGTAGATTTTACCAATCGACTCCAATTCCGACTGATATTGAAGATTATAATGATTCTACTGATAACGATAATGATGATAGTAAAGCTACTATTAATAACAATGAAAAAGATGCAGTAATGTCAATAGATGAATACTTAGATCAACGATATTGTGAGGAATCGATGAAATCTTTGGATCAAAATCTAGAAAAACCAACGGGAACTAAAAAGAAAATATTAACCAAAAAACAATCAAATTTTCTGAAATTAAGCAATAATGATGATGATGGTGGGGCTGTCACAGATCTAGAAAATTTGGAAACCTCTGAAAATGAAGAGGAATTTAACGAATCTGAAGTATTAGAATTACCTGAACATTTTAAAATTGTGCTACAAGACACTTCGGATAATGTTAATATTCAGGATACCATTCGCTCGATATATCACCATACGATGATGGACTATTCATCTAGTGATTCAGATAATGAAACAGCCAAACCGACCAGAAATACAAAATATTTAGGTAAGTTTGAAAAAACACCAATAAATGTATCCGACACGGACAATATTTTATTTTCCGATGAAGAACATACTAATCAAGTGATTCTAGATTTGGACCATCAGGAAGAATTATCTTTTGAAGGTAGTGAAAACGAAGATTCAACAAATAATCCATCTTCAAGTTCTAATATTGTATGTCCTACAATAAACATACAATTTAGTCAAACATCATCGAAACCAATAAATGTAATTAAACGTACTAAACCTAAATCGAACTTATTAGCAACGGAAGAAATTGATTGCGGAGGGTTAACAGATGTTGAAAATCTTATATCCTCTTCAGATAGTGATGACAATGCTGACAGTCACAATCATATAATTCCAAGAGCTCATCTATTATCACACGATAAAGCTACTACTGATATAGAAGATTTCAATGATGACAGCAATGAAACAGATCCTGATACAAATTATATGGCAGACAGTGACATAGATATAAAATTACCGACGCCAATATGTGAAATGAAAATTTTAAAAGAAGATGATTTTGGTAAACCATCCATGAAAGTAGTACCACTTGCACCAACCACCTCAAAGCTCGCAATAGTCCATTCATATCAAGACAAAGGTTTAACAGATGTGGAAGATTTATCAGATGTTGAAGCTGACGATCTGTACGATTTATCCAAATATACTATTGATGTGGTCCCTGAAATGGAAGGTGAAATAATTCAAAATAACGACAACATCAAACAGTGTAATCATCAACGAAATTATATTGATGAAAATCCTATCCAAGAATCTAAAACAGATACTGAAGAAATTCCGATGTTTAGCAGAAATAAAGATGGCGTTCGTAGACGCCGAGTAAAAAACAAAACTTCATCAAGCGGCGCCAAATCAAAATTTCTAGAGACGAAGATTGATTTTATGAGTAATTCAGATGTGGATGATAGTGAATTAGGCGAAAATTCCAAAAGTGAAAAAAGACACAAAAATCATCAACATCATCATCGCCACCACCATAATTCACACAAAAAGGCCATAAAAAAGGATTTGCTATTCACAAATGATGATGATGGAAATAATGGAAAAACGGATATTGAAAATATTACGGACGAGGAAAATGAAAGCAGCAGAGAAAACGAAGCAGTGGTATCTGATGCAGTTCTTACTAATACGAATTATTTTTCAACAGTTACATTAATTGAAACGCTAGAACCATCTGATAATAAGCAAAATAAAATACATCATTTGAATGATTTTAACGTACCAACTTTACGAACAATTTCACCATCACCCGATTGTATGAATACCAATACCACGGATATCGAAGACATTCAAATGGTATCGGAAGATATCGATGAACAGTTGCATATAACAGATTCATATTCCCGAGCTCAAACCGCAACACCGTTTGAAGTACATGATCAATTAAAAGAGATGGGGGATAATACAGTAGTACACGATATAAATAGTCGTACATTTGATATTGAAAAGGAAAAGGATCATATTAAGGGATATGCAGATATCACCGAAGTGTACACAGATGTAGAATTTTTAGAGGAAGATCAAAACCCAAAGGCACACAACAAGGATGCACAAGTTGTTGATGATGTTGGTAGCATTTTAAATTATGGTGAAAATAAGGAGATTCCTGGTAAAACAGTCTCAAATTTAATTTAAAACATAAATATACTGCTTGTCTTGCTTTTGCTTTTCTCTTGTTTGATTGCAATGATTTGAGTTTATATTTATAATAAAAATTTTAATTTTTTAAGTCAATAGTTTAATTTTATCCCTAACCTCAAAAGTCCTAATCGTAAAATTAGATTGACCTCTAAGTTAACCAAATTTAGATCCCAAAGATTATACACTAATACTGCAAAAAATAATAAAAAATTATTTATTTTCCAGGTGAGCCAATCGATACAATAATAATTGATGATCATCAAGACTTTACTAGCACAAAAGGTTTGCGTTAAATAAACATAAATTTTATTATTTTATAAATTGGGTTAAAAAATTCTCGCGAGATTTGTTTTAAATTGCACTCAATCACATCTTTTGTTAAAAATGATCCATGGTAACACTTGTGTTCTAGATTTTACGAAATATCAGACACAAATAAACAAACGGCCAATGGTAATAGATTAATAATAATTATAAAATCTGCATTCATTGCCAAAGTGGTTTTGAAAGTAAATTAGCAATCCTAATGAAATAAAGAAAATAATAATTAATTAATTAATTTCACGCACACGAACGATATAAGTGAAATACAACTTTTTGTGTTTCCTTTATTAGAATAAAGATTGAAAATTCTCAACTTATACTTGCGAATATGGAGTGCCCAATAAGCTTTGCGTTATACCAGTACCGTACATATTTAACGGGCCTGCTTGTATAAACAATGAAGCTTTTGATATGGGTACCCAAGTTACTATAGTTTGTATGAAAAAAGTTTTTTTTTGAAGGTAAAATTATTAAAGGGTGTTTTTTGGAGGTTCCAATTTTTAATTAAAATAGAACAAAGAAAACATTTTGAATATAATTTTATGCCATTAATGCTTGAAGATCAGATCACTCTACGCAGCAATTGCGGCCGTATCTCGCTAATAACTCGCCGAATGTTGTGTTCCAAGTGTTCAATCGCCTCTGGTTTATCAGCGTAGACAATTGAATTAACATATCCACAAAGAAAATAATTTAATGGAGTTAGATCACACGATCTCGGGGGCCAATTAACAGGACCATTACGTGAAATTAGTATTTCATGAAATGTGCCTTTGAGTAAATTAATTGTATCTCGCGCTATGTGGCATGTGGCATCGTCCTGTTGGAACCCCATATAAGCTAGATTTATGCCAGCCAATTAGGGTACAAAAAAGTTAAACATCATGTCTCTATAACGTTCAACGTTGACTGTAATCCTTTTTGAAGACATATTAACCAATGATGCCGCCCTTCCATAAAGCGCACCAAACAGTAATTTTCTCTGGATGTAATGGTGTTTCGGCAAAGGCTTGTGGATAATTTTCACTCCAAAACCCCAGTACCCATTTAACCAAAAGCGAGCTTCATCGCTGAACAAAATTTTGTTTGGAAAATCAACATCAATATCAATTTGTGCTTCACCCCATTGACCGAATTGGCGGCGTGAGCGATGGTAGGATGGCTTTAATTCATGCACAAGTTGAATTTTGTAAGTATACGTAAACCAATATCCTTAGATAAAATCTTCCATAAAGTAGATAGATACATCTTCAGTTGCTGAGAACGAGGTCGAATTGATTGATTTGCGTCTTCCTCAATGCTACGCTGTACAGCGTCTATCGCTAATTCGGTATGCACTGTTTGACGTATTACTGGCAGCGTATTATCATTTTGAGTATACGTAGTGCGAAAACGATCCATAGTTAAGCATAGTTACCCGCTCTGATGGACGATTACGACGACCGTAAAATAGACGTAACGCACGATGAGTTTGGTGAACAGAACCATTATTTTGATAAAAAAAAATCAACAATTTCCAAGCTTTGTTCTGGCGTGAGCCTATTCATTATGAAATGGCAAATTAAACTAATGACAAAGCAAATGCCAGCTGTCAAATCGGTTGTCAAACAAAACAGTGTTGCCAACTTAAAGATGTGAACCTCTAAAAAAACACTCTTTAGATAAAATATAGATGATTTCACAAATTAAAATTTAATAAGTATTAGAAATTTGTTCAATTTTTTCTGATTTTAATTTCAGTACCCAAAAATAATGGGAAATCATTATGTCAAGTATATTAGGCCGAGCTTTATCATTATTTTCATGTCATTTTACAACTTTTATTGTGTTTCCACATGTATATTCATGAAATAATTCTGAACTGCTGACTGCTGAATACCTTCTGCGAATTTTTTTTCGCACGTATTTATTGATTTTGTCTTTTTTCTGTCACATATTTACAACTAAAACACATTATAAACATAATAACATCTAGCTACTACAATATAATGTTATGTCATGTCAACTTTATTTATTGAGCATCTTAAAAAGTTACTAATTATCATTATAAAGCACTTTTCCAAATTGTACTCAATTAAACGATTCCATTGTTATTATTTTATTTGAACGCCATATTTATGGAACGTAATTCAAACTAGGTGCAATTCAATAATTTTGTACGGTATATTAACATATAAATCGGTAAAATTGATTTTCTTTTATGTTCTAATTTTGCGATCGAAAAGTCCCTTTTTTCATAGAAAACTCTTGTTGGATACCCATATTGAAAGCTCGATGATTTTTTATTTGTGTACAATCAGGCCTGTAGTCTCTTTGGCCTAGATTACATATACACTAGATTGACTGTAGGGTCTGAGATATGTTCAATGCAAAATTATCTGACAAAAAGAAAGCTTTAACACCCATTGTTTGTTTCAGATCAGTTAACGGTTAGCTACCTGTTAAAAACCCAAATATCATTTGTTTGAATATGTATTCCAGTACATTTTGGTTGTCAAAATGTGAAGAAATCTAAGTTACACATGTAAATTAAGCAAATTGTTTAAAAATATAATACCACCGAAGCATGACCAGGGGACTGGCTCTCTAAAATAAAATAATATATTTTATGGCGCTTTCATCTGTAAACTTAGTTTT